>CAWUFW010002808.1:1200000-1800000 GCA_963921515.1 Calotriton arnoldi
TTGCAGAAAAATTTGACCAGTTGGAGGCAGTTTTTCCACACACAACCCCGGTGGATAAACACCGCATTCTTACGATTAGTTTGCCAAAAGACTTAATTCCCGAGTTGACAGCATGCGACAACTGGGGTAAGGTATTCGCAGCAGTTTATTCTAAGTGTTTTGGTACTCCTTCCATGACAGTTCTCCCTCAGTAATTAAAAAAGTACAGGATGAACATGGCCCTGAAGCGGCTGTGGAATTAGGGATGAGACTGGTGGGAGTGTTTAATGTAGTAGCTGAGCTGATCCTTGCGAATGTCAAGGGCGATGCAGTGAACTTTCAAGTAGCGAATGCTTTGGCTTTGGTCCCAGAGTTGGACAAGCCTCGCGAATTACCGAAAATTATTACCCAGGCTTACAAAACTATTGGCAGAAATAGCCTGGGCAACAAGCCTTTTGTAAAACAGCAAACACAATCGCAACCTCAACCACAATCCAAACCTCAATCCGAAAAAGATGAGAGACCAGTCTTCACTAAAAAGAGCTGGAGGCTGAAAAAACAGGGTAAGCAACAAAAGAAGCCGGGGTCGAGAGGCGCATCCCCGGTTTCTGTCTCTTCTGAACGCACTTATGATTTACGCGATAGGGCGAGAATTAAATCACCGGATAGGTTTCAGATCCCTGACACGCGTTCTCCTCGTTCTTCACAGGCACAGACGTCTTCACAAGCTGGTGGAGGAGAACGGCAAGATAGAGGAAGGGGCCGCGAGGCTCCCCAGGGACGAGACCAACCTCGACAACAAGTCAGAGGGAAAGCAGAAGACTTTCAACGTTCTCGACCGCAATTTCAGAAGAAGAAAGTTGCCGCTATAACAGCGAAATATGCCACAGACGGTGAGAACGAGGCTCCTGAATTGGACGTGGGCAGTAACCCTCCTAGACAGCGCCGCGGAGGTTACCATAGTGCGGGAGGCGCTCCCTCCTCATATGGAGGCGACAGCGACTGAAACATTCATTACTGTCGAGACAGCTGACACCAGAGTGGCACCCCCTGACAGACTTTATAATATTGTCATTCAAATCGAAGGTGATATACAGCGTATAATAAAAGGGATTTTTTGGGAAAATCTAACTTCTTCTTACGACATTTTGTTAGCGGAGGTGGATTGGCCACCCCCATTCGTATCTTGCTGCGCGCAAAGGGGAGGAGGTAATCCTTCCGAGCTTTGCTCGACATGTCCCAAAGGACAAAGCGGAGGCTCTGGCAGCTGAGTGGGCTGTGTCCCTGGCTCCTGCGTTATACCGCAACCGCAACGTGGGGTGGGATGAGGAATCTCCCCCCCATGAAATACCTTTGCGGTCACTACCGCAGCCACAACCCCAATATCCCATAAAACGTGAGGCCAAAGGCCCCGTTTCCGACATTCTGACTCAGTTGGAATATCAGGGAGTAATCGAAACCTGCGTATCACCTATGAACAATCCCCTTTTCGCGGTTTCTAAACCCGATGGATCGTACCGCTTAGTTTTGGATTACCGGCATTTGAACTCTCATTGTCGGACCTTTGCGGTGCAAAATACACACAGTTCTGCGCTTGTAGACAGTCTTGTTCGTAAAAAATATAAAACGACACTTGACCTCTCAAATGGATTCTACACGCACAACTTAGCCCCGGAGAGTGGCCAATGGAGCGCTTTTACATCCGGTGGAAAATTATTCCAATTTAGGCGTTTACCTATGGGCTATAAGAACAGTCCAGGCGTTTTCGCCGCCCGTGTTATCTCTTTGTTAGACGGCATTGATCAAGATGCATGTTCGTACGTTGATGACATTTATCTGACGGACGACGAATTATTTCCGCATCTGTCCCGAGTAGACCGCATTATTCTTGAATTTGCGGTGCAAGGTTACAAATTTAACTTTGCAAAATCTCATATAGCTGAATTTACCGTTTTGTTCTTGGGCTACGAGCTCAACAATGAAGGTAAGGGCTTAGCCCCCCACTTCCTAGAAAAATGTGCACTTCTGTGCCCTCCTTCTACTCTGAAGAAGCTTCAGTCTTTGCTGGGTTTTCTGAACTTAGGGCGTACTTATATTCCCGAATACGCCCAGCGTATCAAGCCACTATATGCCTTGATACAACCTACTTTTTCGAAGTCTTGTTGGCTTCCGGAGCATACCTCCATTCTGCAGTCTTTGCAGACAGACCTTCTTGAGTCGAAATACCTTTTGACACGTGACAACCACACAAACCTGGTGATTAGAATAATTCCAGGGGCAGTGGGTTTCACGTACTTAACCTTTAACGAAGGTGACACAGTACCCATCGCATACAAGTCGCATCTGTACACTTCCGCAGAATTGCGCTTTTCGTCTGTGGAGAAAGTTTTAACTGCAGTGCAAATGGCGATCCTAAAAGAGCGCGCACTGGCACAGGGAAAACGCATTCTGGTGGTAAAACCCTATCCTGCCCTAGAGGCAGTGACAAAAGCGAGTGTACCGATCTCTAAAGCTTTGCACCCCCGTTGGATACAATGGGCAACATCTTTGACATCTCCGGATGTCTCTTTCATTTTCGATTCTTCTCTTCAGACCCAGGAGTTTCTACAGTATGAATTTGTTCATCCTCCTCCTCTGTCTTTACTGCCGCTTGAGGATTACGACTGTGTGATCTACACCGATGGTTCGGCACAACCGGCCACGGGGTCCAAGCATGCTTATTCGGCTGCATGTGCCATTGTTGCGGGTACTTTTGTGAACGGGAAGTTCAAATCCACTGTAGTGCACACTCAGGCACTCGGGGACAGTAATGCACAATTGGCCGAGCTGCGCGCATTGGTGCTTGCGCTTGAGTTCGTCAATCCTGATGTGACCACTCTCATTGTATGCGATTCTTACTACTGTGTCCAATCTTACAATGACAATCTGTTCTTTTGGTCGCAAAACGACTATAGAGACGCTAAAGGCAGCACAATCAAGCATAAAATGCTTTGGGTTCGAGTGGCAGAATTACAACAACGTCTGCCCCTCACACAGGTGGTTCACACCCTAGGCCATCAGCGGGTGGGCGCACACGCTGTAGGTAACAGTCTGGCAGATGAAGCTGCCAGATCAGCAGTAGTCACGTGTTCAGTAGCAGCAGTTACTAGATCCATGTCTAAAATTGATACCGATATATTGGCGGCTATTGCTGCAACCAAGGAAGGTGATAATTACCCTAGGGGTTTTCCTTCCAAATATTCCTATCAGTTAGGTCCCGAACAGGCTCCTTATGTAACAATACCCGACGTTGGTGATCGGCTGATCCCCAACGCAGACCGCAGACTTTCCTTGATAACTGCTGCACACGAAGGTATGGCTTCGGCTCATGCTGGAGTGTCTGCGACAGTTTCCATCTTGCAGCAGCGTTACTGGTGGCGTGGTTTATATAAAGACACCCGTACTTATGTGCTTTCTTGTGACTTTTGTCAACAGATTAAGCCTTCCACGGTTACACGACCACCACAGACCTCGCTCTGCATTTCTAACAGACCCTTTGGGTGTGTTTACCTGGATCACTGCGGTCCATTTTCTTCGGACACTGCCTATAAATATATCTTAGTGGCAGTGGACTCGTGCACACGGTTCATCTGGGTCTGGCCACAACGTAGTGCTGACGCTCGAAATGTCATCAGGGATTTGCGTGTCTTTGTGGGAATTTTCGCATGCGGCACCTTCCATTCTGACCAAGGTCCAGCGTTTGCCTCTAAGGCTTACAAGGAAGCAATGGGTTCATTGGGGGTGCGGGTGAAATTTTCGTCTCCGTATAGGCCTGAGGGCAACTCTATCGTTGAACGAATGAACCGTGACTTAAAGCAATCCTTGACAGCTAGAGTTATAGGTACTGGCAGGAACTGGCTGGCCCACTTGTATACTGTACAACGTGCACTTAATAATCTCCCGAGAAGACCTCTGGGTGGGCGGACCCCGTACGAAATGCTCTTTGGCATACGAATGTTTGTGCCTGACCTTGATGGTCTAGACATGGCGGCGCAATCCGCCAAGTTTGATGTAGATAACCATTCTACTATGTTACAGGACTTACAAGAAGCCCGAGACAAACTTGCAATTGCACATTTACCTTCGGCCACAGACCCTGCTCTGCAGATTCCGGTTGCCGGCTGGCTTCCGAAGATTGGTGACCTGGTTCGAGAGAAGGTGGAGAACAAAAAAGAATTCTGCCCCTCTTATCGTGCACCGGTTCCAGTTCTGGGCTTGAAGGGAACACTTACAGTCATCTTACCGCCGCTTCCTGGTCGCAAGGAGAACAGATACATCGCAGTGGAAAATGTCAAGCTACAACATCTGGCCGATCCTGAAGTGTTACACCAGCGGTCTCTTGTCCTGCCATTTACCGGACATATGTTCGTGGCCAACCTGCCCGAACGGTCACTGATGTTGCAATTGAGATGGTTGATTTGCCTGAAAATATATTCGAACCCCAAGTCTCCCCCTGCATCGACGAGAACGAGTATACCTATCCCGCCACAGAGTCGGTGGCACACCAACCAACTACGCCACTGAGCCCAACACGTTATTCCTTTGACTCGGATTCCACCTCTACACATGTCCCGTCCAAGTTCAGTATTTTTGTATCCTGGTTTAGAGACAATTTTTTAGTTCCACCCTGGACATACATCTGGTTGGTGCTTTTCTTGATTTTTTTGTTCATGTCCATTGGCTTTGTCACAGTGTTTTTTCTACTCATCAATGGTCACTATTTACCTGAACGCTCTGCTGTGAACAGTGTTGCTGGAACTTTGGCTCCACATTCCTCGTCTCACATCATGAAGCGTGACCATACATTTGTGAACATTTCAGCGTTTCCAGTGGCTGATGGCATCGTATGGGATGCAGTAAACTTTCAGATCCATGGACCGACAGAAATTATTAATGTACCAAATGTCCTTCGAGTTTCGATGGGTAATGTAGTAAAAAATAATATTCATTCTGACGATTGGGATGTGCATGCCGTTGAAGCATTGTTTGCTGATTTAAAATATTATGCTTCCTTTAATGCTGAGGATTTGTATATGAATTCTGCGAATTATGCTGATTTGTATTGCTACCAGCATTGGGGCAACCATTTTCTCCATAAACCGAGTACACTACGTAGCTCTGTTGCCTACACCCAATGGGAACATTGCCCAAACCCCTTACCGGGTAGCTCCCAGATTCTTAGAAATAAATTTACCTATTTCACTGATTTCAATAGATCGAACCCTTGGTCCTATTATTTTAAATTGAATGCCCCATCCACTCAGAAGATCATGTTGACCCACACCAAATTGCTGTATTCGGGTTCTTTTTTGAGCGCTTTAGCTGTGGGTGGTTATGAGTATTGGAAGGACACTGTGGATTTAAAATCTATATGGGGCTCAAAGCCCTGGCAGGTGCAGGGCACCGAGGCCTTGCACCGTGCTTGCCTTATCCCGGCCCAAATTATGTTCCTGAAGGCTTCCATCTATCAGACTACGTGTTGGGGTTTAGCTACCACTAAACAATTAAACTCGCCTTCCATTCCATCCCTGTCGAGCTCTCCCAATGATAGCTTGCGTTTTAATATGTCCCTTGCGAAATTGCAGGCTCTGTTTCAGAACAATTCATTTAATATTTCTGCACTGGTTCAGTCACCCTGGTTGGTATGGCCCATATCGTCTAATGCATGCCAACTGCGTTTTCACGGCTCAGTTCCTGGCTATAGACAGGACAAGCCTGATCCGAGGTTTTCTGACACCCGTACTGTTACCACGTATTCAGTTGGTAAATTATGTAAACAGTGGTTGCAGCACTCGTCCCTAGACTCTGTTAAACAACATTTGTCCCTCCTATCAGGCAATATTGATCTGTCCGACTTTGTTTTGGGCCCTCGTGGTCCACGACCAAAGCGATTCATTTATGAAACTTATAATGAACTCTGGAAGCTGTCGCAAATGGAAGCTGCTTCCCGTCTTCGGGAAATAGACCAAGCAAATTTGGAAAAGGTGCTTGTTGTTGTTGACAATAGTATTAATACCCTGTCTTCCCGCATTTACACATTAGAGAATATTGTGTCCTCTGTTGTTGATATTGTACAAGATGATGTTTCTGTATTGTACCATGGTCAAAATCAATTACGTTCTGTTATGCAGTTTGCGTGGACTTTGCAGACCCTTAAGTTAGGTAAAGTTCCTTGGCATTTTTGAACACCACTGCCTTATTTCTACCTTTTAATTTAACTGATAAACAGCAGTTCATGTCCATGAAAGATGCAACTTACACTCTGTTACATATCGAGAAAGTGGATCCTCTACCATTCTCTGTGGCGGAACTAGATTCCGCTGTGTGGCTAGTTCATGGGGTTATCGCTTTACCTTTCTCCTTGTTTGAATTTGACTCGTGCATGAAACATTATCCTGTGGGCCGTTACCAGCCCTTGGGTAGTGCTTTCCTGCATGAACTCTGGTCCTTGCCTTTCATGTATAAATGCCTTAGAGACGGCAAGGAGGTTTTTCTCACGGGGGAGTCATGCGATTCAACTGTGGGTCATTCGCTTATTTGTAAACATGTTAAGCTGCACGGAGCTTGTAGCGTTTCCGCTCCGAATCTTGCTTGTGTATTGAAGGGTATTCCCGCTCCTGCTATTTCTCCTACCTTTACTTTGCTTACTAATGGTAGCTATTTGCTTTTAAATAACGAAAACTGTTGTGGCCTACAGGCCGGCATTCCGTATATTGTCACGGTTTCGCACAGAGTTGTCTGCTGCAAGAATGTACTCTTTCCTCCCCCTCACGACATCGTTGATAACTCTATTTGGCCTTCCATTCCTACCATGGAGGCAGATTTCAATAAATTGAGCAGAATAAAGGCGCTATTATTGAACGAGGAGGTTATGCTCACATCCGCCCGGGAGACATTCATTCTCCAGGTGGCAAGTACCCACAGTGAAATACAAGCCCTTTTGAACACTAACCTCCCCCAACATTTCGGGGAGTTAATTCATCGTATTTTTAAAGCATCAAACACTGAGGGTCTGGTGCACTTTTTTAAGGTTGTGGGGTCCGGCCTGGTATCCACCTTCCAAACTATTTTTGGTGTGATACTGGCGTTCATTCATTCTATTTTTTCCAGCGTCTTTGGTGGCTTCCCATTGATCCTTGCCTTGGCGGCTGGTGTCCTGCTGTTGGTCTGTTTTCTGCGCAATGGCTGCTCCCCGATGGGCCCTTCTCGATCCCGAACGCCTCCAGCTGCTCCGTGAGCGACTCCTGGCTGGTTTCGGCGTTCTGCCATTGGCGACCCTGAGTGTGTCATATACTCTTTCTTTTCGCTTTGCGTATTTCACTTGCGTGCAACCTGTGATGTCTTGCATCCGCTGTCCTTTCACCTGGACCATGGATTATTGCCTCTCTAATTCGTCGTTGTCTGTTCCGGATTTTGTTCAGTTGGTGGGTCCTTTAGAGGCCCATGAACAGGACTGTTCCATTGCTGGCTGTATGACGCGTGCGGCTGCACTGGGGATTTTGGCACAATGGGATATCTGGGCGGCTGCTCGGAGTCTCCTACAACAAAGTTATATTGAATTTCATGCAAGCTGTCCCGCATTGCTTTTGGATGCTCCCTCCTCCGAGGAACATTCCTGCTCCTTTGATCTTTTGGACTGGATGGCATCTATGTTTTCTGACGATTCCAATGATGTACTCTTGGAAGGTGTGGCGTTTTTCTGCACTTACACCCTTGTGGATTAACACGGCCTTCGCTCTCTGCGCGCTGTTGCGCTTGCTGAACATTTTTTTTTTCTCTCTCAGACATTTTTTTTTAACTTAAGCCAGCGACCCCGACGGTCGTTCCTGTTCTGCTCAGTCCTTTTGAACTCTGTCTTCGTCCTTTGTCTTGGCCGATGGACTGTCCAGGGGAGGGTGTCTTGTGGTTTGTGGCCTCCTGGCCTGCCATGCTATGTGATCTTAGGCCTGGCTGCCATGCTGCTTTTCTTTGCACACGTTGCTCTGAGCCGCTGTTCTATCGACCTCTGCTCTTGCCAAGTTATTTTAGCACTGTCTGCATTTTCTGTCTTTCACCTTTTCTCCTGTTCGATTTGGTCTCAGACTGCACAACATGTACAAGGTCGAATAACAGCGTCTTCTTGTTCTTACTGATTTGGCCAGTCCCTCGCACCTAGACATAACACTATGTACAGCTGCCATGGAGAAATTTGTGTGCTTTTAATATTGCAGTTTGCCCACACTAGAGGCACTTGGAGAAATCCTTTCCAGGGAGAAGAGCTGTGATTGTCTGCTGATGTAGTTTTGCATTTAGAGACTGAGGTATGGGGGTTCGCTAGTCAAAGCCCAGAGGTCTTCTATTTTTATAATAAATTAGCTTCCAGCACGGGGAGGGTGGCAATGTTATTTAGACATATATCCACTGCTTTATGAGATGCTTTCCCCGTTTGTATTCTATGGAGTTGTAACTATGCTGATTATATTATTTCTATGCATTATGCTAATAGTACTGACACGTGTACTGTATCTTAGAGCACGTAAGTTGAAATAAACATTTAACCCATACTGTGTCTCTTCTTACGCACATTGTGGACAGGTACGAGTGAGTGACGAAAGAGTGTTCTTGCCTCTGCGAGTCCTGAGAGAGAGATACCGTGTTCTGGGTTGTCCAATCATTGGTACATTGTTGCTAATGGGACGCTAAGCTAGTTGGGTTGGGGTTTTAGGTGCTAAGGTCTATGGTTGGCTCACCACTATATTCCGAGGTCCTATTATCCTGTGCATAGCTCTGTGTGTGCAGAATCCCTACGACAATTCGAGGAGGCCAAGAATTTGCAGGTTTTCTTCTCACCATCTGCATCTTCTGCCCGCAATTCAAGGACCTTAATTTTATGATTCATCACAGTCATGTTAGTTCTCAAGGACCTCACCTCCGGGTAGATCTCCTCCATGGTCCTCTCTGTGGTCGTAACTATCTCAGCCAGTCATCTGTTGTCGTCACTGAGCAGGCCCTGATCTACAACGAGCGCATCAATTTTCAGTTCCAATGCATCCTGTGATGCCTTGATCACATTCAGGATAGTGTCCACAGCCGAGCTACCGCAGCCCTCTAGTAACAACACCTCTGTCTGACGTGGCTGTGTCCAGGGTCTTGTCAGGGTCAGTAGCCTCTCTTTTCCTGGTGGTTTTCCCTATGATCCCGGTGTCCACACCAATTGGACAGTCAGAGGTAGTGTGTCTTCCGGGCTGGGCCACCCCACTGCGCCACGCACTCCGCCCATGCAGGCAAGTGCTCCCCCACCGCAGCGGAGCAAACCTCAGCATTTACACCAAGGTAGACCGTCCGGCAACATGGTCCCCCCTCCAGACGAGAGCCGCCTCTTCCAGTTGGCCTCGAAAAAGAGGCAGCAGGTCCCAGGGGCTCAGTAGTATATCCCAGTCATCATGGCATAGTTGGGGAATGACACAACAGCTGTCACACAGCCAGGGAGGGGCACCCCATCACAATAGGTTGCACATTACTAAAATGCTATCTCCAGGTGGCCTCGCTCCGGGCATGGAGCGCCATGGCTATTGCAGTAAGAAGGGCCCCGGGGAGAGGGCCTCAGTCAGGGGCATGTGCGTCAGCAGAGCCCTCAGACAGCGAGACCCGTTCCATCGAGCAGTTGTCCCCCCCACAATCCGCACGGACCCCGGGCCTACTCGCTGTTGCTGTCCATGCCGGGGGATGTCACCATGCTCCACCTGTCCTACACGCGCTGCCGGGTTTGTGTCTGTCGTCGCCGCCCGCAGTCTGGCATCACCAGGCGGTGAAAGAGGAGAAGCGGAGGAGGCCAGATCCAGGCAATCTCTGCTTACGAGGAAGCAGACGAGTACCACCACAAGTCTGTCTCTGCGGAGGGCTCGTCCCCCTCCATCACACTTTCTCCAGGTTGAGGGCCCCAGCAGCGCCCAGCACATTAGCACCTCCTCGGCTCAGGTCGTACCGGAGAGGGCAGAGGGGACGCACCGTGCACCTCGCCACCATCCACCAGGCGGCCCTTCCGCAGCCCTCTCGTAGCAGCTGTATTGCTTCAGCGGCTGCGGACATCTCCGCAGCAGGCCCAGGCCACCATCTTGGACGTGGCCATCGCAGACCCTGGGGCACTGTCTTGAATTAAACGTTCTGTTCCGAGCTGTTGGAGTGCCCCCATCCCCTTCGGTAAGCAGCGGGGAGAGCAGGTAAAACCCCCAGATGTCTTCGGTGACGAGCCCGGCCACCGCAACTCTAGATGGGTCCAAGAGTCGGAGCTCCGCCGGGAGCACTGCAAATGCATGCCCGATCACATCGAAGACCAATCAACGCCACCTCAGAAATGTACTTGAGGCCCTGCAAAAGGCAGGCCTCACTATCAAGGCCAGTAAGTGCCAGATAGAGCAGAGCAAGTTTAACCATTGGAGAGCAAATTTCAGACCATCATGGACTGGATGGCTCCCACTACCCACACTCAGGTCAGAGCTTTCTTGGGCCTGACTGGGTACTACAGAAGATTTGTTAAGGGTTATTGATCCATTGTGACACCCCTTAATGATCTCCCCTCCAAGAAAATACCTAAGAAAGTTCAGTGGACAGTTAGCTGTCAGAAGGCATTTTATGACTTCAAGCAAGCCATGTGCTCTGCACCAATTCTGCAAAGTCCTATCTACTCCAAACCATTCTTTGTTCAGACAGATGCTTCTGAGATAGGGTACAGTTGCAGTGTTGTCACAACTTAATGCAGAGGGCCAGGCTCAGTCAGTAGCTTTTATCAGCAGAAGATTGACCCCCAGGAAAAATGGTTGGTCAGCTTTTGAGAGGGAGGCCTTTGCTGTGGTCTGGGCCCTGAAGAAGTTGAGGCCATACCTTTTTTCGCACTCACTTCATTGTTCAGACAGACCACAAGCCCATCTTATGGCTTAAACAGATGAAGGGTGAAAACCCCAAACTTTTGAGCTGGTCCATTTCGCTATAGGGGATGGTCCATCCTCTGAAGGGAAATGGACCAGCTCAAAAGTTTGCGTTCCACTGGAAGGTCCTTTCAGTGGAACATAGACCTGGGAGTAACCATGCCAATACAGATGTGCTTTCTAGATATTCCCACTTAGAAACTGAAGACTCAACTGGGCAAGGTTAGCCTCATGTCCTTACCTTTGGGGGGGAGGGGTTGTGGAGGAAAGTAGGATCTGCTTTCATGGTTACCCCCACTCTGTGCCTGGTGTCAATATGTTTTGACTGTAGTTTGCTGGGATCCTGCTAACTAGGACCCCAGCATCTATGCGTTCTCTCCCAAAATGGCTTTGGTAAGTACTTTTGTACCTCCACAATTGACTACTGGTGTACCCTTATAAGTCCCTAGTATATGGTACTAAAGTACCCAGGGCATAGGTACACCAGGGGTCTCCCATGGGCAGCAGCATGTATTGTGCCACCCATGGGAGTCAACTTAAACTGTGACTACAGGCCTGCCATTGCAGCCTGTTTGAGGTCACTACACTTAAAACCTATAAATCACCCCTATGGTAGGCACTTCAGACCTGCGTGCAGGGTGCTTGGTTATAAGTGTGAGGGTGTGCCTGCATGAGCAGGAGACCCCTACAAACCCCAGAGTCGATTCTCAAGGCTTTGTAAGTGCAGTCAGCCATTTTAAGACCTATAGTGTACATCAGTCATTATGAGAGGTCTAACTATATATTGGTGTGCCAAACCTGGTTATGTTTGGTATCAAACATGTTGGAATCGTACCCCAACACCAATTCCGGTGTTGGAGGTATGATCCCATATACTGTGGGCCCCTTAGTTGAGCCCCCTGTACTCCCGGTTACACAGCTTTTCAGGGTATGCCAGCACGCTAGTGCTGCTGTCGTCAGCAGACACTGCTCTGCCCTCCTTCTGCTGAGCTGAGCTCAAGCAGGGGAAGGTAGAACAATAGGTTTTCTGTCACAGGGAGGTGTAACCACCTCCCAGACAGGACTTAGTGTATTGGGCTGGGTGGGGGCGCTTTCCAGCGCCACCAGACTGCATTGAAGGGCACATTTGGTACTCTCCTTGCATACACCGGTTTGAGCCAGTTCAGGAACCCTTTGTTCCCGCTCTGGCACAAAACTGGACAAAGGACAGGGGAGTATCCTCCTCTCTGTCCAGCCCCTCCTCTGGGAGGGACCCCCAAGTCGTTACAACCCTTTCCTTGGGCATTTAAGGGTTCCCCACCGGTTGGTCCTCAGATTCGACGTGGAACAAGACTCACCCCTGAAACCAAGACACTCCTCGACCGTCTGAACACTTGGACTTTGTTGGACTTTGCCTGGAACCAAGACTGCATAAGCAAGACTTCTGCTGCTCCTGGTCTCTCTGTTCTACAAGTCGTCTGCCTCGTCTGTGTCTGTGCTTTGCTTAGGTTCTCCAGAAGGCCTGTGGGCATCAAGGACAGGAAAGAAATCTCCCTTGGAGTGAAGGAGTCACTCCCCTGCAGCTACAGGCACCACAACAAAGCTGACCGGTCTGCTGCTCCTCTCGTCCTACAGACTTCCCAAGCCCCAGCAACACAGGTTGTGGTTCTGTGGCTCTCCAGATACCTGACCTGTCTTCCCTGCAATTTGGGGGACTGTTTCCCTCATCAGAGCCGCTGGAACCAAACCCCTGTGCACCACATAGACTTGCCGTGGCCAAGGCTTGTTGGCTCTGCACTCCAGAGATCTTCGGGCTACAAGAAGCTCCAGCCTCCACCACCTCATCCCTTGAAGATAAGCATCCTCATCCCTTGTAGATCAGCGTCCTCACTACATCACCTGCACTGTGGGCCTCCATCTTTGGTGAGCTGCCTGAGGTCCTCTTTTGACTCCTGTGCCTCTGGCATGTAGGTCCTCTTGAGGGTCTTCTCCTGCTTTTGTGGGATCTCCTGCTTGCTTGGGGCCTGCTCTGTCTCACCTGCACTTGGTGAGTCCCTTGGACCTTGCTGGTCCCAACGATTGCATCTTGTCATCTACCACGCCAGTTGCGGCTACCAAAGCTTGTTGGTGCTCCCGCCAGACATCGACCACCTAGACCCCGACATCCGACGTGGGACAGCTTGTGTACGGCTCCTGGTCTTCCTCAGCATTACCTGGTTCCCACAGCTGCAGCGAAAAGGTCCTTGTCAACTTTCCTGAGCTCCCTGCCAAGGGTGGGCATTGTGTTTTCATGCCTTCTGGCCGCCTCTGAGTGGCATAGACTCTGTCCCCTCTGCTTGCAGGTTCACCTCTTCAAGAATCCACCCTTGGATTCCACCGGACATCTTCAGAGACTTCTCCAGGGGCCTTTCTTCCCAAGTCTTCCATTGTCATCTGCGGGAGGTTCCAACGACACTTCACCCCTATGCACCCGGCTTGCCTGGTGCAGGTAACCTGGCTCCTTGGGTATCCACAGGTGTGGTGACTCTCCAACCTTCCGTCCTCCAGAGGGTTTCTTCGGGGTACTCTGGAAAGGGTCCTTTTTCTTTGAAACTGCAAGCGTGACTTCTCCATTGACTTCCATTGGGCATGGGGCTGTTTCCACTCTGCACACAGCGTCCGTGGGGTTCCTGGGTACTTACCTTAGGTGGTTCCTAGTTTTCCCAGCTCCTTTGAGTCCATTGGTCCAAAACCCATTCTTCCTTGCAGTTCGCACTCCACTTATTTAGTATATGGTGTGTGTATATTTGTGCTTCTTACCTGATTTCCATGTGTATTGTTTTTATCTTCGGCTAGGAGATATACCAATGTGATAGTGATTGTGTTGTGTAAGAAATAGCCTTATTTTTCATTAACACTGTGTGGTTCTTTTTCATCTAACCTACACTATTGATTAGAGGTGGTAAAATAAGATGCTTTACACTCCAAGATAAACCTGAAGGCTGCTCTCTACGGCTACCACTTTCAGAGCCTAAGGTTATCAAAGACCACTAAAATCACCATAAGGGTTGCCTGGATTAATGCAAGGTGCATCACTTTTCAAGTGTGCACCATATACTAAGCCATCCTCCTACATCCCTCCTCTTACTGAAGTGGAGGAGCTGTTTCATTGGTTGAATCCTAGACGGGTGGTTAATTTCTACCTGGACCATACCTACACGTTCGATTGAACGACCAGCTTTTTGTCCGATATTTTGGTGGTAAAAAAGATAATGCGATGCAGAAGATGACTCTTTTAAGATGGATGGTCCTCTGCATCAAGACCTGTTCAAGCATCAAGAAAGAACCTCCAGAAGGAATCAGGGTCCATTCCACCAGGGCTAAATCTACCTCTTCTATCCTTGCCAGAGGGGTGCCTACAGCAGAAATCTGTAAGGCGGCGACATGGGCTTCTTGCATACCTTTACTAAGCACTACTGCCAAGACTGCAAGGTGTGCAGGGATGACCATTTTGCCAGATCTGTTTTACAGGACTTCCTTGTTTAACCATCCATCAACCCTCCTCCTTGGTAAGTATAGGGAAGTGCCCCTTTTTACATAGTTACCCCCCACTTTTTGCCCAACATCTGATGCAACCTGACTTGATGTGCCCTGTGTCCCTGCCAATCAGGTTCCCTAGTCCTCTGTTCTTTCCCAAAACTGTACCTTTGTACCCACAATTGGCACATCTCTGGCCACAGGTAAGCCCCTTGTGAAAGGTACCATGAGTACCAAGGGCACTGTGACCAGAGAAGGGCTCTAAGGGATGCAACACCCACACACTGCCATTGCAGGCTGCATGTTTTGGTGCAGAGAAAAGGGAAGAGTCGACATGGCACACATCCCTGTGTGCCATGCCTACTACCCACTGCTTGAGGCATAAGTAAGCCACCCCTCTAGCAGGGTGCACTAGCCCTCAGGTGATGGTTCAGTGGCATGAGTCCTGTACCCCTACAGTGTCTAAGTCCATTCTTAGACACTGTAAGTGTAGTAAAGCCATAAAGAGTATATGGTCTGGGAGTTGGTCATTACAAAAGCCACAGTTCCATAATGGCTTTACTAAAACCTGGGAAATTTGGTATCAAACTTCTCTGCACATTAACCCCACTCTGTTGCTAGTGTGGGATTTAATGTAAAATGCACTCAGATGGCATCTTAGAGTGGCCCCCTGAAAAACGACCAGCCCTGGTGTGGTCCCTATATGGCTTCCCGCCATTTGCCACCACCAGAAAGGTTTCTGGACCCCTGGGTAGAGAGCCTCTGGTCTCTGGGTCCAGAAACAAAGCCCATCCTGGGCAGAGGTCTCATGCTTCCTCCCTCAGGATGGGCTGGGTTAACGAAGGGGAAGCTTCAAATGCCTGCCGCCTTTGGAATCTGTCTCAGCCTTTTGCTGCCACCAGCAACTGGCTCCCACCAGTTCTGCCCCCCTCTTTATGCGGGAGAATCGGCGGGAAAACCAAGCTAGGAAGAGAGGTGTGCCCTACTTTGCCAACCCCACCCCTCAGGTGGGGGAGGCATGTTGAAGCATACATCTCAGTCCCCTCCATCTTGAAGATGAGGGGGCTCAGCCAATTAGGGAGAGGCTCATGCCCCCTCCCACTGGGGGGGTGGCATAATAGGGGGTGTACCCACCCAAAGTAAGGCACCCATTGGTCCCGACCTGCACACTCCATTTAACGCCCCTAAATCTAATATTTAGGGGACACTCTAAACCTTGCTTCCCCAGTTTCGAGGAAGAAAAAAGGAGGATTGCAGAGCCGTGCTGACCCAGGAAGAAGAGGACACCAACTGCTTTGGCCCCAGCCCTATCGGCCTGTCCCTTCTCCGACCTGCCTACAGCAAGAAACCCGGTGAGTCCAGCAGCCAGCAACCCCCAGAGGACCTGCCCTGCAACCCTCTTACAGACTCTGTCTCCTGTGAGCACCATTTTGCTCAAGCCAAGACATACCCACAGAAAGCAGATTTCGGCGACTCCGCGATTCTGCACCACTCTGCACCCAATGCCCACGGCCCGAGTTTGAGTGGCCCAGCACCACAAGGTCGTCTCCCCAGCAATCCTGACCTGGGATCTGGTGATCCCTGACCTCCCTCAAGCTCCAAGACGACGCCTGCAGCCTCAGGCTGAAGGGTTCCCCTTGATTTCGACCGGAGCTGTTAAAAAAAAAAACAGACGACAGAAGACACCCCTGCACCTGACGCCCCACAACATTGGGTGGCCCAACTGACAGTGTCCAGGCATCCCCCAAAACTCCAACTTACGTCTCCAGCCGGTGGTCGCCTTCAGGAAGTCTACCTGCCCAAGCCTGCATCAACTTTGCAGAACCCATGGTCTCCATTAAGAATCACAGGGTCATTGACTTCTCCTTGGCACACTGCACCCGGCCGCCTCAGTGCCGCTGGTGGTGCAGCTCCTGCGCTGATTGTTGGCCCCTGCAGTGCTGACCTTAACCCCAGGAGCTTTGCTCCCACACCTGAGTCGCCTGCTAGTAAGCAGTCCCTAACCGAAGGCCCCCTTAGCCCCATTGGCTAACATTGGGCCCCTGCACTCTATACTCGGCCGCCTCAGTGCCGCTGGTGGTGCGACTCGAGTGCCAACCTAGACCTTGGAGAACCTTGGTCCTAACCCCCAAAACTCCCACTTGTAAGACATTTGCTTACCTGTGAAACAAATAACCATTTTTCTCTCATAGGAACCCATGTAATGAGATTTTGGGCCTAAAAAATGTTTTAAGTGTTGAACTGTTGTTTTGTATGGGGAAAACAGTAACTAGAAGTCAAGACAAGAAAAGTCTTACTTACCTTGTATTGTGTTATCTCTAGGTGTGGTATCTAGGCATACCACACCCAGTACTCAATGTAATCTAAAAGTAATCAAAAAGTATTCTAAAAGTAATTACAGCGTAATATAAACTACTTTTTAAAACCATACCAACCTGTAACAATTGCAAATCCATTCCCAATTCCATTTCTGTGTAAAGGTTTGCAATTGAAAGTACATTTTACCTACCTGTACCAAGTCCTGCTTGGTTCTAGAAATGAAATACAATTATACCTTTTTAATACTTACCTAGTTAGTCTGGTTTCTGTCTTGAGTGTGTGTAATCAGTCCTTGAGTGAGTGAACCTAATAAATGCTTAACACACCCTCTGGATAAGCCTAACTGCTCGCGCACACTACCACAAATAGAGCTGTTAGTACTTACATAATTTAGCCTCTGCTATACCTCTGGGGACTCCCTAGCTCTATGCACACTATACCTTATATGGCATAGTATATACAGAGTCAGATTCCTACAGTAAGGAATTGTTGTGAAATCTGATCTACATCTGAGGAACCTGCAGGTAAAAGTATCCATCAGAATTAAAAGTTATTTACCTGCAGTAACTATCTCTGGTGAATGCTCTACCTGCATATTACTCACCATCCTGCCATACCTCCGCGTTTGATGAATGATTAATAGGAAAAATTAACAAGATCTAACACTAGATTGTTTGGTACTGTACTACCAGATCAATGTCGGTCTGTTTTCTAGCCTCGAATGCTTGGAGAAAATGGATGGAAATTGACGTTGTTGCATCCTTGCACTGTCACTATATGGTCTCGTGGACGCTACCTGACGTCCCTTCCAGCTTTAACCGAGACGAACGACCTCTACCTCTACTTAAGAGCTTTTGAAGTTTTCCAGATCCAGTCTGACAACTGGGTTTGTGCTGCAAGAGCGGAGTGTGCGGGTAGATAGAGTATCCACCAGAAAGATAATTACAGCAGGTAAGTAACTTTTTCTTCTCAAATTTTTATTAGTCTCGAGTGATTAAAAAGCAATAAAATCATATTTGTTTTTGTGAGAAGCTGGCCTGGTATATGATGTCCACTAATGTAAGTGGGCACCTTGCACCAGTCCAGACAACCCTTATGGTGATTTAAGAGGTCTCAGACAACCTTAGAAAGCTATCCAAGTGGTAGCTGTAGAGAGCAGCATTCAGGCTTACTCTTGAAGGAGTGTAAAGCAGCTTGTTTTACCAGAATGCAATCTCATAGTATAGATTAAATGAAAAGAGAACCACCAAAGTATTTTTAAAAATATGTATTTATTATATACCACTATCCAGTGCGTTACAGTATCTCCCACACGGATATTGACACAAAGCACACAATACTAAAGCAAAGATATCACAGTAAATAGCACTAATACACAGTGGGCCCCAGGGGGGGACCAAACCATGTACTTAGAAAGTGGTATATGAACTACGACTCGAGTCAGGACAATGTCGAGAGGACGTAGAATTGCTGGGGACCCACAGAACCCCCCAAGGTAAGTAGATAGGGACCCCACGGAGAGCGTGTGCAGTGTGGGAACACGACAGCGTGCTCCGTACAAGTCCATGTGCAAGTCCCGGTTGGATTTTTAAAGATTAGGGACCCTTCCCAGTGGACCATTAAGAAACCCCGTGGAAGACAGAAGGTTGGAGAGCCACCCCACCCGTGGATACCGTGGTACCCAAGTTACCTATCCCAAAGAAGCTGACTGCATAGTTGTGAAATGGCATTGGAAACCGCTGTTGAACCCAATGGAGGGCTTCAGGAAAGTGCCGCTGCTGGAAGAGGAGAAAGTGTCCAGAGGAATCCAAACGTGGATTCTTGAAGAGGAGTACCTGAAAGCAGAGGGGACTGTCACTCAGGGGTGACCAGGAGACTTGGAAGAAGGATTCCCTCCGATGTCGGGTGCTTCAGGAAAGATGACAGTGACCTTGACTCTGCAGCTGTGAGGACCAGACGACGAAGTCAAGAAGGTGCACGGTTGGGACCAGCAAGGTCCAGGAGACTCACCACAAGCAGGGTTATCAGGGCAGGCCCCGAGCAATCAGGAGAGCCCAAGGAAGGTGACCCTCAAATGGACCCACAGGCCGGAGGCACAGGAGTCGCGAGAGGACCTCAAGCAGCTCACCAAAAGATCCAGGCCACGATGCCCTCGATGCAGTGTGGCCGAAGATTATGGTCACTGGTGGTGCTCAAGGTTGGGGCTACTTGCAGCCTGAAGATCTTCTTGCAAAGATGTCAACAAGCCTTTGCAACTGCAAAGGGGACGCGGTACCCAGGGGTTCGGTTATTGCAACCCCCCACAAAGACTACTGGCCTCAAACTTGGTAAGAGGGTAGAGTAGGCTTCGGGAGCTGAGAAAAACCACCACGTATGTGCAGAGCCCACGGAGTCTGGAGGAGCTCGGGATCTGCAGACCGGTCGACTTAGTTGTGGTGCCTGCGAATGCAGAGGAGTGACTCCTTCTCTCCAAGGGAGATTACTTCGGTTTTCCTTGATGCTTCACAGGCCTTGGAAGGTTCCAGTATGATGCACAGGCACAGACGATGCAGCAGAATGGAAGGGAGACGAAGTCAGGCCCAAACGAAGTCCACCGAAGTCCAGAGTGCCCAGACGGTAGAAGTGCAGTGGTTTCAGTTCTGAATCTTATCCCAGAACGAATCTAGGGATCTACACCCAGGTAAGCCCTTAAGTACCCTAAGGAGAGGGTTGGGAAGATTCAGGGGACGCTCCCTGGGGAGGGTCTGGACAGGGGGAGGTTACTCCCATGTCCTTTGTCCAGTTTCGCGCCAGAGCGGGAGCCAACGGCTCCCAGGACTGGTTTGAACTGGACATTGCACAGGAACACCAAACGGGCCCTCATGCAGACTTTCAGGCGCTGGCAAGCACACCCACCCAGAACTAATACACTAAATCCTGTCTGGGAGGTGGTCACACCTCCCTGTCACAGGATGCCTATTGTTCCACCTCCCTCTGCTCGAGCTTGGCTCAGCAGCAGGAGGGCAGAAATGTGTCTGGTCTGCAGGAACCATTTTGTGCTGTCTGGGACTAGAAGGCTGGTACTGGGAACACTGAGAGCCTAACGGAGGGCTCTTCCAGTGCTTGGAATCATACCTCCCACAACGTTTACGGTGTGGGGGTATGATTCCAACATGTTTGATACCAAACATGATAGGATTCGTTGCAGCCGTTTTCGAGATCGTCATCGTGAGATTACTCGGTGCCCCTCTATATAGTATATGACTGCTTCACTGACATCACGGGAGAATGGACGCCGTAGGCTGCAGGGGTGTCCTTCTCATGCAGGAGCACCCTCTCACTTAGAACCAAGCACCCTGCCCTCAGGATTGCAAAGGCCTGCTATACAGGTGACAAATGTTTTAAGTGCAGTGACCCTTGGATATAGTAAACCTATATCTTTCGTAAGTGGTGCATGCACAAACTTACACAGGCTCCAATGGCATGCCTGTAAGTCCAATTTGAATGGTCTCACATGGGTGGCATAATACAAGCTTCAGCCTTTGGATTACCGCTGGGCTACCTATGCCCTGGGTACATGGGTACCATATACTAGGGACTGAAATGGGTACCCCAGTAACCAATCTGCGATGTACCTAAGTACTGAACTTACCAATTTAGGGAGAAAGCAGATAGACTGGGGTCCTGATTAGCTGGATCCCAGTCAGACTAGTCAAAAACAGCATCACACCAAGCAAAAAGTGGGGGTAACCATAAGAAGCAGATGCTACTTTCCTACAGTTTTTATCTATAGTACAACTTGTTCTGGATCTAAACTTTTTCGACCTGGGGATGATTATATTGTATGCAGTTCCCTATCTACATTAGGCCCTTTACACACAGTTTGTCAGTCCAAAATGTTTCCCTTGATCTCAGTCTGTGCCCCACATTCCTACCATGTCAATTCAGTTTTACCTGTTCTATACTTATAAACTTAATAAAGGTGGCGAATGTTGCATGAGCTTCATGTAGTTGTGTCGCTTTTGGGTATTTCTTATCATTCTTGATGGCTCTAAAATGTTCTTTACATTTTTCCTTTAGTTTTCATATTGAGGATCCCACATAATGCAATCCACATGTACATATAACTAAATGGATTCAACTCTTGTAGTTGCAGTTGATACAGAACACAATTTTATATTTCCTTCCACTTCCTCCATCAGAAAAGTCTTTTGCTGCATCCATAACAAACTTATAGCAATTACATTGTCTGCGTTTGAAGCATCCATTAGGTAAATTAGGGAGCCATTATGTACCTTCCAAATGACTGTTTATGTGTAGTGCATTGGATGATGTCACTGGAGCTTAAAATCGATTTTAAATTGGAAGAGCTAGTGTATGTTATTAATGGTTTCCTAGTCAGGTATTTACTCAAATCTTCATCTAAGGTGAGCACTGTCCAGTGTCTTGCTGTACATTTAAAACTATAATAGTAACCTACACTGTACTCTGTAATAGACCCTATCTTCTTTGTCTTTTTCATGGCCAATTTTTGATTGGTTTTCAGTAGTTATAGAATAGTTCTGGCTTTGGCTTTATCATCCTGTACCACTCTGAATTTCTAGCCTGTTTGTAGAAACTTGTTGACTTCTTCAACACATTCTGATTCTGTTCTACTTTTCCTTTTGGCTATTAAAAATTCATCATAGGGAATATGAACCTCTTGTTATCCTGAGTGAGCCAAATGGGCATGTAGTAGGGTATTTACAGATGTGGGTAGGGTCGGCTTTAGTTAGGGCAGTGCGACCGGTGCGGCTGTACTGGGCGCTAACCTGGAGGAGGGACACTGACCTGGGGGTGGCACTGTGTTAAGCAGTAACTTATGATTTAAAAGCACATGCTGCAGCGTTCCTTGAGCGCCCAGCTTTCAGGCAGCAATAAAAATGTCAAGATAACTTTTGTGATTCATTTTCCTGCTAGAGAGAGAAATCAGAGTTTTGTCTAGTGGCAGTTTTGACTCGCCATAAAGTGGCGCAGAGGGTTAATATGCCTGCTGCAAAGAACAGATCTGTATTTTATGTGGATAGCTGAGTGGATTATTAAAGCCAGCCTTTACCAGTTCTCTAAAGCAAATGAAATGTATGTGAGAGAGGGGCTATGGAGAAAAGAGGGGCACTTTTGCTAGGTAGTAGTGAGGGAATCATAAGAAGGGGAGGCGTCAAAAAAATGTTTTGCACCTGCTGCCACTAGGTAGTAGTGAGGGAATCATGAGGAGGGGAGGTGCCAGAAAAGATTGCCGCACCAGCCGCCACCAACACTAAAGCCAGCCCTGGATGTGGGTTTTCTGAACATCCTTGACAGTAGAATGTTTTTTTCGACATTTAATTAATTCATTATCCAAAAAACGATTTTGTTCTGATGAAATTCTAGGCTTAAGATCACATTAAATTCATTTTGGTTCAGAAATTCATGATACGTTTTCCTTCTATTTCAGTACCTTTCCATGTCACAAGGATGTCATCTATGTGCCATCCCCAGCATAGTACTCTGGTAAGGAAGTACACATGGCGACTCTATGGATTATACTATGTGGGATCCACAATACGGAAACTCAAGGAAAGATGGTGAAAACATCTTAGAGGCATCAAGAATGATACAAAATACCTAATAGTGACACATCTATATGATGGTTGTGCAACATCCACCATCACTTCTTTTAAGTTTATAGATATATAAGAGGTAAAACTGAATCCACAAGGTGTGAATGTAGAGCACAGACTAAGATCAAGGGAAATCTTTTGGATCGACAAACTTAACTGTATGTAAAGGGCTTAAGGTAAATTAGGAACTGCACATGCTACTATACTTTAGTACATATGCAAACATTTTATCTGAAAGCCAATTCGCTGATTTTTATATTTGGCTTCAATAAAAGTGGGAAACCACTATGGAACATATGTAAATCCCGATTTGAACTGTTGAGTACCATCTGGATTCAATAAGAGGGAATAACGCAGGAGCATAAATGTGGGACTTGGGAAGCAAAGAGATAGAGTTCGATACTACAGTGATATAGGATCGTAAGTAATTCTTTTTAATATTTCCGTTCAATATTTCATTTGCTATCAGTCGAATATATTCTCATAATTCATGTCGTACCATCAGATAGTTTGGGACGTTCAAACAAGTAAAAAATGTCACTGTTAATGGGGATAGTGTTTCATACCTATACATGTCTGCATTGTTCCATGAGAAAATTAAAAACTTAGCATCTGATAGAGACTTTTAGCTGCAGATTCCTTACCTTTGAATTTCCTAGTGGTCAGACTGGATTCGGAAGATTTTTCGAGCAGCACCCCTGCGCGCCGGTAGGTGGCGTTGATCAGCTCTGTGTCCGTCATCGGCGTCTTCTGCGCCAGAGTGACGTCACGGTACCTATTAAGGTGCCATTCAAGCGCACTGGTGTCAATTCTTTCTTTCTACACCAGCCAGCGCTGATCCAGAGAAGAACTATTTCTCTGTCATTTTTTAACAGTAATTTTGCGACTTTTTGTTTTTTTGAGGTTTCCACCTGGTGTGTCAAGGATGTCATCACGTAGGACAGGTTTTAAGCCCTGTGGAGCCTGTCACTGGGTGATGTTGGTGACAGATCCGCACCTTGTTTGTCTGTGGTGCCTGGAGCACAACCACAGCACAAGTTGTGCTCCGATTGCTGGGTCATGGTGCTGAAGGCTTTGGGGGTCCGGTCCCCGAAGCTGCTAGCGGCCCAGCGCGCAACTCCGCGGAAGTCGAGATCCCGGTCAGGAGGAAGGTCCCAGGATCGTTCACGGAGTCCGAAGTCCTCTTAGTCCCCTTCGAGATTGTCCGGACATTCAGGTAAAAGGCACAAGAAGAAGAGTAAGAAGCGCTCTTGAACTTCTCCTCGTCCATCGGCCAAAGCAACGAAGGAGCATCAGCATCCGAGGCCGGGTTCTTCTCTGCGCCTCCCTGAGTATCTGGGACCCGGAGCGACCCCTGCCCAACTTAAAGTTTTATCAGGCCATGCGTCTCATATTTTGGCGGTCCGGCCCTGTTGAGGACTCTTAGGGCCGCACAGGGCCCATCTTGTTATGCGCCGGCAGCTCTGGCCCAGCTCTAGTGGGCCTCCGTGGATCCGATAATAGATCGGGATCGGAGCCGGTCATACCACTACGACCTTCCCTGACGCTGGTCCTGGCACCCACCGGCGGCACCAGCCCCATTATCATCCCATAATCTGACACAGAGGCAGAGGAGCGTCAACCGACTCCGATGCTAAGACCCGAAGATCCTGAGCCCTATTACTACTCGCTAGGCCTCAGGGAGAAGTTGGGAGCCTTATGAGCCCCTAATAGACTGGTGTGAGGAACTGGTTGATGGCAGCAGACTGGATACCGCTCCAGATCCAGTCATGCTTTCTCCCACTACCAGGGCTGCAGAGGAGGGAGCTTCTTATGCTGTGGTGGTTTGGAGAGCGTCGGAGATCCTTGACCTTCACCTGACCTCAGTGGCTGTCAAGACTAATCTCTTGACTAAGGTGCTGCAACCAGGAGTCTCCTCCTCAGAACCCCTACCCCCTTTCAATGAGGTTCTCTCCGATGTCCTTCTGGGAACCTGGTCCAAGCCCAGCACAGGGGCTCCTGTGAATAGGACGATTGCCCGTTACCACCGCCCACTCCTGGGGAGCCAAACTTCCTCACCCAACATCCTACCTTCCACATCCCAGGGGCCATTCCTTACTGCACCCCCAGACAGGGAATCCAAGAGGCTAGACGTCTTCAGGAACAAAATGGTTTCTGGCGTTGCAGTCTGTGAACACTGCATGCCTATTGGGCCGGTATTCCTACATGCTGTGTGATACGGTTGCACAAGTGCTTCTGCAGGTCCTGGAGGAGGGACGGGCCATTCTCTCCCTAGAAGTCACAGACAGGAGAGGCGCAACAGACAATCCTTTGTGGTCTGGACATGACCGACTCACTGGGCACAGTGGTTTCCTCTACGGTGGCCTTGAGAGGCTATGTCTGGCTGAGAACGACTGGCTTCTTGGGGGATGTCCAAGCTTCAATGGCACTCGTCTCTTCGGAGACCAGGCAGACTCAGCACTGGAGCGCTTAAGGATTCGTGGGCTGTGGCCAAGTCCTTGAGACTCTAAGCTGCCCCACGTCATCCCCAGTCTGCCTTTCACTCCTTTGGTGGCTACAGAAGGGTCTTTCAACTGCGCCAGCCCTATCCCAGCCACCGATCTGCGCAAGCTTCCCAGCCTATATGTGGGTAATGGCACGCTTCCTACCGGGCTCATGGGTTGGGTAGCCAGCGGTCTGGTCCAGCCACCACCACCCCCAGCAACTGCAGCCTCCAAACCTTCCTAATCTTGCCTTTTTAGATCATGGGCGTCCAGTTGGTGGTAGGATCTGCCAACACCTCCACCACTGGCAGTCCATAATATCAGACAGGTGGGTTTTGCAGATCGTCTGAAGGGGCTACTCCCTCCCCTTCGAGACCACCCCTCCCTCCATATTACGACTGGCTAACGGAGGATCATATGTCCTTGCTCCACGAGGAAGTCATGGCTCCCCTGGCCAATGGAATCTTAGAGAGGGTTCTTATTCCTGTTACTTTGTGGTCCCAAAGTGGACAAGGATCTTCGTCCAATCCTAGACCTCCGAGCCCTCAACCTCTTCCTCAAAAAGGAGAAATTCAAGATGCTCATACTAGCTCAGGTTTTTTCTGCCCTGGATCCAGAAGACTGGATGGTAGCGTTTGACTTGCAGGAGGCTTATTTCCATACCCCTGTCTTGCCTGCCTCCCTCGAGTTATATGCGGTTCATGGTAGGCCACAAGCACTTTCAGTTCACTGTGATCCCGTTTGGCCTTACCTGCATTCCTCGGGTGTCCACACAAGTGGTAGCTGTGGTTGCAGCTCATCTGCGGAGATCAGGGGTGTTAGTGTTCCCCTATCTCGACGACTGGATGTTAAAGACTGGCTCGCCCCGGACTGTCGTATCCGTCCTCCAGGCTACGGCGGACCTCCTGCATTCGCTAGGGGTTCACTATCAACATGCCGAAATCACACCTGACTCTTTCTGAGATGCTCTTTCATCATAGCTGTTCTGGACATGGTGCAGGTTCAAGCTTATCCTCCTGAGTGGCGAGTCTAGGATATTCAGGCTATGATACCGATGTTTCAGCCTCTATCCTGGATTTTGGTGAGCCTGACTCTGAGGCTGCTGGGCCTCATGGCCTCCTGCTCACACATGCCAGATGGCATATGTGGGCTCTGCAGTGGGACCTGAAGTTCCAGTGGGCGCAGCATCGGGGGTATCTCTCTGACCTGGTCCAGATCTCGAAGGGGACTGCGAAGGATTTGCAGTGGTGGATAACGCACCACAATTGGGTCAGAGGCAGACTCCTCTCCCTTTCCCAACCAGATCGCATAATAGTGACATATGCATCACTCCTGGGGTGGGTCGGCCATCTGGAAGAGGTGGAGATCAGAGGACCCTGGTCTCCCACGGAATCCTGGCTCTACATCAACCTGTTGTAGCTCCGAGCAATCTGATTGGCATTGAAGGCCTTTCTACCCTCCATCAAGGGAAGGCTGGTGCAAGTGTTCATGGACAATACCACTGCCATGTGGTACTCAAATAAACAGGGCGGGTGGGTTGTGGGCCCTTGGTCAAGAGGTCCTGCGTCTCTGGACATGGTTGGAACATCGGGGCATTTCCCTGGTGGTTCAATACCTGGAAGGTTCCCTGAACACCAGGGTAGAGGAACTCATCCGCCGATGCCAAGTGGATCACAAATGGCGTCTCCAACAGGAGCTGGTGCAAGGTCTCTTTCAGCAGTGGGGAGAGCCTTGGTTAGATCTGTTCGCCTCCGCTGAGAACGCGCAATGTCAGCAGTTATGCGCTCTGAAGTTTCCAAGGGGACACTCGCGCGGAGATGCTTTTCATCTCGAGTGGATCTTAGGCCTCCTGTACGCATTTCCACTCATACCACTCCTGCCCAGAGTTCTCGAGAAAATCAGGAACTACCTGCCCCAAGTCTTCCTTGTGGCTCACGCCTGGGCACGTAGAGTCTGGTATCCTGAGCCTCTGAGCATGGCCATTGATCCTTTGATCAGGCTGCCTTATGGGAGGATCTTCTGTAGCAGCAGCAGGGGAGGTTCCTCCACCCGAACCTGTCAACTCTCTGCCTTCTTGCGTGGAGTTAAGCGACTGCAGTTGATAGTTTTCAACGTTCCTCCCGAAGTCTGCATTGTTACTCTGGCAGCCAGGCGTCCCTTGACCAAGACGGTATACGCCTGCCGTTGGAAGCGATTTGTATCATATTGTACAGAAGAGTTCATTGACCCACTTTCTGCCTCCCTTCTGATAGTTTGCTTTTTATCCTTACCCGTGCACAGCATGGCTCTGCTTTGGGTACTCTGAAGGGTTACCTTTTTGCTTTGTGTACTCTGAAGGGTTATCATTCTGTTCTGCCTACCTTCTTGCGGCTGCCTGACAAACGTTCTTCATTTAAGTCCCCTATCATAAATAGGTTTCCGAAGGGCCTTGTACATATGTGCCCCCCTTCTCCTTTTATTAGGCCTCATTGGGACCTTAATTTGGTCTTCACATCCTTGCTGTGTGCTCTTTTTGAGCTTCTTCATAATTATCCCCTCCTGCTGCTCACGATTAAAACAGCCTTTCTCATGGCAATTACATCAGCCTGAAGGTGAGCAAGCTGCAGGCTTTGTCATCCAAGCCTCCCTTTTTCTCGTTTGACAAATTGGTGCTGCACGCTAGGGCCTTTTTCTTGCCAAAAATAGTCACACCATTTCATGTGGGCCAATTTGTCACCTTGCCCACCTTCTATGCTCCTCCACATTCTTCCAAAGAAGAGGAATGAGTCCCCCGCCTGGACCCAAGAAGAGCGTTGTCGTTCTACCTTGACCGCACACAAGAGTACTGGGTGGACGACCAACTCTTAATGGGGTATGTTGGCACAAAGAAGGGTTGGGCGATGTAGAAGCGCACCATCTTTCGATGGGTCGTACTCTGCATCAAGATCTGCTACACATTGGCAAAGAAGCAGCCTACTGAAGGCTTACGACCTCATTCCATCAGAGCTAAAGCTGCGACCACTCCATTAGCACGCAGAGTTCCGGTCCTGGATATCTGTCAGGCAGCAACATGGGCATCCCTGCACATGTTTACTAAATATTATTGCCTGGACAGTTGGGTCCACAGGGATGGACACTTAGCCCGTTCAGTCCTGCAGAACTTCCTAGTTTAAATTTGTCTGCATACCTTCCTCCAGGGATAGTATTGCTTGGATATCTATTCAAAAGTAAGGAATCTGTGGCTAGAAGTCTCTTTTGGATGAACAAGTTACTTACCTTCACTAACGCCTTATCTGGTAGAGACTACATCTAGCTGCAGATACCTTACCGACCCACCCATATTCCCCGCTCTGCGCACATATTTCTAGGGTCAGGGCTAATACCGTTCAGGGCTGTAGTGTGGACACACCCATGGAAAGTTGAGAAAAAATAACTGATGTCAGCGCACCTTGGTGGTGCCTATATAGGTACTGCAACGTCACTCTGACACCACCGACGGACATGTAACTGATCAACCCCACCTACCGGCACCCAGGGGTACTGCTCGAAAAATCTAGTTTGACACTTGGGAAATTCAAAGGGAAGAAATCTGCGGCTAGATATAGTATCTACCAATCTGAAAGAGACTATTAGTTATGGATTCCTTACCTTAGAATTACCCCCAGGTGTCAGACTGGATCCGGAGAAATTTTTTCGTAGGTCGGTTGGTGGCGTCGGTTGACTCCGCGTCGGTGGCGTGATCGCCGGGATGACATTGCGGTATCTACTTAGCTGCCGCCCTCGTGCGCTGACGTCAGTTCTTTCTTTTTCCGTGCCAGCCAGCACAGATCTGGAGAGAGCGGTACCTCTAGTCCCTTTTTGACTGCTATTTTTCGACTTTTGTCGACTTCTTTTCGAGTCGTTCGACTCCTGGTGCACATAAGGATGTCCCGTCCTCAAACCGGCTTCAAGGCTTGTGACTCCTGTCGCAAATTGATGTTGGTTACGGACCTGCACCTCGTGTGTCTTTGGTCTTTGGTGTTTGGAGCGCGACCATGACCCGAAGTCGTGCTCCGACTGCCGGGCCATGAACCTGAAGTCTTTGCAGGAGCGGTCCCGAAAGCTTCTCGAGGCCCGGCAGTCCGCTCCGCGCCGCTTGAGGTCCCGGTCGAGAGGGAGTTTGCGGGACCGGTCATGGAGCCATCACCACCACTCATCGTTGAAGTCTTCGGGTAAGTCGAAGCACAAAAAGAAGGCGAAGAAGCATCGCCGCTCTTCGCTTTCTCCCTGTCCATCGGCCCGCGGAGCCTGTTGGGTCGACCCGGAGCCTCCCTCCCTTCCCAGGAGCCGGAGCTACCCCTGCTCAACTTCATAGCTTTTACGAAGCCCTCTACTCGATCTTTGGGCAGCCCGACTCCGCCGGCGCACCTTCGGGGCCCGCGGACTCGGCTGGGGGTTCTAGGCCTTCGAACCCAGCGGCTTCGGCCCCGGCGCCGCAGGTTCCCCAAGGATCCAGGCCTGGATCCGGATCGGCGCCGGTTGACCTTACGACACCTCCAGCGTCGAATCCACTGACGACACCTCCGCCCCCTCCGACGCCGGTTGTGTCCCCAGCCGACGTCGACCCCGGCCTCCACCCTGACCTGGACACGGAGCCGGTTCGGCATCGACCGACGCCGGATCCGGTGCTGAGCGGTACTTTTGTATCAGTGTTATATCCTGGCGTTCCTTTTCGCCCTGAGTGGCAGCCAGAAGAGGACGAGGAGGACTGGGAGGGGTCTGGTGACCCTTTAGCTGACCAGTTGAGTGAACCGGACTGAGGAGTTGGGTGATGCCAGTGGTCTGGATACCTCACCAGACCCTGGTATGCTTTCTCCCCCTACCGTGGCTGCGGAGGAGGGAGCCTCATTCACAGTGGTGTTGCGTAGGGCGGCTGAGGCCTTAAACCTTGAGCTTCCTACGGTGGCGGTCAGGACCAACCTCCTTACCGAGGTGCTTCAACCGGCAGTGGCCTCTTCGGAGCCCCTACTGCCGTTCAATGAGGCCTTTACTGACATCCTTCTGGGCACCTGGTCCAAGCCCAGCACAGTGGCTCCTGTGGATAGGATGATTGCCCGACGCCACCGTCCGGCCCCGGGCGACCAACTTTTCCTCTCCCAACACCCTACCCCTGAGAGCTTGGTGGTCCAAACCTCTACTTCGAAGGGTGCATTCCCTACTGCTCCCCTAGATAGGAAATCCAAGAAGCTGGATCATCTTGGGAAGAAGATGTTTTCTTCTGCCAGCTTGGGACTGCGGTTGGTAAACACTGCATGTCTTTTGGGCCGTTATTACCACTCTGTGTGGGATACGGTTGTGCAGGTGCTGCCACAGTGTCTGGAGGAGGCCCGGGCCAATCTCTTCCGTGCAGTCGCTAAGGGCAGAGATGCAACAAAGTTCGCCATTAGGTGTGGGCTGGACACCGCAGACTCGCTAGGCAGAACAATTTCAACGTCGGTAGCCCTGCAATGCTATGCCTGGCTGAGGTCCACTGGCTTTTCGGGTGACGTCCAATTGACTCTTTTGGACATGCCCTTTGATGGCCGTCGCCTGTTTGGCGACAAAGCAGACAATGCGCTCGAGCGCTTGAAGGATTCTAGGGCTACGGCCAGATCCCTGGGCCGCGCTACCACCTCTCGCCCCGTGCAGTCTGCTTTTCGCCCCTTTCGTGGCTACGGAAGGGGTGCCCCACCACGTTCCGCCCAGAGCCACAGGCCTGCGCAAACTGTTCAGCCTCTGTGCGGCCGGGGTCGTGGAACCTAGCGTCGTGGGTCAGGGTGCCAACGGACGGGCCAGTCCACCAGCGTCCCCTCTGCAGCAGCCTCCAAACCCTCCTAGTCTGTCCTTTCAGGACCACCAGTTGCCAGTGGGCGGCAGGATGTGCCATCACCTCCCCCACTGGCACACCATCACATCGGACAGGTGGGTTTTGCAGATAGTCCGAAGGGGCTACTCCCTCCCCTTCGAGACTACCCCTCCATCCATGCCACCACAATTCCATCGCATGTCGGAGGATTACTTGGCCCTTCTCCATCAGGAAGTTACGGCTCTCTTGGCCAAGGGGGCTATCGAGCGAGTTCCTGTCCCAGAAGTAGGTTGTGGCTGTTATTCCCACTACTTTCTGGTACCCAAGAAGGACAAATGCCTACGTCCTATATTGGATCTCAAGAACGTCAACCGCTTCCTCCAGAAGGAGAAGTATAAAATGTTGACATTGGCTCAGGTCCTGTCTGCCCTCGACCCTGGAGACTGGATGGTGGCGTTGGACTTGCAGGACACTTATTTCCACATCCCCGTCATGCCGGCCCACAGGCGTTACCTATGGTTCACAGTAGGCCACGAGCACTTTGTTTACCGTGCTCCCCTTTGGCCTTACCAGCGCCCCTCGGGTGTTTACAAAAGTGATGGCGGTGGTTGCAGCTCATCTGTGCAGATCAGGGGTTCCAGTCTTTCCCTATCTCGACGACTGGTTGTTGAAGGCGAGCTCGCCCCAGGCTGTCGTCGCCCACCTCCAGACTACGGCGGACCTCCTGCATTCGCTGGGGTTCACAGTCAATGTGCCGAAGTCGCACCTGAACCCTTCTCAGAAGCTCCTTTTCATCGGAGGGGTTCTGGACACAGCGCAGTTTCGGGCTTATCCTCCCGAGCAGCGAGTCCGGGATATTCGGGCTATGATACCGATGTTTCAGCCTCTATTCCAGGTTTCGGTCAGAATGTCCCTGAGGCTACTGGGTCTCATGGCCTCCTGCATCCTGCTGGTGGATCATGCCAGGTGGCACATGCGGGCTCTGCAGTGGGACCTGAAGTTCCAGTGGGCACAGCATCAGGGGAATCTTTCTGATTGCGTTCAGATCTCGGAGGGCACTGCACACCAATTACAGTGGTGGCTAACGAACCAGGATTGGGTCACCGGAAGATCCCTCTCCCTTCCACAACCAGAGTTCTCAGTGGTGACAGATGCATCACTTCTGGGGTGGAGCGGCCACATGGGAGAGGCGGAGATCAGAGGCCTCTAGTCTCAGGTGGAATCCGGGCTCCACATCAACCTTCTGGAGCTCCGGGTGATTTGTCTTGCACTGAAGGCATTCCTTCCCTCTGTCCGGGGAAGAGTAGTGCAGGTGTTCACGGACAACACCACTGCCATGTGGTACTGCAGCAAACAGGGCGGGTGGGGTGGGGTCGTGGACCCTATGTCAAGAGGCTATCTGCCTTTGGACATGGCTGGAACATCAGGGCATATCTCTGGTGGTTCAACACCTGGCAGGTTCTCTGAAAGCCAGGGCAGACGAACTCAGCCGCAGGTGCATGATGGATCACGAATGGCGTCTTCTCTCGGAGGTGGTGCAAGGTCTCTTTCAGCAGTGAGTAGAACCTTGGTTAGATCTATTCGCCACTGAAGAGAACGCGCAATGTCAGCAGTTCTGCGCATTGGAATTTCCAAGGCGACGCTTTTCGTGGTGAGTGGAGTTGCGGTCTTCTATACGCCTTTCCGCCTATACCCCTTCTGCCCAGAGTGCTGAAGAAGATCAAGCGCGACTGGGCCCAAGTCATCCTTGTGGCTCCGGCTTGGGCACGAAGAGTCTGGTATCCCGAGCTCTTACACATGGCCATCGATCCTCCGATCAGACTGCCTCTGCGGGAGGATCTTCTGTCGCAGCAGCAGGGGACGGTCCTCCACCTGAACCTGTCCAGCCTCCACCCCCTTGTGTGGAGATTGAGCAGCGACAGTTGACAGCTTTCGACCTTCCTCCCGAAGTCTGTAAAGTTATCTTGGCAGCCAGGCGTCCCTCCACCAAAACAGTATACGCCTGTAGATGGAACAAATTTGTGGCATGGTGCACAGCAAAGGCTGTGGATCCCCTTTCTGCCCCTCTTTCAGAGGTCCTCCTCTTCATTCTTTCCTTGGCCCGTCAGGGCTCTGCTCTGGACACTCTCAAGGGCCATCTTTCGGCCATTGCGGCCTTTCTTCACTTTCCAGATCAACCTTCTCTTTTCAAGTCCCCTATTGTAAATCGTTTCCTTAAGGGCATTACTCACATGTTTCCTCCTATTCCTTTCGTAATGCCCCAGTGGGACTTAAACCTTGTTCTGACTTAGCTAATGTGCGCTCCTTTCAAGCCGCTACATAACCATCCTCTCAGACTTTTGACTCTCTAAACTGTCTCTTTGGTGGCCGTCACCTCTGCTCGCAGGGTGAGTGAGCTTCAGGCTCTTTCTTCGAAACCTCCTTTCCTGGCTGTTCATCCGCACAAGGTTGTCCTTCGCACTAGGGCTTCCTTTCTTCCCAAAGTGGTTACCTCTTTCCATATAGGACAGACCATCACTTTGCCCACCTTCTTCCCGCCTCCTTCCAAAGAGGAGGAGAGGCTCCACAGTCTGGATCTAAAGCGTGCGCTTTCATTCAATTTGGATTGACAAAATAATTCCGGGTGGATGATCAGCTCTTTGGTGGCTATGTGGGCATCAAGAAAGGTCGGGCCGTGCAAAAGCGGACCATCTCTCGATGGGTCTTTCTTTGCATCAAAATTTGTTATTCCTTAACGAAAAAGGAACCTCCAGTGGGGTTGCACGCCCATTCCACTAGGGCGATGCCAGCCACTACTGCTTTGGGACGTGGAGTCCCCCTTCATGACATCTGCCAGGCAGCCACGTGGGCTTTATTGCACACATTCACCAAACATTACTGCCTGGACAGCCAAGTCCGGAGAGACAGCTTCTTTGGCCGTTCAGTTCTCCAGGATTTTCTGGTATGAACTTAGTTCGCAGACCCACCTCCGGGGTTGGTATTGCTGGGGTATCTAATCTAAGGTAAGGAATCCATAACTAATAGTCTCTTTCAGATGAACAAGTTACTTACCTTCGGTAACGATATATCTGTAAGAGACATATATTAGTTATGGATTCCTTACCTCCCCACCCATCCTCCCCGTTATGCAAAATGACTTCTAGGGTAAGGGACTTCCTTTCAGGGCCCTATTTTTGTACACCAGTGGTCATTGTCTTGCATGGCTCTGTGCTTCCTGCGTGGAATGTCGTGTAAAGAACTTACGTCAGCGCGCGAGGGCGGCATCTAAGTAGATACCGCGACGTCATCCTGGCGATCAAGACGCCGACAACGGAGGCGGAGTCGACCAACGCCACCTACCGACGCGCAGGGAGAATGCTACGAAATTTTTTTCCGGATCCAGTCTGACGCCTGGGGGTAATTCTAAGGTAAGGAATCCATAACTAATATATGTCTCTTACAGATATATTGTTACCAATGGTAAGTAACTTGTTTGTTATCATCTAATTCGTGGACGCAAAACCAAGGGTTTACAGATCAATAGTTTAATAAGACCTTATAAATTTGCCCCTATTTTTTTAAAACCAGAATCTTGAGAGAATCAAATGAAGTATTATGTACATAACTTTGTCAAAAATAAAACAGATTTTATGCCCCAACTGTGGATGATTCTGGTTTTTCCTTGGATCTGGAGAAGAAATTACTCCCGTACGTGGGAGTTCCTCTGTTGTGGGGCGGAGATTTTAATTGTGTGCTCGATGGTGCTCTGGATAGATACCCAGCGAGGTTACGTATTAAACCCCACATAACGGAGGCTCTACACGCAGTAATGGACCATTTGCACTGCATAGACGTGTGGCGCGTGACAAATCCAGTGGTGCGAGAGTATCCCTGTTGCATCCTCGCCTGTGCTGCATATAGTCAATTCAATAGGTTCTCGGTTTTTAATGAGGTGGTGGCTGCCACAATGCAGGCACACACCCTGATTCGCTTCCTATCGGACGACTCCCCGGTACTCAGGAAGTTGGGATTGGGCGGGGTCCGACCGAGCGTTCCTTGTGGCGTCTCCGGTCGGAGGCACTTGGAGAAACCCTGTTCCCGGAGGAACTCAGGGGGGTGACAACCGGGTACTTTGAGACTAATTGGCTATCCACCGCTAATAGGGGGGTGGAATGGGAAGCGTTAAAAGTGGTGGCACATGGTGGGTGCCTGTCCAGAGTTGGAGTCATGAGACGGCGTCTGGAGAGGTAGCTTACTGAGGCGGAGGAGGCACTGGCTGGCTTACACAGTCCTGGACCCACAACAGAGCCGCATCGTGAAGTCTTATTACAAACACAGCGCTGAGTGGAAGACATTTGGGACAGGCTGTATTGCCTGACTAGGCGCGAGTATCGGCAGCTGTTACACCGGGAGGGAGACAAATCTGGGAGGGTTCTGGCATTGCTGTTAAATTGGGAGTGCCCACCCCCGCTCATACTGATGCTCAGACTCCCCGACGGTGTAGAAGCTACCACCCAGGTCGGTATTAACTCCCTGCTGCAAGATAATTTGGCAACGATTTATAAGAGGGGCCCTCGGGTTAATCCGACTGAAATTGGGAGGTTTTTAGATGACTTGCTACTCCTGCGCCTTACTGAGGTGCAGAGTGAAGGCCTTGGGGAGGCACTCAGATTAGAGGACCTGCAGGAAGTTGTGAAGAGTATGTGTGGTGCAAAGGCCTGGGCCCGGATAGGCTTCCGGTGGAATACTACCAGGATTTCCCAGACCCCTGTTGCCACACTTGCTGGAGACCCTTCAGGAATCCAGACGTGTTGGTGTTCTGCCATCGTCCATGCGAGAGGCCCATATCGTCATGCTCCCAAAACTGGGCAAGGATCCACTCGACCCCCTTTCGTACTGTCCCCTATCCATGTTGGGTGTGGACACAAAAATATTGGCTAAGACCGTGGCGATATGTCTGGGCCTTGTAGTGGCTGATCTGGTCAATGAGGGCCAATGTGGTTTTATGCCGGGCAGAGAGACGCTCAGTGACAGGTGTCGATATGCCGGCAGCAGCGGTTACCACAGATATCAAAAAAGCATTTGATACCCTAAGCTGGGATTACCTCTGGGAAGTCTTGGGGAGGATGGGACTGGGCCAAGAGTCCATCTGGGTACGGCTGCCCTACAGCCAACTGATGGCTCATGTCAGCAGCGGGAAGGTAGTCTCCGAGGGTATCCCTATAGAGAGGGGCATGAGGCAGGGATGTCTACTGTCTCTGCTTTTTTTGCCCTGGCAATGGGGTCCCTGCCGATATGGCTGCGACGGAATATGGCCTGGTGGGGCATCATGGTGGGGGGACGCACTCATGTCGCCTCCTTATATGCAGACAAAGCATTACTATGTTTGCCACCCAGAGAGATCGATACCCAAACTCTTTGATGCGTTTACCTCCTTTGAGATGATCTCGGGCTTGCTCATCAACCGCCAGAAATCGGTTCTATTCCCGCTGGCACGTCTGGTTGGGGTGGATGCCGCTACTTTCCTTGCGACGAAACTCAGTTGTGACCACTTTCCATATCTTGGTATACAGGTCACCAATACGACTAAAGATAATTATGCATTAAAAATGGGAGCAGTCATTACGGGTCTAGACGCCTCCATTCGATTTTGGAACCTCCTTCCCCTCTCCATTATGGAAAGGGTGGCTCTCAGCAAGATGGTCATGCTCCTGCGTTGTCTCTATGCCCTGCATAATTTCCTTTGCTGCATTCCACGCACTACTTTTACGACCTTGAACATCCTTCTGATTTCCCTGGAGTGGGCTGGTGGACGAAGTAGGATGAAGCTAGAGGTATTAAAGTTGGACATGGAGTCTGGAGGCCTGGGTCTTCCAGTTTTACCCTCTATTATTTTGCAGGACTACCGCAGTATGCGGTGTAGGAGGCTGTCTCAGTATATAGTGTCCACCTATGGTGAGGCACTGAGTCTAGGCAACCCTTAGTGATAGTGTTTAGGTCCCTGAAAACCAGAGCTCTTAAGGGGTAACTGTGGAGAGCAGCTTAGGCTTATTCAGGAAGGTGTAAAGCAAGTGCATTTACCACTATAGTCAGTCATTAAGTTTTTCACACAAAAAAAACCACACCAGGTGAGTATAAAAATACTTGGTATTTATTGGCACACACTAGACACTAACTTGGCATATCTCCTACTCGGAGATATCAATTACACACAAGAGATACTTCAGATATAGGTGAGCAGCATAGAAAAACACATAGGACCCAACTGGGGGGCCAGGCCATATACTAAAATAGCGGAATGGGTGGTAAGTACCAAAACGGGACTAGTACCCACGGATGGAGGACCCCAGGGGAAACATGGCACCATCCAAGGTGAGTAGCCAGGGACCCCAAGGTTCCCGGGTGCAGAGTGGTTACATCGGGTCAAACATCCATAGGATAACATAGGGTAAATCTTGTTTGAAATTTTACAGTTCTAGGACCTTTCCAAAAGGTCCCCGCAGGAACCACTTGGATCAAGGAAGGTTGGACAGCCACCCCACCAGTAGATATTCCAGGGTACGTACGCCAGGGAGCTCAGGTGGGTAGGGGTGAAGTGGTGTTGGAACAGCCAGAAGACGGCAGTGGAGGATCGTGGAAGATCGGCAGCTACAGAGTCTTGTGGACTAGGCCAGTGGAATCAGGACGTAGAATCCAGACGAGAAGAATCTGAAAGCAGAGGGGACAGAGTCCAAACCCCCCGTACGTGACCAGGAGGCACAGGAGCACATTACCAGCCCTTGTTGGAGGTTCTTGCTGTAGCACAGTTCGTTTGAATCATCAGCTGTGGAGACCAGGTGACGATGCAGGAGCACAGGAGCCTTCCACTAGCTGTCCCACGCCAGTCCATGAGTGCGTGAAGATCAGTGGCCGGCAGGACCACCAACAAGCCTTGGCAAACGGAAACAACGATTCGCGGGAGAAAATGCTGGGTTGCAGACCAGCAAGGTATGTGGGACTAACCCAGGAGGGGGACCCTCTGGCAGCAGGCATAAGGAGTCGTAGTGAAGCTTCAACAGTACACAGGAGATGAAGGCCCACGATGCAGAGGATGCAGGCAGGACGTCGTTCCTGGAGCTGTGCAGTGCTGGAGGCTGGGGCTTCATGGAGCTTGAAGATCTTTCGTGAGGAGAGCCAACAAGCCTTGGTAACGGCAAACAGATGCAGTGCACAGGGAGGCTATTCACGTAGGCTGGGGAGGGATTACAGTTGCCAAATTGTAGGGAAGTCTGGTCAGGCCACTGGAGAACCAACAAACCACCGCCTATGTTGCAGAGCCGGGCACTGTCCGTCCTGATCAGCTAACTGGTTGTCGGCATAGAGGTGCCTCTGGATGCAGGGAAGTGACTCCTTCACTCCAAGGGAGATTCCTTATGTCTGGAATGCAGGCTAAAGTCTTTGGTGACTCGGAGGATACACGGCCACAGAGTTGCAGAACTTGAAGAAACACAGGGACGAAGATGCAGCAGGAATCTTCCTGCGGCAAGCATTCTTGTCTTTGATCCTGGCTTCAAGAACTGCAGGGTTCCAGTGTCCACCAACAGAAGAGTCTTCGGAAAGTCTTCAGACGACAGGCAGTCAGATCTTGAAGTTGTTGTTGGGACGAATCTAAGGACCCACCCTAGTGGAGCCCTTAATTAACCCTAAAAAGGTGAAGGACCCACCTATCAGAGGGAGTCAGGGATGCTACTCAGTTGCCCTAGCCAGTCAGATGCTTCCAGGGGGGGTGGACACTGTCCTTTCTGTGGTTTCGCGCCAGACGGGAGCCAGTGCTCCTGATTTGGGCAAAACTCGTTTATGTAAGGAGGGCACCAAATGTGCCCTTCAAGTGCAGTCTGTTGGCGCTTGGAAGTGCCCCCACACTACCTAATTCTAAAGGAGAGGTGGTCACACCTCTCCTTTGCATGAAATCCTTAGTTCAGCTTTCCCTGCCTGAGTTAAGCTCATCAGCAGGGGGGCAGAAAACTGTCGAGGGTGGCTGCAGCGCGGGCTGGCAGGCAGACCCCATAAGACTACATAGGTAGATATTGGGGGGTCATCTAAGGAGCCCCCCAGTACATGTTATCATGCAACTAGCACTTGAATCGGTGTGGTTGCATTATTCCAACATGTTTGATGCCAGACATGACCAGGTTTGGGGCAGCCATTGTGTAGTTGGACATCTAAATCCACTAAATACCTTATAATGGCTGTCCCACACTTACAAAGCCCAGTGAATGGAGTCCTGGGTTTGTAGGAGTACTTCTGCTCATACAGGGGTACCCATACACTTAGAACCATGCACCCTGCCTTTGAACTGAAGGGCCTACTTTAGGTGTGACTTATTGGTTAAGAGTGCAGTGGCCGGGATATAAGGAAAACCTTATATCCAAACTAAAAGGTGCAAGCACCATTTCACGCAGACTGCAGTGGCAGTTCTGTAGACACATTTTGCATGGACTCCCATGGGTGGCATAATACATTCTGCATCCCATGGGAGACCCCTGGTGTGCCAATGCCCTGGGTACCTCAGTACCATATGCTAGGCACTTATAATAGTAACCCAGTATGCCAATTGTGGGGTGTACAAAGTACTTACCGGAGAATTTAGAGGAGAGAGCACTGCCAATGGGGTCCTGGTTAGCATGATCCCAGTGAACTACAGTCAAAACACACTGACACCAGGCAAAAGGTGGGGGTATCTATGCCAGAAAGATCCTACATGCGGCACAGTGGTATGCCGAGAGTCCGAATACTGAAAACGCCCTGCTAGCGGAGTGGGGCATGGCAACGGACTTGCCGGGGTTTATAATGATGAGCCTGAGGTGTCTGCTGAATTCCCATTCATAGTCCGTCAGGTCACAGGGGTTTGGAAGCAGGCGGTCACTTGGGTGCTCAGCAGTACCCATACGCGTGGCTGCTCCCCCTTCAATGGCTGCACAGTTTCTGCCATATACAGAACATGATGGATCTTACGCGGTAGTATCCTGGGGTGTACTCGATGGCTGAGGACCTGTATTTTAATGGCACCTTCCTCTCACTTGAAGACGCAAGGGAGTGTTATCAGTTGCCACCAGGTCTGTTTTTGCAATATGCAAAAATCTCACGCACAGCCCACAAATTATGGGTGGCTTTTCTAGAGGAGCCGGAAAAATCATAGATATTGCTAATACTGCTTGACATAGGCGCCACTAGGGGGCTGATTTCACGCATATATATAAAGCCCTGAAAGCAGACCGTAGGGTCAATGTGACGAAGATCCAGGACAGATGGTTGGCAGACCCGCCTCTGCCCCTAACTGATGGGGAATGGCGGCGGCGAACGTTTGCACAGGTCCGGGAGGTTGCCAGCAATGCCTGCTTTAAGCTTATGCAATTCCATTATTTGCATCGCACCTATCTGACACCTTAGCAAATATATTGTTTCAATGTGGCACGCTCTCCGTGTGCTCTTGGAGTGTTCTGGAGATGTTACCCCATATGACTTGGGATTGTGCAAGGTTGCAGGTTTATTGGGCCGAGGTGTTGCAAGTGCTGTCGGACATCCAGATTGAGCCCTTGGTGAAGCATTTCCTACTGGGTGTTCTTCCTACCCCAAAGACAGGTACACGAATGCTACATAGGTTCATACTAATGGTACCTGTGTTGGCCAAGCGCCGCATTGCAATACATTGCCCCCCCCACCCCCCGGCTAGACAGATGGTGGGCTGATTTGAGTGAAGGGCGAGTAGCCGAGGAATGTAGGCTAAAATTGGTCCACACTGATGAGACTGCCGTGGCCATACATGCCCTTCCCGATCTGCTTCTGCCACAGTTGTTCGTTATTGCGTTTTCTTTTAAGTGGTTTACTCTTAGATGTAATGCACTGTCTACTTATTATGTTGCTATGGAATTGTATATCGGAAAGAGACACGTTAGTGACAGATTCCTTACCTGGATCTGGAAAGTTTTTGCGTAGCAGTACCCCTCTGCGTCGGTAGGCGTCGTCGTGCAGATCCGCGTCCGTCGTCGGCGTTCTGTTCGCCGGGATGACGTCGCGGGCAATACTTAGACGCCGCCCATGCGCGCTGGCGTCAGTTCTTTCTTTTTCCGCACCAGTAAGCGCAGATCCGGATTGAGCAGTGCCCCAGTCATTTTTTGACTGAATCTTTTTTGAGACTTTTTGTCCCAGTTTTCGAGTCGTTTCGACTCCAACGGTGCCAGTAGGGATGCCCGGCTTCTAGCCATGCGAGGTCTGTAATTGCATGATGACGATTACGGACCCGCACCGAGAGTGTCTCTTCTGCCTGGGGCGCGGCCACGACCCCACGTCGTGCTCCGAGTGTCGGTCCCTCGCCCCGAAGACTTTGCGAGAGCGGTCTCGAAAGCTTCTCAAGGCCCGGCACTCGGCTCCGCGCCACTCGAGGTCCTGGTCCCGGGAGAGGTCGAGGGGCCGGTCGCGGAGCCATCGTTCATCGGGGTCGAAGTCTTCGTTGTCAGGTAAGACCTCCACTCGCCGGTCTCGCGACTCGGAGGGTCCTGGTGGTACCGCCCTCGCGGCTCCGGGGGTACCCGTCGAGCCGACGCCGGCCTACCCGCCTGTTCCGGGTCCGACGTCGACTCAGGCCGACATCCAAAACTTCTTGTCGGCCATGGCTCGCATCTTCGGGCCTCAGGGTTACCCCGGTGCGCCTTCGGGCCCCAGTGGGGATCCTCCCTCGGCACCACCACCGGCGGCTCCGGCTCCGGCGGCTCCGGCCCCGGCGCTGCAGGACCCCCTTGGATCCAGGCCTGGATCCCGGTCGACGCCGGTTGACCTAACGACAACTCCACCGGCGCCGACCACTCCGGTACCATTCCCGGCGCCGTCCGACGTCCCGGACGACGCCATCCCCATGTTCTCCCCGGAACCGGACACGGCGCCGGAACGGCTTACTTTTCACCTGTCTTGGAGGACCAGGAGGACTGGGAGGGGTCGGAAGACCCTCTCACGGCTCAGTGCGAGCCTTATCAGGACTGGGCAGAGGAACTGGGTGATGCCAGTGGCCTGGACACCTCTCCAGACCTTGGCATGCTGTCTCCTCCTTCCGTGGCTACGGAGGAGGGAGCAAGTTATGCAACGGTGTTGCGTAGGGCAGCTGAGGCCCTCCGTCTTCAGCTCCCTACAGTGGCTGTCAGGACTAATCTCCTGACGGCAGTTCTTCAGCCGGCGGCTACCTCTTCGGAGCCACTGCTGCCATTCAACGACGCACTTTCTGACGTTCTTTTGGGCACCTGGTCCAGGCCCACCACCGGGGCTCCTGTGGACAGGAACATAGCCCGACGCCATCGCCCGGCCCCGGGCGACCCCTTGTTCCTCTCCCAACACCCCACCACGAGAGCTTGGTTGTCCAAGCCTCTGCCTCCCAGAGCGCCTTCCCTACGGCTCCGCCGGACAGGGAATCCAAAAAACTGGAGCAATTTGGGAAGAAGATGTTTTCTTCCTCCAGTGCTGGCTTGCGGTCCGTGGACACCGCTTGCCTTTTGGGCCGTTATTCCCACTCTCTGTGGGATTCGGTGGCGCAAGTGCTGCCTCAGTGTCCTGAGGAGGTCCAGACACTGCTCTCCCGTGCTATTGCAGACGGGAGGGACGCGGCAAAGTTCACAATACGATGTGGCCTAGACACCGCTGACTCGCTGGGCAGATCGCTTGCGACGACAGTGGCGCTGCGCCGTCACGCCTGGCTGAGGACCACTGGTTTCTCGGGTGATGTCCAAAACACCCTTATGGACATGTCCTTCGATGGTATCCGCCTTTTTGGCAACAAGGCAGACAGCGTGCTGGAGCGCTTTAAGGACTCGCGGGCTACGGCCAAGTCCTTGGGCCTCTCCGCCTCGCGCCCTCCGCAGCAGTCTGCTTTTCGCTCCTTTCGTGGCCACGGAAGGGGCGCCAGTCACGTCCATTGCCCAGCCACCGGCCCGCGCAGCAAGCGCCTTTGTGTGGCCGAGGACGTGGCTCCCACCGAGGCGGGTTGGGTAACCAGCGTGCGGGTCAGGCCACCACCCCCGCCCCGTCGGCGGCCTCCAAGCCCTCCTAGTCCATCCTTTCAGGTCCACAGCACGCCAGTGGGGGGCAGGGTCCGCCATCACCTTCCCCACTGGCGTACCATCACGTCGGACAGGTGGGTCTTGGACATTGTCTGAAGGGGCTACTCCCTCCCCTTCGAGACTTCCCCCCAGCATTGCCACCTCAATACCACCGCATGTCGGGGGATCACTTGGTGCTTCTTCAGCAGGAAGTTGCGGCCCTCTTGGCCAAGGGGGCCATCGAGCGCGTTCCGACCCCAGAAGTAGGGGGCGTGGTTGTTACTCCCACTACTTTCTGGTACCCAAAAAGGAAAAGGAGGGCATGCGTCCTATCTTGGTCCTCCGGAACGTAAATCGCTTCCTCCGGAAGGAGAAGTTCAAGATGCTCACCCTAGCTCAGGTCTTGACTGCCCTCGACCCTGGAGACTGGATCGTAGCGTTGGACTTGCAGGATGCATATTTTCACATCCTCGTCCTGCCGGCCCACCCGCGTTACCTGCGGTTCACGGTAGGCCATGAGCATTTTCAGTTCATCGTGCTCCCCTTTGGCCTTACCAGCGCCCCTCGGGTGTTCACGAAAGTGATGGCGGTGGTCGCAGCTCATCTGCGCCGGGCAGGGGTTCCAGTCTTCCCCTACCTCGACGACTGGTTGCTGAAGGCGGGCTCGTCCCAGGCAGTTGTCTCCCACCTCCAGACTACGGCCGGACTCCTGCACTCGCTGGGGTTCTCCATCAACGTGCCGAAGTCGCACCTGATTCCCTCTCCACAGTTCCTTTTCATCGGAGCAGTTCTGGACAATGCTGTTTCGGGCCTATCCTCCCGAACGGCGAGTTCAGGATATTCAGGCTATGATTCCGATCTTTCAGCCTCTATCCTGGGTTTCGGTACGGATGACCCTGAGGCTGCTGGGCCTCATGGCCTCCTGCATCCTGCTGGTCTATCATGCCAGATGGTATATGCGGGCTCTGCAGTGGGACCTGAAGTTCCAGTGGGCGCAGCATCAGGGGAACCTGTCCGATTACGTTCAGATCTCGGAGGGGACTGCACGGCAGTTGCAGTGGTGGCTTTCGAACCGGCAATGGGTCACGGGCAGATCCCTCTCCCTTCCCCAACCAGAGCACACAGTTGTGTCGGACGCGTCCCTTCTGGGATGGGGCGGTCACATGGGAGAGGCGGAGATCAGAGGCCTCTGGTCTCCGGCGGAGTCCCGGCTCCATATCAACCTTCTGGAGCTCCGGGCGATCCGACTTGCACTGAAGGCATTCCTTCCCTCCGTCAAGGGGAAGGTGGTGCAGGTGTTCACCGACAACACCACCGCCATGTGGTACTGCAACAAACATGGCGGGGTGGGGTCGTGGACCCTATGTCAGGAGGCTCTGCGTCTCTGGACATGGCTGGAACATCAGGGCATGTCCCTGGTGGTTCAACACCTGGCAGGTTCTCTGAACGCCAGGGCGGACGAACTCAGCCGCAGGTGCATGATGGATCACGAATGGCGTCTTCACTCGGAGGTGGCGCAAGGACTCTTTCTACAGTGGGGAGAGCCTTGGTTAGATCTATTCGCCACCGAAGAGAACGCGCAATGTCCTCTGTTCTGCGCGTTGGAATTTCCAAGGCGGCACTCGCTCGGCGACGCTTTTCGTCGTGAGTGGAGTTGCGGTCTGTTGTAAGCCTTTCCACCTATACCACTTCTACCCAGAGTGTTGAAGAAGATTCGGCACGACCGGGCCCAAGTCATCCTTGTGGCTCCGGACTGGGCTCGAAGAGTTTGGTATCCCGAGCTACTCAGTATGAGCGTCGATCCCCCGATCCGTCTGCCTCTTCAGGAGGATCTTCTGTCGCAGCAGCAGGGGACGGTCCTCCACCCGAACCTGTCCAGTCTCCACCTCCTTGCATAGTGATTGAGCGGCGGCAGTTGATTCCTTTCGACTTGCCTCCGAAGTTTGTGATGTGATTCTGGCAGCCAGGCGTCCCTCCACTAAGGTGGTATACGCCTGCCGGTGGAACAAGTTTGTGGCATGGTGCACAGCAAAGGCTGTGGATCCCCTTTCTGCCCCTCTTTCTGAGGTTCTTCTGTTCCTTCTCTTTCTGGCCCAACAGGGTTCTGCCCTGGGTACCATCAAGGGCTATCTTTGTGCCATTTCGGCCTTCCTCAGGCTTCCTGGTCAGCCCTCCCTTTTCAAGTCCTCTGCTGTTAACAGGTTCCTAAAAGGCATTACACACCTCTTCCCTCCTGTTCCGTTTGTGATGCCTCAGTGGAACTTGAACTTGGTTCTTACCTTTTTAATGTGCGCTCCTTTTGAGCCTCTACATAACTGTCCTCTTCGTCTTCTCACTCTGAAGACAGCCTTTCTGGTGGCTATCACCTCTCCAGGCTCTTTCTTGCAAGCCCCCCTTTCTGTCTGTCCATCCAGACAAGGTTGTTCTTAGGACGCATCCGTCCTTCTTGCCAAAGGTGGTTACTGCTTTTCACATTGGGCAGACCATCACTTTGCCCACCTTCTTTCCGCCTCCGCATCCTTCTAGAGAGGAAGAGAGGCTCCACCGTCTGGACCCAAAACGTGCGCTTTCTTTTTATCTCAACCGCACACAACAGTTCCAGGTGGACGACCAGCTCTTTGTTGGCTACGTGGGCGCCAAAAAAGGTCGGGCGGTACATAAGCGGACCATCTCCCGCTGTGTCGTCTTGTGTAGCAAGGCCTGTTATTCTTTGGCTAAGAAGGAGCCTCCTGTTGGGCTGCGTGCCCATTCCACCAGGGCTACAGCCGCCACCATGGCTTTAGGACGTGGTGTCCCATTGCAGGACATTTGTCAGGCAGCTGCGTGGGCCTCGCTGCACACGTTTACCAAGCATTACTGCCTTGACAGCCAAGTCCGGAGAGACGGCTTCTTTGGCCGTTCTGTTCTCCGAGACTTCCTTGTCTGATCTTTGTTCGCAGACCCACCACCGGGGTTGGTATTGCTGGGGTATCTATTCTAAGGTAAGGAATCTGTCACTAACGTGTCTCTTTCAGAAGCACAAGTTACTTACTTGTGTAACGCTATATCTGTAAGAGACAGTAGTTCGTGACAGATTCCTTACCGCCCCACCCATCCTCCCCGTTCTGCGAACAGATTTCTAGGGTTAAGGACATCCCTTTCAGGGCCCTAGTTTTCAGACACCAGTGTCAGTTTCTTGCATGGCTCTGCGTTTCTGGCGCAGAAAGTCGTGTACAGAACTGACGCCAGCGCGCATGGGCGGCGTCTAAGTATTGCCTGTGACGTCATCCCGGCGAACACGACGCCGACGACGGACGCGGAGCCGCACGATGCTGCCTACCGACGCGCAGGGGTACTGCTACACAAAAACTTTCCGGATCCAGCCTGACGCCTGGTCATATTCTAAGGTAAGGAATCTGTCACTAACTACTGTCTCTTACAGATATATCGTTACACAAGTTAATAACTTGTGCATTCCTCCGTGAGCTCCTGAGCTAGGACCACTGGCACCTGTGCATGTTCAATATAATGTCTATCTGAAAGGTACTGCTGGCTGTATGACACTATCTGCTCCTTATTGTTGCATTGATTCCATATGCACCATCATGTAATGTATCTTACAGTGCCAGTTCTAAATAAAAACAAGTTTAATAAACATCTGTTATTCAGCGCCAAGATACCTCTGGGTGAACGTGCGCTTTACAAATACACATGTTCTGTTATGTTTTTAAAAAAAAACTTAATAGGCAGTTTGGAAGACTTTTCTGAACACTGTAAATAGCAGTTTAAAAATGACGCTGTTTTGTATAAAGTTGACCACCTGATCCAGCGTCTAATGAGCAGGACCTTGTGTCAAATGGAAATTAAAATATTAATTAGTTTGGGTAGTTTCCCATTTATAGATAAGGACTGTGGGGAGACCGCTAGAGACAGACTGTGATTGAACTAAAATTCCATGGCCAATATTACAGCATGAGATAAATTTGTCAGAGGCGGATATCCGCTTTCTGACTCCGGTCGCACTTCACTTAAAAACACGTGTGTTTTTTATCACCGCATTATCAAAAAATTCATAATCTACTCAGTATTCAATCATCTGTATTCAAATTTATTCACACCAATTTCTTCATTGGCTGATGTAATTCATGTAAATATGTGGTAATTCAAATGACAGAATGTCCCGGGTCAGAAGCGTTGGTGGCGTGTTCGGTCAGCTTTGTTGCGGTGCCTGCAGATGCAGGGGAGTGACTCCTTCATTCCAAGAGAGATTACTACAGGTGTCCTTGATGCCCACAGGTCTGGTGCAGATCCTGGAAGAAGCACAGGCACAGATGACGAAGAAGACTTGCAGAACAGTGAGACCAGGAGCAGCAGGATTCTTCCTTGATGCAGTCTCTGTTCCAGGCGAAGTCCAAGTGTCCAGACGGTCGAAGAGTGATGTGGTTTCAGTCTTTAGTCTTGTCCCACGGCAAATCTAAAGACACCCACAGGTTGGAACAACTCAGGGGTCCCTCCCAGAGGAGGGGCTGGACAGAGGGGATGATACTCCCATGACCTTTGTCCAGTTTCATGCCAAAGCGGGAGCCAAGGACTTCCCTGAACTGGTTTAAACTGGAGTATGCAAAGGAGGACACCAAATGTGCCTTCAAGGCAGTCTGGTGGCGCTGTCAAGCTTCCTTACCGCAGCCCAATACACTAAGTCCCTGCGACAGGAAACCTATTGTTCTACCTACCTTCCCCTGCTCAAGCTTGGCTCAGCAGCAGGAGGTCAGAATTGTCTCTGTGGTCGGCAGCAGCACTAACTTGCTGTCAAACCCCGAATAGGCTGTTAACGGGAGTACTGCGCGGGGTACCCCAAGGGAGCCCCCCAGTGCATGGAATCATACTTCCAACACTAAAATTGGTGTTGAGGTATGATTCCAACATGTTTGATATATAACTTGACTGGGTTCAGTGCAGCTACTATATAGTTAGACATCTCTTAATGACTGATGTCCACTATATGTATTAAAATGGCTGACTGCGCTTACAAAGCCTGGTGAATTGACTCCGCATTTTGTAGGGGTGTCCTGCACATGCAGGGGCACCTTCGTACGTATAACCAAGCACCCTGCCTTCAGGACTGAAAAACCTACCACAGGGGTGACTTACAGGTTTTAGGTGCAGTGACCTCAGATATAAGGAAACTTATATCTGTTGTGAGGGGTGCAATCACCATCTCACACAGGCTGCAATGACATTCCTATAGTGACAGATCTGAAATTACCCCCAGGCGTCAGACTGGATCCGGAGAACTTTTCTTCAGCAATACCCCTGCACGTCAGTAGATGGCGTTGGTCGACTCCGTGTCCGTCGTCGGCGTCGTGGTCGCTGGAATGACGTCACGGTGCTTACTTAGACGCCGCCCCTGCGCCAGCCTAGCGCAGATCCGGAGAGAGCTTGCCCCTTAGTCATTTTTTGACTAAACGTTTGTCTACGTCTTTTTTCGAGTATCCGACTCCTGGTGCGCGAGGGATGTCCCATCGTCGAACCGGATTCAAGCCTTGTGACTCCTGTCACAAAGTGATGTCCGTGATGGATCTGCACCTTGTGTGCCTCTGGTGCCTGGAGCGCGACCACGACCTGAAGTCGTGCTCCGACTGTCGGGCCATGAATCCGAAGTCTTTGCGGGAGCGGTCCCGAAAGCTTTTGGAGGCCCGGCAGTTGGCTCTGCGTCGCTCCTGGTCTCGCTCGAGGGGAAGGTCTCAAGCCACCACACCTCGTCCAAGTCTTCGCACTCCTCTGGTAAGTCAAAGCACAAGAAGAAGGCGAAGAAGCACCGTCGCTCTTCGCCTTCTCCCTGTCGGTCGGCTGACGCGATGGGGGACCTGGAGTGTTGGCGCTCTAAGGCTCCGTCTCTGGCACCTGATTCTGGACGACTCTGTGCTTCCCCCCGTTTCCCGGACCCAGAGTGTTCCCTGCCCAGGTTTGTATGTTCTACGAAGCCCTCCATTGTGTGTTTGGGCAGCCCAACTCTGCTGAAGCGCCTTCGGGCCACGCAGAGCCAATTGGGGGCCTGGGCCTTCGATGCCGGCGGCTCCAGCCCCGGCGCCGCAGGGTCTCCATGGAGCCAGGCCTGGATCTGGATCAACGTCGTCCCCATCCTTATACCCGAGATGGACCTGGAGCCAGATGGATGTCGGCCGACTCTAATCCGACACCGGAGGGTTCTCTTGTTCCCTTGTTCACCCCAGGTGTTCCCTATCACCCTGAGGGTGGTGATGAGGACTGGGAGGAGTCGCTGGACCCTTTAACAGACCAGTTGGAAGAACTGGACTGGAGAGAGGAATTGGGTGACGCCAGTGGTCTTGATACCTCCCCAGACCTTGGCATGCTTTCTCCCCCTACCGTGGCTATGGAGGAGGGAGCGTCCTATGCAGTGGTGGTGCGTAGTGTAGCCGAAGCTTTGGGCCTTGAGCAGTCAGGACTAACCTCCTGACAGAAGTGCTTCAACCAGCGGCAGCTTCCTTTGAACCCCTCTTTCCCTTCAATGTAGCCCTCAGGGACGTCCTTCTGGGCACTTGATCCAAGCCCAGCACAGGGGCTCCTGTGGAACGAACAATTGCCCGCCACCACTGCCCGGCTCCGGGTGGTCCCATTTTCCTCTCTCAACACCCTTCCCCCGAGAGCTTGGTGGTCCAAGCCTCTTCTTCCAAGGGCGTATTCTCTTCCGCTCCCCTGGATAGGGAATCCAAGAAGCTGGATCATCTTGGGAAGCGTATGTTCTCTTCCTCCAGCTTGGCGCTGCGGTCCGTGAATACTGCATGCCTCTGTATACCCATACAGTCTGGGATACAGTTGCGCAAGTGCTGCCTCAGTGCCCGGAGGAGGCCCGGGCCATTCTCTCCCAGGCAGTGGCGGATGGGAATACGCAGCAAAATTGACAATCCGCTGTGGACTGGATACCGCTGACTCTGGGCAGAACGATTGCCACGTTGGTAGCCCTTCTGCGCTACACCTGGTTGAGGACGTCTGGTTTTTGGGGGATGTCCTGTCAACCTTGCTGGCTATGCCCTTCGATGGCCGTCGCCTTTTTGGTGACAAGGCAGACTCGGTGCTTGAGCGCTTCCAGGATTCTTAGGCTACGGCCAGATCCTTGGGCCTCGCTGCGTCCTTCCGTCCACCACAGTCTGCCTTTCGTCCCTTTCGTGGCTACGGAAGGGGCACCCCACCACGTCCGACCCAGTCCAACCACCGGCCCACGCAAGCTGCCCAGCCTCTGCGTGGCCGCGGACGTGGGACCCAGCGTCGGGGGTCTGGGAACCAGGGGGCGGGCCAGTCCACCCTTTTCCCCCCTGTAGCAGCCTCCAAACCCTCCTAGTTTGACCTTTCAGGGCCATCAGCGGCCAGTGGGTGGCAGGAGTCGCCATCACCTCCCCCACTGGCAATCCATCACGCCAGACAGGTGGGTTTTGCAGATAGTCCGAAGAGGCTATGCCCTCCCCTTTGAGACTACCTCTCCCTCCATACCACCGTCTTTAGATAGCATGTCGGAGCATCATTTGGCGCTTCTCCGCCAGGAAGTCTCAACTCTCTTGGCCAAGGGAGCTATCGAGAGGGTCCCTGTGCCAGAAGTAGGTCGTGTTTGGTATTCCGCTACTTTCTGGTGCCCAAGAAGGACAAAGGCTTGCGTCCTATCCTAGACCTCAGGGCCCTCATCCGCTTCCTCCGGAAGGAGAAGTTCAAAATGCTAACCTTGGCTCAGGTCCTGTCTGCCCTCAACCCTGGAAACTGGATGGTGGCGTTGGACTTGCTGGACGCCTATTTTCACATCCCCGTCCTGCCAGCCCAAAAGGCGTTACCTACGATTCACGATAGGCCACGAGCATTTTCAGTTCACGGTGCTCCCTTTCGGCCTTACCAGTGCCCCTCGGGTGTTCACGATAGTGATGGCAGTGGTCGCAGCTCATCTGCGCAGCTCAGGGGTTCCAGTCTTTCCCTATCTCGATGACTGGCTGTTGAAGGCGGGCTCGCCCCAGGCTGTCGTCTCCCACCTCCAGACTACGGCGGACCTGCTGCATTCGCTGGGGTTCACTATCAACGTGCTGAAGTCACACCTGACTCCCTCTCAGTTGCTCCCTTTTATCGGAGCTGTGCTGGACACAGTGCAGTTTCGGGCCTATCCTCCCAAGCAGCGAGTCTGGGATATTCTGGCAATGATACCGATGTTTCAACCTCTATCCTGGATTTCGGTGAGAATGACTCTGAGGCTGCCGGGCCTCATGGCCACCTGCTTCCTGCTGGTGGATCATGCCAGATGGCATATGCGGGCTCTGCAGTGGGACCTGAATTTCCAGTGGGCGCAGCATCAGGGGAATCTTTCTGACTACATCCAGATCTCGAAGGGACTGTGCAACAACTGCAGTGGTGGTTGATGAACCAGGATTAGGTCAGAGGCAGATCCCTCTCCCTTCCCTAATCAGACCTCACGGTGGTGACCAATGCATCACTTCTGGGATGGGGCGACCACCTGGGAGAGGCGGAAATCAGAGGAGTCTGGTCTCCGGCGGTGTCTGGTCTCCATATCAACCTGTTGGAGGTCCGGCCGATTCACTTGGCACTGAAGGTATTCCTTCCCTCCGGAGGGTTTTTAGTTGCCAGGAAATTGTAGGCGCACTGCTGTGTCACGCAATTGTCAATATGCAAGAAGTGAATATGGTGCTACTAGGAAAGGGGATAAGCCCTATAACCACTCAATGTTGTGTAGGAAACTTCCTCACAATTTCGAAATTAATATATGAACCTAGGCACACATAAGGATAATTCAACAGTATATATAAAGTTCACTACACCCAGAGAAAATATACAAAACATTGATTAATAATCATATAAACGTTATGTTTTTTTGGTCTTTAATTCGGTTTTCATAGGTCAAACAGAAACCAGCCGACACTTGTTTCGTCGCATTTGGAAGTTAATTCCGCGACTCCTCAGGGCTGAATGTTGACGTATATGACTTTGTAATCGCGCTGCCGGTGATATTTCCAAACCGGCTGGGCTAATCACTTGAGATGGTAAAAGAATTTCTGAGTACGTGGTCGTGACGTGAAATCTGTAAAGGAATGGGCCGTGAGGTCGATCTGTGTATAGTTGGCAATAGTGTTCGTTGTCTGCTCTAAAGCGAGTGTGCTCTAGATGTTCTCACGGTAGTTCACTGTGTTCCGGCCCATTCCTTTACAGATTTCACATGTCACGACCACGTACTCAGAAATTCTTTTACCATCTCAAGTGATTAGCCCAGCCGGTTTGGAAATATCACCGGCAGCGCGATTACAAAGTCATATACGTCAACATTCAGCCCTGAGGAGTCGCGGAATTAACTTCCAAATGCGACGAAACACGTGTCGGCTGGTTTCTGTTTGACCTATGAAAACCGAATTAAAGACCAAAACAACATAACGTTTATATGATTATTAATCAATGTTTTGTATATTTTCTCTGGGTGTATTGAACTTTATATATACTGTTGAATTATCCTTATGTGTGCCTAGGTTCATATATTAATTCCTTCCCTCCCTCAGGGGAAAGGCAGTGCAGGTGTTCACAGACAACACCACTACCATGTGGTACTGCAACAAACAAGGCGGGTGGGGTCGTGGACCCTTTGTCAAGAGGCTCTTCGCCTTTGGAGTTGGCTGGAACATCAGTGCATTAACCTGGTGGTTCAACACCTGGCAGGTTCTCTGAACGCCAGGGCAGACAAACTCAGCCGCCGGTGCCTGGTGGATCACGAATGGTGTCTTCAATCAGAGGTGGTACAAGGTCTCTTTCAGCAGTGGGTAGAGCCTTGGTTAGATCTGTTTGCCACCGAAGAGAATGCGCAATGTCAGCAGTTCAGCGTGTTGGAGTTTCCAAGGCGGCACTCACTAGGCGACGCTTTTCATTGCGAGTGGCGCTGCGGCCTCCTGTACGCTTTTCTGCCTGTACCACTTCTGCCCTGAGTGCTGTAGAAGATCAAGCATGGCCAGGCCCAAGTCATTCTTGTGGCTCCGGACTGGGCACGAAGTTTGGTACCCCGAGCTCCTGAGCATGGCCATCGATCCTCCGATCAGACTGCCCCTTTGGGAGGATCTTCTGTCGCAGCAGCAGGGGACGGTTCTCCACCGAACCTGTCCGGCCTCTAACGTCTTGCGTGGAGATTGAAAGGCGACATTTGACAGCTGTTGACCTTCCTCCTGAAGTCTGTAATGCCATTTTGGCAGCCAGGCGCCTCTCCACTAAGATGGTATGCGCCTGTGGATGGAACAAGTTTGTGGCATGGTGCACAGCAAAGGCTCTGGATCCCCTTTCTGCCCTTCTTTCTGAGGTTCTTTTGTTCCTTCTTTCTTTGGCCCAGCAGGGCTCTGCTCTGGGCGCTCTTAAAGGCTACTGGGCAGCCATTTCTGCTTTTCTTCGGCTACCAGATCAGCCCTCTTTGTTCAAGTCCCCTATTGTAAGTTGGTTCTTTAAAGGCATTATTCATCTCTTTCCTCCATCTCCTTTCATAATGCTTCAGTGAGACTTGAACCTTGTCTTGACTTACCTTATGTGCGCTCCCTTCGAGCCTCTTCATAACTGTCCTCTCAGGCTCCTCACTCTGAAGACTGCCTTTCTTGTTGCCATCACCTCTGCTCGCAGAGTGAGTGAGCTTCAGGCTCTTTCCTCTAAGCCTCCTTTCTTCTCAGTCCATCCGGACAAAGTGGTGCTACGAACGAGGCCCTGTTCCTGCCTAAAGTTGTCACTTCCTTTCACATCGGACAGACTATTGCTCTTCCCACCTTTTTTCCGCCTCCGCACCCTTTCAAGGAGGAGGAGAGACTCCACCGTCTGGACCCGAAACGTGCACTGTCTTTCTACCTTGACCGAACAAAGGATTTCCGGGTGGACGATCAACTCTTTGTTGGCTATGTGGGTGTCCAAAAAGGTCAGCTGTGCAAAAGCGTGCCATCTCTCGATGGGTAGTCCTTTCTATCAAGATTTGTTACGCTTTGGCTAAAAAGAAACCTCCAGTGGGGCAACAAGCTCATTCCACTAGAGCTACGGCAGCAACGACTGCTTTGTCGCGTGGAGTTCCACTAATCTTTATCTGCCAGGCGGCCATGTGGGATTCTATGCACGCGTTCACCAGACATTACTGCCTGGATAGTCAAGTCCAGAGGGACGGCTACTTTTCCCGTTCTGTCCTCCAGGACTTTCTGGTGTGAACTTGGTTCGCAGACCCTCCTCCGTGGATGGTTTTGCTGGGGTATCTATTCTAAGGTAAGAAATCTCTAACTAATAGTCTCTTTCAGATGAGCAAGTTACTTACCTTTGGTAACGATGTATCTGTAAGAGACATACATCAGTTATAGATTCCTTACTGCTCAACCCATCCTCCCCGCTCTGCGAACTGACTTCTAGGGATAGGAACTCCCTTGCAGGGCCCTAGTGTGGCGCACCAGTGGTCAATGTCTTTCATGGCTCTGCGCTTCTGGCATGGAAAGTCATGTCAGAATTGACGTCAGCGCGCAGGGGCGGCGTCTAAGTAGGCACCGCGACGTCATCCCGGCGACCATGACGACGGACGCTGGGTCAGCCGTCGCCACCTACCAACACGCAGGGGTATTGCTGAAGAAAAATTCTCCGGATCCAGTCTGACACCTGGAGGTAATTCTAAGGAGAGGAATCTATAACTAATATATGTCTCTTACAGATTCATCGTTACCGAAAGTAAGTAACTTGTTCTTTTTTTTTTTTAAACGTTATTTTCATTTTTAATTGTTTAAACAACCAACATTACAGCATACAATAGATCGTTGGTATCTTGTGCATGACCCCAGAAGTGCCCAGGGCACCATCCCAAATTAAAGCTGTAGTATACTTGACAATGAGAAATACATTATAGGCGTCATCATAGTTCACTGTAAACAGTAGGGGGGGGGCAATCATTGCACTTGACCCCTTGAGTCCTCCCCGCCCCGGTCATACCCTACATCTGAGCCGTTCCCACGTAGCTTGTTCTTTAAGTGGTCTCTCATGGGTAACATAATACATGCTTCAGCCCATGTGAGACCCATGGTGTACCTATGCCCTGGGTACCTTAGTACCATATACTAAGGACTTATAAGGGTACACCAGTAGCCAATTGTGGATGTACAGTAGTACTTACCATGGTCAATTTAGGGGGAAGCCCAGTGACTGGGGTCCTGATTATCTGGATCCCAGTCAGAATAGTCAAAAACAAAGTGACACCAAGGAAAAAGTGGGGGTAACCATGAAATCAGATAATACTTTCCTTCAACGGTCGACAGGGTAGCTTAGTGTGTTCCAGCCTTTGTTCTTTGTAGTGAAGAATGAGTCATGACCCTAGGAACTGAATGTTGATGCCTAACAAATATCGGGATTTTCTTAATTTTAAGGCTTCGTACGATTTTTCATACACCCTGGATGCAGGGATGCATGTGTGTGTGTGTGTGTGTTCGTGTGTGTGTGTGTGTATATATATATATATATATATATTCACTGAAAAAACCATAGGTTTTAGGGAAAGTTATAGTTAGTTGGACATTTCACTCGTACAAAACCATAGAAATTCCCCCGTTATAGTTAGTTCAGCTAACTATAACTCGCACCCCGCAATGCACTGCTGATGACGTCACATATTACATCACTCATGACATGGTCAGTGACATCACTCATGACATCACTGATGCCCACAACTTTTTCAAACGGGTACTGGTGTTAACTGGCTCTGACTAACCAGGCCTAGAGCCAGTGCTATGCTAAAAGACACTTAGAATACAGTGAAAACACCTACATACACTAGGGAACACTATGTGTTGGGATACCCCTGTGATTAGCATGATCTCTTCTGTAAGTCCCTAGTACATAATAGGGCAGGGGGATTAAAACTAACTAACTAACTTGTCACATCAGGCCCTACCCCCTCTCTTCACCACTGTGCAAACACGCCCCGTGGCGCGTTTTAAGTTGGGGGATTAAGTCCCCTTGAATCCTGAGGGTCCCTGGGGTCCAACTGGCCCACCATGTACCTCCAGTATGCGCCAGGGAGCTGCGTTGCAGAGAGGTGTTCAGGGGCCATGCCCCTTTTTACACCTCTCTGCAACGCAGCTCTGTGGCGCTTACTGGACGTACCTGGTGGGCTAGTTGGCCCCCAGGGACCCTCAGGATTGAAGAGGAATTAATTCCCCAACTTCAAACGCACTACAGGGCATGTTTGCACACATATCACCTCAGGCACCACCCCCTCCCTTCACCTCTGTGCAAACGTGCCCCGTGGTGCGTTTTAAGTTGGGGGATTAAGTCCCCTTGAATCATGAGGGTCCCTGTGGTCCAACTAGCCCACCAGGTACCTCCAGTAAGCCCGACAGAGCTGCGTTGCAGAGGTGTAAAAAGGGACGTGGCCTCTGAACACCTCTCTGCAACGCAGCTCCCTGGCGCATACTGGAGGTTCCTGGTGGGCTAGTTAGCCCCCAGGGACCCCCAGTATTCAAGGGGAATTACTTCCCCATCTTACAACGCGCCAGGGGGCGCGTTTGCAGAGTGCTGCAGAGAGGGGGCAGGGCCTCCGGCACAATGCCGGTCTTTTGTTTTTTTCTTCTTCATTTTTTGTTTTTTTATGGGAGGGGGCTGCGTGGCCCCCTTCCCTCGGCCACTTTGGCCCCGGGGACCCCATCCCCGGTGCCTGAGCATTTTCTTTTTTTTTTTTAAACGGGAAGGGGGCCGCGTGGCCTCCGTCCCTGGGCCCCTATTGGCCCCGGGGACCCCATCCCCGGGGCATGCCCACTGTTTTTAAAAAAAAAAAATATTTGGAGGGGGGCTGCGTGGCCCCCCTCCTCAGGCCATTTAAGGCCCCGGGGACCCCATCTCCCGGGGCCGGCCTTTCTGTCCTTTTTTTTTTTTTATTCATTTTTGGGTAGGGGGGCTGCATGGCCAAAGCTTTTCACCAGAGCCTTCCAGGGCGGCACCTGCTTCAGCAGCAGCCAGTGTGCCTGCCCAGGACAGCGTGCATGCTAAACAGGCACTTTCTGGCAGCGGCTCCTTGTTATTGGACGCGTCACTGCAGCGCCCAACCAGCCAGGACAGGAGCCTGCCTGCCCAGATAGCAATGGAGCTGGAATGCATTCCAGTCATGAGATTGTCACAGATAAAAAGGCCAGCAGACTATATGTGGCTTGTTTATCTAACAGCACTGGCCCGGCCGCATCTGAAAATTCCACAAGCATTGCACACGATAAAACAGAGGGCCGAATTGGAAGCTGATGTAACGAGACCACCCGCCACAAACATTGTTTCCGCAATAATAGACACGGACAAGTTTCCACCGCCTGTCCCTCCCCGGCCACAGTCGCCCACCATCCTAAGCAAAGACGCAGCCACCTATGCGGGCACAGGCAGCTTCTGGACGCCATATCCACTGCCGCGAGACATGGGACGCACGGTGATGGTGTCCGAGGACGGCGCTGGCGACGGGAAAATGGCCTCCATGGAAACATATTCCCCATCCCCACGGAAGCACCCATCAAAGGCGTCATACCGCATGGTACATGTTTTCTTCATGACTCTCTTAAGATTGTGCAGAACAGTTCTCTGTTCCAAACAGAATGTCCCTAACACTGTGCTCCTTTGTTGATGGTTTTCTTGTCTGCCTCTAGCTTGTTTCTTAATGTCTGACAACGACAATTGAAGCTTTCATTTCAGCAGGGGGGCGTGAAGTGAATATTGTCTTATTGGCTAGATGAGGACATGCTAAGTGAATGACTGGATGAAGTACTTGTACTCTGCTGTTAACCCCAACAGTACTCCTCATAAGCATAGAGTGGCTGCACTTCAGGGACCCCAGTGTAAGATGTAGGGAGGATTTAGCTAATGTAATGAATACAATTCAGTACCCGCGGAGGACCGATGTTTGTAAACATTCAGTTTGGTTCCCACTGCTGCATACCTGTGGTCACTGGTCAGCAGGGCTTTAAGTGGGATGAAAAAACTGGACGGTCTCTCAAAGGGGCGTGGCCAATGTAATTAAGGGCTTGGCTTAAAAACACTTAAACTAAAAAAACCTGTGCTTAGCATAGTGTGCCGCCCGACTTGTATTTTGCTGTTTCTGTCATTGCACCTAGATATATGATACAACAAGTAACATCATACCTACAACAAGTCAGCACTATTGGCTTTGTCAATGGTTGTTAGTTGCATTAGATAAATAAGCAGCAACTATGGCTTGTTGTATATAATATTAAAAAAGCTTCCACTAAGAGCCCTGGTGACACCAGGACAATGTTGCTGCTGCTGTTTCAAAAAGAGAAGGGAAATCCAGAGAGAAAATGACTCCCTTTAAAGGATTTCCCTCCCCCTACAACGCTCACCTGGCTTGACGTTATGCCCTAACTTCTCCACTAGTGAGAAGAGAGCAGTGTGAGCACGCGCACATCGATGTGCCTGCTGTCACTGCAGTCTGAAAAACAAGCTTTGACATAGCCAGTAGGTCTTGTTCTTTTTTTCGCTGTTTTAACTCGGCCCATGTTTAGCTGGGATTCCGTGCGCCCTTGGGTTGGTTGTTAATCTTGAATTGCTTTCAATCTGCAAAACCAACACTCGCCGTGACCTTTTCACTGTTGCTTTTAAATTCTGCATATTTTATAGAAAATTAATGTTTTGAGGTTAACCAGGCTTTTGCTTATAAGCACCATTCCGCTTGCAATTCACTTTAATTCACTCGTTTTACTGGCATTTGCGAGACGCTACGTATTATATGTAAATGCGTGATAAGTGCATGTTAGCCCTACATCTAATTTTTTTATGCAGTTTTGTATCCCGTGCACTTGCACACAAGGTATCGGAGCGCTTTAGATAAGCACCAGTTACGTTCACAAGGACACATTTAATTATGGTGGGCACAGGGAGATTAAATAAATTGCCCAAAACAACCGCATTTTAAGCCGACACTAAAACTCTACTCAGTTCCAAAGTTCCAACATCACCTGCTCTGACTGTTGCACCACAATTTATTCTGTTCCAGCCTTATAATTGCCTGCGACATCCCCAGCCCTACCTAACAGGCACAAATGCTGTTTTTTAATTAATATTTCAGTAGTATACAATTGGCTTCATCCCGACCCTTTTAATATGCTGCATATCCCACATCTCCAGCCCTACTAGCTGTTCAGAAGTGGTGGTTTCTAATATGTAATTGCCTTATCTTGCCCAGTCTGCACCATATTAACGTCCCATCCAAAGCACTATTCCGCTTGCAATTTGGCACAGGGAGATTAAATAATTTGCCCAAAAACAAGGCATGTTCAAAACCAACATTCAACGTGAATTTTTTCCTGTTGTATTTAAATTTTGCTTTTTCGTTGTTTTCAGCTCAGTCCATGTTTAGCTGGGACCACTGCATACAAAACAAGCAAAAAACATTGTCATTTTCAACACCAAAAGCTCTGACTTTAACAAATGCGACACCTATTGCATTGCAAATGCTTGTTATTATAGCATCAGCACCAGGCGAAAGTATCTAAGATGCATTTATTTACAGCTTGTAAAGTTCCCATCTGGCACCTGCTCAGTGTCTTATTTTTTCAGCACGATAACTCTGCACTAGCTTCAGACAGAAATCTGCATATTGCTACTTTTCAAAGTTCCAGAGCCTGGAGAGGCTTGCGTAGATATAGGGTGTGGCTTCACTATCTTGCCCAGCAACAGGCCTTGCTCCGGAAGGGAATGACAGCCAGTGTTCAGGGCTGAGGAACACTCCGTGAAGGATGATATTTTCTCTCCTATTAGGCCTGTATTGATCGACCCACATCCTGAAATATTTATCCTACAGCAGGCACTTTCTCTGCAATCATGCTGGGGCGACAGCGCTCTGATTCTTGGACTCCTGTTGTGCGTCACTGCCGTTTCAGGTATTGACACTAAACCCTCTCTCAGACTCCCCTAGCTACGACCGCTCTCTTACTAAAGTATCTGTAGATAGTCAGAGTTTGCATAGCAGCATGTACTTGTAGTCTCTTTTGAATTATAATTTGCTGACAACTGCACTGTACTATAGTCCAAAGAAAAAACGTCTAATAGATGACCTACATGTGCATGAACTTGGGAACATGTTTAGTGCAGGCTGTGTGGAAACTGAACACGTCAAAGTTAAGGTGATTGGCATATGAGAGAGTGAGGCTATGTCCAAGTTAACAGCTTTCCTCCAAGCCTCTCGCATTCTTTGGCTGTATAAGCTATGTTTTTTTCCAACATTTACCCATCTCTGGCCTGTGATGATGTGTGCATGCATTTTCTGTACTAGATGCTCGGGTAGATCTCTGAATGCCTGACAGCCATATCTTTGCTTTTTAAAAAGGATGTGTTTTTCTAGCAGAGAAATGCTTATTGCAAACATGCAGCACTGGACATTTCTAGTTTAAAAGAAATTTTGTTTGTTGATAATATATAAAACATGTTACAATTATCGGAAGAATAATACATAAACAGTAAATGATGATATTAACTCATGTGAGGGGGAGGGGAAGGAGAGACAAGTGAGAAGGAGAGGGGGATAGAAAGATAGAGAAGAGAAGGGGGGAGAAGTAAAGCTCCATGGTGGTCTTAATAGAGAGAAATAACAAATATGTAGATTAGTACATCTAGCCAACCGTACATTGTAAATAACAACCAATCGATAACATAGTATATTCAACAAATTAAAATCTTAATATAATATGTAAAAACAAAAATTATGGAATATCACGGAGGTCGGGCAACCTCTTGCTGAGCAGGAGACAAGGAGAAAGAACGTTTAGCACTACAATCAATGAAGGATGTAACAGGAGACCATATGATTGAACGCTTCATGGATAATTGAATGGGGTGAACAGATGCTGTATCCAACCTGTGATGATAACACACCGCATACCACCAAGCCTGAAATGATAAAGACTTAAAGTTTTTCCAGTTTTTCGTTATTTGTTGGAAGGCCACTGCCAGTAGTACATCAACAATTTTGATATCAGAAACATTATTTTCCCATATAGGTAATACACTACCTAGGAATAAATGCGTGTAAGAAAAGGAAAAAGTGGAACTAAATATGGAATTGATTTGATCCCAAACAGATGTCCAGAACTTATGTACGTGAGGGCAAGTGAAAAGCATGTGCTTAAAATCAGCTAGTGGAGACGAGCAAGACCAGCAAGTGTCTGGTGTCGTGAAATGTCTTTTATGTAATGTGACTGGATGAAGGAGAAGCCTATTATAAATAAAAAACAATCTCTGTGTAACATTAGCAGCCCTAGAAGTTTTCCTGATTTTGAGCCATATCCTGCTCCAGAGAGAAAGTGACCACTCAACTCCAAAATCCTCTTCCCAGGACAGCTCAACCTTAGATTTAAGTCTATTGAGTTGCGGAGATCGCAGAAAGGTATATATGCTAGAAGCTCTAGGAGACGTAAGGAGAAAGGGTAATAAGTTATTAACTTCTGGAGAAACGGAATGTAGTTGAAAATGGGAAAGTGCACTAGAAAGAGCCTGTGTAAGTAAATTATACATGGGAAGAAAGGAGGGGGGTAAGTGGAAAAGATGACTGGCCTCTGCGAAGGATAGCAGTTGATTATGAGAAAACAACAAATGCGTCCACACTAAACCTTTATTTCTCTAGGACTTCCAATAAAAAGGTTTACCACGAATTAAAATGAGAGTATTATGCCATAAAGGAGAATTGAGAAAGGAATCCTGATCAGTAGGGGATGGAGATGGGAGAAAGCCCAAAAGCTTACATGTATGTTTGAGAATAGGAGTAGACATAGAAGAAGGTCTGCGAGAAAAAGAAATAAATTCCTTAAAAGAGAAAGGAGAGATAAACGACCTTTCAAGTGAAACCCAAATAGGACACTCCATTGGAGTCTCAGAAAGCCATCTAGAGGCCTGACGAAGTAAGAAGGATTTATGGTAAGAAAGGAAGTCCGGAAAATTAACCCCACCATCTGTTTTAGTTTTCGTTAAACGTAAAAGGGACATACGGGGTGATTTCTTATTCCATAAAAATGAAGTTAGCAAAGAGTTAATTTTTTAAAACATTTTTAAAGGGATGGGGAAAGGAATATTAGAGGTATTAAACAATACCAGTGGAGAAAGCATCATTTTGATGGTGTCTAAACGACCCCACCAGGAAAGATATAATGGGTGCCATCTGGACGTCAAAGAAGAGATTTTTGTAAACAATTCTCCATACAAAGAGATAGTGTAGATGATAATAAAGGAGTGAAATAAAGACCCAAATATTTTATATGATGTGAGTTCCAGGTAAAATTAGAAGATCGGAAATCATCTTTAAACGTATCTTTTGTTAGGGGTAATATCTTGCATTTATCCCGATTGAGCTTATAACCGGAGACAGATGCAAAGAGGTCTACTTCATGTAAAAAGCTGGTACAGAGGATTGAGGATCGGAAAGAAATAATAAAACATCATCAGCGTAAGCTGCTAGTTTAATCTGGATGTCTTTGGATGTGAATCCTTTTATGTCACTGTTTTGCCGAATTCTGGACAGAAATGGCTCCAAGGCTAAATTAAAAGGAACGGAGATAATGGGCAACCCTGACGTACACCTCTTTTTAACTCAAAGAAGGAAGAGGAAGAACCATTCACCGAAACAGCAGCTCGTGGACTAGAATATAGGATTGAAATTAAAGAGATAATTTTGGGTCCAAAACCAAACCATTCCAATGTATGAAATAGATATGACCAATTGACACGGTCAAATGCTTTCTCTGCATCCAAAGCTATTGCGGCTAATGAGTATGGGAGATGCGGAGATTTTGATAAAATATCGAAGAACAAATGAGTATTATCAGAGAGAAGACGACCTTTAACAAAACCTGATTGCTCAGGTCCTAATAGCTGGGGAAGGAATGAGTCTAGACGGATAGCAAGAGCCTTGGAGAAAATTTTGTAGTCAATGTTTACAAGAGAGATGGGTCTGAAGTTCTTACAATATTTTGGGTCCTTCCCATCTTTGGGAATTAAACAAATGAGCGCATCCAGGAAGGAACCTGAGGATTTCCCTGAATTTGTGAAGAAGTTTAGAAGGTGAAGCAGCTTGGGAAGAAGGATCGGAGCAAAATGAGTAAAAAATTCTACCGTAAATCCATCAGGACCCGGGGCTTTGTCTTTTTTGAGGAGTTGCAGAGCATGAAGAAGTTCTTGTTGTGATAGATTATCCTCTAGGGGAGAAAAATCTATTTGAGTAGGAAAAGATTTATGTATGCTAGAGAGGAACTGCGTAATGTCTGAGTCCGACGGTGAAATCTCCGGAGAATATAAATTCTTATAGAAAAGAAGAAATTCATTTAAGATTTCTGAATCCTTGGTGTGTAATATGTTATTTTCATCAAAGATTGCATCAATGTCGAATTTGTTATGTTTGACTTTTAGGTAATTTGCCAGAATTTTGCCAGCTTTGTTCTGGCTTCCATAGAATTTGGCACTGGATTTTAACAGATATAATGAGGCATTATCAGTTGATTCTTTGTTAAATTGGAATTTGGCCTTAAGAAGTTTAGAGAGGCAATCACTGGATTTTGAGGAGTAATAGGAACGTTCTAGGTTTTTATTTCAGCTAAAAGAGCATTGGAGGCTATGCGAGCCTTTTTTCGCTTATTGGATACATAGCTAATTATAAAGTCCCTTGCAGCTGCCTTAAATGCATCCCAAATGATAGAAAAATGTAGATCGTCAGTTTGATTTAATAAAAAATATTCATTAAAAAATGAAATAAAAGAGGAATGGAAATTGGGATCAAGGAGAAGTGAATTATTAAATCTCCATCTTCTAGGTGTACTAGGATGTGAGACTAAATCTAATTGAATAGAGATGGGGGCATGATCTGAAATCAAAATAGAACCAATTTCAGCGCTTCTTAGAGCTTGGGAGATGTTATGTGAAACAAAAGATAGTCCAACCTAGATTGTGTTTGGTGAGCCGGTGAGAAAAATGTGAATTCTTTAGTGGTAGGGTTACAGATTCTCCAGGAGTCAATAAGCTTGTATTGCTGAATTATTTGAGTAAATAGTTTGTGAGCTGTGTGAGGGTTGAAAGAGACCTGTGAATTGCGGTCAATGAAAGGATCCATTACTTGGTTGCATCCCCTGCGAGGATAAAATTATCATCGATAAAAGAAGAAATTTGCTGAGACAGGAGAGACCAAAATTGAGGGTCACCATTGGTGGGTGCATAAACATTGAATATTGATAATGGAACATTACCTACTAACAATTTAATAAACAACCACCTACCATCCTCATCAGAATGTTGGGAGAGTAAAGAGACTTTTAACGACTTATGACAAAGAGTAATCACTCCATTGCGTTTTCCATCTCCAGGTGAAAAAAGCATTGCCAAGCCAACCTTTTTTCAACTTCAAGGATTCACCATCAGTTAAATGAGTCTCCTGCAAGCAAACAATATGTGCCCCTAATTTACATAAATGTGTTAATACTCGTTGTCTTTTGATGGGTGAGTTCAAACCTCTGACATTCCATGAAACGATTTTCAGCGACATGAAAATATTAATGACATAGCTAATAAGGAGGGGCCCAACAGGACCTTTACATGAAAAAAACCAAGGTTTATAACAATCCAACTAGAAAAATACATCCTATGAAGAAGAAAACAAAAAATGAGCGTTAAACAAATAAATGAACTGGGTACAAGAAACTGAGAAGAGGCGGAAAAAAAGATCAGAGGGAGAAAAATTATATACAACCACAGAGGAAATGAACATGAAAAAGTATACCAGGAAGGAGGAAAGAGAAAGTGGTGGATAGGATAGTAAGAATAAAGAGAGACAGATGAGAGTAATAGACAAACGTAGAAGAACAGCAAGAGTATACCATGTAAAGGGTACAACGTACCTAACTCAAAAGACATCACAGATAAGGGGGGGTATGGGCCACGAGGAAGAATGACGGGTCCGTGTAGGAGAGTAGGATCTGCTTCACATGGGTACCCCCACTTTTTGCTGATGCTTCACTGTTTTTCGACTTTAGTCTGGCTGGGGCCCTGCTAATCAGAACCCCAGCCTAGCTGCTTCCTCTCTAAAATGGGTTCCATGTGCCTTAGGCACATCTCTAATTGGAATCTGGAGTGCCCTTATAAGTCCCCAGTATATGGTATACTATGTACCAAGGGCATAGGTACCTCAGAGGCCTACCAGGGGCTGCAGCATGTATTGTGCCACCCCTGGAAGGCCATCCAAAATGACACCACAGGTCTGCTACTGCAGCCTGGGTAAGGTGGTGCATGCACCCCTTACTGTGATATGGGTTACCTATATCACTACATACCTACACACATATAAACCTATAAGTCACTCCTATGGCAGGCCTTGTCAATCCTGAAGGCAGAGTGCATGGTTCCTATGTGAGAGGGTGCCCCTGCATGAGCAGGGCCCCTCTGCAGCGTTCGGAGACCCTTCTCTGATGCTGTTTGTAGTGCAGCCTGACCATATACTCTTAAGTGCATTATAACCTAGCGTTAAATGCTAACTTTGGGATGGCTGCACAGAAACATGTCGTGTTTGGTGTCAAACATCTTGGAATACTACCCCCGCCAATTCTGGCGGCGGGGGTAGCATTCCACCCTTCTAGAGGGAGAGACATGTTAACCCTGGCTAGCCCGGTAACTTCTTTCCAAAGCCCCAGCATCACAAAATGGATGCTGCTGCCACAGACACAAGTCTGGCCTCCTGCTGCTGACCGAAACTCCGGCAGGGGAGGCCTGGACAATAGGTTTCCTGTCACAGGGAGGTGTAACCACCTCCCCAGACAGGATAATGTGTATTGGGGCTGGGCGGGAGCACTCTCTGGTGCTTTGAAGTCCTGCACTGGGGGCACATTTGGTGTCCTCGTGCATACGCCAGTTCAAACCGGATCAGGGGCTTCCAGCCCCTGCTTTGGCGCGAACTGGACAAAGGGAAAGGGGTGTAGCCACCCTCTGCCCTGACCCACCCATAGGTGGGACCACAGAGTAAGTCCAACCCCTAAACTTAGTATAAGTATAGGACCCCAGTCCCTAGGACTTTAGATATTCCCTGGACGAAACTCTGATACAAAATCCTGGACCTTCGACGCTCTACTTCACGATTAGAGGACTGAAGAATCTCCTTGGTGTCAAGGAGTGACTCCCCTGCTTGGCAGGCACCAAAGAAGCATCTGTCCGGTCTGCATCGCTGAAGCTCCCGTCGGACGCCGAAGTCTTTGCATCATCAGAGGTGGATTTCCAGACTTCCCCGAGGCTGCCCTGAGTCCCCAGCGAAGCTGAGGCCCGTAGCGGTCGTGGGTAACGTGGAACCGTGACCCCTGGACACCGAGCACATTTGCAAGTGTATCCTCTTCCTGGATTCCCACGAAGTTGTGCTTTGGGCTCCGAGTAGCCCCCGCCTCCAGCACCGACTGCACCGAAGATCACTGGCCTCCACTCCACGAGTGTCCTGTGAGCCAGCTCCACGTGCACCGTCTCGAGGCTCCTTCGCGGTCACTAGTCCGTTGGCTAGTAGCCCTTCAAGAAGGCCAATCCTTTTCTACTTGGGCTCCCTGGTTGCTCCAGGCTTGCCCTCACTTACCCTTGCTGGGTGAGTTCCTCAGACCTTGCTGGTCTGCACCATCGTCAATCTTCATCTTCATCGAGACTTGCCGTTGCCAAGGCCTGTTGGGTCCAATCCGGTCGCCGTCACCTCAGCACTCGACAGACATCGTGTACCAGCGCGAATCCTGCTCCTGGTCGCCGACAACGCCTCCCGGACCTCGTGGCTGCAGAGACAAGACGACCGTCAACCAACCTGAAGCATCCGACATCGGTGGGCATCTGCTCATCGCCTTCCTGGTCACTGGCTAGTGACCCAGACTCTGTCCCCTCTGCTTTCAGGTTCTTCAGATCTCCGATCCACTCTTGGATCCACCCGGACACTTTCCACTTGGTCGCCAGCAGCACTTTGCAGCAGATCGCCATTCAAATCGACGACGAAACCCGATCCCGAAAGGCACCTATGCACCCGGCTTCCCTGGGTGAGGTAACAAGAGTACTCCGGTGCTCCCGTGGGTAGAGACTCTAGAAAGACCTAGTTCTCAAAGGGTTTGCTCCAAGTCCTTCTTTAAGTGTCCCTTTTCTTTAAATTTCCAACCGCGACTTTCCCCATAGAAGTCAACGGCGATTCGCGGCTGTGTTTACACACTGCACGTGTCCCCCGTGGGTCCCCTGTGTCACTACCTTGGGTGGTTCCTTGTGGTCCAAGCACTTCTACAGGCTCTAGGCCTAGTGTCTAGCTCAGTCGTGGTTCTTATACCACTTTATTGGTATATGGTTTGGTACGCCCCTAGGGCCCAAACGTGTATTTGTGCTTTTACTGTGTTTAAATAACTTATAACTTGTGTACTTCGAACTCTAACCTCATAAAGAGACTAGAGGGGTGTGTTTAGCAATAAATACATATATTTTGAATATATACCTGGTGTGGTCCTCTTTCATTTGGTCACTCAAGAGATTATAGACTGGTAAAACAAGCTGCTTTACATTCCTTCAAGACTTAGCCTGAAGGCTGCTCTCCATAGCTACCACTAGGATAGCTTTCAATAAAGGTTGTCTTTAAACCTAACTCCAATAAGGGTTGTTTGGACTGGTACAAGGTGCCCACTATAATTAGTGGACAGCATATACCAGGCCAACTTCTCATAGTCCGCACTCGACGAAGTAGGAACGAGGACAAACCACAGCAACTCAAAAAGAAGAGAAAAAGTAAGTAGTGCGTGTACATGTCGAAGAACCTGTGAGGAAAAGGGAAGAAGAGAAAAGATAAAAAAAAAATAAAAAAAAGGAGCGGAACGGAAGACAACAATATTTCTCAATACATATGAACAAAACAAACATAAGCATATCCTAATCAAACAAAGGCAAATGACCAAGTAATTCCAAAAATACCACAAGAAACCTTAAATGGCAGGAAACTTAATAGGATCTGAAGCAAGCAATTCCGCATAAGATCATATAATTAGAGTTGATAGGACAAATGAGATAATTGCAGAAAAGCAAGAACTACACATAAACATCAGCATTCTAATGCAGTGAGCTAAAGACAAGCAACAATAGCAATATAACGGAAAAATAGTCCATTCACACAGCTGAAGAAGATGAGGCGATACAAAAGGGGATGATGGACGGAACGCTTGAGCCAATCAAACACTCACCCCCAGTCAACTGATCTGGGTTTAATCCATCATCATTCTTTAGCTCACTCCACCACCCCAGTTCAGACATGGCCATATGCAAATCAGTCTGACCCTGTGCCTCATGGGAACAGTCCAGCCCGAACTGCCAAGCCATGTCTTCCCTGGACCGGAAACAAGCATCCTAGGACCGGTTTCTGGCATTCCAGCCGTCATCAGCCAGGCTTGCTTGAATCCAGTGGCAAAGTGAGCAAGGGACCCACGTCTGGGCATACCCCCGCCAACTTAGGGCGAACAAAGCGATACAAAAGGGGATGATGGACGGAACGCTTGAGCCAATCAAACACTCACCCCCAGTCAACTGATCTGGGTTTAATCCATCATCATTCTTTAGCTCACTCCACCACCCCAGTTCAGACATGGCCATATGCAAATCAGTCTGACCCTGTGCCTCATGGGAACAGTCCAGCACGAACTGCCAAGCCATGTCTTCCCTGGACCGGAAACAAGCATCCTAGGACCGGTTTCTGGCATTCCAGCCGTCATCAGCCAGGCTTGCTTGAATCCAGTGGCAAAGTGAGCAAGGGACTCACGTCTGGGCATACCCCCGCCAACTTAGGGCGAACAAAGCGATACAAAAGGGGATGATGGACGGAACGCTTGAGCCAATCAAACACTCACCCCCAGTCAACTGATCTGGGTTTAATCCATCATCATTCTTTAGCTCACTCCACCACCCCAGTTCAGACATGGCCATATGCAAATCAGTCTGACCCTGTGCCTCATGGGAACAGTCCAGACCGAACTGCCAAGCCATGTCTTCCCTGGACCGGAAACAAGCATCCTAGGACCGGTTTCTGGCATTCCAGCCGTCATCAGCCAGGCTTGCTTGAATCCAGTGGCAAAGTGAGCAAGGGACCCACGTCTGGGCATACCCCGCCAACTTAGGGCGAACAAAGCGATACAAAAGGGGATGATGGACGGAACGCTTGAGCCAATCAAACACTCACCCCCAGTCAACTGATCTGGGTTTAATCCATCATCATTCTTTAGCTCACTCCACCACCCCAGTTCAGACATGGCCATATGCAAATCAGTCTGACCCTGTGCCTCATGGGAACAGTCCAGCCCGAACTGCCAAGCCATGTCTTCCCTGGACCGGAAACAAGCATCCTAGGACCGGTTTCTGGCATTCCAGCCGTCATCAGCCAGGCTTGCTTGAATCCAGTGGCAAAGTGAGCAAGGGACCCACGTCTGGGCATACCCCCGCCAACTTAGGGCGAACAAAGCGATACAAAAGGGGATGATGGACGGAACGCTTGAGCCAATCAAACACTCACCCCCAGTCAACTGATCTGGGTTTAATCCATCATCATTCTTTAGCTCACTCCACCACCCCAGTTCAGACATGGCCATATGCAAATCAGTCTGACCCTGTGCCTCATGGGAACAGTCCAGCCCGAACTGCCAAGCCATGTCTTCCCTGGACCGGAAACAAGCATCCTAGGACCGGTTTCTGGCATTCCAGCCGTCATCAGCCAGGCTTGCTTGAATCCAGTGGCAAAGTGAGCAAGGGACCCACGTCTGGGCATACCCCGCCAACTTAGGGCGAACAAAGCGATACAAAAGGGGATGATGGACGGAACGCTTGAGCCAATCAAACACTCACCCCCAGTCAACTGATCTGGGTTTAATCCATCATCATTCTTTAGCTCACTCCACCACCCCAGTTCAGACATGGCCATATGCAAATCAGTCTGACCCTGTGCCTCATGGGAACAGTCCAGCCCGAACTGCCAAGCCATGTCTTCCCTGGACCGGAAACAAGCATCCTAGGACCGGTTTCTGGCATTCCAGCCGTCATCAGCCAGGCTTGCTTGAATCCAGTGGCAAAGTGAGCAAGGGACCCACGTCTGGGCATACCCCGCCAACTTAGGGCGAACAAAGCGATACAAAAGGGGATGATGGACGGAACGCTTGAGCCAATCAAACACTCACCCCCAGTCAACTGATCTGGGTTTAATCCATCATCATTCTTTAGCTCACTCCACCACCCCAGTTCAGACATGGCCATATGCAAATCAGTCTGACCCTGTGCCTCATGGGAACAGTCCAGCCCGAACTGCCAAGCCATGTCTTCCCTGGACCGGAAACAAGCATCCTAGGACCGGTTTCTGGCATTCCAGCCGTCATCAGCCAGGCTTGCTTGAATCCAGTGGCAAAGTGAGCAAGGGACCCACGTCTGGGCATACCCCGCCAACTTAGGGCGAACAAAGCGATACAAAAGGGGATGATGGACGGAACGCTTGAGCCAATCAAACACTCACCCCCAGTCAACTGATCTGGGTTTAATCCATCATCATTCTTTAGCTCACTCCACCACCCCAGTTCAGACATGGCCATATGCAAATCAGTCTGACCCTGTGCCTCATGGGAACAGTCCAGCCCGAACTGCCAAGCCATGTCTTCCCTGGACCGGAAACAAGCATCCTAGGACCGGTTTCTGGCATTCCAGCCGTCATCAGCCAGGCTTGCTTGAATCCAGTGGCAAAGTGAGCAAGGGACCCACGTCTGGGCATACCCCGCCAACTTAGGGCGAACAAAGCGATACAAAAGGGGATGATGGACGGAACGCTTGAGCCAATCAAACACTCACCCCCAGTCAACTGATCTGGGTTTAATCCATCATCATTCTTTAGCTCACTCCACCACCCCAGTTCAGACATGGCCATATGCAAATCAGTCTGACCCTGTGCCTCATGGGAACAGTCCAGCCCGAACTGCCAAGCCATGTCTTCCCTGGACCGGAAACAAGCATCCTAGGACCGGTTTCTGGCATTCCAGCCGTCATCAGCCAGGCTTGCTTGAATCCAGTGGCAAAGTGAGCAAGGGACCCACGTCTGGGCATACCCCCGCCAACTTAGGGCGAACAAAGCGATACAAAAGGGGATGATGGACGGAACGCTTGAGCCAATCAAACACTCACCCCCAGTCAACTGATCTGGGTTTAATCCATCATCATTCTTTAGCTCACTCCACCACCCCAGTTCAGACATGGCCATATGCAAATCAGTCTGACCCTGTGCCTCATGGGAAGATGAGGCACCAGATGAATCCATAGGCACCAATTTGAAGGAGTTAATGAAACTTTTCAATTTGACGGGATCTTCATACGTTGTTGTTTTATTATTGTTGGTAACCTTGAAAAGGCAGGGATGGAAGAGGCCGTATCTGGCTCCCATTTCACATAAAGCAGGCCTCATGCTCAAGAATTCCTTGCGTCGGTTTGCTGTGTGTTTGGCATAATTCTGAGCAAAAATTAAGGTGGAACCAGACCATGAGATCTGTTGAACAGATCTGGCAGCTGAGAGCACCTTGAGGAGATCCGTATATTCTAGAAAGTACATGATAACACCTCTAGGTCGTTGTGGAGAAGAAGTATCCATAAGCTGTCGACCTACTCTGTGTGCTCGTTGAATATTAAGTAAAGTCCCCTCAGGAAGGTGGAGGACCTTAGGAAGAAAAGATTTGAAGAACACTATGGGATCAGACCCTCTGACCCTTCTGGCAAGCCGTAAAGGCGAAGATTGTTTCTTCTGTTCCGGTTTTCCAACTCTTCGACTTGTAGCTGTAGAGAAGCGACTTGAGTTTGGAGTGTGTTGACCTTTTCGTGAGTATGATTCAGTGAGAAGACATCGCGTTCAACCATGGTAAGACGATCGTTCATCTGAGACCAATTGTCCGTTAAAAATTGCAATTTAGAAGAAGTATCCTCCATGAAAGGACGCAGTGCCCGTATCTCCTCTAACAGAATATCCATCGACACAGGAGAAGAGACTTTGGGTGGTGAAGGCGGATTTTGTTTCAATCTTTAGAGGCAGCTTTGCTAGACAATGAAGAACCTGAAGGTATGGGAGAAGCTGTCTGAGATACATGCGTCAACGACTCCTCCATCTTTGCAAATTCCGAGAAAGTTTTTGAGTTCTTAATGAATGTGGGGGTAACCCGCGACGTAGGAGTTCCCGTCTTCTTCAATCTTCCCATATGCGTAGGAGTATGAAGAGAATTTATATGGCTGTGCTTGCGGTATGACCACGCTGCTCCCGGTGAGGAGGTAAATATGGTTACTTAGCGAGTGGAGCACAAAAGCGCAACACAAACACAAGTAAACCAGCTGAGTTATGAGGAAAAATGTGGCAGGGAGATGACAACAAAAACAGCTGATTGACTGATTAATGTATGCTCAAATCCTCCTATGAACACGCCAACTCAAGCAAGATAATACACTTAAAGAATTCTGTCTTTGTTGGCGAGCCTCTTGATATCACTTATATAAAAGGATGCAGCGATAGGAAATAATGACATTTGGCATTGTGAATAAAATAGCCATTCCCTGCTTCAAATATGACCTCAGAAAGGTAGCTCTGACAAGAATTGTAAAACAACATCTAGGTATGGAAATGAGGGTATTAAAGTGCTTGTTTTAAAACATGTTTCCTGCTTAAAGCACAAGAGACAAGCCCTCAAAGATGAGGTCAGAGCTCTTTTTCCTGCTTAGCCTCCAGGAACATACCATCAGTAAACAGTGAGCAGAAACCAGTAGATGAGTGAGTCATCACCCCCTCTTAAAAAAGCACAGCACAGAATGAAAACAATTTCCACAACGTAGACTGCACTGAATGAGCCACTTTCATTACATCCAGTCAGGAAATGCCAGGGTTCACAGAGAAGGCATTGTGTGTTAAAGCGAAGCAAAAAGTATTGCAGAGTTCAGTCTGAAGCTTCGTCTTTACTGGGTTAATTAGCTGTGGCCAATACATCAACTCTGACAGGATAATTGCAGCTTGTGAAAGAGTGCACGAGCCACACTGAGGCAGTATGACGAATGCCTTAGCTTCAGGGGGAAAAGCTCATATCTCGATCATACTTGCACAGAAAGAGTCGAAAATGGTCTTCAATTGAAGCGCCTGCATTCCGCTTCCGATTTCCTCAGCATGCCGACCTTCAGGGTCACAGAGGTGCCGGAAAAAAACCTCCTAGAGTCCCGTCACCTCAGACGAGTTACGGGTGAGCCGCCATCTTGCTCGGGCGCTAGCCACGCCCCCCAGCACTGGACATTTCTGAATGTAAATGTAATTAGAACAATGCATATCCCAGAACATTTCGTGGGGAACTGAGGAACTGACTCAGGCCTCCATATAAGAATACTGATTTTCTGTGTGGCGTAACTGGACAAGGAATCTAAAAAAGGTGACAAACACCTGTTACGTTTCTCTGGATATCTCTTCTGTACTTAATTTACAGAAGAGGCAGCAGGCAAATTGTTTAACTACTTGATTTTTTTAAAATGCGCATTATTGTTTGTAAGTGAAGAAAATGGAGGGTGTTATCAGTTCTACTTCCAGCAAGCTGCACCTTTCCATTATTTTGCTCAGAAAGCAATACTCTGGGGGCACAGGCTGCTGTAGAGAGTAAACACTCTTCAGATCTGATTTCCAGTTGTAAGTCAGCAGGTCAAGCATGGGTGGAGGTAGACTGACCCATTGGATTTCAGGGGTGTGTGAGAAGTTGGCCTGGTATATTCTGTCCACTAATTATAATGGGCACCTTGCACCAGTCCAAACAACCCCTTATTGGAGATAGGTTAAAGACAACCTTTATTGAAAGCTATCCTAGTGGTAGCTATGGAGAGCAGCCTTTAGGCTAAGTCTTGAAGGAATGTAAAGCAGCTTGTTTTACCAGTCTATAATCTCTTGAGTGACCAAATGAAAGAGGACCACACCAGGTATATATTCAAAATATATGTATTTATTACTAAACACACCCCTCTAGTCTCTTTATGAGGCTAGAGTTCGAAGTACATAAGTTAAAAGCAAGTTAAACACAGTAATAGCACAAATACACGTTTGGGCCCTAGGGGCGTACCAAACCATATACCAATAAAGTGGTATAAGAACCACGACTGAGCTAGACACAAGGCCTAGAGCTTGTAGAAGTGCTTGGACCACAAGGAACCACCCAAGGCAGTGACACAGGGGACCCACGGGGGACGCGTGCAGTGTAGTAACACAGCCGCGAATCGGCGTTAACTTCTATGGGGAAAGTCGCGGTTGGGAATTTAAAGAAAAGGGACACTTAAAAGAAGACTTGGAGCAAACCCTTTGAGAACTAGGTCGTTCTAGAGTCTCTACCCACGGGAGCACCGGAGTACTCTTGTTACCTCACCCAGGGAAGCAGGGTGCATAGGTGCCTTTCGGGGTCGGGTTTCGTCGTCGATTTGAATGGCGATCTGCTGCAAAGTGCTGCTGGCGACCAAGTAAAAGTGTCCGGGTGGATCCAAGGGTGGATCGGAGATCTGAAGAACCTGAAAGCAGAGGGGACAGAGTCTGGGTCACTAGCCAGTGACCAGGAAGGCGATGAGCAGATGCCCACCGATGTCGGATGCTTCAGGTAGGTTGACGGTCGTCTTGTCTCTTCAGCCACGAGGTCCAGGAGGCGTTGTCGGTGACCAGGAGCGAGATTCGGACTGTCCCACGATGTTTGTCGCGTGCTGAGGTGTCGGTGACCAGATTGGACCCAACAGGCCTTGGCAACGGCAAGTCTCATGGAAAGTGAAGAAGGACGATGATGCAGACCAGCAAGGTCTGAGGGACTCACCCAGCGAGGGTAAGTCAGGGCAAGCCTGGAGCAACCAGGGAAGCCCAAGCAGGAAAAGATTGGCCTTCGTGAAGGGCTACTAGCCAACGGACTAGCGACTGCGAAGGAGCCTCGAGTGGACGCACTTAGAGCTGGCTCACAGGACACTCGTGGAGTCGGTGCAGTCGGTGCTGGAGGTGGGGGCTACTCGGAGCCCAAAGCACAACTTCGTGGGAGTCCAGGAAGAGGATGCACTTGCAAATGTGCTCGGTGTCCCGGGATCACGGTTCCACGTTACCCACGACAGCTACGGGCCTCAGCTTTGCTGGGGACTCAGGGCAGCCTCGGAGAAGTCTGGAAATCCACCTCTGGTGATGCAAAGACTTCGGCGTCCGACGGGAGCTTCAGAGATGCAGACCGGACAATTGCTTCTTTGGTGCCTGCCAAGCAGGGGAGTCACTCCTTGACCCCAAGGGAGATTCTTCTGTCCTCTAATCTTCAAGTAGAGCGTCGAAGGTCCAGGATTCTGTGTCAGAGTTTCGTCCAGGGATAATCTAAAGTCCTAAGGACTGGGGTCCCATACTTAAACTAAGTTAGGGGTTGGACTTACTCTATGGTCCCACCTATGGGTGGGTCAGGGCAGAGGGGTGGCTACACCCTTTCCTTTGTCCAGTTCGCGCCAGAGCAGGGGCTGGAAGCCCCTGAACCGGTTTGAACTGGGGTATGCACAGGGACACCAAATGTGCCCCCAGTGCAGGACTTCAAAGCACCAGAGAGTGCTCCCGCCCAGCCCCAATACACACTATCCTGTCAGGGGAGGTGGTTACACCTCCCTGCGACAGGAAACCTATTGTCCAGGCCTCCCCTGCCGGAGTTTCGGTCAGCAGCAGGAGGCCAGACTTGTGTCTGTGGCAGCAGCATCCATTTTGTGATGCCAGGGCTTTGGAAAGAAATTACCGGGCAAGCCAGTGTGAACATGTCTCTCCCTCTAGAAGGGTGGAATGCTACCCCAGCCGCCAGAATTGGCGGGGGGGGGTAGTATTCCAAGATGTTTGACACCAAACACGACATGTTTCCGTGCAGCCATCCCAAAGTTAGCATTTAACACGAGGTTATAATGCACTTAAGAGTATATGGTCAGGCTGCACTACAAACAGCATCAGAGAAGGGTCTCCGAACGCTGCAGAGGGGCCCTGCTCATGCAGGGGCACCCTCTCACATAGGAACCATGCACTCTGCCTTCAGGATTGATAAGGCCTGCCATAGGAGTGACTTATAGGTTTATATGTGTGTAGGTATGTAGTGATATAGGTAACCTATATCACAGTAAGGGGTGCATGCACCACCTTACCCAGGCTGCAGTAGCAGACCTGTGGTGTCATTTTGGATGGCCTTCCAGGGGTGGCACAATACATGCTGCAGCCCCTGGTAGGCCTCTGAGGTACCTATGCCCTGGGTACATAGTATACCATATACTAGGGACTTATAAGGGCACTCCAGATTCCAATTAGAAATGTGCCTAGGGCACATGGAAACCATTTTAGAGAGGAAGCAGCTAGGCTGGGGTTCTGATTAGCAGGGCCCCAGCCAGACTAATGTCGAAAAACAGTGAAGCATCAGCAAAAAGTGGGGGTACCCATGTGAAGCAGATCCTACTCTCCTACAGGGTGTACACTTTTTTAGGTCTTTGTTGCAGTCAGAACTCTTATGTGGCCTCCGAAGAGGGAAGGACTGCTCCAGCTTACATAAGTGGTGCATCTTTTGCCCCCCCCAATTATTCCTGATGACCAGGTTGGCTGGAGGGTGGGCAGAGATTTACTTTTGAAATAAAAGATGTGTGTCCCACCTTTCAGACTTAGACATTTGTTACTGTATTTCCAGTGCCTGGGAAAAACGCTAGTTCAGGACAAAGTCACAAGTTCAGGCCGACCGCAATGGCGCACGGTTCAGCTATAGGAACCAAGTTTGGCTGGCTGAACAAGAGTACCTTGTATCCCGGTTGTGAAGGGTTGTGGAGTCCCGTGTTGAAGATGCGTCATGCAGCCGAGGCGATAGAGGTCCAAGCTGGAGTTGCGTCACGCAGCTTCGGTTCCGAAGACCCGCAAAGCTGTGATGAAAGGTCCTGTGTCATCGTGTCAGAGGTTATCGATGACGGGGCTAGCGAGGCGAAGTCTGATGCTGAGGATGCGTCACATACCAGCTGGTTCTGAAGAAGCTGTAGGGCTTGTGACGCCGGTTCCTGCATTGTCGTCCAGGCTTCCGTGGACAAGAGACTTGTGATGCGAGGGCCTGCATGGTGGATGGATCGTACAGTGGCTGATTCCGATGTGACCACGAGCTGCGGAGGCAATGGGAAGTCCTTGTGCCATTTCTCATTACAGGTAAATTTATAGATCTTTTGCGTAAATTTAATTAGCAATAATAGTCGACTCACACCCGGTGAAGTTTTACCTTTAGGGTTTTTTTACATTTCCTTTCAATTCAAAATTATGGAATTGAACTTTGACCACTCAGTTTTTGTTCCAGTGCTCATGTGCTTCAAATCTGTGTTTAGTTCTTATCTTGTGCTTGGGGCATTTATTTCAAACTATCTAAGGTGCTGTGTAATGCTCAGACACGGATTCCAAAGTGTGAATGCTGTGTAACAAAGTCTTGTATTTTTTAAGCGTATTGAAGTGCAGAAGATTGTTTTCTCTTTTTGATGCCAGCTTTCCGCCTCTGAATATTTCTCTTCAATGTTGCTTAATTTTCTGACTGTTAGCAAATGGAAAGCAATGCAAACCATTAAAGGATTCCAATATGCATTATCACAAGTGGGAAACAATTGTGTAGTAGTCTTTTTCCCAGTATATTTTGTAAAATGGCAGCAGTCGTAACTTCTTTTGATTAGGTGCATTTCTACAATTTTGCAATTTATATGTACATAACTGTTTCTGGTATTTTGCATATCAGAGTCAGTTAGGATACTCTGCAAAAGTTCACACAGTTACGGCCTTATTGGCATATGTCTGCTGATTAGTTCTTCCTGAACGCTTGCATTTGTCAAATGGTAGGAGTGACGGGTAGTATTGCAATTTCTGTTGTTCAAGATGAGGAGTTCTTGGCACGGTTGATCCTATAGCCTTTCCATAATTAAGTCAAAAAGGCTCAAAACAGTATGTGCAGAGTTCTCATAATGCATTGCTCCCTTTTTCTAATACTCTTGCTTGGGGCCTGGCTCATCAATATGTCTCTGTGGACACTGGTGTTTGACTGTAAGCATAGGTATTATATACACAATGAAAAGTTGTTGTATCCAAAATCACGCTTTATGTCAAATACAGATCATTCCAAGCTGATTCTGCTTCACTTTGCCTATTTTGGCATATAATGCATTGTTTATTTTCATAGGATGAGCTCTACCACCATGCATTTAACTCAAGTATGTTCTGTGTTAGTAAATATACACAGAGAATGTGTTTGGGAATGTGGAAAGGTGCATGTTGTGGGTTGTGGGTATGTGATATTGTGCATGGGTGGCTGACTGCCTGCAAGGGTGTCTGAAGCCCTGCAAGATTGTGCCGGGAAACCCTTCTGGGTAGCTGAGTGCAATACAAGTGGCTAATAATAATAAAGATTGCCCGTTGGCATGCGTGGGTGTTTGAAAGTCTGTGGGTGTTTTTTAGCTTGAATAAGGGTCAGATGTTTCTAGCTCAAATGTTTCAAAAGTTACAAAAAAATGTGACAACACGTGTTGCCGTGAAGTGAAAGGCCCTTTGCAAAGCTGGACTGATCACCTTTCTGTTGCACCTTGCTATGTTTGGATGTTAAACTGGTATACTAATGGGGTGCAACGAATGCCCACATAGTGTTACCAAGTTAAAAAAAAGATGAAAACATGAAGTAATACTATTACAAAATGTGCAGCATAATGCCGCATAATTTGCCTTTTCTTGCTGCAAATTTACTCGACCGTGCCACATAATTTACCCTACCCTGTCTCATTATTCCAGTTGCCCTGGGTGTAGAATATGTTTTATACTCTCCATTTTATACCCCAAGCCTAGCTTTTTCTGGACGTTTACACAACTTTTGCTTTTGTGGCCAAAGAACATCTACTAGTTCAGAACGACTCGGAGGAAGAAGAACCGTCATTGTGCATTCCTCAGAGCCACACTGAGCAGGGGTAAGGGCCTTGTATACATCAGTGCCACACTGATCAGGGACAATGGCCTTGTACACACATCAGTGCCACACTGATCAGGGACAAGGGCCTTGTGCATCTATCAGTGTTAAACAGAGGAGGGAGCAGTGCCCTGTGCAAAGATCAGTGCCACCCTGAGCAGGGAAAAGGGCCTTGTGCACACATCAGTGCCACACTGAGGAGAGAGAGTGGTTCTGCGCACATGCCAGTGCCACACTGAGCAGGGAGAAAAGCCTTAGGTGCTCTTCAGTGTCACATGGACGATAGAGAACGGCTCTATGAACGTTCGTAAACTAGGCAGTCATATACGCCTTAGCAATCTTAACAGGATGTTCATAGCTTCCTTTGAGAACCACATTGAGGGGCTTATTTATGAGCCCCTTGCATCACTATTGTGCCTCTTTTCGTGACCCAGCGGTGGCGTAAATAATGTGCCACATTTTAGCCCACCCAGGATTCCTGGCATATCTGTAAATCCTTACGACATGGAGTGCTGTACAGTAAATACGGCGCATCCATGGTTTCGCAAGGAGGGCGCACTGAAAAGTGCTGCATCACTGGTTTCCCCCAGCCATGCAACCCTTTTCATAAATTGGGCCCTCAATTTATTAAAAAGGACTATGACTAAACAAGGAGTAGTAGCGAAAGGCATCCAAGACAGAGCTATTACTAGTGTGTACTATAGCTTTGACCCCTTGAAAGCGCGGGTCAAGCACGCGCAGGTATATCAATCTGCATATGATGGGGAACGTGCACTGAAATTGTCTACTGAGAAATGCTCTGTCCACGGGTAGCCCTTAAAATGTATGGAGGAATACAAGGGAAAATGTGGTGTCGAATTAGCCTTATGGAGGAGGCGCCTGTCCTCACACCAACCAGATAACTAATTGGTATCATTTTAAAGATAGACCTTGTCATGTGATTGCATGAGATTTTATGTGACATCTTTCCAAATAAATCAGTTTTGACAGACTGACTACCAGACCCTGTACTGGTGGCCACAGGGCAGATAGGGGCTATTGGCTGTGGGGGTGAGTCCTGTAGCCATTTCTGTCCCAGGACCTGTCTTACCATCGCTCTGCAGGTTGGGCCAAGTACAACCATTTTCGCGTTTCACTTGACTCGCAGTAATACTGAGGCGATCAGTCTCAGGCTTCTCAGGCTCTGGAATCAATTCAGTCCCCTCCAGCAGAACAATAAGAACAATGTCCCGCCCAGTGCTTCTCTTTGTAGAAAAGACAAGTACTTCATTACAAAGAAAACATAGAATTCCACTATGCATTTGTGTGAAGTGAAGGGAATAGTCATCTGGAGCAGGTTCCCATCCCCTCTCAACCCCGTGGTGAAGCCTGCATGGGCAGCTAATTTACATCCGAACCTATCGAGTGCCTTGCAGGTTGTACCCTTAAGATGAGATTTTTAAATTAATACTATGTCTACGGAGATATTGCAAAACCACTGTATGTTTGATTTTGTGTCCCAGCCCATTAACATTCCAGGTCAGGACCCGTAGTCCTGCCCTTGCCTGGGGGGAGGCCTGCTGCTTATCCGTGCCCTGACTCATTTCCAGTGTGGTTATGCGATTGAGTACTGTGGCTGCGTCCGAGCTGCCATATGTGTGTGGGGAGTCTACCCTGCTCCCCCAACTTACAATGCGCCAGGGGAATTTCTAAGGTTTTTTAAATGCTAATTTCTAACTATTACGTCCCTGAAACCTATGGTTTTTTCAGTGAATATATATATATACACACACACACACATACACATAACCTACTCATAACCTACTGGCGATTCCATAGGAAAAGCGTTTTTTGACTTGCCTGCATCCTTAATGTCGTTTGATGAATCTTTTTGCAATTTTTTTTATTAACTTTATTTTCCTTTTCATCAATCTTAACACATTGTACAAAAATATTCTGTCACCAATGCAGCTGTATATAACATCACAATACATCCATGAAGATTCAACTGTCGGTTAGCTGTCTACAACATAATTCGCAGACCATGGAGGCTATATGAAACACAATATGCAGTGTAATAACTAAATTGAGAGTTCCCTGTCGACAATTTCTCACCCTTGTAATACAAACCGATAATACTAGTATCTTCCGATTACGGATTTAACACATATAGTAATGTCATACAATTTCAATAAAACAATGGGATATAAAGGTCAGCAAAGAAATGGCTATCCCACTCCTTCTGGCACTATGCCTTGCTCCACTTGTTGATCTAAATCGTGACGTAGTGTTTCGATATATGACCGGTATGGGCCCCATATGTCTTTGGGGCGGAACGAGCTTGGCATCACACTTGCGTATAGTTCACTGTTAATGTTGCAATATGCTAGACTCTGCAGCCAGTTCTGGGTGGTTGGTGCGGACTTACGCCCCCAATGAATGGCCACCTCTCGTTTCGCCAATAGCAGACCCAATGCTGCAAACCGTCTGATTTTCTTAGGGAAATTCACTGTGTATCCCAACAAGGCTATCTCGGGAGTAGGGGTTAGAGAGAGATTGATCATTTTCCCTAGCGTGTAATGTATGCTCTCCCTAAAGCGTTGCAGTTTCGGACATGACCATGTGAGGTGTGCAAAGTCGGCTTGAGGGGCAGAGCATTTGCGACAGAGGTGCGATTTGGAGGGATCTATCTTGTGTGCTAGCGCTGGGGTGAAATATATGCGGCGTAAAAATTTGAAATGCAGGAGTTTGTGCCTACTGTTCAGTGAAACGTCGTGTGACAGAGCAGCACCTGGCCCACTGTTCATCTGTAATTGTCGTTCCCAAGTCTATTTCCCAGGCTCTACGGACTTTGTTGTCGTCTATGGGTTTGAGTGCCGCACATGCTTTATAGAGTTTTGAAATGAGATGTGTGTTGTCTGCTTTCTCAATGACCATAGTGAGAGGAGGGAATGAAGGTGGCTCAACCGGGAAGGTTGGGAAGGTGGGGCGCAGGGCCGAACGGATTCGGCCCAGGACAAACTTATCCATGATGGTACCTGTCTGGAACCTGTCGTCCTCCGTTAAAGAAAAAACGTGACCGTTTGGATATAGGTCGCCCATCCGTGAGAGTTCATATGTCGTGAGGGATCGCTGCACCAATCGTTCTCCCGTAATTGGTATCAAACGGGGGTTTACGATGGGCAGTGCCGAAGAATAAAGAACTTCTGTACCAGTGATTCGGCCTAGTTTTTTCCATGCCCAGCTCGTGGAGGAAACAGTTTGGATATCAGATGGGTCTCTAAGCAGGCCCACAGGTAGGATAGTCGCGAGCTTTTCAGGAAGAACGAGATCAGCTTCCGGCCGTAGATATGGGATCCGGGCATCGGGGTGATACCACGAATAAGCGTAGCTGCATTGCGCCACTAAATAATACAACTGAAGATCTGGTACGTTATATCCCCCTCTCTCATGCGGTAACGTAAGGATTGCAAAAACGGACTCGTGCCTGCTTTCCACCCCAAATCAAGCGGGTCAAAAGTGTACGAAGTGTGCGAAAAAAGGTATTGGTGAGAGGAATGGGTATGTTATTAAAAAGATATAAGAATTTAGGGAGGACTACCATTTTCAGAATTGCTACACAGCCTGCCATAGACAGGGGCAGCCTTAGCCATTTCTCTATGTGGGTTGTGAGTGTGTCGACTGCTCGTCTATAGTTGAGTCGTATTATTTGAGCGGAGTCTAAATGTATATGGATTCCTTAATACTTCAGAGTCCGAGCACCATTCTAAAGGAAATTCACAGCTCCACTGTTTTGTGCTGGCTGTCAGCGGGAATATAACTGACTTGTGCCAATTTATTCCTAAACCAGAGAAGCGACCAAATCGAATTATTTCCCTAATCAATTCGTGCAAGTTATCCTGAGGATGTCGGACATAGAGCATCGTGTCATCCGCATATAGAGAGACCAAGAGGGGGCCAGTGTTGAACTGTAGGCCCCTGTGTAAATGCCGTTCCTGAAAGTGCCTTACCAGAAGGTCCATGGCCAGAATGAATAACAGCGGGGACAATGGGCATCCCTGTCTGGTACCACGGGATAACTGAAAGGGAGCAGAAAGCGCGTACCGTTTAGGCGCAACCAAGCAGCAGGGTTAGTGTACAATAACGTTGTCGTGGCGATGAAACCCATGGGCATGCCCATGCGTCTCATGACAGCAAGAAAGAAGGGCCATTCTAAAGAGTCGAAGGCGTTCTCTGTGTCGAGAAGGATAGCTGCCGCCGGAATGTCAGGGTTTATCCTGTGAATAACCGAAAAAAGTGGGCGGAGGTTAAGGGAAGTGGAGCGATGTGGCACAAAACCAGACTGAGCCGGAGAAATGATGAACTCCATTAATTGGGACAACCGGTTAGCGATGACTTTTGCCAAAATTTTATATTCTAGGTTGAGGAGAGAAAGTGGCCGATACGAGCCACATTGAGTAGGGTCCTTACCAGGTTTGGGGAGGAGGATAATGACCGCCTCTCTGAAAGTGGGGAGCAATATTTGTGCCTCCATTGCCTCAGCGTAGACCTCAATGAGTTTTGGAGCTAGCAGCTCTTTGTATTCCTTATAAAAATCTCCGGTAAAGCCATGTAGCCCGGGTGCGGAAGATCCCCGAATAGTTTCAATGGCTAATAGTACATCTGCGACTGAAATGGGTTCAGCCAAAAAGTCCTGCATGTATTTCTTGAGATACACTAAGGCTATGTTGTTTAAATATCCCTCTTGGGCTTCCCGATCACTCCCTATGGTGGTGGAATACAGGGTAGTAAAAAAATTCCAAGAATTGTTTTTGAATATCCGCCGTGGAAGTGTGCATGTGTGTACCATGGGAATGTATTTCAGTGATGTAGGTCTTGTGGTAAGGGGGGCGTAGGAGTTGGGCGGGCACTCTGCCAGGCCTTTCCCCCTCGCCATAGCGTCGGGCTGTCTGATATTTCCCCAAGAATAGGATCTCCCGGTCAGCTGTTTCCCTGTAGTCCTCCAATAACACCAGCCGTCTGTTCTCATATGTGGAGTGTGTGTGAGTTGAGTTGCCGCTGCCTCGTCCAGTGCCTGGAGGTCCCGCTCTAAGCGTGCCAGTGTGTTACGGAGGTCTCTGAGGACCCCGGCATGTTTGGCTATGCAGGTTCCCCTGATTACGGCCTTGAAACCCTCCCATAGAACTGCCCACGTGGCCACAGAGCCCGTGTTGATGGCGAAGTACTCCTCTATAGCTTCCCTTATCTCTTCTTTAAACACTTCGTCATGCAGAGCACGGCTGGGGAATCGCCACTGCCGTTCAAAGCCCTCTCGGCGGGGGATCTTAAGGAATAGTGTCACCGGGGAATGGTCGGAGCATGTCCTGGGAAGGGTCCCCACTTTTGCACACCAACCATAAATGTCTGGGGAGAGCAACCAGTAATCGATCTTCGTCCAAGTGTTATGTTGGCCCGAGTAGTGAGTATATTCTGTCGTGTTGGGATGGCGTGTACGCCAGACATCTAACAGACTGAACTGGTCACAAAGCTCTCGAAGTGCACAACGGGCCCTAGGCTTTACGTCTGTGGATTTGGAGGTGCTATCTCTGTCTGGGTCCAGTAATAGGTTGAAATCTCCCCTTATGAGTAGCATTTGTGGTTGTAGTCGCATGAGGTGAGTGTGAAGAGAGTGGAAGAATTGCGGCGTGTCCGTGTTCGGGGCATAAACGCAGAGCAACGTGACCTCTCTGCCCAGCAGGGTTCCGGAGACCGCCAGGAACCTTCCTCGTCATCCTGAATCATGGAGTGAAAGCGAAAAGGGCTCACTTGTGTATTAAAAATGACAGTACCTCTCGGTAATTACTGTAGTTGGAAAAATACCTGTGTGGACCCCAACTAGTTCCAAAATATGCTGTGTCCGTTTTGGGGAGGTGTGTCTCCTGTAAATATGCGATATCTACCTTATGTCTTGTCAAGTAGTGGAGCACTTGCCTGCGTTTCCTAGTATCATTCAGGCCACATATGTTCCAAGACAACAGGATGAGGTCAGAGGGACCCTCTACGTTACCCAGCCTAACCATGTATTCGAGACAGCATTCTCAACATTGTAGTTGTAGCGACAGCAAATAACCAGGAACAGCTTTGGACAACTTGAAATGTCACGTGTGATAGAATTTTCGATGTTAAGCAACCCCCCTCCACCCCCCACCCAGCCGATCCCTACCCAGGGAAGGCCCATTCCCAACATAACAAAGAATATGAAGTACCAAGTTATTGTACATTTCAATAAAGAATCAGGAAAACAGTACCCCGAATTATACCCAAACCATTCTCAAAGGATACACCAAGGGGGCGATAACGCCCGGTAAGCTACCAGCTAAATGAAATGTCGGTGCTAGGATGTTGAAAAAACAGATTCCCAAAAGATACATTCGAACAGGTTACGTGAGTCAAATTGTGGAGTCACCCCGTGCCAGCACTGGAGAACAGTTCAGCACTTGGGTCTGATCCACTGTGAGGAGGAGATGGGCCTGCGATCGCTCTGTTGGAAGGAAGATTATTTTGTTTGTAGACTCGGCAAAACTCCTGCGCTTCAGTTGGGTTTTCAAAAATTCGGGCCCTGCCATCGACGTTGACCTTCAACCTGGCAGGGTATAGCATGCCGTATCTTAGTCCCAAGTTTCTCAGGGTGGCTTTGACACCATTGAACTTGGGCCGTGCATCCTGCACCATGGCCGTGAAGTCTGGGTAAAAGGAGAGTTTTGCGCCCTGCCAGTCGATGTCGCCTTTCTCGCGAGCCAGACGGAGCGCCGTGTCCCAGTCCCGAAAGTTCATGATGCGTGCCACTATGGGCCTGGGGGAAGACCTGGCTGGGGCGAGGGCCCAGCGATCTGTGCGCCCTCTCGATAACAAAACCAGCAGTGAAGGATTCTTTGCCGAATAGCCCGACCAATAAAGTCTCAACAAATAGATCCATGCGGCCAGTGGGGGTTGTCTCGGCACGCCAAGAATGCGGAGGTTATTGCGGCGACTGCGTGCTTCCAAGTCTTCATTTTTGATGGCCACCTCTTTCAAAATGCGTTCAACCCTCTCCAGGCGTTTCACGCATTGTGCAGTACCATCCTCGATATCGGAGATACGTGCTTCGGCCACGTCAAGCCGTCTGTCGTGAACTTGTATTTTGGAGCCCAGGCTTGAGATGTTTCTGTCAAGTAAGTCAAAGCGACTGTCCAATGCCTTAAAACCCGCTCTCATCTCCTGTAATAAGGATGCCGGGGAGTCGGAGGGGACGTCTTCCTGTCCCCCTTGGGGCACCGATTCTGCCATGGTGGGGTCGTGCTGTGGAGCGGTATCAGTTACTTTTTCGAATGGCAAAGTTCTTTGCTTCGGGTCTTTGCGGCCCATGCCGTGTTCAAGCAGTGTTGCCATGACCCACCAGGCCCCAGCGGGTGTTCTTGCACAATCAGCCCCCACCCCGGTGGCGTATGAAGAGGGACGTAAGATGGCGGTGTCCGTTACGTAAGGATCGGAATTTGGTGCATCAGGTGTGTCGCCGATGTGGACAAGGGCCCGTTAGGGGACGTGCTTTGGCAGGCGTAGGAGCAGCTGGGACGTGGGAGACCAACCAGAGAATGCTGGCAGGGCGAGAGGAGAGCAGCCAGAAGACCTGTGGACTCAACTACAATTAGCGCTGGCAGATGTCCGGCACTGTAACCCCGCTGTGTTGTCAGGTTACATAACAGACCCCAGCCACGGTGGGCTTGAATGTGGAGGGGGTCGACGATGTGTGCGCGCCTCTCCACAGTGTTCCCGTTTGGTGGTGTAGTAACTGCCCCTCAGGTGGCAAATAGCGGGCAGACTCCGCTAATCTCGTCAATCTCCAGACCGGCAATTGGATTGCAGCAGTAGTGGCAGTTAGCGGCGCGAATGAGGCGTGGAGTGGGCCGGAGAGGCGCAGGGCTCCTGTAAAGCCAGTCAATAATGCCGTGTAGCAAAAGGCCACGCCGACGTATAGAAAATCGCCCTTACCTTCAGGCTATGAAATATTCAATGTTCAGGGGCAAGGGGGGCAGCGTGGCCCACCGATATCTCTCGGCCAAACCAATCCACAGGCCGTGCTGTGATCTGCTTTCCCCCGCTCCACCGGTACTGCCCGTCAGGAAGGAGGCAGGCGCGGCCCACGCGCCAAGTACGTGCGCGCGCGCGCGATCGCACCCGTCATTTGCAGCAGATCCCAACAAGGGGCACAGAGCGGGACAGACAGGGGATCGATCGGGACAGCACTCCTACCGCTGACTCCCATGCCGAGTCGCAGCACCCCTGGGCAGTCTCCGACGAGTCACGCTATGTCGTGCGGCCGAGGCCCGGCGGCTCCCCCCTCAACTCCGCAGCAGATCGGGGCATCAATAATGTCCTGGGGCGGGGGGCACAGCACACCTCACCAGCTCTTTGCCGCCGGGCCGTGCCGCGGCCGTGGCGCGCAGCTCGTCCCCCCGCTCCCCGCAGGCTCCGCCCGCCGGAAGGAGGCAGGCCGCGGATCACGCGTTGGGCCGGGTGCACCGCCGTATCCTGTCCTCCGCCACAAATCACCAACGCGGGCACACACGAGGCAGCAGTGGGATCGGCAGGGACAGTCCATCGTCCGCTATCACTAGCGCCACAACACCAGGCACATGGACGCCGTTTGTGCAGGGAATCTGTAAGGTAGGCTGGAAAAGCTCAACGGAGCTTCAGAGCCTGGCGGCCATCTTCGTCGCCGGCTTGGCCACGCCCACCTCCGTTTCATGAATCTTATCAAAATTTTCCCCCAAAAAATGTGGCTGTGATTCTTGTTGTGCTTAGAAAGTTTCGGGGTGATCCGTAAAGCGGGGGCAGGGAAAAAGGGGATCAAAAAAAGGTATGTTTCCCATGGTAATTCCCATAGGACTTGTCAACTCGCCTACAGCCCGAACTGCTTTACGAATGCACCAAATTTGGCAGTAAGCTAGATTTGGTTTTTTGGATCCCGCTTTTTCTTATTTGGTGTAAATCCATTCAGTAATTGTTGAGATATTTAAGAAACTACAGTTCGTGATATTAGTGGCCGAAACAACTTCAGGTAAAAAGAACGAACTTGCGCAGGGAAATGCAGAGCTCTGATGGGTGCCAACACTTAAACCAGGAATCCGACAAGCTTAAAAAGCTTTTTTTTTTTAAAATACATCGAAATCACAATATTCGCCAATTTGTGGTAAAAATAAAAAAGTGCGGTCTCCTGGACTTTTTTGGGGGGAGTTTTATATAGTGTGAACTTGACCCGAAGGTATCGGAGCACTTTACATGAGCACCAGTTGCGTTACAGATGGAAACGTTCATTTTGTTAGGCACAGGGAGATTAAGTGATTTGCCTAGAATCACAGGATGCTGAGCATCCTTGATTCGAGGTCGACCGCTCTAGCAGTTAGGCCACATCCTCCGCTTTAACCGTTCCTGCCGAGCCACAGCAAAAACTCTGCTTCCAGTAAGCGAGAGCAGTAACAATGCTCTCGCTTGCTGAAAGCGGAGCATTCGGCTGTTTCCCTGCCCTCTGTCAAGCAACCAGAAAAACAGACTAATTGCTTTCACACACAGGGAGCTGCATTTCCAGCAGCTTCTTGTGTGGGAAAGCAGTGCCAGCTCCCGCAGGAGGTGGGGAGCCGGCAGGGACCGCAAGAGCCTTGAGTCCCCCCGGCGGTCCCTGAACAGACCGGGTGCCCTGGGGACTACAAGAGAAGTATTGCCCGGCTCCAGGGAATGGGGGATGGTGTCCCCGAGGCTGAAATCGACCGAGGGAGGGGTGGCTGCTCGGCCCCCCTCCCCTATTACAAAATAAAATAATGTAATGGCCGGGTCCCAGGCGATGGGGTCCCTGGGGTCCCCCGCTCCATTTATTAATGGCCGGTCCCTGTGGGATGGGACCCCTGGGGCGAAATTGGCCTCGAAAGGGGTACTGAGCCTCCTCCTCCCCTATTAAAAAATTGAAGAATATGCCCCCCAGGATGGGGCCCGGGAGGGGAGGAGCTGCACGGCCCCACTACCTTTACTAAAACAAAGCAGCTGCCCAAGTTGAAGCTCCACTTCTGTAAATTACTAATTGTATTGTAATTGCATTTATATAGCGCTTACTACCCCTGACGAAGCGCTTTTTCGGCGAGTAGCACGCTACTCCGGGACCCACAGAGGATTAGTGTTGAATTAGTATAGTGAAACATGCAAGTACATTTTAAGTGGTGGATAGGTTAGTCAGTTATTTGGATTTGGAATGATAGCAGAAGGATAGAGGAGGAAAAAAGGTTTGTATTTATATTACGCTTGTTAACCCTGATGGGGTGTTGAAGCACGCTACTCCGGAAGCCCATAAAGGATTAGTGGTGAATTAATATGGTGAAATATGAAAGTAGTTTCAGTGGTGGATATTAGTCAGTTATTTGGAGTGAGAAGGATAGCGGAGGGATAAAAGGGAAGAAAGGTTTGCATTCATATAGCACTTGCTACCCCTGATGGGTGTTGAAGCGCTTTTCTGGCGAGTAGCAGGCCACTCCGGAACCCATTAAGGATTAGTGTTGAAAATTAGTATAGTAAAATATGAAGTAATTTGAGTAGTGGATATGTTATTCAGTTATTTGGGTAGAGAAGAGTAGGTGATGGGATAGAAGAGGGAAAGAGGTTTGTATTTATATAGCGCTTGCTAACCCTGATGGGGTTTTGAAGCGTAAGTAGCATGCTACTCTGGAACTCATAAGTATTAGTGTTGAATTAGTATGGTGAAACATGAAAGTAATTTTAGTGGTGGATATGTTAGTCAGTTATTTGGATTGAGAAGGGTTGGGGAGGGTAGAAAAGGGAAACGGTTTGCATTTATATAGCGCTTGTAACCCAAATGGGGTGTTGAGACGTTTATTGGCGAGTAGCACGCTACTCTGGAACCCATAAAGGATTAGTGGTGAATTAGTATAGTTGAATATGGAATTTGAGAATTGAACATGTTAGTCTGTTAATTTTGATTAAAAAGGATAATGGAGGGATGAAAGAGTGAATGAATTTTTTTGTAATTTTTTTTTTTAGGTCTTAGCAATAGGAGGAGTCTTTTGGATGAGTAAAAGTGAGTTTTGGAGGGGAGGAGTCGGAGGGAAGAGTTTAGAAAGGTTTGTTTTAGGGGATCGGTATAGTAAAGAGGTGTCAGATGATGCAAGGAGGGTTAGAGTAGGAGAGAGTCTAGAAAGGGTTATTTTGGGGATCATAGTAGTGGTATGGGGTTTGGGATAAATGAGTGTGGATGTAGAGGATATATTGATAAATGTATAGGATGAGAGATAGGGTAGTGCATTGGAAAGAGTAGTAGAAAGAAGTTTGAGATGAGTCAGAAGGTTGGGCTAGAAGATATATTGAGAGAAGTATAGGCTGAGAAATAGGGTAGTGCCTTGGAAATGCTAAATTAGAAGTGATAACTATATAGATCCATAAGTACATTGAAAGTGTATAGTACATAAAGGAGGTAAGTATATGTAGATTAAAGATATTGATAGAGGCACAGGATGAGAAATAGGGTAGTGCATTGGATATCCTTTTTCAGGAGAAAAGTAACAGAGACACAGATCCAAGTGCATGGAAGGTACATAGATGCACAATGGAAGTAAGTACATGTAGACCAACGATGATTTTTATTTATTTATTTATTATTATTATTTTATTTTTTTCTCTCAACAACATAATTATTCTACATGTTTATACAAAGCAATACACAAAGATAGGTACATGTCTATAGTGAAAACAGATGCTTATATACAGAGGGATATGCTGTAAATTTCTGTTTGCGTATGGTGTTTATGTGGGGAAGAGCCAATTCTTGAGTAGTTTTCTGAAGGTAAGGTGGTTGTCGGTGGATCTTATGTTGGGGGTAAAGAGTTCCATAGTTTGGCTGCTTGAACAGAGAAGGATGTGCCACCCATGGTTTTTTTCTTATATCTTGGGATTTTGAGGCGAGATGCTCCTTTAGAGCGGAGGTTCCTCTGTTGAATGTGTTTGGTGATTTTATCCCTGATGAAGAGTGGTCCTGCTTCCATGTATTGCTTTGTGGGTGATACAAAGCAGCTTGAACGTGGATCTTCTGGCAACCGGTAACCAATGCAGGGCTTTCAAGGCAGGGGAGATGTGGTCTCGTGGTTTGATATGCAAGAGTAGTCTGGCAGCCGAGTTCTGAATCCGTTGTAGTCTTTTCATGGTTGTTAAAGGTGATCCGTGGTAGAGGCTATTGGCTTAATCGAGTTTGGACAGAACAAGGGAGATGGTAGCTTGGACCTTGTGCGGAAATCCCAAATGAGGGAAAATTTGTCGCAGCGTTTTTATAGTGACAAATCATCCTAACCTCGTGGGCATGGCCAAGACAAAGCAACTGTGCTTTCTCTGCACTTCCACTGTGAAAAGTTATCAGTAGGCTTTCCTGTTTTCAGTTTCAATTTTTGGTAAATTCTGGTGTTTTTTTCCCCAGTGATTTCAATACCTTAAAAAACAGTTATCAGTGGTTATGCATTTTTGCGCCATTAAAAACAACAGAAACAGTGTTTTTCCGATGCTTATGGAACATTTTGCTTTTATTATTGCTTGCTTTCTGGACTGATAGTGCATGGTATATAGAGAGTGTACATACAGTGTATATGAGTTCCAAATACATTTTTACAAATGAAACGTATTGTACTACCCCATACAATACTTCTTCAGTGAGTTTTTGGTCATGCTCGATCGCTCTTTCCTTCCCATGTAAACTTTTATCTGTGAAGAGGTCCTCTCAAGATTGGCACTTGAAACGGGCAGCGCCAATACAGCCAGTACACAATTTGCTAACTCTCGCCACCTACATAGCTTTCCATGCCAATACTGGTACACCTGAGGATTCGGATTCTCTGCGACAGGTTCTGCAACATATGCTTTGAACTCGGTGCAGATGCCCTCAGAGTTATTGAAGAGGTCAAAAATGAAGCAGTACTTTTCAAACTCTGGAGAAAATTCCTCTTTATGGAAGAGATCTAGAACTTGTGCAGAGTACCACAGTGACGCTTCATTGACTTTAAATGCCATGGTTGGTGAAGGGAAATTTCTATGCATCATTGTGTAAGCCATTTCTCATGCATTGTAAAATAAAATTTCCCATATTGCTCCTCAACATCTCTTTGCTTAACAAGTGGAAAGTATTCTAACATGGAACATGTTGCAGTGCCAAAGTCACTAAAAGTGTTATCCAGGCTACTCTCAAGGAGATGTTTTACATCTACACCAGTTACGCTGAACACTTGGTAGACTAGAAAAGGGTGTTTTCAGACTCCATTGTTTAGATTATATTCACTACAGCAGTCATGTTCTCCTGTAAAAATTTAAGAATGCAGGAGAGTGTACTTTTTTTCACATCACTGTCAATATGCGACCGAAGATCCTCACATTTCTTGCCTTTGGCATCATCACTAAGCAAAAATTCTGTAAACGGTCGCCACATGGATAAAATAGCATACACAGCCTCTAGGACTGAGAACCACTGGCGAAATGACTCCATTGGGATGAATCTTTCTTTGAAGCTACACAATGCACATAATGAGAAATATTTGTGTTTTAGTTCCCGTGCATAATGAAACAGTGCACCAGAATGGACTACAAAGTCACTAGCATTCTTCATTAATTCTGAAGATTGTAAATATGCTTTCAGCATACCATATAGCAAGTGGCAAGTGTCTCTGACAGGGAAGCACTTCAACTCCGATATCGATGTTGACAGGTCATCACACAACCTTTTCATATACATAGCTGGATCACTGCAAATACAAACAATATCTCTCCAATCTTTGTTGAATTTGGTAAGAACTTTTTGCAGCAGCATTCCAAGTGACACTGTGTTCCATGTTGTCCACAAGTCTGTTGCCATGTTTTCACCACTATCCCAGATGCTTGGTGACAGCATTCTTTTCACATATACTTGTCACTGCACCTTGCATTGAATGTTTAGCCTAAGGTGTTTGGCAATTCACCTACTATCAATACTGACTGGCTAGAAAAGGGGCTGATGTATCAAAGGGTTTCTGTAGGTAAATGTTATGGTACATATTGGGAATATTTTACCTATCAGTGAAAGAATCGAATGTAGCCCAAATATGATTTTGATATTTCCTGATTCTCTACAGTTTATAAAATAATCAAATATGACCTAAAATATGCTTCTAAACCCTGCAACTTTAGACCAAAGACCACAAAACTGAAAAAAGCAAATGTGACCCCCCCCTAAAAATCGAAACTCAACCAGAATGTCAGCCCAGCCTTTCTTGCTACAACCTAGTATAACAAAGTTACATTGTATTGACCCTTTCAGGAAGAAATAAAAATGACTCTTTCACTCTCCATTCGCTTTCTTTGAATGGCATTTAGTTTGTGGTTCTGCAGGTGTTTTTTCAGTGTTTATATGTTTACACTGGTGAGGGCTATTTCCATGTCAGTGGGGTTTTATTACTTATTTTAGGTTTAAACCTAAAACAGGATAGCCTAGTAATCGTTAATCCTTGATGGAGGTGTTTGCATCCTTGATTTTCTCGAGTGCAAAATCTCATATAGTGTATGTGACGAGGGCATTCTTTCTTGTCAGCTGCTGCTGAGACCAGAGAGCGTGTTCTAAACTTTTACAAGCTAGAAATAAACTTGCCTACAAGCCCTGCCCGTTTGGCCCCGCCCCATATACATTAGTGGTACGTCTTCCCGCTCTACATGTGTCTATGTATGTACATATATATATATTTTTTCTTCACTAAAAAAACAAAGTTACCGGGACGTTGTAGTTATTCCCAGATTTAACTAGTACGAAACCAGTGAGATTCAGCAGTTATAGTTGCCTGAGCTAACTTTAACTTATGCCCCCGCAATGCACTGTTTAATACTTCACATATTATATCACTCATGACGTGGTCATTGACATCACTGTTGAAATCTGGAATGACATCACTGATGACATCATCAGTTTTGTGAACGTTTCTGAGACTTAAAGATATATACTAAGCTACAGCATAAGTTAAATTACTATTCTTTCTGTACTAGTAATTAGCAATACTATCTAACATATCCCATCTGAGTGGCTGTGTGACTGTCTGTATCAGTGTGTGAGTGGATGTCTGAGTCGGTGTATGGATGTGTTAGTGGGTATGTGAGTAGCTGTATAGGTGTGTGAGTGTCTGTATTGGAGAGTAAGTGGGTGTGTGAGTGGCTGTATGGGAGAGTTAGTGGCTGTGTGAGTGGCTGCATAGGCGTGTGAGTGGATATGTGAGTGGCTGTATGAGTGTTTTAGTGGCTGTGAGAGTAGCTGTGTAGGTAAGTGAGTGGGTGTGACTTGCTGTATTGGAGAGTGAGTATCTGTTTGAGTGGCTGGAAGGGTGACTGAGTGGGTGTGTGAGTGATTGTATGGATGTGTGAAAGGATATGCAAGTGGTTCTGTGGGTGTGTAACTGATTGTATGGGTAAGTGAGTGGTTGTGTGAGTAGTTGTATTGGTGAGTGAGTGGCAGTGTGAGTGGCTGTATGGGTGAGTGTGTGTGAGTCCCTGTATGGGTGAGTGAGTTGCTGTATGAGTTTCTGTATGGGTGATTGAGTAACTAAGGGTGTGAGTGGGTGTGTTAGTGTCTGTATGACTGGATGTATGAGTGGCTGTATTGGTGAGTGAGTGGGTGCATTAGTGGCTGTATGGCTGAGTTAGTGGATGTGTGAGTGGCAGTATGAGTGAGCGGTTGTGAGAGTGGCTCTATGGTTGAGTGATTGGTTGTGTAAGTACTGGTGTGGGTCTGTGAATGGGTATGTTAGCAGTTTTGCGGTACTGGGTGTATGAGGGGTTCTAAGGGTGTGTGAGTGGTTCTGTGGATATCATAGGTGATGTCACTGATCATGCCATGAGTCATGTAATATGTGAGGTCATAAGCAGTGCATTGCTGGGTGTAAATTATAATTGACTCGGGTAACTAGAACTGCTGAATTTCACTGGTTTTGTACGAGTGAACCTGAGCTGAACTATAACGTCCCTATAACATTTGTTTTTTTCAGTGAATATATACATTTATATATAGATGATTAAATAGCTCGATGGTGCAAACTTTTTTTCCCTCCATGTTTTCCCTAGGTTTTAGAATATGGAGAGGAAGATGTGTTTTCCGTATATATCCGTCTGTGTTTTGTTTTATGTTGTATCCCAAAAAACTTCCATAAACAAAAAAACATTTTAAAATAACAAGCACATTGACTTGGATTACCTTAATGTGTCAGCATACAACTGTATGTTCTCCGATCTGGCCTTGACTATTGAAAAGACCTATCCTCGACTCCTCCCAGTCCGGTTTTCGCAGCAACCCCAGCACCGAGACCGCCCTCCTCACCGCCACCGATGACATCCACATACTACTCGACCAGGGCCACACTGCGGCCCTCATCCTACTAGACCTCTCCGCAGCCTTCAACACCGTCTCACACTGCACACTCGCAGCCAGACTCCACGACGCCGGTATACGAGGAACCGCCCGCGACTGGATCCGCTCCTTTCTCTCTGGCAGAACCCAAGGGATCAGACTCCCTCCCTCCCTTCCTCTCCGAACCTACAGAGATCAACTGTGGAGTACCCCAAGGATCCTCGCTCAGCCCCACGCTCTTCAACATCTACATGGCCCCTCTCGCCGCCATCGTTAGACAGCATGGGCTCGGCATAGTATCTTACGCCGACGACACCCAGCTCATCCTCTCCCTCACGAAGAACCCCGAAGACACCAGGCTCCGCTTCCAAGAAGGAATGAAAGACGTCGCAGCCTGGATGAACAACAGCTGCCTAAAACTAAACTCGGAGAAGACAGAGGTCCTCGCCCTTGGACCCTCCCCCACTGCTTGGGACAGCTCCTGGTGGCCCCCTGTCCTCGGAAACCCACCCGCCCCGACGGACCACGCCCGGAACCTCGGCATCATTCTAGACTCCTCCCTCACCATGACTCGCCAGATCAACGCCGTCGCCTCCACCTGCTTCAACTCCCTCCGCATCCTCCGCAAGACCTTCAAGTGGACCCCCCACCCCAGAATGCAGAAAGACCGTCACCCACGCACTCATAACAAGCAGACTGGACTACGGGAACGCCCTCTATGCCGGAATCAACAAAACCCTGCTACACGAACTCCAAACCATCCAGAACACCGCAGCCAGGCTCGCCCTCGGAACCCCACAACACGAACACATGACCCAGCACCTACGAGACCTCCACTGACTCCCCATCAAGAAGAGAGTAACCTTTAAGCTACTCACCCACGCCTACAAATCCCTCCACAACATCGGACCCAAATACCTCAACGAAAGAGTCTCCTTCCACTTACCCAAAGGTGGAGAAGTGTGGCTCAATGGTTAGAGCGGCAGACCCTGATGCAGAAATCTGGCCCGGGACCAGGGTTCAATTCCCGCCTCGGCGGGTCTTGGGCTCAATTTCCTCGGACCTGATAATTCTCGCCTCGGTGCCTATTCTAATCATGGGTCCCACTCTGCAACTCTGGGCAATAGCTTGCTTAATCTCCACAACGGCCCCAACAGCGCTGGGATGCCTGGCTTCACCCTGGGGGTGCCCAGGAGTGGACATTTCACAGGGAAAAGCCAGGAAGGGTTCCACAGCGGTATGCGTACAGCGCCTGGACACCCCTTTGGGGGTATGGGTGCGCTTTACAAGTACAAATTTCATTTCATTTCAACCTCCGCTCCGCCGACCTCACCCTGGCAGAGACCCCACGCATCTGCCGAACCAGAGCAGGCGGAAGGGCCTTCCCCTACGTCGCAGCAAAGACCTGGAACGAGCTCTCAGTGAACATCAGACGCTCCCCCACTCTGCACACCTTCAGAAAGAGCCTCAAGACCTGGCTCTTCGACTTTGACTGATCCGGAGCTGCACCCCCTCCCTCCCCCAGCACCTTGAGACCCTCACGGGTGAGTAGCGCGCTTTATAAACCCCTGATTGATTGGTTGATATATTAAAATGTTCTTTCTCTCATTCCCCATTAGCTATTTTGTTCTTCCCTAGAACATAAAATGTTTTCAAAAGTGTCAATGACACTGAATATTCATGCATGTGTAATTCACAAAGGATAGGGTGAATGGAGCATGGAGATTCTTTGCTACGCACTGACTATGCAATGAACGTTGGCTCTTCACAGTGATAGTTAAGCTTCAACTGCTTTTACTGTGTTTGCACTATTTTGTTTTCTTCTGCTGAGCTTCAAGGCATGGGGACGGAGTAAATGTAATGATGTGTGGCGCGTGTGATCCTCGACACAGGCTCCGAGAACTATATATTATTTGAACAATTAATAAATAAAATAGTTGTTACCACCTCAAGATGTGCAAATGTGTTACTACAGGTAAGCAATAATTCACCAACTCCTAATAGTAAGGGTGCCAAGTGTGAGCTTCCCCTTACCCCTCCTGTTTTCTGTTTTTGCAGTATGCGAGAGTATCACACGACAACCACAGACTGTGGGGAAAGGACAAGGACTGGTGACCTCCTGCCTTGCCCAAATCTTTCTTAAAAGAACTTCTAAGTTTCACAACATCATGCTTGTAGAACAGAGGAAGTGACTACATCTAGCTGCAGATTCCACCCATCCTCCCTGCTCTGGGGACACATTTCGAGCGGCAGGGCTGATACCTTTCAGGGCACTAGTATTGACACACCAGTGTCCGTGCACTTCATGGCTCTACTCTTCTGGTGTGGAAAGTTGTGAAAAAGTAACTGACGTCAGTGCACCTTGGTAGCGCCTATACAGGTACTGCAACGTCACTCTGGCGCCGACGCTGGATGTGGAGCAGATCAACGCCACCTACCAGTGCGCAGGGGTACTGCTCGAAAATTCTTCCAGATCCAGTCTGACGCCTGGGAAATTCAAAGGTAAGGAATCTGCGGCTAGATATGGTCTCTACCAGATAAGGTGTTACCGAAGGTAAGTAACTCATTTGTTATCACCTAATCACTGTAGGCAAAACCAGGAGTTTAGAGTTCAATAGTATAATAAGATCTTGAAATTTGCCCCCCTTTTTTTTTAAACCAGAATCTTAAGAGAATCAAATGAACTATTATGGACATAATTTTGTCAAAAGTAAAACTGATTATAATTTGCCATTTCTTGCTGTAAAAGCTAATCGGACATCAAAACAATTACTGTGATTTTATCACTTCGATAGTTGCTCGCCATCACTCAGTTTTGTGAAGACATTTTCCATTTCCACGTCAGACCATGTGGCAGGAAGTTTGGAAGGCTTTTCTGAACAGTATAAATAGCAGTTTAAAAATAATGCTATTATGTTTAAAGTTGACCACCTGAGCCAGCGTCTAACGACCAGACAGTGTAATCTCCTGGTGAGTAACTACCCGAAATGAACTATTTTTGCTAATGATGCCTGCCGCGCCGCAGCCCCGCCTGCCTCATTGCATCTATTCATTCTGTAGCACAGTCAGCAATAGTAAGAAGGAAGTACATGAGAGTAAACAAAGCTTTCGAAAGGGAGGATGATGGAATAGCAAGATAATTTCACTGGGCAAGTGAGGTACCGAACAAAAATTAATGAGATACAATACTGTGTTTCAGCAGTACTTGCTATATATGCGTGTCACATTTCTTCTAACCTTTGGAGTTAACATTTCTTTAATGAAATTGTGTGTGAATATTTAACTATTACAGAGTGTTCTTGTCTAGTTCCTGGATCCTGATTTACTTTTAAGATGGTACTAATCGACATGATTAGCAAGGCCATCTAATTGCAACTTTTGTTATTTACTTTGTTATAGGAAACAAAGCAACTGTTCTGTGGTAAAGTAGCCATTCAGATATAAAATTTATTCACACAGATTATCATATTCATTGGTGACTTCATGAAAGATGACTTTTGGTACAGAAACAGTAACAAAAATATTTGCATAGAAGTATCAGTGGATTTTTCCAATGTCATTTCCAAATGAATATCCTCAACTTACACTATAAGGGGAGGGTCTGGTGATTGTTTCTATTTTTGTCCCCCCATAAACACCTTTAGTTGCAAGTCTTAAGCTCCATCTCAACCTTGTTTGTGTTTTTTTGAAAATCGTTTTTATTGCGTTTTCCAAGTTACAAGATCTTCGTACAATATTATACACATTATTCACATGCATTTTTGTGTAATCATCAGTGATATAGATATCACATTACAGTCATTGGCTAGCATGTGTGAATATTTAGGGCGGAAGCAGATCTTAGGGTGTTATTATGTGTTTTATAGCACCTAAGGGAATTTTATCCTTCCTGTAACTCGTCCGATGTGTATAACTACTGGGTTGGTCCATTAACTGCTCACTTGGGATCAAACTGGGGATAGGTAGTTGTATCGGGGACGTGTATGGGCGGGTATGTTTTTAGTCCTGGGGGTTATGCCGTGGGCGTTAAGGGATTGGGCATGTTGTGAGGTGCATCTAACCCTGTGAGGGTTGCTGGGGGTTCATGCATTTGCGGGGTATTTTTCAGGGCCTTTTGGTGTCGGGGAGTCTCTGGGGTTCTCGGTGTATGGGTTCCCGCCTGGTCCCTTCGCTGGGGTTGACGGCGCTAAGGGTGGGTGGGTGTCTGATATGTGTTGTTTGAAGTGGTACGGAAGCGTGACGCATTTTGTAGAAATGCGACGTCGGCGCACCACGTCATCGTGTCTGATCGCGTCCTCCTCCTCCGCACCCCATTTGCTGACTGCTCCTGTCCAGGCCGCCTTCGGGGGTCCCATCGGAGCTCGCCAATGCATAGCGATCCCTCGCTTTGCTAACAGGATAGCCAGCGAGGCGAATTGCGTTTGAACTTTGTCATGTTTTTGGTGTCAGAACACCCCCAGTGCGCAGGCCTCCCATGTGTCCATGTCCATTAGCCCTGTGATCTCCCGTAGTGTTTCATGTACTGAGCTCCAGTAAGGTTGTATAATGGGGCAGTGCCAAAACATATGCTGAAATGTTGCATCGGGGGTCTGACATCATGGGCATAGGAACTGTGTTCCCTGATAAAAACGCTGGAGACTTGCTGGTGTGAGGTATGCGTGTGTAGGATAAAGAATTGTATATTTTTGAATTGTGAATTTCGGGAAACCGTCTTTGGGTATTCTACTGCATGTTTCCATTCTTTATCATGCAACGGTCTCCCCAGTTCCTCTTCCGATCAGTGTCGTAGTGGATTAAGTGACGTGGCTATAAGTTCTTGTATGGCTTTATAAAGCCAAGTGACTAAGTGGCGTCCAGCGCCCATATGGAGTATGGTGTTAAGTACCAGTGTCTTGGGGGTTCCCCCTCAGACAGGTCCCAGAGTTGACGACAACTTGAGATGATTTGTCTGTGGAGGAGGAATTGTCCTCGGTGGAGGCCACTTTCCTCCGCTAGTTGGCCAAATAGAAGAAGTTGACCATCCGCAAATAGGGACTCCATCTCAAGGAGTGAGTGGTCTGTCCAGGTTTGCATAACTCAGGCTGTACAATATTCTCCGCTTTGGGGTAAACCAACTAGTGGCAGCAGAGGGCTGTAGAGTGGAGTTCTTGGGGGACATGCGATGAATTTGTAGCATACAAGCTCAAGCCATGGCTACCTGCAATGTGTATGTCGGCTCCGGTCGGGTTCCAGGCAGAAGTAGACGACGGAGTGCCGGTATTGGTAAGGGTCCGGCCTCCGAGATGTTCTCTCCTGTATGGTGTCCCGCTGTCCAGCGGAACAACCACTGGAGCTGTGCTGCCAAGAAGTACTCCTCAAAGGATGGAGCCCCCAGTCCTCCACGTTCGGTCGGCAATTGTAACTTGGTTAGGGCCACTCTTCGACTGCCGTTACCCCAGATGAGAGAGCTGAGTAAGGAGTCTAGTTCTCGGAAAAAGGAACGAGGGGGAATGACTGGTATGTTAGTGAAGTGGTACAGCAGCCGGGGTACTATAATCATCTTCGCTCGGGCTATTCTCCCAATTGGGGCTAATGGTAGAGTTTTCCAGAACCCCACCATGGCCTTATCCCTGCCAATGCTTTGCAGTGGTTGCCCTCATACAGGTCGTTTGGGATGTGATAAAGTTTGACTCCTAGGTATCGGGGCTTGGGTGCTCCAAGGGAGTTTATAGTCTCCTACTTGTGTTTCCCGGGGCGGGAGATCTGGATTCATGGATAGGCGGCGGACTTAGCCCAGTTAACTTTCACCCCTGCTGCTCCCGCGAGTTCTGCGAGTCTGGTCCAGATAGGGGTAAGGTCCATCGTAACGTCCTGCGCGTACAGCAATAGGTCGTCAGCGTACAGGGACACACTATGGGTAGGGCCGGTTAGTTGGATACCCCAGGTTTTTCCCTCGCAGTGGAGACGGATCGCCAGGAGCTCCATTGCCAAAACAACAGGGGGGAGAGAGGGTATCCCTGCCGTGTACCCCTCTCCACTCGGAAGGGGGCTGAAATATATCGACCCATGCGCACGAGGGAAGTGAGTTTCGTATACAGTAGCCTTGTGTATGCTAGTAGAGTAGGGCCTGTCCCTGCCTGCCGGAGCACCTCGAAAAGGTACGGCCACGACAGGGTATCGAAGGCTTTCTCCCAGTCCAGGAACAGGCCAAGGTTAACTGCCCTGCGCCTAGTCCTGTACATGGAACAGTCTGCGTATATTTTGAGATGTACTTCTGACCGGGACATACCCGCACTGGTCTGAGTGGATTAATGTCGAGAGGATCTGGTAAACCGGTCAGCTAATATCTTACCGAGAATTTTACAAACTCCCATCAACATTGTTATTGGTCTATAGGGGGTCAGCAGTGTTGGATCTCGGTTGGGTTTTAGGAATGATACCAGGAGAGATTTCCGGAGCAAGCCCGGGAGTTCCCCTCCTTTCAGTGCCTCCCTGTTCATGTCTTGTAAGCGTGGTGCTAGTTATGAGGAAAAAGTGCTATAATATTCTAGTGGTAGGCCGTCCATACTTGGGGCCTTATTACGCGCCAGAGCCTGGATTGCTTGTTTCACGTTTGTGGGTGTGATCGCCGCGTCAAGGGAGGATCTGTCCATTGTCGAGATTTGGGGTATGGTTAAGGGACCTAGGAATCGATCTGCAAGCTCCTGACAGTTCTTCTCTGGGTTCTCATATATCCTAGTGTAGTAGTCATAGAAAAGCTGCAGGATATCTGCTTATGAGTGGACCAGGACCCCTGCGGGGCCAATGATTTCCGTGATTGGTCATATGTCTGTATTTTGACGGACCAGCCAGGCCAGGAGAGCTCCGGACCGGTCCCCCTCTCTGTGTTTTTGCCGCATGTGCTTTGAAGTTATACCTACGTAAATCTACCAGTGCTTCTGCGCATGCCGTTTTGGCCTCTGCAACCTGGGTCAGGGATGCTGTATCTGCATCTGCTGCCTTGGTCATGGCCGCTAGTTTATTCTTTGTTTTCGTTACACACCTTAAATGCATCCCATTCCAGCATCCTGGAGGACGCTGTGTAGGCGTTTGTCGTGAAGTAGTCCTGTATACTGCTTTCTTGGTCTAAACACTGGGTCTTCTAGGCAGTCCTGTGGCAATTTCCAGGTGGGGACTGTGGGATGGGGGGGGGTTGCCACCTCAGAGTTAGGAGATGTGCGTCATGGTCAGTTAGGAACCGACCCAGGTAGTCTACCTGCTGGGCCATAGGGATTATTGTCGGGGAGCACAGAAAACGGTCAAGGCGTACTCGTAGATTGTGAGGGATAGAATGGAAGGAGTATAGATTGGTGGTGGGTGTCGGCTTCTCCAAGCATCTACGAGTGACCAGTGGTTCACCCAGGTACGGTATTGCTCCGTTTGCTTGTTGGCTGGGGATCGAGGGGATGGTATCTGTCCAGGGAAAGGTCCAACACACAGTTGTAGTCTCTCCCCTGGATTCATGGTACAGTCGTGTACTGGGCTAGGACTTCTGATAGGTGGTACCAAAATTTTCCCTGCTCAGTGTTCGGGGTGTATATGCTGCCTATCAATAGTGGTCGGCCATCTAAGAGTCCCTCCAGGAGCGCACATCTCCCCTCTGTGTCCACCGTCCTACGGGTTTCCTGGAATGGAACCCCTAGCCTGAGCCAAATCATTACCCCGTGCACGTAAGCGGAGAATGTAGTATCGCATAGGGTGCCTCGCCATCGCCTGCGCAGGCATTCTAATTCGCTCTCTGTGAAGTGCGTTTCCCGCAGCAGGGCTATCTGTGTCTGTTGGCACTTGATATAGGAATAGACTGCGTATTGCGTGCGCGCTGTGTGCATACCCCTGATGTTTAGTATGATGAAGCTAGTGTCTCTGACTGAGGTCATAACTGGGTATTAGTGGAGGCCGGAGTGGGGCATTCACGGGGACTCATTTGTATATATCCTGCCCATGCCCCAAGCTTAGCTGGTGATGGATGGTTGTGCTGCCCGCCCATTGTGGAAATTTGGTTGTGGTGTTGGAGAGAAACTGGGGGGAGGGTAAAAACTGCATGGGGACTACGTCCCAACTTTGTGGACCTACCACAACTGGTGATACGTCCAAACTAAGCATGGTGCTAGTGTATTGTGGGGGTTGTGAGTGCTTATACCTAAGGCGTGTGTCGCATGTGGCCCATAAGAGAATTGGACATCCGGTGGGGCCTGAAGTCCCTCAATGCTGTGTTATTGAGTGTCTGAGCGTGGTGATTGTTTGACATAATCGTCTAACAGTGAGATTAGAGAGAGGTCGCTAATAATGGGGGAGAGAGAGTGACCAGGCCCAAATCCGCCACTTGTATCACTTTTCGGCACTCCCCGATTATTTGTTTGAGGCCGGGGGGTCCTGCAGTAGAGTCCCGAGGCTGTGACCCAGGTCACTGTTCGGATTTCTTCCCATGTCGGCGTCTGTTCCGGGGTTCTGCTTGTTTCGTGTGGTCTCCCAATGTGCTTTGTCCTATAAGTGCTGCTCCATCCATTCATATGCTTCTTTCAGATCTGTGCAGAATGTGGCGTGTCCTTCATGTAGAATCTTAAGGCGTGCTGGGAAGAGCAGGGAGTATTGGATCCCCTTTTGTCGGAGCAGGCGCTTTATCTCCAGGAAGGAGGTTCATTAACGTTTCACTGCCCGGGAGTAATCCGGAAAGAACATCACATATTTGTCTTCCACACAGATGGGTCCATTCTGTCTGGCTGCTCGCAGAACTGCGTCTCTGTCTCGGAAGTGGAGTAGTTTTAATAATAGCGGTCTGGGGGGGAGACTCTGGGGGCTGACGTCGTGTCGGGACCCGAAGCTCTCTCTCCACTGAGAAGAAGGTGGTTAGTTCTGAGGCTGGGGTAAATTATTTGAGCCATGTCTCTACGTATCCAATTGAGTCGGATCCCTCAGCTCCCTCCGGTAGGTTTAGCACTCGAATGTTACTCCTTCGAGAGCGTCCCTCCAAATCATCAGCTCTCTCCTCCAAGAGCAAGACCCGGGACTGGAGTTCTTTCAGCGTTTCCTGCTGCAACTTGGCCAGAACTTTGAGGATTGAGAGGGTTTTCTCCCCACCTGCCACCTTGTCGGCCAGTTTACGATGATCGTCCCTTAGTAGATTAAGGTCAGTGGCCAGGGCCCCAAACCTGTCCTCCATGGTGACCCTGGAGCGTTCTATAGTGGACAGCACTTTACCTAGCTTGTCCGACATCGACAATGCGGCTGCCTGCTCCTCGTCGGTGTGTGGACTGTTAGCCGCCAGGGAAGGGTGGCGTGTGGGGGCTGGTGTCTGTGGTCCCGTGTTGGCCCGCAGTCGCCCCATGTTTTGTCTGGAGGATTTAGGGGGCTGTCCAAGTGCGTTTTATCTCTGGTGTCGGTGGATACTCCATCTCTGAAGTGGATTATGCCCAATCTGCTGTTGCCTTTTGGGCCCCTGGGGGAGTCTTTAGTGTCCCGGCCATTGCTCCTTCCACCTCAGGGGCTGGTAGCGCTGGTCATGCAGAGCCCCAGGCAGGGTTTCAGATTGCTGCTGGTCTCCATGGGGGGAGGGGAGGCCAGCAGACTAGTCCCGGGTTGTGGTTCCTGTCACTCGTGAGGCCCTTCCCTCCCGGGATTGGCTCCTAAACACTTGATTTCTACCCGCACCTAGAGGCCTGGTGCCAAGTTTCTGGGTAGGGCTAGGGGCGTAGAAGCAGCTCACCTCAGGTCTTCTGTCGTTGTTATCTGTGGCCGGGCCCTGGTCCTGTCGTTCCTCGGCACCGCTGCCCTCACTCTCTGCCTCTGGAGATCTGGGCCTTCAGAGTTTGGGCTGCATCTCCGCTACAGCGCCGCCTTTTCTGGGCCCTGGGCCGAGTTCACGACGGGTGTGGTGGCGCTGTACCGGTGAGTCTCAGGCAGTGTCTCCCGGGACCTTCACCACCCGTTCGCTTCTCTCTTCCGATGTGGGTAGTGGTCCGCTCCAGAGCCTCGCCACCGGACCTCCGGCTCCCGCTCGTTCGGGAGCGCGGCCTTTACTATTTGCCGATTCTATCTGATAGAGACATCTAGCCGCAGATTCCTTAACTTAGAATATCCCCAGACGTCAGACTGGATCCAGAAAACTTTTTCCCCAGCAGTACCTCTGCACGCTGGGGGGCGGCGTCGCTCGGCTCCGTCCTGACGTCGTCCACAGAAGTGACATCAATGGAGCCATATAAGACACCCCCCCCCCCCCCGGCGTGCTGACGTCAGTTTTCTTCTTTTCCGCGTCCCAACGCGGATCTGGAGTTTAGCGGTTCCTCTGGCCTGTTTTGGTACAGGCCTTCACGACGCCTTTCGCGTTTGGAACAGTGTGTCGATGCCTGTGGGTTTCAAATCGTGTGCGTCCTGGTCGCGGCAGATGTCGGCGACAGATCCACACGAGATCTGTATGTGGTGCTTGGGAGAGCACCACGACTCCGCCGAGTGCGGGAACGTCGGATGAAACTGTTGTCTACCCGGGAGTGCCGGTCAGAGTCCTAGCGGCGCCGGCTTTCGTCTCCGGCAGAAGGATCTAAACAGCGCAGTTCTTCCTCCCACGCTGAGGTCTCTGCTCGGGGCAGATCCCGGAGTCGTTCCCGTGGATGTCGTTCGCCTGCCTCAGGTAAGCACCGGAAGAAGTCACGGAGGTTGTCGACCTCGCACAAGCGTGACATCGGGGCCCGCCGCTCCCAGTCTTCACCGGACGCGAGCCCTCAGGAGTCGGCCCCCGCCTACCCACCGTTTCCTGGTGCTGGGGCGGCTTGGACCCAAATGGAGGCCTATTCCAGGGCTCTGCAGGCCTTCTTTGGGTCACCCCCTCTCCCTGGCACGCCTTCGGGCCCCACAGTGGGGTTAGGGACTCAGGTCGGGGGTTCGCCGGCAGGTTCACCCTCAGCGTCGACCGAGTGCCTTGACTCCGATTCAGGGGTCGCTGCGACATCGGGACACGGCCCGGATGGGCGTCCCACTCTGGCATCTAGTCCTCCTGATGCGTCTTCGCATAGTCCTGCGGGACTTCCTGCGTCGTCACTGGATGTGGCTGCAGCGCGGCGTTCGACTCCGAGTCGACTTCGTTCCTCCCCGCAGGCTCCTGTCTCGGTGGAGGTAGAGTCGATGCCAGTCCGACGCCGGGTGGATGAGTCCTCTACGGAGGTCGTCGACACCGATCCGACACTGTCCCGACGTCGGCCGACGCCGGTTCCTCCCCGGCTGTTCCTCTGCTGGAAGACGTGACCCCGGTGAGTTCACCGCCCACAGCGATTTTTCCATGCTCCCCAGAGCAGGGGCCCACGGGGCACTGGCCTGCTCATTTTTCTGCGGGGCTTTTGCCATTGAGTGGACGGATTAGCCTGCAACCGTCCCCGATGGATGATTTGCTGTCCCCCCCTCGGGTGGCCACGGAGGCTAGTGTTGTCTTTGCGAGGGCAGTTACTAGGGCTACACATATCTTACGAATGCAGCCGCCCTCTATCTCCCTGCCTTCGGATCCTTTGTTGGATCTCCTTCACTAGGGCACAGTGGATGTGGAGCCTCTGCTGCCTTTTGGCAGGGCATTGTATGATGTTCTTCTGGGGGCTTGCGCCAGACCCTCATCAGGTGACCCTGTGTCTCGTGCTGTTGCGCATCGCCACCGGCCGTCTCCAGATGACCCTGCCTGTTTGTCCCTTCATCCTAGGGCTCAAGGACTGTTAGTCCAGGCTGCGCTTCCTTCCTCTCCTCCACCGTTGCTTCCCCCAACTCGGAAGTCTAGGTGGTTGGAGTCATGTGGTCGCAATGTTTTCGCTTCCACCAGCTCCAGCCTTTGCTCCCTCAACACAACCTGCGTGTTTGCTCGGGTACTTCGGCCTTTTGGGACTCCGTCGAACTACTCCTTCCCTCTTTACCAGAGGGCCCTCGTGCTGACCTGCTCCAGCTTGTTCGGAATGGCCGCGACATGGCGCAGTTCTCCATCTGATCGGCAATGGACACCACTGACTCCATGGGTCGAGCTATGGCCAGCTCCATCGCCCCATGTCGCCATGCGTGGCTACGCGATGGCGTGAGCGACTGAGGGATTTGCCCTTTGATGGGTCCCTCTTGTTTGATGAGCATGCCGATTCGGCGGTCCGGCGTCTCCTCTCCGGATTTCCGTGACTGCCTGGTTTTTTGTCCCCTATGGTGGATTTGTGTTTTTTGTGTGACGGTGTTGTTACTTTGTTTTATTGATTTAAGTCTCTGGGTTCAAGGGATTTCTCCCCAGACAGACTGTATGGCTGTTCGGCCAGGTTTTTCTTTTACTGCAGCTGGGTCGGCTGTTTATATGTTTCTTTTTGATCTCTGCCTATGAGCTTGTCTCAAGAGGTGAACCTTATTATTACCCAGACGAACTGTGCTGTTTTTTCGCCGTCTTGTCCTTTTCTTGTTGCAGCTGGCCAGCTGTTTCTGCTTTTCTTTTCGTCATCTGTCTAAGAGCTTGGCTCAAGAGGTGTCCCTTGCTTTTTTAGGGATGTGCCATACCCTATGTGGGGTACTTGTTGGCTATTGTGTAGCTGCTCTTCCTGGCACGGGAAGTTTCAACGGCTCCTGCGGAGTCTTCTTTGGCTACTTCTCTTTTGTCAACGCTCTTCCTGCTGTAGTAGGACATCTCCTCTAGAGAGACCCACGGGGTTGGTGCTGTTCTCTCCTGGGGGTTTTGTGTTGTAGTCTACGGTTGGTAGCTCTTTCCTGTCCCTGTGGTGACACTCTGTGTGTACACACAGGTTATGTTCGCTGTCGCAGGGTGCTGATGGTGTCCCTCCGCCCCTGTCTTGGCTGCGTTGTACTTTCACTTATTAGTGTGGGGACGTGCTTCAGTCTTCTCTCGTGGCTCAGGACCTGTGGGGCTTTTGCATATGGGCGGTGGAGTTTCCACCAGCTACGTTTCTGATGCGTGTTACCTTGTAATCTGTTTCTTGGGCACTTCCCTGGCAGGGACTTCGGTCCCTTTGCTTCTTACGCGCAGGGGTTCAGGTCCTTCCGCTCCTGGCCTCTGAATGTTTTCGAATTCACTCTAGTGGTTCAGGGCTGTCACTCTTATTCCACAGCTCTGTGTTCGCTCCAGGTATTTCACTGGTTGTGAGTTACCGATCATAACTAAAGGCACTGTTGCTTTCTTTTGTGTCTGTTATGGTACAAGTATTCTTCTTCAGGATACTCTTTGTCATTATACAGTGTCTGTATGGGACTGTATCTACTCTTTTTCTGACAGATCTCTGTCTGTGTATTTCTCACTCTTATGCGTGTGGTGGTCAGTGTCCCAGCCTGTCTCGCGGGGGAGGCCACGATTCCGTCCCCGTCAGGGGGGGATGTTGTCGCTTTCGGTGTTTTTGACACTGTTTTGTCCTGCTATGCTTCACACCGGTGCCGTTGGTACCTATTGTGTAACTTCCCTTTCTCTAGGGCGTGCTCTTCGAGTTTCCCCTTGTTTTTTTCATTTTTCTTTCATTTGTTTTTATATATATATATATATATATATATATATATATGTTATCTACTGGCGGTCGCCAGTAGATAGTTATAGTTAGGACCTAGTTTCCATAGGAAAAGCGTTTTTTCTTTTCCCAATAACTTTGGCGCCGGATGACGAATCTTCACGAAATTTTCAAAACTAGTGGGGCGCTCCGGTCAGCACCTATCCTGAAAGTTTCGGGGTGATTCATCAAGCGGGGGCTGAGAAAAAAGGGGGGTCCCAAAAGCTCCCCATAATAACAGAAAGAGGACTTCTGCAGCGGCCATCTTGGCATGGGCATTTGATTAACAGCCCTCTCAACCCATTCTACTGAAAGCGACCAGGTAACCCCCACCTTGGCTTGGGCATTGGATCAACAGCCCTCTCTACTTACTCAATTTATTCTACTGAAAGCGACCAGGAACCCCCACCTCTCATTGGATGGACTGATTTGATCTGATCCGATGTTAGTTTGCAGTTGCACTCTCGCTGCTCATTTAAGATGGGGCATCGTGGCGCTGTAGTACATTTTCTAAGTGAACCTAGACTCTAAGGCAGACCTGCTGAGACTGCTACCGCTATATTTCACTACTCAAACCGATAGTTTGCAATCGCACTTTTGCTGCTCATTTAAGATGGGGCATCTGGGCGCTGTAGCACAGTCTCTAAGTTAACCTAGATATTAGAGCAGACCTGCTGAGACTACTACCGTTTTATTTCACTACGCAAACCGACCGCTGGGGCGGCAGACTCATCACTCTCCCCAGCATGGCAGGGCCCTGCCTAACCTCCACGGGCGACAACTACTACACCGTTATCTATCCACCTAATCTCTCCAAATCCGCCTCTAAATCCCTCAAACATTCCATCCTGAAAAGTCATCCTGAGACCCTGATATCTGATCTTCGTCTCTGCGTGGACAAGGGCACTGTCATTAACGACCTCATCTTCCATTCCAGGAAAACGTCTCTTTGGCGCAATGCCTTCTCGAGCCTCCTCAAAGTACAGGAAGCCAGGAACATCCCTCACGGAAAAAAACTCACGATCACACCATCTGCAAACCTGCGGGCTGACCTCACCATCACCTTGTACAATAGCGGCATTATCTTGATTCAAGGGACACCAAAAGAACTCATCAAATTTGCAGACCTTTTCACCCTCCTTAAAAAATATGTTCACAACCCTACCCAGTCCACGCCCCCCCGCTCCACCTCTCACCCAATCCGCCAAGTGCACCTAGCCTCTCATTAACCACACATGCTAGTGACCACTTCATCGGGCGACCCAGCCCCTACTACCTTATCACCAACGCATGCCAACCACTGCGCGCCTATACCACTGAACTCAGGCCTACACGCCCTCCCCTCTCCATCGGCTTCCGTAACTCCCCCTACGGCCCTCATCTCGAACCAACCTAGCCCCGCTATCACGCTACCAGCACCTGCCATCAGAAGCGTCCCCAAACCCTTAACCTCCAGCCCGCATAATCTTCCCGCACACCGGGCTATTGAAACCTCTACTAGGGCCCACGACACTGGTATCGAAACGTCTACTAGGGCCCCCGACTCTGGTCGATTTAGCCCCACCACTAGGCTACCAACGCAGTCCGACAGAATTGCTCCCACCCCATCGGCCCCCTGCCCGCAAGATCTTACCTCTCACTGGGGTACTGATCGACCTAGCCCCACCACTAGGCTACCGGCACACTCCACCAGGATCGCTCGCATGAAACCGGCCCCCGGCCGGCCAGAACCCACCACTAGGCTACCAGCACATTCTATCAGAATCGCTCGCATGCAACTGGCCCCCTGCCCGCCTGAACCTACATCTCTTAGAGATATCGATAATCTCCACCGCAGAGCCACCAAATTAACCCTGAGCATCCACAAGTCCATTCTGGATCTAAAGCACCTCCTACACCTCACCGAACTCTCCTTCTCGAATCTCTGGCTCTCGCAGAACGCGACCCCCATCCCCTACACTAAGCCCCTCCTTCATCCACTACCACTATCCCTGAGACACTTGCGCCCCCGCAAGCAACCCTGCCACCTCTAGGAGGAGGAAATTCTTGCCCTCCTCCATACCTACAAACCCACCCCTGGCACGCCTAACCCATTAGACCTCACGGAGGAAGAAGTGGTTGACCTCCTCATTAGCTACGATTCTGCCTTGACAACCCCATGTACCTCAGACCTGAGGGAAGAACACCCTATCCGCATGATTGAAACCAACCCCAACAGATCTGCTACCCTCCGCAGCAGAGGGGTGGTCAATAGCAACCTAACTAGAGTACCCTTCTCTGCATCTACCCTTGACACTCACTCCGACCCCCCCCTAGCCGGCCTCCTAATTAACTGCCGCTCAGCAGTAAAGCATGCATCTGATGTCGCTGATCTCATCTTGAGTCATAAATCGGACTTAGCGATCTTGACTGAATCTTGGCTCAAGGAATCCTCATCGCCCTACCTAGACCTCTTAGTCCCGCCCAATTACAACATCGTAAGGCTGGACAGGCATTCAAAGAAAAAAGGGGGAGGCATTGCCTGCATATACCGCTCTAACCTCCTTGTTACGGAACTTCCTGTGGACCCTTCAGACTCCTGCGAATACCTCGCACTCTCCATTTCTAACAACAACTCCCAACTGTGCAGACTTCACATCTTTTACCACCCCCCAGGCAAGAATGACACCTTCACTGACCTCCTCATGGAAATCATCACAGCCAAGATTTCCCCTAACACTAATGACATTTTCCTTGGCGACTTCAACTTGCATTAGAATGATCCTAATGACCCTCAGGTCAGCGCCATCAGAGACTTCTTGGTCGACCAAGCCCTTACCCAAGCCTGCTCTCTCCCTACACATACGAAAGGCGCCACCCTAGACTGGATCATCGCTAAGGAATCAGCGGTCAAACTTATCTCTATTGACCCTTGTGAATGGTCTGACCACCACGCTATCACCTTCCTCCTGCCTAGCACCCACAATACATGGACACCACAACCTGTGATTCCCAAACGATGGGTTAGAGACACCAAGAACCTTGATCACGGGAAACTGGCTGCGAGCTGTGAGACTGACCTCCGCCCTCCCCCTCAGTGCACGTCGGTCAACAACCTAGAGGATCACTATTCCTCAACTATATCCGACATTCTCGATGACCTTGCTCCACGAAAGTTAAAAAGAACCCAGATCAAAGACAGGAATCCTTGGTTCAACGGATCCCTCAACAAGAAGAGGAGATCCCTTCGACAGACTGAACGAATCTGGAAACAGCACCCGTCAGCAACCCATCTAAAACTTCTCCGCCAGGCCAGAAATGCCTACAATAAGAAAATCCTCGTCTCTAAAAAAGAATTCTTCCGATCTGAACTGGCGAACGCTAAGAATCGACCTCGCAAGCTATTTGAGTTGGTCAACCACCAATCCAACAAACTAGCAAAAACCTCCAAAGAAACACCTAATATCAAGCGAGGAATTTTCATCTTTCTTCTGCGACAAAATCTCTGCCCTAGGAAATGAACTTAAATCCGCAACTCACCACCAAAATCAAAATCTGTCGGCTCTACCGTCTCGCTCCGCGCTGGCTTCCCAAACCTCACCCAAAAACCAAGCGCACTGGTCCAACTTTAAAATCTATGACGAACACTCGATCTCGAGAATTCTAGCCTCCTTAAACCCGAACAATCACTTCAATGATCCTCTCCTTCTAACTGCCTAGCTGCCGCCTCTCAGGCCATCATCCCTTCCTGGACCTCAATAATCAATGCCTCCCTCCTACAGGGTTCAATACCTGATTCTCTTAAGGCTGGCCAAGTCGTCCCCATCTTAAAAAACCTACGCTGGACCCTGCTTCCGCCGACAACTATAGACCCGTATCTAACATCCCACTCCTAGCCAAAGTTCTGGAAAAATGTGTGCAACAACAGCTGAGCCTACACATCACCAACTTCCACCTTCTAGATGACTTCCAATCCGGGTTCAGACCTGGACACAGCACGGAAACCACCCTCCTCCACATCGTGGATGACGCCCTCCAAGCCCTCGACCAAGGCAAAACCTGTCTCCTAATCCTCCTAGACCTATCTTCTGCCTTTGATACGGTTAACCACGAAATTCTCCTTGAACGTCTCAAACTCAGGATGGGTTTGGATGACACCGTCCTTGAATGGTTTAGATCCTTCCTCCAAAATCGCTCACAGAGAATCCTCATCAACGGTAATCTATCCGCTCCCTCTCCGATCACGGTTGGAGTCCCCAAGGATCAACCCTCTCCCCTACCCTCTTCAATCTTTATCTGGAACCACTCACAGAGGTGTTACGCTCTGCCAATATCTCCTACCTTATGTACGCCGACGATACTCAGTTATACATTAAAATCTCTTCCCCTGAGGACATTCTCTCCCTGAATGAGGCCCTGAAGCTGACTGTCCACTGGCTCACCGCCAACCAGCTTAAACTTAACGCTAACAAAACCGAATTTCTTCTAAACTCCCCACCCAAAACCAATCCAGACATCCAGGAATGGATCAAGGCTATCACAGCACTAAACTGCCCTCCTACCATTGTTGACTCTGCGAAATCCCTTGGAGTAACCCTTGACGGCAGCCTGAACATGCGGGGCCACATCAACTCGATGGCCAAAACTGCCAGATTCCATCTAAGTTACCTAAGAAACCTAAAACCCTTCCTCGATACCTCTGACCTAAAAACGGCAATCCAGGCACTAGTCATTTCCAGACTAGAATATGGATGCTCTACTCTCGCAGGGCTACCCAAGAACTCTCTGGCCCCACTGAAAACCTGCCTCAACGCCGCCGCCAGACTCCTAACTGGCTGAAAGAAATTCGACCACATCTCTCCCCACCTCAAAGCTCTGAACCGGCTTCCCTAGAGGCCAGAATCCAACTTAAACGGGCCTGCATCACTCACAAAGCTCTCTACTCCAAGTCCCCTGCATTTCTCGCCCAAAACTCGTGATATCCGGAGGAGCCAGAAACTCCCGATCTGCCAAAGACCTTTTGCTTCAACCAGCACGCTTCCGGAAGAAAAACCTACAACCGGGCCTTCTCTGGGGCCGCTCCTAGAATTTGGAACTCTCTCCCACCCGACATCAGAAGACTTCCGTCCTTGGCACACTTTAAAAAGGAGACCAAAACTTTCCTAATGAGCAAATTCCTCGCCTAACGATCACCTCAGCGACACAATCATCCCTCCACTTCTGCATGATCCATGCTTTTTCGGATGATACCTATTCCTGCACTCCTGGGCATCCCACTCAAGAGTTGAGACTGCGTGCCTTCTTTTAAAATGTATCTCCCTGTTTTTTGTTTTTATCCCATATGTAGCCGGGACCTTTGACTGTGTGCTCTTTTTTTCTTGTAGAATGTATCCACCTATTTTACCCAATTGGTCCCTCCCTTCCTAACTCTTTGTATACCACCTTTAATCCTGTAAAGCGCTCTGATACCCTCACCGGTCTGGTTCGCGCTCTATAAAACTATAAAATAAATAAATAAATACATTTCCCATAGGAAACTTTAGACACGGCTACAGCCCGAACTGCTGAACGGAATTACACCAAATTTGGCAAAAAGGTAGCCCTTGGTTCAGAAAGCGCTCTTTTTTTAAATGGTGTAAATCCGTTCAGTAGTTCCTGAGAAATTCAAAAAATAGAGGTCAAAATATCAATTTCCCATAGGAAACTTTAGACACGGTTACAGCCAAAAATGCTGAACGGAATTACACCAAATTTGGCAAAAAGGTAGTGCTTGGTTCAGAAAGCGCCCTTTTTTTTTTAAATGGTGTAAATCCGTTCAGTAGTTTTCGAGATATTAAAGGAAAAAAATCTTTATATATCTGGGCGGGACCTAGCTACACAAGCACAAGCTTGGCTCTAATTGGCTGCCAACACTTCAATCCAGGAAGTGTTGGCAGCCATCTTGGTGCAATGCTTTTTAGGTCTCGCCTAGCGACGCAGCACATGCGCTGCCCACTACACAAACACCACTGCACTGCCCTAAACCCTAAAACACTACCCCAGCACGACCCCCTACACTGCACGAACACCACTGCACTGCCATAAACCCTAAAACACTACCCCAGCATGACCCCCTACACTGCCCGAACACCACTGCACTGCCCTAAACCCTAAAACACTACCCCAGCACGACCCCCTACACTGCACGAACACCACTGCACTGCCATAAACCCTAAAACACTACCCCAGCATGACCCCCTACACTGCCCGAACACCACTGCACTGCCCTAAACCCTGAAACACCACCCCCAGCACGACCCCCTACACTGCCCGAACACCACTGCACTGCCCTAAACCCTGAAAAACCACCCCCAGCGCGACCCCCTACACTGCCCGAACACCACTGCACTGCCCTAAACCCTGAAACACTACCCGAGCACGACCCCCTACACTGCCCGAACACCACTGCACTGGCCTAAACCCTGAAACACTACCCCCTGCAAGACCCCCTATACTGCCCGAACACCACTGCACTGCCCTAAACCCTGAAACATTACCCCCAGCAAGACCCCCTACACTGCCTGAACACCACTGCCCTAAACCCTGAAACACCACCCCCAGCAACACCCCCTGCACTGCCCGAACACCACTGTACTGCCCTAAACCACCACCCCCAGCACGACCCCCTACACTGCCCGAACACCACTGCTCTGCCCAAAACCCTGAAACACTAGCCCCAGCACGACCCCCTACACTGCCCGAACACCACTGCACTGCCCTAAACCCTGAAACACTAGCCCCAGCACGACCCCCTACATTGCCCGAACACCACTGCATTGTCTTAAACCCTGAAACACCAGCCCCAGCACGACCCCCTACACTGCCGGAACACCACTGCACTGCCCTAAACTCTGAAACACCACCCCCAGCACGAACCCCTACACTGCCCGAACACCACTGCTCTGCCCGAAACCCTGAAACACCAGCCCCAGCACGAACCCCTTCACTGCCCGAACACCACTGCACTGCCCTAAACCCTGAAACACCAGCCCCAGCACGACCCGCTATACTGCCCGAACACCACTGCACTCCCTAAACCCTGTAACACCAGCCCCAGCACGACCCCCTTCACTGCCCGAACACCACTGCACTGCCCTAAACCCTGAAACACCAGCCCCAGCACAACCCCCTATACTGCCCGAACACCACTGCACTGCCCTAAACCCTGAAACACCAGCCCCAGCACGACCCCCTACACTGCCCGAACACCACTGCCCTAAACCCTGAAACACCAGCCCCAGCACGACCCCCTACACTGCCCGAACACCACTGAACTGCCCTAAAACTGAAACACCACCCCCAGCAAGACCCCCTATACTGCCCGAACACCACTGCACTGCCCTAAACCCTGAAACACCACCCCCAGCAAGACCCCCTACACTGCCCGAACACCACTGCACAGCCCTAAACACTGAAACACCACCCCCAGCACGACCCCCTACACTGCACGAACACCACTGCACTGCCCTAAACACCACCCCCAGCACGACCCCCTACACTGCCCGAAGACCACTGCACTTCCCAAAACCCTGAAACACTACCCCCAGCACGACCCCCTACACTGCCTGAACACCACTGCACTTCCTAAAACCCTGAAACACTACCCCCCGCACGACCCCCTACACTGCCCGAACACCACTGCACTGCCCAAAACCCTGAAACACTACCCCCAGCACGACCCCCTACACTGCCCAAACACCACTGCACTGCCCGAAACCCTACCCCAGCACGACCCCCTACACTGCCCGAACACCACTGCACTGCCCTAAACCCTGAAACACCAGCCCCAGCACGACCCCCTACACTGCCCGAACACCACTGCACTGCCCTAAACCCTGAAACACCAGCACGACCCCTACACTGCCCGAACACCACTGCACTGCCCTAAACCCTGAAACACCAGCCCCAGCACGACCCCCTACACTGCCCGAACACCACTGCACTTCCGTAAACCCTGAAACACCACCCCCAGCACGACCCCCTACACTGCCCGAACACCACTGCACTGCCCTAAACCCTGAAACACCACCCCCTGCACAACCCCCTACACTGCCCGAACACCACTGCACTGCCCTAATCCCTGAAACACCACCCCGCATGACCCCCTACACTGCCCAAACACCACTGCCCTAAACCCTGAAACACCCCCCAGCACGACCCCCTACAGTGCCCGAACACCACTGCACTGCCCTAAACCCTGAAACACCACCCCCAGCATGACCCCCTACACTGCCTGAACACCACTGCACTGCCCTAAACCCTGAAACACCACCACCTGCACGACCCCCTACACTGCCCGAACACCACTGCACTAAACCCTGAAACTCCACCCCCTGCATGACCCCCTACACTGCCCGAACACCAATGCACTGCCTTAAACCCTAAAACACCACCCCCAGCACGACCCCCTACAGTGCCCGAACACCACTGCACTGCCCTAAACCACCCCCCCCAGCACGACCCCCTACACTGCCTGAACACCACTGCACTGCCCTAAACCCTAAAACACCACCCCCAGCACGACCCCCTACACTACCCAAACACCACTGCACTGCCCTAAACCCTAAAACACCCCCCCAGGCACCACTCCCTATACTACCCGAATACCAAGGCACTGCCCTAAACCCTAAAACAACCGCCCCAGCACAACCCCCTACACTACCCGAACACCACCTCACAACCCTAAAACACTCCCCCGCATGACCCCCTACACTACCCGAACACCACTGCACTGCCCTAAACCCTAAAACACTCCCCCAGCAGGACCCCCTACACTACCCAAACACCACTGCACTGCCCTAAACCCTAAAACACTCCCCCAGCACGACCCCCTACAGTACCCAAAGACCACTGCATTACCCTAAACCCTAAACCACCACCCCCCGCACGACCCCCTACACTACCCAAAGACCACTGCACTACCCTAAACCCTAAAACACTACCCCCAGCACGACCACCTACACTATCCAAACACCACTGCACTACCCTAAACCCTAAAACACGACCCCCCACAGGACCCCCTACACTCCCCAAAGACCACTGCACTACCCTAAACCCTAAAACACAACCCCCTACTGTACACAAACACCGCTGCACTACCCTAAACCCTAAAACACTACCCCCAGCACGTCCCCCTACACTACGCAAACACCACTGCACTACCCTAAACCCTAAAACACTACCCCCTACACTACACAAACACCACTGCACTACCCTAAACCCTAAAACACTACCCCAGCACGACCCCCTACACTACCCAAACACCACTGCACTACCCTAAACCCTACCCCCAGCAGTACCCCCTACACTACCCAAACACCACTGCACTACCCTAAACCCTAAAACACTACCCCCAACATTACCCAAACACCATTGCACTACCCTAAACCCTAAACCACTACCCCCAGCAGTACCCCCTACACTACCCAAACACCACTGCACTACCCTAAACCCTAAACCACTACCCCCAGCACGACCCCCTACACTACCCAAACACCACTGCACTACCCTAAAACACTCACCCCAGCACGACTCCCTACACTACCCAAACACCACTGCCCTACCCTAAACCCTAAATCTACCCCCAGCATGACCCCTACACTACCCAAACACCACTGCAGTTCCCTAAACCCTAAATCTACCCTCAGCACGACACCCTACACTACCCAAACACCTCTGAACTACCCTAAAACACTACCCCCAGCACGACCCCTACACTACCCAAACACCACTGCACTACCCTAAACCATAAAACACTACCCCCAGCACGACCCCCTACACTACACAAACACCACTGCACTTTGAGCTCGCGATTAGAGGGACGTTATTTCACACACCCGGCTGTATGTGTGATTGACACTCAGCCCGCTCCTGCACCGAGGCGTACTTTCCCCTACATACTTCCATCATCATTACGAGGCTTAATTCGCCTTCGTTCCAAGGATTCCTGTAAAAGCCGCTTTTGCCTTTTAACATTGACCGATCATTGCAGCGTCTCTGGCTCCATATGGAGCCTCCCTTCCTGAGCTCATACTGAGCCTCCACGCCCCTGGCTCCAGGCAGCGCATTACTTCAGGCCTGCATTTTTCCCTGTCCTGATGATGATCCTAGCATTTAGTCATGGATTGAAACGTCGACTTTTTTAGACAGTGTGCACGTTAAACTAATCTGTTAAAACAAGTGCAATTACTGTTTACTTAAAAATCTTGCCCATATTATTTGCATTGGCCATAAGCTTTTTCCTGTTTTGCCTGAAATGTTTGTCGAATTGTAATTGTTTTGTGTTTTTGTAGGATACAGGACTGTGTCCCACTCTATTACTGTGCGTTTGATCATTAATAATTTGTTTTTGATTAATTAAATCAGGTGTCCGGCTGGACATCACTAATTTAATATAGTACTGATTCCAGTCTATATTTATTGTCATTTGAATTGTTTGTTTTGAATGACCATTTGTTTTTTTATAACTAAAACACTACCCCCAGCACAACCCCCTACACTACACAAGCACCACTGCACTACCCTAAACCCTAAAACACTACCCTCAGCACGACCCCCTACACTACCCAAACACCACTGCACTACCCTAAACCCTAGAAAAGTAACCACCACCCCATGCCCAATCCCCCTTACCTCTCACTCCTCGTGGTACCTCTCTCCTCGTGGTTCCTGCTTCATGTCGTCTCTGAGGGGCGGTGCACGTCGTTGTGAGGAAACGGAACAGCCTGTTTCCTTACAATGACGTTCTTTCCTAGCTCTCCCACGTCGACGACGATGTCATAATAGCACGGCTCCGCTCGCGACACCGTATGACGTCATAGGAGCCATAAGAGGACCTCGTCGGCGTGCTGACGTCAGTTCCACCCATTTTTCCCATGCCACCGAGGTAAACAGGTGGACCGACACATTTTCACATGTATACATAGTATACTAAATATATATATATATATATATATATATATATATACAAATGCATAACCAATAAAGGCATAAAGAAATCTCAACAGATCAAGCATTTCTCACTATTAAAACATAAGCATGATTAAGACATATTAAAAACATTCATGCCAAACAGTAAAAGCATCTTTTTGGTAGAAACAGGTGGACAACGGGGAGGCTGGTGGGACAGTGAGGAATCCACAGGCAGATACTGTATCCACCAGAAAAGCGTTACCGAAGGTAAGTAACTTGCTCTTCTGATGGATACTTCTGCCTGTTGATTCCTCACCTTTGAATAGAATCCTCAAGCCGTACCTCACCCGGAGGAGGATGTCCACCTGACTAGACCAAAAAATCTTGCAAAACAGATCGAGCAAAATGGCCATCCCTCCTAACCTCCGAATCCAATAATAATCGAATAATTTTTAGTCGAAATTATATTGAAAATAATACTTTAAAAATAATTTTATTAATAAATTTAGACAAACACTTAAAGGAAAACTTTTATTTATAATTAATTTAAAGATATTTCATACTTTACAAATTACGCCGAAGTCGCGACCCCAGCGCGACATTTCAAAATGGCTACCGGAATGCGCGCAGCCATCGTGTAGGGTGCGCGACTTCTGTATAATATTTTTTTAAAAAAAAGAATGAATATAGTTTTCCTAACTAAACGGTCGCCAGTTGATAGTTATAGTTAGGGCCTATTATCCATAGGAAATTCGTAACATTCTTTTCCCAATAACTTTGGCGCCGGTTGACGAATCTTCGCCAGGGGGCGCGTTTGCACAGTGGTGAAGGGAGGGGGCGGGGCCTGAGGTGACGTGTGTGCAAACACGCCCTGTGGCGCGTTTTAAGTTGGGGAATTAAGTCCCCTTCAATCCCGAGGGCCCCTGGGGGCCAACTAGGCCACCAGGTACCTCCAGTAAGCGCCACAGGCCTGCGTTGCAGAGAGGTGGTCCAGGCCACGCCCCTTTTTACACCTCTCTGCAAGGCAGCTCTGTGGCGCTTACTGGAGGTACCTAGTGGGCTAGTTGGACCCCAGGGACCCTCAGGATTCAAGGGGACTTAATCTCCCAACTTAAAACGGCCACATGGCATGTTTGCACATGTCACCTCAAGCCCCCCTCCCTTCACCACTGTGCAAACGCGCCCCTTGGCGCGTTTTAAGAGGTAGTTTTAATCCCCCTGCCCTATTATGTACTAGGGCCTTACAGAGGATGTCATGCTAATCACAGGGGTACCCCAACGCATAGTGTTCCATAGTGTATGTAGGTGTTTTCACTGTATTCTAAGTGTCTTTTAGCACAGCACTGGCTCTAGGCCTGGTTAGTCAGAGTCAGTTACCACCAGTACCCGTCTGAAAAAGTTGTGGGCACAGGATGATTTTGGAACAAGGCCTCTTTCTGCTCCTCTGTTGGTTCTTTCTGCACATGTCTTGCTTCTTCCTGCTCTTTTCTTCGTCTTTGTGGACTTCTGTTGCTTCTTTATGCATTTCTTTTGCTTCTTTCTCTGCGTTTTTTCTTCTTTCTTCACATGTCCTACCTCTGTAGGCATAGTTAGAAACTAGCATTTGAAAAACCTTTGAAATTCACTGAAAAAACCATAGGTTTCAGGCACGTTATAGTTAGAAATTAGCATTTAAAAAACCTTAGAAATTCGCTGAAAAAACCATAGGTTTTAGGGAAAGTTATAGTTAGTTGGACATTGCACTCGTACAAAACCCGTGAAATTCCCCCGTTATAGTTAGTTCAGCTAACTATAACTCGCGCCCCCGCAATGCACTGCTGATGACGTCACATATTACATCACTGATGACAACTCAAATGACATCACTGATGACATCATCCATGTGAAAATTTCATGCATCTTCTCACACCCTAATATAACTTTTGATACACCCACTCTAAATTACAGACTACCATTCTCAAAACCATAGACACTCCAACACCAATAACTACATACCCACTCACTGATTCTTAGGTCCACACACACATCCACTCACTCGCCCGTACAGTCACTCATACTTACGGTCACTCAGTACAGAACTATCATATGCACTCATACACCTATATAGACACTCACACACCACCACTCATCCATAGAGGTACTCACACACCTAGTCAGTCATGGAAATAATTAATCAGACTGCCATTTACTCAGATATAGTTATACACACACCAGCTCTATTACTCATACAAATACTAGCACATTCTTACGCTCTTTTACAATCAATGATACAAGCACACACTCATCCATACAGCCACTCTCACAGTAACACACTCTCATTTGTAGCCAATTATGTACTCCAACACACACATATACTACTTTTCACATATGTAGTTACTCACACATGTACCACTGAGATATACATTCACTGACTAACACACCCATACACACACTCACCCACCCATACAGTCCATCACAGATACACTCTTGAAACCATGCACCCAGTGAATTACACACTCACACATCTATGCTCAGAGTCGCACACACCCCACCCATACAAACACTCAGGCACCCATACAGATACTCAGACAACAAATCAATAACCCATATAGACACTCATGTAGCTATTTGCAAACCCATGCAGTCGCTTACACACCAACAGACACACGGATACAGACATTCACACAGTTTACTCACTAACCCATGCATTCAGAAAGATATGTTTAATCACTCACTTATAGTCAGTCACGCACCTACTAAATCAACCATTCAGACACTTATACACCCACTCATTCATCAATACGCCTTTCACTATATATATTAAACATATTTAAACTTTACAGAAACACACAGTCACTGGATGATGTCATCAGTGATGTCATTTGAGATGTCATCAGTGATGTCATCAGTGATGTCACTGACCATGTCAAGAGTGATGTAATATGTGACGTCATCAGCAGTGCATTGCGGGGGCGCGAGTTATAGTTAGCTGAACTAGCTATAACAGGGGAATTTCACGGGTTTTGTACGAGTGCAATGTCCAACTAACTTTAACTTTCCCTAAAACCTATGGTTTTTTTCAGTGAATATATATATATATATATATATATATATATATATATATATATATATATATATATATATATATATATAATTAAAAAAACATAGGATTGAGGTATATTAGACTTAACACATTTTCATTTAAAAAACCTTTGAAATTCACTGGAAAAAACATAGGTTTCAAGCACGTTATAGTTAGATATTAGCATTTAAAAAACCATAGAAATTAACTGAAAAAACCATAGGTTTCAGGAACGTTATAGTTAGTTGGACATTTCACTCGTACAAAACCATAGAAATTCCGGCGTTATAGTTAGTTCAGCTAACTATAACTCGTGCCCCCGCAATGCTCTGCTGATGACGTCACATATTACATCATTCATAACATGGTCAGTGACATCACTGATGACATCTCAAATGACATCACTGATGACATCACTGATGACATCATCTACATAAAAATCTGATGCACCTCCTCACACCTGAATATAACCTTTGATACACCCATTCTAAAATACAGACTACCATTTTCGAAAAAATAGACACATCAATACCAGTTACTAAATACGCACTGACTGATTCCTAGGACTACACACATATCCACTCATTCACCCATACAGTCACTCATACATGCAGTCACTCATCAATATAACACTATCATATGCACTCATACACCTATACAGACACTCACACACTGCCACATATCCAGAGTTACTCACACACTTAGTCAGTCATGCAAAGAATCAATCATACTTCCATTTACTCACCTAAACAGTTATACAGACACAACATCACTTATTCATACAGATACTAACACATAATTACTCTCTTATAGAATCACTGATACAAATACACACTCATCCATGCAGCCACTCTCACAATTACTGACTCTCACATATAGTTATTTATATACACCATCACTCACATATACTGCGTTTTACATATGTAGTTACTTGCACATGTGCCACTGAGACATCCATTCACTCACCAACACACCCATACACACACTCACCCACCCATACAGCTGTTTCCACATGCACTCTTGAACCCATACACCGAGTGAATCAACCACTCACACATCTATGCACAGAGTCACACACCTCCCACCCACCCACACACACACTCAGGCAGCCATACAAATACTCAGGCAAGCAATGAATAACCCATATAGACACTCATGCAGCTACTCACCAACCCATGCAGCAGCTTACACAACAACAGACAGACTGATTCAGACTTTCACACAGTTTAGTCACTAACCCATGCATTCAGTAAGACACATTTAATCACTCACTTATACAGTCAGTCACGTACCTACTAAATCCTCCATACAGACACTTATACACCCACTCATTCCTCAATACAGCTTGGCATATATATAAAACAAAATTAAACTTTACAGAAACACACAGTCACTGGATGATGTCATCAGTGATGTCATCAGTGATGTCATTTGAGATGTCATCAGTGATGTCACTGACCATGTCATGAATGATGTAATATGTGACGTCATCAGCAGTGCATTGTGGGGGCACAAGTTATAGTTAGCTGAACTAACTATAACACCAGAATTTCTATGGTTTTGTACGAGTGAAATGTCCAACTAACTATAACGTTCCTGAAACCTATGGTTTTTTCAGTTAATTTCTATGGTTTTTTAAATGCTAATTTCTAACTATAACGTGCCTGAAACCTATGGTTTTTTCAGTGAATATATATATATATGCGCCTTTGTCTTGGGTATATATATCATGATTTATCAACACAGTGGGGGAATGTGCATACTAGGTTTTCCTTGCCCTAGTATCGGAGGGGTTGCGCCCCGGTCTCTGCTCTCTCTCTCTCTCATATGGAAAAGAGCATTCTGTGTGTCCCCGGCTTGCCAGTTTCCCTTCACCTTTTGTACCTCTGGGTACGGTTGGTAGGTTGACTACCTGGTGATGTGCCCGCCTCGCTTTGCAGCCGCATGCATGCTGTTGGTAATCCCATTCTTTGAGCTTTTGCTTAGCTGTGGTCTGATTCTCACGGTACACTCTTATCTCCTTGTGTGTATCCTATCTTCCACAAACCTGTCTCTCCTGGTGGTCTTGACTAGAGTCACTCTGGCCTGATGGTTAAGGTCTAGATTCTTAGTCTGAAGATTGGGTGTTCAGTATATCTCTGCATGGTGATATCTGTCCCCTCGTATTTCTCTTTTTGGCATCCTCTGTGGTGTATGTTCAGTGGGTATGCTCTACCAATGGAATACTATCTTGTCCCTTTTCTGGAACTCTGTCTCTAGCGGATCCATGTGATCCGGTGCTCAACTTACTGTCTTTTTGCAGAAGTTTCTGAATTTTCTTCCATTCTGCGCTTCTTTTTCTGTGTCTCTATTCGTCCCTGTCTGGACGAGGGAGTTCTCGTACCGTCCTCTGACGGATTGTGGTGCCTTTGCTTCCCCTTGTTCATGCTCCCTTACAGGGCTTCATAGGTCTGGTGTCAGCCGCGCTGGCACTGCTGTTCCCACCGTTCTTAGTCACTGTTATTAACGGATAAGTTCTTTTGGAACTTGGTGGGTTTCAGTCGCAGACCCTCCTCCAATGGCAGATGGCTTTGGTATCTATTCTAAGTTAAGGAATCTGCGGCTAGATGTCTGTATCAGATGAACGAGTTACTTACCTTCGGTAACGATGTATCTGGTAGAGACACAGTCTAGCCGCAGATTCCTTAACGCCCACCCATCCTCCCCGTTCTGCGAGGACCTTTCCAGGTGGGTTCTACCACCTCGCCTCCTTACAGGTGTCCTTGGTCTTCCTGAAGGGTGTTCTCTTCACCTACCTCTGGGGCAGGGTGTGTCATTCTGTTTTGGGCAATTGGCCCTCCACCCATTCTCGTTCTTGGGTGGCTGGGTTCTGTGCTTTTCAATGCTGCTCCTCCTGGGTTCCTCCATCGTGGAGTTTCTCATGTTTTCTACCCTCCCTCCTCCCTTGTCTGTTTCGCCCCATTTCTTTGGGGGGGCTCCTTGTATATGCTACAGTCAATGGGGTTGAGATTCTGTTTGATTATACTACTGTTCATAGGTCACTGTAGGGGGTGTGGTGAACGTTCTATGTGGTTGTCAACTTCTGGTCACTTGCCGTGAGTCATGTTGTTCCACTCTTGTGCTCCTTTACAATTCCATCCTGAGGTTACATTCTGTGTTCATACAACTCCATCCTGTGGTTGCAAACTGTCCTTCGTCATGCCATTAGTTTCCACTGCCGTTGCCTTTTAGAGGGGGTACGGCTCTTCGCTTAAATGGGACTTTTGATGGGGCGAGAGCTCCGTTCGCCCACTTCAGTCCCTACATGTCTTGAGTACTCTTTCAACATGGTGTTGTTTCTCATTCTATGATCTTTTATCACTGTTGTTTTCAAACGTTTTGCTCTTTTTTGACACACTGTTCCTATACTCTCGCAGTTTTTGTTGTGGCACGGAAATGTTTCACTGTAGAAAACTGACGTCAGCACGCCAGGGGGGGTCTTATATGGCTCCATTGACGTCACTTCCGTGGACGACGTCAGGACGGAGCCGAGCGACCCCGCCCCCCGGCGTGCAGAGGTACTGCTGGGGAAAACATTTCCAGATCCAGTCTGACGCCTGGGGATATTCTAAGTTAAGGAATCTGCGGCTAGATACATTGTTACCGAAGGTAAGTAACTTGTTCGTTTCACTCGGCCAACAAGTGCGATCCATGGGGCTGGCTCCTACAACGCCGCACTCCTGGGGCAATCCCTCACTCACTGGATTGCGGCGTGTTGGCTGAAGTCTCTCGGTGTGCCTGCCTCCCCCGGGGGCGGTCACCAGTATCCGAGCGCCATGTTGGGTGCGGGTACGGTCCTGGCGAGTGTCATCTAGCTTCACCGTTCTTCCTCCGCTCACCAGCACTGGTTGATTTGATGGCTGCTAACATCTGCCGGTGAGTCTTCCCGTGCCTGTGTCGCCTTGGTGCCCCAACGGTTAGGATGGTTGACGATAGTCGGGCCGTTCCTCAGAGCCCTAGGCAGACACGTCCTCCATCTTTGCTGGCTTGGCCACGCCCCCTCCATCTCAACCTTGTTGAGTTTTACAGGCTCCTGATGTACTGGAAATGAGGGTCAAAGAAAAGAAAATAATGCTTTTGATCAGTATATCAGTTTTTATTTTCCAAACTGTTGTTTTGCCACCCACTGTGGAAGATAATTATGGAATGTATTTCATCATGTTAAACGTTTCCTGAGGGGAAAAAATGTATAGCACGCACAGCTCTTTGTGACCTTCTGAAGGGCTTTGTTATTACTGTGAGAAGTTGGCCTGGTATATGCTGTCCACTAATTAAAGTGGGCACCTTGCATCAGTCCAAACGACCGTTATGATTAGGCTTTCCTGTTTTCAGTTTCTATTTTTGGTAAATTCTGGTGGGGTTTTTCAGTGTTCTCAAGTGATTTTGATACCTTAAAAAACAGTGGTTATCAGTGGTTACACATTTTCGCGCCATTAAAAACAGAAACTGTTTTTCCGGTGTTTATGGAACTTTTTGCTTTTATTATTGCTTGCTTTCTGTACTGATAGTGCATGGTATATAAACAGTGTATGTACAGTGTAAATGAGGTCCAAATACATTTTTACAAATCAAACTTATCATAGTACACCATACAATACTTCTTCAGTGAGTCTTTGGTCATGCACGCTCGCTCTTTCCTTCCCATGTAAACTTTTATCTGTGAAAAGGCCCTCTCAACGTTGGCACTTGAGACAGGCAACACCAAATTAGCCCGTATACAATTTGCTAACTCTGGCCACTGACATAGCTTTCCATGCCAATACTGGTGCACCTGAAGATTGTGATTCTCTGCGACAGGTTCTGCAACATATGCATTGAACTGGACGCATATGCACTCAGAGTTATTGAAGTGGTCAAAAATGAGGCCGCACTTTTGAAACTCCAGAGAAAATTTCCCTTTACAGAAGGGATCTATAACTTATGCAGAGTACCACAGTGAGGCTTCATTGACTTCAAATGCCATGGTTGGTGAAGGGCTATTTCTCATACATTGTAAAATAAAAGTTCCTGAATTGCTCCTCGACATTTTTTTGCTTACCAAGTGGCAAGCACTCTAACATGGAATATGTTGCAGTGCCAAAGTCACTAAAAGTGTCGCCCAGCCTACTCTCAAGGAAATGTTGCACATCTACACAAATTATGCTGAACACTTGGTAGACAAGGGTGTTTTCAGACTCTAGTTTTTAGGTCTCGCCTACGCAGCGCGCATGCATTGCATAGGAAAAAAAACCTTTTGCGATCGATTCGGCTTTTCAGCCAAAAACGTGCACGCGTTCCATTGCCTTCAATGGCAACGCGTGCACGTTTGGCGATTCACTTGCGGGAGCGAGCAGCTGGCGCCATATGGTAGCAATTATTGCTCCTGGCGCCGCTCGCTCCCGCAAGGGAATCGCTCATGCCCCCCCTCCTCCTGCTGCCGCGCGCGCTTGTTGTTTTTTTGCTCCTGGGTCCCAAATCTCGGGCTTACCGATCCCAGCCTTCTTCACCACCAAGCACAAACATCTTCCCCTTCATATCCGCTACAACCGGACGATACCACCTCTCTTTCATGGGGGAGCACACGGACCGTGTTGCTCTTGGGCTGGTAACATTCCACCTTGTTTGTTTGGAAATGGCTGTTTGTATCCTAGATACAGTGTTCAAAATATGGAAGTGTCGGAGAGGAGCCAGGTAAGAGCAAATTATATTTACGAAGCACCCCCTCTGCAGTAGCGTAGGATCAAGTGGCCCCCGGTAACATCGCATGTTAAAGGGATGGCAAACTCTCCTCTTGGGAATTGTTACTGTCAAAAATCGGAACCAAGTTCTGCATTCTTTGTCTCTGGTTTGGTTTTGCATAACTATCCGTTATTTTAAGGCTTATATCCTATTGGGATTTTTGTTCAATACGTTTTTATTTACGTTTTTTAAATATAAAGTGCGCGCGAACAAACCAGTATCTAACATAAACATAGGTGGTCTTGTTAACTACATTTAAGAACTCTACGATTTCTGAGCGTCATTATTTTTTTGCATTTCTTTTAAGTTGTAGGCATGTTTATCATGTTAGGATTACATGTATCACCGTGCAAACAATCTTGACTGTTACTTTGTACACATATGGTATTTGTCTAGTGTAAAGCTCTCAAGTTTTTGAGGTCCGTTGGCTTGGTCTGAGTGTCACACCTCCTAATCCCAGCCACGACACCTGGCCTCTGGTTCGGTATTAAAATACTGATTTAAATGAGTTTCTGTGTACCTATCACATCCATGGGCACTGATATGACTACCTTCTGCTCTGATTATATGTACAACCCTGCTAATGGGTCTCCAAGTTTCTCAGTCCACATCCCTTTCCTTCACGCCTACTCCATCCATCTCTCCTCTCCTTCATTCCTTTCACACTCTCTTCCCTATCACCTTTCTCTCTCTCGTCTTACTCATCCTCTCTTGTCTTCCAACATTCAATTCTGGCCCCTTTCTCTTCCTCTTCTCTTGTCAATTTCGCCCATCTTACCGCCTTTCTTTCTGATCAGTATTTGCTATTCCATTCTGTCACTTTTTCCACACAGAGCCAGGCTCTATGTGTACGCTGTGTTTGAAACAAATCTCAACAGACAGCCTTTAAATTAGCACTGGTAGCTACGCCGCTGCCAAGGTCCAGCATAAGTAGCTTATCCAGTGCAGTTTCTTGCTTTGCGTTCTGGAACCTTTAGTCCTAATTTTATATTAGGACAAACAACCACAATTCCTAGACAGCAAAACGCTGGACTGGATCACTTATTGCCCTGGAAAAGGTGAGCAGTGGTAGTAATTAGTGACTCATACATGCGCCACCTAAGAAGTGACTGGAAAGGGTGTCCTGCCCTCTTCACTTGTTTGGCAGTTTCAAGGCTTTGGACATGGTGTTTAGATGTTGTTTTTACTTGTATGACTGATGCTTAAACATTTGGTGTATTCTTTCATTCCACTTTGGTTATGCATCCTGAATGTTTGCAGCATGGGCCTGATTCAATACCGTCCTTCAGCAAAGTGTTAGCATGGATGGAAGCTTTATTCTATGTTCTTTCAGGAGACCGGGGAGGGACAGCACGTGGTCTTTGTAGGGAATTTGCCTTTTCTGTGTGTTCAGCCTGGATTTTTTGCCTTTTGTTGGACTCTATATTTTTGCTGGCTTTATAATTCTGTGCATTTTACCCGTGCCATCCAATAAAACAATGTCTTTGCTCCTTCTTTAAATATGGTCGAATTGGCATGCCCCTAACTGATAAATTTAACTTGCCTAGAAATCACTACTAAATTATACAAAATATTCCCAGGGCCTGTAAGTTAAATTCCTTTAGAGGACTTCAGCACTGTTGTGCTACCCACTACAGTGGCAGTTCAAACATGGCTTCAAATCTACCATTGTAAACTGGCTGTAGCAGTGTACAAACTTTCATTTGTGCCGTCAAAATAAATCCTTTTGACCGGTCAAAACCTTCCTTCTAAATATGAATAAGTTACTCCTATGTTGGCCTTGTAGCCCTCATGGCAGGGTGCATGGATTTAAAAGTAGGACATGTAGAAATGTAATGTTAACATATCCTTACAGTGACTGCAACCCAAAGCTAGTTTCACTGTAGCATGCCTAACTGTCCTGTGTAGAAAGCCAGAGTACGTTTTGATATACTAATATTGGATCTCGGGAAAGGAGCACCTAGACAAATAATTAAAGTGCTATTTTTAATAGTTAATACAATCCAATTCAGTGGTGAATATTAAAGATATATATATTTTAGAAAGATACATTTTCTTTGCATGAATTTCCTGGAGGATAATTTACATTGGCTCTCTAGCTTCTCCTAACAGTAATTAGTGTTGAATAGTTGTGAAATGCCTCCCAAGAGCAAACTATAGGCTGACCTGAATGGGCAGAGATAACTCATCTGAATATTCAGGATGGGGTACTGTCATTACATTACAGCGTAAAATCCTGCTTACGTGTCAGATCTTGCTTGACCGGTTTGCTGGGTTCACATATAACCTTTGGGGCACCCTTGAAATGGAGAGAACAGGATGCAAAGACAATTCTTGTGTATCCACTGTCTGGTTGCTGAATGACTCTGCTTTTGTCCTACCAGATTTTTGTCTCTGGGTTTACATGTAACCCTTGGGGCACCCTTGGAAGTGAATTGAACAGGATGCCAGGACCATTATTGTGGGTCCATTGTGTGGTTGCTGAAGAGCTCTGCTTTTATCCTACCAAACGTCTGTGTCTCAGTTTATTGGGGGACAGCACCTGTTTCATACTGGATTTTATTGTCCGATGTGGAAGGACACTAGGATTACTAAGAGCACACTCCCCACTCACATCCCAGCCCTCAGAGCCCAAGTTGAGTGTGGCCAAAAACATTCACCATCTAGAAAATACAGAAAGTGAGTAGGTTTGGCAGCAGGAACTTTTACCCTGTTGGCTAGAGCATGCTTCAAAGTAATTCCCACCGACTAACCTGTGTCGGGCATAAATGTGGCACCTCCAGGCACCCACTTAGAAACTTCGTGGAACTGCGGAAGATCATCAAAGGACTGGACCTGTTGTCTGTAACCGGAGTGGAGTCCTGAAGTACTGGACCTGCTCCCTTTTGCCGGTCAAAGAAGTAGATAGCAAGGTTCATAAGGCTCATCTCCTTTCAAGCTTGAGGGATACAAAAAGCTACAAGATGCCTTTTCCTGGATGTACCCAGCTGACCACTAGTAACTGGACCCTGCTATTGGCCTCTGCCGGGCACCCTGCGAGCCTCTAAGTGCCTCCCATGAGGTCCTGGGTGGTTTCAGAAGTGTACTCCTGTGGTGGATTGGGACTTACAGGATTAGGTCATAAGCTAAACTCTTTGACCAGTACGGACTCGGTTGGCGTGTCCAACTTTCGCTCCACTGCGGTGAGCCTCAAACTGCACATAGGTCCCGGTCTACCGCAACTATTGACTATCATTGGCACTTTTTTTGCTTTTTGGTGCTATTTCTACTTAAAATGTTAAAAAGTGATATTTCCCGTTCTTCTTATTAGATTTATGTCCCTTTGATGCTATTTTGTTTACTACATTTCACTCTGTTTTTTTTTTATTAGTTGGGATTTTTATTGTTTTGCATTTTGATTTTATTACTGTTTTGGGCCTGCATAAATATTTTACACATTGCCCTAAGTTAAGCCTGTCTGTTACATGCCATAACTACCAGGGTGTTGCGCTCTGGTCAATTAGTGACTTTGAAGTTTCACCATAACAAGGGTTGTGATTGTTTCTTGAGGTGGGTAATCACCCCCCCAAATAATCATACAATTTCTTACAGTCTTGATACTCCTTCATGTATTAGCTGCCTACTACACGGTTGACCACACCATCTTGCAGAGCAGGCTAAAGTAAAAGGCTAGGTTATCAAAGATGACTCGTGACTAGATTTTATTGTTTTTCCCCAGTCAAAGTCAACAGATATGGATAGTAACTTCTGTCTCATCTTCCCAGAGTGTACAGTGCTGTATGTCTCAGGGATCCTCCCTCTCTTCTTCTCTTCAACATTTACGTGTACAATGCATGTGCATACATAGCCACCACAAGGTGTCATCCAGACATGTACAGATGATTTCTAAATACACATCTGCGTAGAAAAGGAAGCATAATAAATAGCATTGCTGTTTTCATTGACCACATAAATATTAGGATTAACAAAAGTTGCGTTTGTTTGAATGAATCAAAGACTGAAATCACCATTGTAGGAAGAGAGGCTTAGAATCGTCACCCTTCGCTGACCCTTCAATCTGTCCCCCTGCACATCCTAGCTCTGCAGGTCAGACACCTCGGAATTACTTTGACTGGACTTCAACTTTAGCCTTCAAATCAACACAGTGGTCAAAGAAGCTAATTTTCAATTTTCCCTCCAGAAATCATTATGCTCCTTGAAACCGACCATCGGATAGAATTTATACATACTCTGGCCATGGACAATCTAGACCACTATAACCAGGGCCACTGGAATTATGCAATCGTCCTCTGCATTTTTCACTTAACTATGGATTTGCCACGTAATCCATAATCTGCTGCATAATCTTAAGATTTTAACAAAAAAATAGTTTCTAGCTCAAATGGTTGAAAAGTTACTAGAAATGCAGCTGCACGTGTTGTGATACAATGTAAGGCCCTTTGAAAAGGGTGACTAGTCACTTTTCTATTGCTTATTGCCATAATTCAGTGTTAAATTGGTACGAGTTAGGCACAACCTATGCCCAGACAGTGTTATAGAGTGTAAAAATAACAAAATAGCCAAGAAATGCTATCACAAAATATGCCGCATTGTGCCACATAATTTCTCTTTTCTTGCTGCATGATTTAGTCAACCCTGCTGGATAATTTGACCCTCCCCTGCTACATAATTCCAATTACCCTGACTATAACTTAGTATGCACTGTACTCCTCTGTTTGAATATCACAGGGCATTAGAATTCCCTACACAGCATTAGTCATGCCACTTTTGATCCAAGAGATTTCAAAAGGCTCTCTGTCTTTTGATGATATGTCAATAATTAATCCCCCCTAATGGGGTAGTTAATCCTTCAGGATGTTTATTTCAGATTAGTGTTAGTTCTCACTTAGAGATGCATCATGGTGGTGATCCTTGTGACTCTGTGGTGTTTGTCCTTCTTGTTATGCAATAGTCATATTTTCTTCTGCAAAAAATGCAGTTGTACACTTAACACTACAGGGTGTACGAATGGGAATGCAACGAACATGGAATTTGTGATGCGGCGTGCATCAAGTTGAGAAAGGTTGAACATCTAGAGAGAATCCAGGTACTTTTGCAATGGCGGTGAGAAAGTATATATCTGAAAGAGACACGTTAGTGACAGATTCCTTACCTTAGAATATCCCCAGGCGTCAGACTGGATCCGGAAAGTTTTGCGTAGCAGTACCCTTGCGCGTCGGTAGGCGGCGTCGTGCGGCTCCGCGTCCGTCGTCGGCGTCGTGATCGCCGGGATGACGTCGCGGCCAGTACTTAGACGCCGCCCCTGCGCGCTGACGTCAGTTCTTCTTTTTTCCGCGCCAGTAAGCGCAGATCCGGGAAGAGCAGTGCCCTAGTCATTTTTTGACTAACTTTTTTGGTGAATTTTTTCACTGTTTCTTTTCGAAGTCATCTCGACTCCAAGGTGTCGGTAGGGATGCCCGGCTTCAAGCCATGCGACGCCTGTGGTCGAATGATGTCGATCACAGACCCGCACTTAGAGTGTCTCTACTGTCTCGGCCGAGACCACGACACGAAGTCGTGCCCCGACTGCCGGTCCTTACACCTGAAGGCTTTGCGAGAGCGGTCTCGAAAGCTGCTCGAGGTCCGGCAGTCGGCTCCGCGCCGCACCAAGCCCCGGTCGCGTGAGAGGTCGAGGGGCCGGTCGCGGAGTCCTCGCCGGTCGTCGGAGTCCAAGTCTTCGCACTCCTCGGGTAAGTCGAAGCACAAGAAGTCTAAGAAGCATCATCGCTCTAAGACTTCGCCTCGCCGGTCTCGCGACTCGGCTGAGGCCCCTGTCGGCACCGTCCCCGCCCCCGCGGCCCCGGACGTGCCTGTGGAGCCGCCCCCGCCATACCCGTCCTTTCCGGGTTCGGGGGCGACTCCGGCCCAAATACAGGAATTTCTGTCGGCCATGGCCCGCCTCTTCGGGCCTCAAGGTCCCTCTGGTGCGCCTTCGGGCCCCGCGGGCCCTGATGGGGTTGACCCGGCGTCGCCGTCGACTCCGGTACCGGCGTCGCCCGTGCCACCAGCCTCGGTCCCGGCCCCGACTCCGGTCCCGGCCTCGATCCCGGCTCCGGTGGTACCGCAACCCCCATCGACGCCGGTTGACCTAACCACGCCTCCGCCGGCGCCGATGTCCCCGGTGCCGTTCCCGACGCCGTCCGGGGCTCCGGGCGGCGTCGTTCCCCGGTTCTCTCCGGATCCGGACATGGCGCCGGACCGACGTCGCTCGACGCCGGCTCCGGCGCCGATGAGACCTTGGGTCCCAAATGTCCTTCCTTCTCCTTATTTTCAACCGGAGGAGGACCAGGAGAGCTGGGAGGGGTCGGATGACCCTCTCACACGAGATTGTGAGTATGATCAGGACTGGGCAGAGGAACTTGGGGATGCCAGTGGTCTAGACACCTCGCCTGACACTGGCATGCTGTCTCCTCCTTCCGTGGCTACGGAGGAGGGAGCAAATTTCGCAACGGTGTTGCGTAGAGCAGCTGGAGCCTTACACCTCCAGTTGCCTACAGTGGCAGTCAGGACTAACCTCCTGACGGAAGTGCTTCAGCCGGCGGCTACCTCTTCGGAGCCAGTGCTGCCCTTTAATGATGCACTGTCTGACGTTCTTCTGGGCACCTGGTCCAAGCCCACCACAGGGGCTCCTGTGGACAGGAACGTGTCCCGACGCCATCGCCCTGCTCCGGGCGACCCCTTGTTCCTCTCTCAACACCCCACCCCTGAGAGCTTGGTTGTCCAAGCCTCTGCCTCCCAAACCGCCTTCCCTACCGCCCCTCCGGATAGGGAATCCAAACGCCTGGACCAATTTGGGAAGAAAGCTTTTTCTTCCTCCAGTGCTGGCTTGCGGTCCATCAACACCGCTTGCCTTTTGGGCCGATACTCCCACTCTCTGTGGGATTCGGTGGCGCAAGTCTTGCCCCAGTGTCCTGAGGAGGTCCAGACACTGCTTTCCCGCGCCATTGCGGAAGGAAGAGATGCGGCTAAGTACACCATCCGTTGTGGCCTTGACACCGCCGACTCGCTGGGCCGGTCTCTTGCGACTATGGTGGCGCTGCGTCGCCACGCCTGGCTGAGGACCACTGGTTTCTCGGGCGATGTCCAGAATACTCTCATGGACATGCCCTTTGATGGAGTCGGTCTTTTTGGCACCAAAGCAGACCATGCGTTGGAGCGTTTTAAGGACTCACGGGCTACTGCCAAGTCCCTGGGTCTTTCTGCTATACGCCCTCCGCTGCCCTCTGCTTTTCGCCCCTTTCGTGGCCACGGAAGGGGCGCCCAGTCACGTCCACTGCCCAGCCACCGGCCCGCGCAGCAAGCGTCTTCGCGTGGCCGAGGACGTGGCTCCCGCCGTGGCGGGTCGGGCAACCAGCGTGCGGGTCAGGCCACCAACCCCGCCCCGTCCGCGGCCTCCAAGCCCTCCTAGTCCCTCCTTTCAGGTGCACAGCACGCCAGTAGGGGGCAGGGTCCGCCATCACCTTCACCACTGGCGTGCCATCACCTCGGACAGGTGGGTCTTGGACATTGTCCGAAGGGGCTACTCCCTCCCCTTCGAGACCACCCCCCCCCAGCCATGCCACCTCAATTCCACCGCATGTCAGGGGATCACTTGGTACTTCTGCAGAAGGAAGTCACGGCCCTCTTGGCCAAGAGGGCCATCGAGCATGTTCCGACCCCAGAAGTAGGGCGTGGTTGCTACTCCCACTACTTTCTGGTGCCCCACAAGGACAAGGAGGACATGCGTCCTATCTTGGACCTCCGGAACGTCAATCGCTTCCTCCGGAAGGAGAAGTTCAAGATGCTCACCCTAGCTCAGGTCTTGACTGCCCTCGACCCTGGAGACTGGTTGGTAGCGTTGGACTTGCAGGACGCTTATTTCCACATCCCCGTCCTGCCGGCCCACCGGCGTTACCTGCGGTCCACGGTAGGCCTCGAGCATTTTCAGTTCACCGTGCTCCCCTTGGGCCTCACCAGTGCCCCTCGGGTGTTCACGAAAGTGATGGCGGTGGTCGCAGCTCATCTGCGCCGGGCAGGGGTTCCAGTCTTCCCCTACCTCGACGACTGGCTGCTGAAGGCGGGCTCGTCCCAGGCAGTCGTCTCCCACCTCCAGACTACGGCCGAACTCCTGCACTCGCTGGGGTTCTCCATCAATGTGCCGAAGTCGCATCTGATTCCTTCTCCACAGCTCCTTTTCATCGGAGCAGTTCTAGACACGACGCAGTTTCGGGCCTATCCTCCCGAACGGCGAGTCCGGGATATTCAGGCTATGATTCCGATCTTTCAGCCTTTATCCTGGGTTTCGGTACGGATGACCCTGAGGCTGCTGGGCCTCATGGCCTCCTGCATCCTGCTGGTCGATCATGCCAGATGGCATATGCGGGCTCTGCAGTGGGACCTGAAGTTCCAGTGGGCGCAGCACCAGGGCAACCTGTCCGATCACGTCCAGATCTCGGAGGGGACTGCAAAACAGTTGCAGTGGTGGCTCTCGAACCGGCAGTGGGTCATGGGCAGATCCCTCTCCCTTCCCCAGCCAGAGCACACAGTTGTGACGGACGCGTCCCTTCTGGGATCGGGCGGTCACATGGGAGAGGCGGAGATCAGAGGCCTCTGGTCTCCGGCGGAGTCCCGGCTCCATATCAACCTTCTGGAGCTCCGGGCGATCCGACTTGCACTCAAGGCATTCCTTCCCTCTGTCAAAGGGACGGTAGTGCAGGTGTTCACGGACAACACCACCGCCATGTGGTACTGCAACAAACAGGGCGGGGTGGGGTCGTGGACCCTCTGTCAAGAGGCTCTGCGCCTCTGGACTTGGCTGGAACATCAGGGCATATTCCTGATGGTTCAACACCTGGCAGGTTCCCTGAACGCCAGGGCGGACGAACTCAGCCGCAGGTGCATGATGGATCACGAATGGCGTCTTCACTCGGAAGTGGCGCGAGGACTCTTTCTACAGTGGGGAGAGCCTTGGTTAGATCTATTCGCCACTGAAGAGAACGCGCAATGTCAGCAGTTCTGCGCGTTGGAATTTCCAAGGCGGCACTCGCTCGGCGACGCTTTTCGTCGCGAGTGGAGTTGCGGTCTGTTGTACGCCTTTCCGCCTATACCACTTCTACCCAGAGTGTTGAAGAAGATTCGGCGCGATCGGGCCCAAGTCATCCTTGTGGCTCTGGACTGGGCTCGAAGAGTTTGGTATCCCGAGCTACTCAGTATGAGCGTAGATCCCCCGATCCGTCTGCCTCTTCGGGAGGATCTTCTGTCGCAGCAGCAGGGACGGTCCTCCACCCGAACCTGTCCACTCTCCACCTGCTTGCGTGGAGATTGAGCGGCGGCAGTTGATTCCTTTCGACTTGCCTCCCGAAGTTTGTGATGTGATTCTGGCAGCCAGGCGTCCCTCCACTAAGGTGGTGTACGCCTGCAGGTGGAACAAATTTGTGGCATGGTGCACAGCAAAGGCTGTGAATCCCCTTTCTGCCCCTCTTTCTGAGGTCCTTCTGTTCCTTCTTTCTCTGGCCCAACAGGGTTCTGCCCTGGGTACCATCAAGGGTTATCTCTGTGCTATCTCGGCCTTCCTCAGGCTTCCTGATCAACCCTCCCTTTTCAAGTCCCCTGTTGTTAACAGGTTTCTTAAAGGCATTACACACCTCTTCCCTCCTGTTCCGTTTGTGATGCCTCAGTGGGACTTGAACTTGGTTCTTACCTTTTTAATGTGCGCTCCCTTTGAGCCTCTACATAACTGTCCTCTTCGTCTTCTCACTCTGAAGACAGCCTTTCTGGTGGCCATCACCTCCGCTCGGCGGGTGAGTGAGCTCCAGGCTCTATCATGCAAACCTCCCTTTCTGTCTGTCCATCCAGACAAGGTTGTTCTTAGGACGCGTCCGTCCTTCTTGCCAAAGGTGGTTACTGCCTTCCACATTGGGCAGACCATCACTTTGCCCACCTTCTTTCCGCCTCCGCATCCTTCCAGAGAGGAAGAGAGGCTTCACCGTCTGGACCCAAAACGTGCGCTTTCCTTCTATATCAACCGCACAAAACACTTCCGGGTGGATGACCAGCTCTTTGTTGGCTACATGGGCGCCAAAAAAGGTCGGGCGGTGCACAAAAGAACCATCTCCCGCTGGGTTACCTTGTGCATCAAGGCCTGCTATTCTTTGGCTAAGAAGGAGCTTCCTGTTGGGCTGCGTGCCCATTCCAACAGGGCAACGGCTGCTACCACGGCTTTAGGTCGCGGTGTTCCGCTGCAGGATATCTGTCAGGCAGCTACGTGGGCCTCGCTGCACACGTTTACAAAACATTATTGCCTTGACAGTCAGTTCCGGAGGGACGGCTACTTTGGCCGTTCTGTCCTCCGGGAATTCCTTGTCTGATCTTTGTTCGCAGACCCACCACCGGGGTTGGTATTGCTGGGGTATCTATTCTAAGGTAAGGAATCTGTCACTAACGTGTCTCTTTCAGATGCACAAGTTACTAACTTGTGTAACGATATATCTGTAAGAGACAGTAGTTAGTGACAGATTCCTACCGCCCACCCATCCTCCCCGTTCTGCGAACTGATTTCTAGGGTTAAGGACATCCCTTTCAGGGCCCTAGATTGTTGTCAGACACCTATGTCAGCTTCTTGCATGGCTCTGCGTTCCTGGCGCGGAAAGTCATGTACAGAACTGACGTCAGCGCGCAGGGGCGGCGTCTAAGTACTGGCCGCGACGTCATCCCGGCGATCACGACGCCGACGACGGACGCGGAGCCGCACGATGCCGCCTACCGACGCGCAAGGGTACTGCTACGCGAAACTTTCCGGATCCAGTCTGACGCCTGGGGATATTCTAAGGTAAGGAATCTGTCACTAACTACTGTCTCTTACAAATATATCGTTACACAAGTTAGTAACTTGTGCATTTATGAAGGTTTCGCATTATCTTCGGGTGGTTTGAGATACAAATTAGCTGTTTTTCTTACAATATCTTTTGTCAAATTTCTGACAGAAGGAAACTGCAATGTGATCTTTTTATATTGAAATGTGTTTCATAAGGTTATGTAGATTAATATGTAGTTCTCAAGTGCATAATGTCAGGTGATGAGTTCCACAATATTGGTTTGTCAACTTTGAGAGATTACAGTGCTGAGAGTCTAAGATTGGTCAACTCAGGCAGCCATTGGAGGTTATTGTTTCTTCTGGGTTGATGTCAATGAACTTTGCTAGTTTTTCTGGTTCCTTCAAAACTGTAATTCTGTCTCTTCTGATATTTTGTTGTCAGACTTATGTTATGAAATTATTAACATTGAGGAGTTGTTGCTTTGACTTTGGTGTAATACAATTGGTAGCCATTCCATGCTACATGTTTACAGGCTGTTTCTGCTTTCAGAACTTTGATTGCTTGAGTGCATTCTAAGTAGACCACCCTGTTCCTGCTGTAGTTCACAATCCTGTGACCGCTTTATAGGTTAAAGTCAATATTTGGTCTTAAATCAAGAAGTTTGGTAGAAAGATTTGAGATATGTACATGTTTTCCTTATCATATGCCTCCTGCAGACCTGTTTTTATAGGTTCTTATTGGCTTTCAGGGATCGAGTGAAGTGGTATTTGTATTCTCTCTCAACAATTTGGGGGATATCAGGGTAGTGGGCCAGTCTTTAAACTGATCTCTTTTTTTGTATGAGGCATTTTAGGTCAAAGCCTACCAGACAGCAGAGTCTGGTTTGCTAAAGACATCTTGGCTACATTCATAAAGCTGACCTAGGAATGCATTCAGCCAGTTGCTTACCATTGGATTTTGTGGTTTGTAACTCACATTTTCTGGCGTTATTTGATTTAGGCTGACCCCCTTAAGTTCGTCCATCCCGTTGCCCAGACTTTGTTTACTCTATTCTTCCATGAACTCGCTTTCTGTAAACAGGCCTTTAAATCTTGTTCTTATTTTGTTACATTTGCTGTGCATTCAGAAACAGAGTTGGAATACCGGGCTCTCTCTTCCAGGGAGCTTGGTGTTTATTTTTCTTTCTCGGACTTCAAAGTGAGAGAATTTAATTGACAATCCTGCTGAGTACCCATGTGAAAGGAGAGGGTGTAGGATGTTTTATTTTGTAGCACACAACAAAAAAATTAACTGTGCAGATGTTTCAGAATATATCAGAATTAGTCCAAATGAAGCACATTTTTAGGTCACGCCTACGCAGCGCGCATGCGAGACCTTTACCCGTCGTGCAGCTCTTTTTCAAAGCACATACTCGTGCTTGTGGCGGCATACGCCTTGCGGGAGTGCGCAGCGGCGCGCCACAAGCACGAGTATGTGCTTTGAAAAAGAGCAGACTGCTGTCCCAAGCGCGCGCGCGCGCCTCTTTCCTTGCCCACACGTCCCGTCGCGCAGCTCGCCCAACTCTGTTTCCACATCTTCAACACCGCTCCTAATTGGCAACAATGGCGGCTGCACTTTTCTTCTTGTTTCTTTCTTATTCTTCCATCCTTATTTATCTTCGGATTTTCTTTCCTCGTTCTCCCATTTCCATGTTCCTTACTCTTTCTTATCTTGCTTTCTTGGAGGGTTGTTTCCTTTCTTTCCACCTGGTCTTTCATACCCCTTCTCGCTTACTACTTCTTATATTCTACCCCCAACTCCCTCTTTTCAGTTATTTTTGCATTTTACTTTATTTGGTTCTCCAGTTCCTCGTTTCTTCTAGACTCTTGCTTTCACCTTTGTCTCTTCGTCGCCTTTTCTCTCCCAAAACATTTTCATTAATTTTCCTTTATCGTTCTCTACTTTTTCTAATGACTTCCACATTCACCTTTCATTTTGCTTCCCTTCATTTCCCTATCTACCGCTGTCTATGCGTTTTATTTTTTTCTTTCTCTATTTTGCCTAAAATCCTTTTCACCCTCCTATCTGCCCTTTCTCCTTTTCATCCACCCTCATCTTTCACTCCTTACCTTCGACTCTCCTCCTGGATGTCAACAGATGTCTGACTGTACAATAGCCGGCACCTTCTGCTCCCGCTGCCCAGATCGTCTGTACGTTCGCCCCCCCTCCCTCTCCCGTTGCGCTAAATATGTATTGCGCGTCTGTTTCTCGTCCCCGCTGTACATACCTGCGTGTCGTCTGTGCACTGTCCTCTGCACTCCTCAGACCCCAAAGCGTCTCTTATTTATATCATCCTGCTTTTTTCTCCGCTGTTCCTTCTCGTGTCATTGTTCTATGTCACACATTTTTTCTCTTTTTCATACCACCCCATGCCTTTTCTCCTCTCTCTTTTCTCTTCTCTCCCTTTTCTCTCCCCCTCCCCTGTGCTGTGGCTTCTGTCCTCTACCTGTTCTGTCTCCTTTCTGTATTCTTTCTGCCGTGACTGTCCCCTCCCCCTTTCTCTCAACTCTCGCCTACTTTCTTCTTCCCCGTTTAACTTCTCTCTCTATTTTCTCTACTTTCCCTCGCCAGACGCTTCATTGAGTCACCTTCATTCTTTGTTACGTCTTTTCGGACTCTCTTTCTGTCTTACACCTTCTCCTTCTTATCTTCCCTTCTGTCTTGACCTTTCACCTTACCGCGCGTCGTCCTTTCTTAGTTGCACCTGCTTCTCCAGGTCGTTGGTGCCCATAATTTCCAACTCCTCTAATCTACCGCGCCCCCATTAGCTCTTGTCCTCTCACCTGTCTCGTCTTCTCCACGCTCCCTTTTCATAGCGCATCGTTTTACTCTACAGTCGCCATTTGCTGGCATGCTCAGCCCCGTCACTCTCCCCTCTGGTTTTGCTCTTGTCCATTTTCTCCTCTTTCCTCCCTCTCCCCAGCCCCTTCCGCTACCTCACATTACTCTTGCTATAAATTACGCTTGTGCCCTATCCCTTCCACTGCATTCTGCTCCTGAAGCTCTGTTTTCAGTACTATTAATTGTATAATTGTAACACCCATTATTTACAGCGCTTAGAAACAACTGCAGTATAGTACGAGACACTATATAAAATCAAGTTGTTTCTTTCTGCCTGTCCTTCCCTCAATCCACCTCTTTCCTCACCCATCTCCTGCTTTTCAGTACGTCTCTCTGCCCCGCCTTCCCTCTTCTTCTCTTCATCTCTTGCCCTCTCTTCCATCTCCTCCCTTCCTCCCCCCTTCTTTCCGTACTATCATCTGGCGAAACCCAGTCTGACTCATTACAAATGGTTTACAAACGGTGAACAACATTCTGCTGTGAGTGTGAATATGTTCTTCTACATGAAACCAAAATGTGCATCCTTTTGGATGTACTTCTTGAAAATGTCTCGCCAGCAGATAGCTCGAAGTTACCATTTTTAATCACTCTGTGATGTTACTGGATGTATTGTTTGAGTGGTCTCACACTATTTCCAATGTATACCAATTAATGCAGCTTCACCCCAGTGCGCAATAAGGTTTCACCAGCATATAAAACAAGCATTGGCATAGCCAATAGGTCTCGCCTTTGGGACCTTATAAGTATTTAATTCTGCAGCACAATATCCTTGGTGCAACATCAACTGTTGCATGGCTAAACACTTATAACGTCCCAAAAGCGAGACATATTGGCTATGCCAATGCTTGTTTTTATTATGTCCAGTAAAGCAGTCATGCTTTCCTGTAAAAATCTAAGAATGCAGTTGAGTGTACTTTTTTCAAATCACTATCAATATGTGATCAAAGATCTTCACATTTCTTGCCTTTGGCATCATCACTCAGCAAAAGTTCTGTAAACAGTTGCCACATGGATAATATAGCATTCATGGCCTCTAGGACTGAGAACCACCAGCTAAGTGACACAGTTGGGATGACTCTTTCTTTGATGCCACACAAAGCACAAAATGAGAAATATTTGCGTTTTACTTTCAGTGCATAACAAAACTGTGCACCAGAATTTACTAAAAAGTCAATAGCATTCTTCATTAACTCTGAAGATTGTAAAGATGCTTTCAGCATACCATCTAACAAGTGGCAAGGATTTCTTACAGGGAAGCACTTCAGCTCAGGTATCGATTGTGACAGGTTATCACACAACTTTTTCATATATGTAGCTGAATAACTGCAAATACAAACAAAATCACTCCAATCATTGTTGAACTTTGTAAGAACTATTTGCAGCAGCATTCCAAGTGACACTGCGATCCATGTTTTCCAAAAGTCTGGTGTCATGTTTTCACCAGTAGACCAGATGCTTTGTGACTGCACTCTTTTCACATATACCTGTCACTATACCTTGCATTGAATGTTTAAAGCCTGGGGTGTTTGGCAATTCACCTACTATCAATACTGACTCACTAGAACCAGGGGGCTGATGTATCAAGGGTTTTTACCCATTCTCTGTGGGTAAAAGTGAAGGTACATATTGGTGAAGATTCTTATGAAACCTACATTTTTCCTATCAGTGAAAAACTCAAACGTAGCCAAAAATCAAATATGATTTTGATATTTCCTGATTCTCTACAGTTTATAAAATAAATAAACAACACCTAAAACATGCTTCTAACCCCTGTATCTTTAGACCAAAGACCACAAAACTGAAAAAAGGAAGAAGAAACAATATTTTTGTGACATCCCTAAACAACAAAACTCAAGCAGAATGTTAGCCCAGTCTTTCTTACTGCTACCTTATATAACAAAGTTACATTGTATTGGCCCCTTCAGGAAGAAATAAAAATGACTCTTTCACTCTCCCTTTCCTTTCTCTGAATGGCATTTAGTTTGTGGTTTTGCAGGGGTTTTTTCAATGTTTATATGTTTACACTGGTGAGGGCTATTTTCCTTCCGGTGGGGTTTTTCCAGTTATTATAGGTTTAAACCTAAAACCGGACAGCCTACTTATGATGTATGAGGACAAAGAAAACCTTTAGAAAGCTATCATAGTGGTAGCTGCGGAGAGCAGCCTTCAGGCTTATTCATGAAGGAATGTAAAGCAGCTTGTTTTACCAGAATATCACCTCCTGAATTAATTATATGAAAGAAGAACCACACAGTAGTTATATAAAAATATGTATTTATTAATATTACACTCTCTAGTATCCTCTACCCGAGGATAGAACACAAAGCACACAATACCATATCAATAGAACAGTTGTAAGTAGCACAATACACAGTGGGCTCCAGAGGGAGATCAAACCATATACTAAAATAGTGGTATAACAACAACGACTCAGGTCAAGACAAGGTCTGAAGCCCGTAGAATCGTTGAAGCCCCAAGGAACCACCCAAAGTGAGTAGATAGGGACCCCATGGAGGACGGGTGCAGTGAGCTAACACAACAGCGGGCTCCATACAATTCTATGGGGAAGTTGCCGTTGCAATTTTACAGTTTAAGGACCCTTCTAGGAGAACTTTGAGGAAACCCTTCAGAACTTAAGAGGTTGGAGAGCCACCTCACCTGTGGATACCGAAGTACCAGAGTTACCTATCTCAAAGGAGCCGGGTGCATAGGGTTGAAGTGGCGTCGAAAACAGCTGTTGTTCTCTATGGAAGGCTTCGAAGAAGTGCTGCTGCCGTGCAGGTGAAAATGGTCCGGTGGAATCCAAGGATGGATTCTTGAAGAAAGAAACCTGAAAGCAGAGGGGACAGAGTCTGGGTCACTTCAGAGTGACCAGGGGCTCGGGAGACGAATGCCCACCGATGTCGGGTGCTTCAGGTGCGAAGAAGGGATGCTTGACTCTGCAGCCACGAGGACCAGGAGATTTCAACGATGACAAGGAGCGAGATGCGAGCTGTCCCATGAAGGATGTCGAGTGCTATGGGGTTGGTGTCCGGCTGGAGCACCAATAAGCCTTCGCAAAAGCAACCCACGCAGGAAGGTCAGGCAGGTTACGGTGTAGACCAGCAAGGTCCAGGAGACTCACCAAGCAATGGGGAGTCAGGGCACGTCTGGAGCAACCAGGAAAGCCCAACAGAATTCAAGATGACCCTCAGGAAGACTCACAGGCCGAATGACCAGGAGTCGCGAGGGGACCTCGAGCAAGATCACAAAGTACCGGCCCACGGAGCACTCGGTGCGAGGAGGCCGGAGTTCTTTGGTGGAAATACTGCTCAGGGTCAGGACTACATGGAGTCCAATGCACAAGCTCGGGAATCACCAACAAGCATATGCACTTGCAAATAGACGCTGTGCACAGGAGTTCGGGTTATGCAGTCCCCACAAGGGATACTGGCCTCAAACTTGCTGAGAGGGCAGATCAACCTCAGGGACCTTCGAAACACACCTCCTGTGTTGCTGGAGTCTGCAGGAGCTCGGGAGCAGCAGACTGGTCAGTTGCGTTGAGGTGCCTGCGAATGCAGGGGAGTGACTCCTTAACCCCAAGGGAGATTCTTCAGTTGTCCTTAATGCACCACAGGTCCTGCACGGAGCCTGTGTGGAGCAAGGCCACAGACAAAGCTTTGGACGGAGAGGGAGACGAAGTCGGGCCCAGTCGAAGTCCAGAGTGTCCAGACGGTCGAAGGTCAGTAGTTTCTTCTTGTAGAACCTTGTCCACGTAAAATCTAAAGAGCTACAGTCAGGTAAGCCCTTTTGTTCCCACGGGAGAGGGTTGGACAGATTTGTGGGACCCTCCTAGGGGAGGGTCTGGACAGAGGGGATGTTACTCCCATGTCCTTTGTCCGGTTTCGCGCCAGAGCAGGAGCCAACAGCTCCCAGAACTGATTTGAGCTGGACTTTGCACAGGGACACCAGATGTGCCCCAGGTGCAGACTTTCAGGCACTCTCAAATTGCACCCACCCAGCCCCAATACACTAAATCCTATCTGGGAGGTGGTCACACCTCCCTGTGACAGGATGCCTATTGTGCTGCCTTTCTCTGCTCGAGCTTGGCTCAGCAGCAGGAGGGCAGAAATGTACCTCTGGTCAGTAGCATCCATTTTGTGCTGTCCAGTTCGAGAAGGCTGGCACTGGACAGACCAGTGACCCCACGAAGCTCACTTCAGAATGGTGGAATCATACCTCCCGCACCGGTTACCGGTGTGGAGGTATGATTCCAAGGTGTTTGATACCAAACACAACATGTTTTATTTCAGCCGTTTTCGAGATGGCATTTACCGCGAGGTTATAATGCACCTCTACCTATATGTCTGGCTGAGTCACAGACAACCCGGGAGAATGGTCTCCGAAGGCTGCAGAGGGGCTCTGCTCATGCAGGGGCACCCTCTCACGTAAAACCCAGCACCCTGCCTTCAGGATTGTTAAGGCCTGCTATAGGGGGTGACTTATAAGTTTTAAGTGTAGTGAACTATACATATAGTGAACCTATATCTAAAGTAAGTGGTGCAAGCACCAACTTACACAGGTTGCAGTAGCAGACCTGTAGTTCCATTTTGCATGGCCTCTCAGGGGTGGCATAATACATGCTTCAGCCCATGGGAGGCCTCGGGGTACCTATGCCCTGGGTACATGGGTACCATATACTAGGGACTCATAAGGGTTCCCCAGTATCCAATTTGGAGTGTACCAAAGTACGTGTATAACAGTTTAAAGGAGAAAGCAGATAGACTGGGGTCCTGATTAGCAGGATACCAGTCAGACTAGTCAAAAGCAGTGTAACATCCAGCAAGAAGTGGGGGTAACCATAAGAAGCAGATCCTACTTTCCTTCACAACCCCCCCCACCCCCAAACGAAAGGAGATGAGACTAACCTTGACCAGTTGAGTCTTCATTTTCTAAGTGGAAATATCTGGAGAGTCCATCTGCATTGGCATGGTTACTCCCAGGTCTATGTTCCACTGTATAGTCCATCCCCTGTAGGGAAATGGACCACCTCAAAAGTTTGGGGTTTTCCCCCATCATCTGTTTTAGCCATAAGAGGGGCTTATGGTCTGTCTGAACAATGAAGTGAGTACCAAACAAGTATGGCCTCAGCTTCTTCAGAGCGCAAACCACAGCAAAGGCTTCCCTCTCAATGGCTGACCAACGTTTCTCTCTGGGGGTTAGCCTTCTGCTTATAAAAGCTACTGGCTGATCCTGACCCTCTTCATTCAGTTGTGATAACACAGCCCCCCCAACTTAGATGCATCAGTTTGAACAATGAATTGTTTGGAATAGTCAGGACTTTGCAGAATGGGAGCAGTGTACATAGCCTGCTTTAGGTCATCAAATGCCTTCTGACAGCTAACTGTCCACTGAACTTTCGTAGGCACTTCCAATAGGTGCTCGCATATAGATTTTAATGCTAACTCCAGAGACCCTGTTGAAATAGCTGTCTTGTGCAGAACATACAAACAGCTATTAACAACAGACGGATTAAAGTCACTGCCCAGCACTGGAAAAAGCTAGTTCATGCATCTAATACCAAAGGTCAGAGAACTTTCTGGGCAACTGTAACTTCTGTGCATACAATAAACTGCTCAGTGTTTCCCTTCTCTAGGATTTATAACCATAATTCTACCAACCAAGAGCTGGCTTTTTCTTGCAGTACCAAATTGAGAATTCTGTTTACTTTAGGCGAGGTCGTGGAGTCTATCTCGCAGAGTACTATTGAGAAGGCACCAGGACCAGATGGTGTTCCAATAGACTTGGTAAAATGTAATCTCAACCGATGGGCGCCCATATTGGCGAATGTTTTTAATAACTTAAATTATTTTTCTATACCTAGTTCATGGCGTACCTCAACTTTTATCCCAATATTTAAGAAAGGCAATCGCTCGGACCCCAGTTGTTACTGCCAAATTTTGCTTATTGACACCTCTGTTAAAATCTTAGGGAGTGTCATCTAAAATAGGATCCGCACATGGGCTGCTGAGAACTCCATTTTACATAGATGCCAAAATGTCTTTAGGGAATGAGTGGGAACAATTGAGCATTGTCTTAATCTATTGGTAAGTACACCATTGCCAAGCGCTGCCCACTATATCTCACTTTTAAGGACTTGTCCACAGCCTTTAACTATGTAAATCGTTCTAGGCTGAAGACCTTTCTTTTATATATAGGGTTGGATGAAACACTCGTACATGTTTTAGCGGCTCCCCATGAGAATATGAGCGCCAAAATCAGGTAAGGAGCAAATGGAGAACTAACTAGAGAATTAAAATTTCACACGGTGTACTGCAGGGATGTGTGTTAGCACCCCTGTTATTCATATTATATATCTGAAAGAGACAGTTTGTTATGGATTCGTCACCTTAGAATTACCCCCTGGCGTCAGACTGGATCCGAAGAATTTTTTCCTCAGCAGTATCTCTGCATGTCGATAGATGGCGTCGGTCGATTCTGCGTTCAGCGTTGGCGTCGTGGTCGCCGGAATGACGTCGCGGTATCTATTTAGACGCCGCCCTCGCCCACTGACATCAGTTCTTTCTTTTTCCGCGCCAGCCAAGTCGATCGACTCCTAGTGCACGGAGGGATGTCACGTCGGACCGGCTTCAAGGCTTGTGACGCTTGTCACAAATTGATGTCGGTCACGGACCCGCACCTCGTGTGCCTTTGGTGCCTGGAGCGCGACCACGACCCGATGTCGTGCTCCGACCGCCGTGCCATGAACCCGAAGTCTTTGCGGGAGCTGTCCCGAACGCTTCTCGAGGTCTGGCAGTCCGCTCCTCGCCGTTCGAGGTCCCGGTCGAGAGGGAGGTAACGGGACCGGTCGCGGAGCCACCACCACCACTCGTCATCAAAGTCTTCGTCTTCGGGTAAGTCGAAGCACAAGAAGAAGGCGAAGAAGCATTGTCACTCTTCGCACTCTCACTGCCTGTTGCGGGACGCGGCAGGTAGTCATCCGGCTCCGCCCGCGGGGTTGACTCCAGCCTTCTCTCCCTTTCCGGGACTCGGTGCGACCTCTGCCCAGCTTCGAATCTTTTACGAAGCCTTACATTCTATCTTCAGGCAGCCCGACTCCGCCGGTGCGCCTTCAGGCCCCGCAGAATCGGTTGGGGGCTCTAGGCCTTCGAGGTCGACCTTGTGACACCTCCTCCTGCGCCAAATCCAGTGACGACACTCCCGCCGCCTCCGATGCCGGTTGTGTCCCCAGCCGGCGTCGACTCCGGCCTCCCCCTCGATGAGGGCACGGAGCCGGAACGACATGGTCCGAAGCCGGTACCGGCGCCAACCGATACTTCTGTGCCCCTGTTGTCTCCTGATGTTTCCTACCGCCTTGAGTAGCTCACAGGAGAGGGTGAGGAGGACTGGGAGGGGTCTGTGGACCCTCTTGCAGACCAGTTGGAGGAACCGGACTGGAGAGAGGAGTTGGGTGAGGCCAGTGGTCTGGATACCTCCCCAGACCTTGGCATGCTATCTCCCCCTACTGTGGCTGCGGAGGAGGGTGCGTTGTATGCAGTGGTGTTGCGTAGGGCAGCTGAGGCCCTAAACCTCGAGCATCCTATGGTGGCGGTCAAGACTAACCTCTTAACAGAGGTGCTTCAACCGGCAGCGGCCTCCTCGGAGCCCTTGCTGCCATTCAATGAGGCTCTTACGGACATCCTTTTGGGCACTTGGTCCAAGCCCAACACAGGGTCTCCTGTGGACAGGATGATTGCCCAACGCCACTGCCCGCCTCCGGGCGACTCCATTTTCCTCTCTTCCCATCCTACCCCTGAGAGCTTGGTAGTCCAAGCCTCAACGTTCAAGGGCGCATTCCCTACGGCACCACCTGATAGGGAATCCAAGAAGCTGGACCACCTTGGGAAGAAGACGTTTTCTTCCTCTAGCTTGGGACTGCGGTCGGTGAACACCGCATGTCTATTGGGCCGTTACTCCCACTCGGTGTGGGGCACGGTTGCGCAGGTGCTGCCACAGTACTCGTAGGAGGCCCGGGCCGTGCTCTCCCGTGCTGTTGCCAAAGGGAGAGACGCAGCGAAGTTCACCATCCGGTGTGAGCTGGACACCGCCGACTCACTGGGCAGGACGATTTCCAGGTCAGTAGCATTGAGACCCTATGCCTGGTTGAGGTCCACTGGCTTTTCGGGGCATGTCCAAGCAACACTTTTGGACATGCCCTTTGATGGCCGTCGCCTGTTTGGCGACAAGGCAGATAACGTGCTCGAGCGCTTGAAGGATTTTAGGGCTACGGCCAGATCCTTAGGCCTCACTTCTACCTACCCCCCAGCGCAGTCTGCTTTTCTCCCTTTTCATGGCTACGTAAGGGGTGCCCCGCCACGTTCTGCCCAGAGCCACAGGCCTGCGCAAGCTGTCCAGCCTCTGCGCAGACGGGGACGTGTATCCCACCTCCGTGGGTCGGGGGGCCAGCAGGCGGGCCAGTCCACCAGCGCCCCCTCTGCAGCAGCCTCCAACCCCTCCTAGTCCGACCTTTCAGGCCCATCAATTGCCAGTGGGCGGCAGGATTTGCCATCACCTCCCCCACTTGCTCAACATCACGTCGGACAGGTGGGTTTTTTCTAGACTACCCCTCCATCCATGCCACCTCAATTCCATCTCATGTTGGAGGATCACCTGACCCTTCTCCAACAGGAAGTCATGGCTCTCTTGGCCAAGGGAGCCATCGAGCGCGTTACTGCCCCAGAAGTCGGTCGTGGTTGTTATTCCCACTACTTTCTGGTGCCCAAGAAGGACAAGGGCCTGAGTCCTATCTTGCATCTCAGGGACGTCAACCGCTTCCTCTGGAAGGAGAAGTTCAAGATGTTGACAATGGCTCAGGTCCTATCTGCTCTCGACCCTGGGGACTGGATGGTAGCGTTGTACTTGCAGGACGCTTATTTTCACATCCCCGTCCTGCCGGCCCACCGGCATTACCTGCGGTTCACGGTAGGCCGAGCACTTTCAGTTTACCGTGCTCCCATTTGGCCTTACCAGCGCCCCTTGGGTGTTCACGCAAGTGATGGCGGTGGTCGCAGCTCATCTGCGCAGATAAGGGGTTCCACTCTTCCCCTATCTCGACGACTGGCTGTTGAAGGCGGGCTTGCCCCAGGCTGTTGTCACCCATCTCCAGACTACCGCCGACCTCCTGCATTCGCTGGGGTTCACCATCCATGTGCCGAAGTCACACCTTATCCCCTCTCAGAAGCTCCTTTTCATCGGAGCTGTTCTGGACACAGCCCAGTTTCTGGCTTATCCTCCGGAGCAGCGAGTCCAGGATATTCGGGCTATGATTCCGATTTTTCAGCCTCTATCCCGGGTTTCGGTCAGAATGACCCTGAGGCTACTGTGCCTCATGGCATCCTGCTGGTGGACTATGCCAGGTGGCATATGCAGGCTCTGCAGTGGGACCTGAAGCACCAGTGGGCACAGCATCAAGGGAATCTTTCCGAGTGCGTCCAGATCTCGGAGGGCACTGCACACCAGGTGCAGTGGTGGCTCAGGAACCGAGATTGGTTCAACGCAGATCCCTCTCCCTTCCCCAACCAGAGTTCACAGTGGTGACAGATGCATCACTGCTGGGGTGGGGTGGCCACATGGGAGAGGTGGAGATCCGAAGCCTCTGGTCTCTGGCAGAGTCCGGGCTCCATATCAACCTTTTGGAGCTTCGGGCGATTCGTCTTGCACTAAAAGCATTCCTTCCCTCAGTACGTGGAAGAGAGGTGCAGGTGTTCACGGACAACACCACCACCATGTGGTACTGCAACAAACAGGGCGGGTGGGGTCGTGGACCTTATGTCAAGAGGCTCTCCCCCTCTGGACATGGCTGGAACATCAGGGCATATCTCTGGTTGTTCAATACCTGGCAGGTTCTCTGACCGCCAGGGCTGACGAACTCAGCCGCAGGTACATGATGGATCACGAATGGCGTCTTCACTCTGAGGTGGTGCAAGGTCTCTTTCAGCAGTGGGGAGAGCCTTGGTTAGATCTATTCGCAACCGAGGAGAACGCGCAATGTCAGCAGTTCTGCACGTTGGAATTTCCAAGGCGGCACTCGCTAGGTGACGCTTTTCGTCGCGAGTGGAGTTGCGGTCTTCTACACGCTTTTCCGCCTATACCACTTCTGCCCAGAGTGCTGAAGAAGATCAAGCGCGACCCGGCCCAAGTCATTCTTGTGGCTCTGGATTGGGCGAGAAGAGTCTGGTATCCCGAGCTCTTACACATAGCCATCGATCCTCCGATCAGACTGCCTCTTCGGGAGGATCTTCTGTCGCAGAAGCAGGGGACGGCCCTCCACCCGAACCTGTCCGGCCTCCACCCCCTTGTGTGAAGATTGAGCGGCGGCAGAGAGACACTGATATGCTATACGCTTGCTCTATTGTATGCTACTGGATGATATGATGCACTGGATCTCTTATTGTACTGTACTTAATGGGATTGTTACAGATGTGACCATTGTTATGTATGACTAAGAATATTCAATAAAAACAATAAAAAAAATAAAAAAGATTGAGCGGCGGCAGTTGACAGCTTTCGACCTTCCTCCCGAAGTCTGTAATGTTATCTTGGCAACCAGGCGTCCCTCCACTGAAACGGTATACGCCTGTAGATGGAACACATTTGTGGCATGGTGCACAGCAAAGGCTGTGGATCCCCATTTTGCCCCCTTTTCAGAGGTTCTCCTCTTCATTCTTTCTTTGGCCCAGCAGGGCTCTTCTCTGGGCAACCTCAAAGGCTATCTGTTGGCCATTTCGGCCTTCCTTCGGCTGCCTGACCAGCCTTCTCTTTTCAAGTCCCCTATTGTAAATTGCTTCCTTAAGGGCATTACTCACTTGTTTCCTCCTACTCCTTTCGTGATGCCCCAGTGGAACTTGAACCTGATTCTTACTTATTTGATGTGTGCTCCTTTCGAGCCGCTACACAACTGTCCTCTCAGACTTTTAACCCTCAAATCTGCCTTTCTGGTTGCCATCACCTCTGCTCGCAGGGTGAGTGAGCTACAGGCCCTTTCTTCTAAGCCTCCTTTCCTGGCTGTTCATCCGGACAAGGATGTCCTCCTCACTAGGCCTTCTTTCCTTCCCAAAGTGGTTACCTCTTTCCATATAGGTCAGACCGTCTCTTTGCCCACCTTCTTTCCGCCTCTGCATCCTTCTAAAGAAGAAGAGAGGCTCCACCGTCTGGATCCATAACGTACGCTTTCCTTCTATCAGGATCGCACAAAACAATTCCGGGTGGATGACCAGCTCTTTGTAGGTTATGTGGGCGCCAAGAAAGGTCGGGCCGTGCAAAAGCGAACCATCTCCTAATGGGTCGTTCTTTGCATCAAAATCTGCTACTCAGCGAAAAAGGAACCTCCAGTTGGGTTGCGCGCCCATTCCACCAGGGCGACGGCAGCCACTACTGCTTTGGGACGTGGAGTCCCCCTTCTTGACATCTGCCAGGCAGCTACGTGGGCTTCACTGCACACGTTTACCAAACACTATTGCCTGGACAGCCAAGTCCGGAGGGACGGTGTGAGAAGTTGGCCTGGTATATGCTGTCCACTAATTATAGTGGGCACCTTGCACCAGTCCAAACAACCCCTTATTGGAGATAGGTTAAAGACAACCTTTATTGAAAGCTATCCTAGTGGTAGCTATGGAGAGCAGCCTTCAGGCTAAGTCTTGAAGGAATGTAAAGCAGCTTGTTTTACCAGTCTATAATCTCTTGAGTGACCAAATGAAAGAGGACCACACCAGGTATATATTCAAAATATATGTATTTATTACTAAACACACCCCTCTAGTCTCTTTATGAGGCTAGAGTTCAAGTACATAAGTTATAAGTTATTTAAACACAGTAATAGCACAAATACACGTTTGGGCCCTAGGGGCGTACCAAACCATATACCAATAAAGTGGTATAAGAACCACGACTGAGCTAGACACAAGGCCAGGAGCCTGTAGAAGTGCTTGGACCACAAGGAACCACCCAAGGTAGTGACACAGGGGACCCACGGGGGACGCGTGCAGTGTACTAACACAGCCGCGAATCGCCGTTAACTTCTATGGGGAAAGTCGCGGTTGGAAATTTAAAGAAAAGGGACACTTTAAAGAAGACTTAGAGCAAACCCTTTGAGAACTAGGTCGTTCTAGAGTCTCTACCCACGGGAGCACCGGAGTACTCTTGTTACCTCACCCAGGGAAGCCGGGTGCATAGGTGCCTTTCGGGGTCGGGTTTCGTCGTCGATTTGAATGGCAATCTGCTGCAGAGTGCTGCTGGCGACCAAGTGAAAAGTGTCCGAGTGGATCGGAGATCTGAAGAACCTGAAAGCAGAGGGGACAGAGTCTGGGTCACTAGCCAGTGACCAGGAAGGCGATGAGCAGATGCCCACCGATGTCGGATGCTTCAGGTAGGTTGACGATCGTCTTGTCTCTTCAGCCACGAGGTCCAGGAGGCGTTGTCGGCGACCAGGAGCAAGATTCGGGCTGGCCCACGATGTCTGTCGAGTGCTGAGGTGTTGGCGACCGGATTGGACCCAACAGGCCTTGGCAACGGCAAGTCTCGTGGAAAGTGAAGAAGGACATTGGTGCAGACCAGCAAGGTCTGAGGGACTCACCCAGCGAGGGTAAGTCAGGGCAAGCCTGGAGCAACCAGGGAAGCCCAAGCAGGAAAAGATTGGCCTTCGTGAAGGGCTACTAGCCAACGGACTAGCGACCGCGAAGGAGCCTCGAGTGGACGCACTTAGAGCTGGCTCACAGGACACTCCTGGAGTGGAGGCCAGTGATCTTCGGTGCAGTCGGTGCTGGAGGCGGGGGCTACTCGGAGCCCAAAGCACAACTTCGTGGGAGTCCAGGAAGAGGATGCACTTGCAAATGTGCTCGGTGTCCAGGGGTCACGGTCCCACGTTACCCACGACAGCTACGGGCCTCAGCTTTGCTGGGGACTCAGGGCAGCCTCGGGAAGTCTGGGAATCCACCTCTGGTGATGCAAAGACTTCGGCGTCCGACGGGAGCTTCAGAGATGCAGACCGGACAGATGCTTCTTTGGTGCCTGCCAAGCAGGGGTTTCACTCCTTGACCCCAAGGGAGATTCTTCAGTCCTCTAATCTTGAAGTAGAGCGTCGAAGGCCCAGGATTCTGTACCAGAGTTTCGTCCAGGGAATATCTAAAGTCCTAAGGACTGGGGTCCCATACTTATACTAAGTTTGGGGGTTGGACTTACTCTGTGGTCCCACCTATGGGTGGGTCAGGGCAGAGGGGTGGCTACACCCCTTTCCCTTTGTCCAGTTCGCGCCAGAGCAGGGGCTGGAAGCCCCTGAACCGGTTTGAACTGGGGTATGCACAGGGACACCAAATGTGCCCCCAGTGCAGGACTTCAAAGCACCAGAGAGTGCTCCCGCCCAGCCCCAATACACATTATCCGGTATGGGGAGGTGGTTACACCTCCCTGCGACAGGAAACCTATTGTCCAGGCCGCCCCTGCCGGAGTTTCGGTCAGCAGCAGGAGGCCAGACTTGTGTCTGTGGCAGCAGCATCCATTTTGTGATGCCAGGGCTTTGGAAAGAAGTTACCGGGCAAGCCAGGGTTAACATGTCTCTCCCTCTAGAAGGGTGGAATGCTACCCCCGCCGCCAGAATTGGCGGGGGGGGGTAGTATTCTAAGATGTTTGACACCAAACACGACATGTTTCTGTGCAGCCATCCCAAAGTTAGCATTTAACGCTAAGTTATAATGCACTTATGAGTATATGGTCAGGCTGCACTACAAACAGCATCAGAGAAGGGTCTCCGAACGCTGTAGAGGGTCCCTGCTCATGCAGGGGCACCCTCTCACATAGGAACCATGCACTCTGCCTTCAGGGTTGACAAGGCCTGCCATAGGAGTGACTTATAGGTTTATATGTGTGTAGGTATGTAGTGATATAGGTAACCTATATCACAGTAAGGGGTGCATGCACCACCTTACCCAGGCTGCAGTAGCAGACCTGTGGTGTCATTTTGGATGGCCTTCCAGGGGTGGCACAATACATGCTGCAGCCCCTGGTAGGCCTCTGAGGTACCTATGCCCTTGGTACATAGTATACCATATACTAGGGACTTATAAGGGCACTCCAGATTCCAATTAGAGATGTGCCTAAGGCACATGGAAACCATTTTATAGATAAAGCAGATAGACTGGGGCCCTGAATAGCAGGATCCCAGTCCAACTAAGTCATAAACCAGCAAAACACCAGGAAAAAAGTGGGGGCAACCATATAGTCAGATTCCACCTTCCTACAGACGGCTTCTTCGGCCGTTCAGTTCTCCAGGACTTTCTGGTGTGAACTTGGTTCGCAGACCCACCACCGGGTTTGGTATTGCTGGGGTATCTATTCTAACACCGGAGTTGGTAGTGCTGGGGTATCTATTCTAAGGTGAGGAATCCGTAACTAAATGTCTCTTTCAGATGAACAAGTTACTTACCTTCGGTAACGATATATCTGTAAGAGACATAGGTTAGTTATGGATTCCTCACTGCCTCACTGCCTCACCCATCATCCCCATTCTGTGAACTGATTTCTGGGTAAGGGAATCCTCTTTCAGGGCCCTAGTTTTTGTGTACCAGTGTCTTGCATGGCTCTGTGCTTCTGGCATGGAATGTCGTGTAAAGAACAGACGTCAGCGCGCGAGGGTGGCATCTAAGTAGATACCGCGACGTCATTCCGGTGACCACGACGCCAACGATGAACGCGGGGTCGACCGACGCCACCTATCGACGCGCAGAGGTACTGCTGAGGAAAAAATTCTCCAGATCCAGTCTGACGCCTGGGGGTAATTCTAAGGTGAGGAATCCATAACTAACCTACGTCTCTTACAGATATATCGTTACCGAAGGTAAGTAACTTGTTCATTAACAAGTTTAACCCCCACCCAATTGAAGCCTGTATAGATATTCCTAGGCTTGAAGGAGCACTAGTGGCAACTTTATTTTACGCAGATGATGCCCTTCTTGGCCCGTACGCCTAGAGCATTCCACTCGTTGGTGATCGCTTTTATTAAGTTCATGGCCGACCTAGAACTCTGTACCTATTTCATGAAATCATACATCGTGGCATGTGGCCATAAAAGAATTAATGATTCTTCAATGGTGGTAGTGGGTGATAATCGTTTGGAAAGAACCAACAACTTTCCCTACCTGGGGAACATGGTTGATTTTTCGGGCTCTTAGGCACCTAATAAAGTGTCTCAAAGGCTCAAATTTTCTCGGGCAGTTGGGTCACTTTGTAACATCCTGCGCTTACCAGGAGAGAGCTCTCTGTGGCCACTCTACTCTTGCAAATCTGTAAAACTCAATGTTTCCCAATCACAACATATGGAGCTCAGATTTGCAAATAGTACTGCCATTCAGGTAGAAGAGAATAATTTTTGCAGAAAGCTTCAGTCTATCCCTTCGACCTCCCCTCATTATATATATCACAGTTATATAGAAGATTATAATAAAACTAGGCCTATTTTTCTGTTGATTCCAAAGCAGCTCTGAAATAATGTATCATCAAAGATTGCTTAGCACGCGATAAGGGTCTCAGCATCCATTGGCTTGTCCGTGTCAAGGACATTCTTTATGGCCTGGGCAAGCTGCAACTATTTGATGACCGTAGTTCTTGCTATGGGGTGGATAAAAAGTTATTGATAGATTAGTTGTTAATCCATGCACATGCTCACAGGTTATCTCGTGAGGTTAATAAATCTTTTGTCTCAGCCTATTTTTGTCTGAGACCATCTCATGCCTTGGAGGACTGTTTGATTATTACACATGGTAGGTGGGAAAGATCACTTTTGTTTCATTTTAGAGCTGGTACTGTTGTGGATTTCTTATGTTTTCCGATGGGTCACTTTCAAGCTGCTAAGGCCTGTCCTTGCCCATGTGATGTCATGTCCACCCTGTCCCTGCTACACTTTTTCTTTTTGTGTAAGTTTTATCTGAAATGTACTAGACAATTCTTAATTCCGTATAACAAGAAGTGCAATATACGACAATGTATATTATCTTTGTATTATCTTCAATAGCTGGCAAACAATTAATGCTGTTTTTATGTATGATCTTTTTTAAATCTGCCTTCTGCTCTCGAAGCACTATGCACTTTGATTATTTTTATGACGGAACTGTTGTAATGATGTACTGTTTCATAATACTAATATTTGTACTTTTTAAAGTTTTTTTATGTGTATGTACTTTTATGGATGCTATATGCTTCCAAATAATAGATTTATGATAACGACAATGACATTGAATTCTTTTTTTGTTTATGCACTAAGGCTTGCCATATCTAGCATCAAAGCATTGTTGTGTAAAACCTTTAGAATTTGGTGAGTCAAGTTTATACCCTGTGGTGAAATGGCACAATATGTCTGCATGTTTTTCAATTTGCGTTTTATTGGTTTATCTTCTAAAAGAGTGATCAAACATTTCATAATCTCTGTTATTAGGATATTTGTCTGTATAATGCAAACCTCTAATCTGTAGGAAAAGACACAAAAATTAGACTTTTCTGATTTCTCAAATCAATTATTGCAATGATTTACAGGATGGTGATGTGGTGGCCCCAGAACTTACTCCAATGAAAGCCAGCTGGGTTGATGAGGACAGTGATTATGGTGAAGAGGTCAAGACTGCTCACAATCATGAATCCACCAGCTCCAAAAGACTTTTTAAAGATTGATTAATCATTTGAGTTGTTTCTTCTGTATGTCTGAAGCAGCTGCCAATATGGAAGTGAACATGCCCCCTAAAATAGCAACCCAATATCTGTTTTTTGAAAAAGGAAATGGCGATCATGTGTAACACTCTTGAAAACATTATTTTAATCTGCGTACATCATGAATCTATGAAAAAGTTTATTATGTGTAATTACAGAAATGCCAACTTGTTTCACATTTAAAGATTTTATTTTGGGAAAATGATTTATTTAAATGTTTATCTCAGCAATGATGCTCTGATTCATGTGCATTTAAAACTTTAACTTCATCAGCTGGATTCTTTATGCAAGTAAAAATAACTACTATTTTAAGTGCTTCTACTAGTATTTAACTGTCAATTCTCTTTTTTTGTATATCTAATGAATAAGTAGATGATTCCAATGGATGGTACATCCTTTTCAATTTGTTTAACTATTGTTGTAAACTGTGACTGGAAGTTTTTCTATGATGGATACTTCTAAATGCAGATTGTGCACCCTGTGGATATCCCCAGACTGGATCCAGAAACTCGAAAAGCAGTGCTCCTGCTTGCTGGTAGATGGCATCGTGCACCTCCACGCCAACTTCGTTCCACCTTGGAACCGACTAACTGAGCCGGTGTTTGGGTTTGGTGCATAACTCAAAGACCTGCGAATATTGCATCCAAATGAACTCGAAGGCCTGCAAGAACCTAAGGTGAAACACCGTGGCAAAACACCGCAAGACGGTCAAAGTCGAGAGTGCGGACTTACTCCTGAAGTTTTTTTCATCGCAGTCAAATTCTTTAGTTCAGTCCAAGAAAAAGTATAAGTCTAAGCAGGACTTGGTCCCTTACTGCCACTCTCTATCACTAGAGAAGGTACAAGCACCTGACCGTGCCTCTTTATCTCGCTCCCATTCCGCCAATGAGCCGATTACAAATCTGGTCCTGATGCAACCAGATTTTTCAGGGCCAAAGAGAGCGGTTCGGCAGATCAGAGCCTTTAGGGAGTCCAGGCTGACCATGTTTGCCACGCTTCCAGCTCCCTTTGGCATGCTTTCAGTTCCCAGAGATCCGCAGGGGCTTCCAGTCGTGTTACCGCGGACAAATTCGCCCTCAGCACCATTTGTGGCCCTCAAAATCACTTCAGGACCCACACCGGCATCAGTACAGACACCAAAATCTGTGCTGATCCTTTGGACATCGATTGATTGAAGTCGGCACCAGAGGCGAATCCACAACCTATTATGGTGTCTGTCTCTGAACCAAATTTGTCTCGACTGATGTCGCACCCCAATGCAAACGATCAGACACAATTCTGTTATTTCACAGTCCCACACAGACACTGCACAAACCTTTTAGCTTGAACTCTGACCAGAGTCAGCCATATGGAGATGAAATTAGGCAATGGGGGCCGTGTTTGCTCCACCCAGTGACAAGGAAAATTGGTATGTGGACCTGAGAGATGCAAGTGGACTGAACAGTTCACCTGATATTGAGTCGCTTTACCCCATGGACTAGCAACTGAGGAAAGCGCATCTTTTGCCATGGTCATCAGTAGAGCAGCTGAAGTTCTTGATTTGCACCGCCCTACTATGGAGGTAAAAACTAATCTAACTGAGGTCCTTCAGCCTGGAAAGGCACCAACCAAATCTCTTCTACCCTTCAACAAGGCCCTCACTGACACTCTATTGGGCACATGGGCGAAACTACATCCTGGCCCTCCAGTCAATGGCCAAGTCTCACATTGCCATAGACCAGTTCCAGGTGACTTTGATTGTTTTTTTTGTTTTTAAACCCTGCTTCCAACGCTTGAGAGTTTGGTGGTGCAGGCATGCACCAGCAGGGAGCATAGGAACCCCTTTCTGGCTAATCCCCCACACTGAGAGTCCAACCATATGGAGAAGTTTAGGAAAAGAATGCTTTCATCAGCCAGCCTTGCCTTGAGGTCAGTCAGTTCCAGCTGCCTCCTAGGGAGCTGCACCCATTCACTCTGTGGCATGGTTGGTGATATCTTACCAGCTGTCCCAGAAGACCCAAACTTCCTTAGCCTAAACCATTCAAGATAGGCAGGATGCACCCACATTTGTCATCTGATCAGGCCTAGAAACCACTAATTGTTTAGGACCGGAAACTGTTACATGTGTAGTGCTTCAACGCCATGCGTGTATGAAGTTCACTGGCTTCTCTGGAGACATCCTGGCATCCCTAATAGACATGCCTTTTGGTGGATCACGCCTGTTTGATTAAAAATCGGATTCAGCCCTTGAGCATTTTAAGGAGAGCTGTGCCATAGCATGCTCTTTTGGCATCAGTTCAGCAATCTTCCCAACAGTTTTGTCCTTCTCGGGAATATGCTGGAGGCTTGGCATATCGGCAGTCTCAGGCTCTGCCTTCCACACAACAGGCCTCCCAGCGCTTTCAAGGTTGGGGCCATGGCACCAACAGACAATGCCCAGGTCATCAGGTACAGCGCACGTTTAAGTCCCCTGTCCCTGCAACAACAACCTCAAAGCATCTTTAGTACACTTTTAGTGGCCACCACCAGCCTGTAAGATGCAGGATTCACCATTTCCTCCAGGAGTGTCAGAGCATCATGTCCTACAAATTGGTCCTTCAAATCATCCAACAGGGCTATGCCCTACCATACCTTTTCGACCCACTGCACCTCCCACCTACATCAGAGTGCGACTTTCAGAAGACCAACTGTTCATTTTGCTTCAGGAGCATCTGGCTCTTTTGTCCAAAAGAACCATAGGGAGTGTACTGGCATCGGAAGCAGTGACTGGATATTATTCCCACTACTTCTTTTTGCTGAGGAAAGGAAGATTCCTTTGTCCTATTTTGGATCTTTGCCCCCTGAATGCCTGCTTGTGAAAAAGCAAATTCTTGATGCTCATGCTGGCCTGTGTTCTGTCTATACTGGATTCGTGGGAGTGGATTGTGCACTGGACCTGCAGGATGCCTAATTCCATATTCTCTGTCCTGCTGGTGCTACCTGTGGTTCAAGGTGGGTCACGAGCATTTTCAGTTTGCTGTATTCCCTTTCAGACTCATCAGTGTCCCTTTATGTTCAGAAAGGTAATGGTGGTAGCCTGTGCCCATCTTCAGTGGTTGAATGTAGTAGTCTTCCCCTACCTTGATGGCTGGCTGTTAAAGGCAGGCTTGCCACAGTTAGCCGTGGACCAGATGACTGCAAACCTCCTTGTATTTCTGGGATTGACGATTGACCTGCCAAAGTCATACTGGACTTCTCTGCAGAGACTCCCTTTCATGTGAGCATCCTGGACACAGTGCGCTTTTGGCCCTTCCCTCTGGATCAGCGAGGTGCTGCAGCTAGCAGGGCAGGGTGGGATCTTGTGCCAAGAGGCTTTGTGCTTTTGTAACTGGCTGGGTCCGGGCATCATACAGGTTGGGGTGGCATTTCACCCCAAACCAGTGGCACAGCGAAACGGTATACTACCAAAGATTCTCCTGTTATTTCAACCATATTTTCACCATGTTTACTCCATTATTTGCTCAACTTTTCATCATTCTTATGTTCAATCCACGTGTATGGTGCCATGTCATTTCACAGACTTCAAATGCTCTGGATGTGTCCGTCCGGACCTCATTCAAGAACACGATGGAAACGCATGGTGTGTTCTAAGCAGTGTTCTTTTTATTAAACCCAATGCATTTCGGGCTTCCCAGTCCCTTCTTCAGGGGTAACTGTAATTGAACAATCAAACATTCGCTGTTATAGTTTCGTACCTCTATTACATATTCAATAAACAGTGCTCACCATATATCTTATTTTAACCCAAATGGCAATTAAAATAATGTGCAATGCAGTTTAGGGTGGGTCAGGGCATCGCCATTGTCGTGATTCACCTGGCGGTATTTTTGAACGCCTAGGTAGATTGTCAGTCTGCGATGCTTAGTGCATCATGAATGGCAGCTATACCTGGAGGTGGCACATGGTGCCTTCCAGCAAACAGGAGAACCCTGGCTCTGTCTCTTTGCCACTGCTGAGAATGAGTAATGTCAACACTTTTGCACATTGGAGTTCCCAAGAAAGCTCTCTCTTGGAGGGGCATTCCACCAAGAGTGGGGCACGAGACGACAGTGTGTCTTCCCACCGTTACCGCTCCATCCCTAAGTACTGAAGAAGATCAGGAACTAATGGGCCCAAGTCATCTTAGTGACTTCGGATTGGGCCAAGAGAATGTGGTACCCAGACATTCTGTCCCGGGATCAAGACTGGTCTTGCACCTGGGTCTGCACAGTTTGGACCTCCATGGGCGGAGATTGAGTGGCAGCAGTTGACTTCCTCCGATCTTCTTACCAAAGTTGTTGATGCGATCTTGTCTGCCAGGCGCCTTTCCACTAAATTGATTTGCATTGGGATATGTTTGTGACTTGGTGCGACACCTGCCAGACGTACCCGTTGCAGGCTAAACTATTGGATGTCTTGTTGTTTGGTTTCTCTTTGGCTCAGCAAGGACGTGCAGTGGCACTTTTAAATATTACTTGTCAGACCGTCTTTTGTCATGCCACAGTCAGACATGAATTTAGTTCTCACTTTCTTAATGTGTACCCCTTTTCAGCAAATGCACAGTTTTCCATTACGATTCTTGACCTTGAAAACTCTCTTTCTAGTTGCGATAACATCAGTTTTTCATGTGAGTGAAATTCAGGTCCTCTTGGTCAAGCCACCTTATACCACCCATTTCCTGGCAAACTGGCACTGAGAAGTTGACATGCATTTCTACTGAACATATGACACCTTTTCATGTCGGATAAGCTATCATTGTCCTAACAATCTTTCCTCCGCCTCCCCCCTCGAAAGAGAAAGACAAACTCCATTGCTTGAACTCCAAATGAACACTAAACTCTTACATCGATTGTACCATAGACCATTAGGGAGACAATCAGCTCTTTGCAGGGCTGTCTAGAGCAAAGAAAGTTAATGCAGTGCTGAAGTGGACCATATTGGAAAGGATAGTCCTCTGTATTAAGATCTGTTACACATTGACTAAGAAACAGCTTTGCGAAGGTTTGAGTGCTCATTCCACCAAAGCCAAGGCTGCTACTACTGAATTAGCATGCAGATTGCATGTCCTGGATATCTGTCAGCCTGCTATGTGGGCATCAGTGCCCACATTCAAAATTCACTATTGTCTTGAGAGTTTGGTCTGTGGATATGGGCATTTTGCCTGCTTTGACCCTTTGATCTGAGCCATTCCACAGGCCCACAACGTTGGGAAATACTGACTCAGTATCTAGTCACAAGGTGAGGAATCTGTGGTTAGAAGAACCCATCAGAAGAATTTACTTAGTTTCAGTAACGCTCTTTCTGGTGGATACTCTAACCGCAGATTCCTCACCACCCTCCCACCTCTCTATTTTGTGGAGTGGTCTCTTTTTCCATCTAAAAAAGTCCAAATTTATATTTTTGCACATTCATCCTTCTGCTTTGCTGATGGGCTCAGCGCTTGAGGGTGCGGACAGGCCTACGAGAGAAACTGATATCAGCATGCTTGGGTAGTGTTTATTTGTGGCTCCATTCGTCGGTGCTGGAGTGGAACGAAGTTGGCTTGGAGCCACACGATTCTACCTACCAGTGCAAAAGAGAATTGCTTTTTGAGTTTACGATCAAGTGTAGTGCCTGGGGATATTCACAAGGTGAGGAATATGTGGTTGAATAAAGTATCCAGCAAAAAGAGTGTTACAGAAGGTAAGTAACTTGTTCCTCATGCTCTTATCGTGTGAGGCAGCTCATTAACAGAGGATGCAACATGGACTGAGTCTAGCAGTGACTGCCACACAAGTTTCTTATGTTATTTCATGACCTCCACATGCAGTTATAGAGTTCATAGAGTTTAATGGACTTCATGTGCAATATAGCTTATGTTCAACGTTCTTTCCAGGACTCCTCAAAATCAAGCTGTCTTCGGGGTGTCATCTTTTTAATTAATATTTATTAGGAGTTCTGTAACAAAAGTCTCAACAGTGAGGCTTACTGCATTATGACACTCCAGGCCTTTACCACAGCTGGTGGCCCTTGTACAGAAGCTTGTTTTAGGAAAGTAGGATCTGCTTTCATGGTTACCCCCAATATTTGCTGGTGTCAGTATGTTTTTTTGACTAGTCTGACTGGTATCCTGCTAATCAGGACCCCAGTCACTGTGCTTCCTCCGGAAATTAGACATGGTAAGTACTTCTGTACCTACACAATTGGCTACTGGTGTACCCCTGTAAGTCCTTAGTATAGGGTACTGAGGTACCCAGTGCATAGGTACACAAGTGTTCTCCCATGGGCTGCAGCATGTATTATGCCACCCATGAGAGACCACTCAAACTGTGACTACAGGCCTGCCGTGGCAGCCTGTGTAAGCTGGTTCTAGCACCACTTACGACAGATATGTTTCCTTATATCTGAGGTCACTACATTTAAAATCTATGAGTCCTATAGCAAGATGGCGCCTGTGTAACAGACCGCGGCGGTCTCTCTCCCGCTGCTCGGCATCCTTTGAGAAAAAGAAGCAGCTAGGATCGGAAATATGGCTGCACCCCAGATAATATGCTGATTACTTATCTGGAGCCCAGGATCGTCTCTCTTGACTCAGCGGTCTGGGCGGTCTCTGCTGTCTGCGCAGCTCTTACGGCGCTGCGATCCTCGCTGGCAGCACGTGTCGGGGCCTCTCTCTCCACTGTTTCCGGATTGCGACTGAGCGTGCTGGTTAGCCCGGGAGGCTCGCGGCCCGATTTTGCATTAAATCTGGAATGCTACCCTAGTTGGCTCTTTCTTCCCGTGATTGAAGTGCGGAGGTGATGTCGACTGGACTGGGGACAGCTACTGCTATCCCACCCAGGCGCAATAGGGGATTAAAATCAGCATCAAGCACAGGAACTCAGGCTGCTATGAAGGGGAGCAAGGCACAGGGGCTGTCCTTGACAAAAATACTGCGAGCGGAGAGAAGGAGGTATCGAGGGAAAAAGTAGCCATACCTTCACAGCAGGCTATCACAAATTTCTTCCCCCCCACAGATGCTGGGGCCGGAGGATCGCAGTCAATCCCCTGCATTGTGGCAGGAGAAGAAGGGGGGGTCGGCTAAACGCACACTACCCCTCCAAATAAGGGGGTGGTTTCATGGCCCAATAGTCCAGTACATTTGGAGGAGGGGACCCCAGGGGTAGACCTCCGGAGCCATGCTGAACCTATGGCTGCACATCTGGAAGATCTGATCCATCTGGCCCGCAGACTGAGCAGGAACAGAATGATACCCCAGTAGAGGAAGGGGTGCAGGTCATTGAACATAGGACGAGCTGGTGGAGTGGGACCCCCCCGCCCTACTCAGGGGGACAAATGAATACAAAGGACTTAATAGAGGGGGCTATGGGGTGCAGGTCCCCAGAAGACTCTCTGGCATTGGGGGACACATTATTTTCACTGACTGATGGCTCCAATACAAGTTCTGCTTAATCTTAGGGGGAAAGTGCCTCACTGTCCTCCAGCTTAGGCCCTAGCAGCCAATATGATGGGTTTGACACAGTGGTGTGGAGGAGGAAAAACACCAGGCGCAGTAAGGAGGGGGCCCCACTGGGGCAGACGAAAGAAGCCACAAAGAAACATCCAAATTTCGCCGTAAAATGGGACTACTCAGCCACAAAAAAACATGTAGACACCCGACAAGGTGACCAAAGGGGATCAAGGTGGGCATGACTGAGGAACCAAGCTTGAAGCTGATATATGAGTCAATTAAACAACATCAAGAAGAGACAGATGCGCCTGGATGGTAAAAAAAAAAAGTATGGCGACAAAGTAACTCCAAGGGGCTGTTAGAAAAGTGGTCAAAGCCTGTACCGAAATCAATGAAAGACTAACCGCAGAAGAAGAGCGAACGGCAGGACTGGAAAACGATGTCGCAAGAAGTCAGAATCAGATAGAGGCTCAAGGATCGCAAATCATGGATGTGCAGTGGAAACTCGAGGACTATGAAAATCGGCTCCTAAGCAACAATCTGATAATTCTAGGTACTGAAGAAGGGGTAGAAGGAGGGCGATATCAGAGCCTATGTTCTGAAGCTGATGCAGATGTCCTTTCCGGATCTTCAGCAGTGGAATTGGGACATTGAAATCCAGCTGGTTCACCCCTACCCATTAACACTTAAAACCGCCCGACAAGCCCATTTAGGTGGTATGCAACAGCCGAGAGCCATGATAGTTTACTTTGGTAATTTTCTACTTCGGCAGGCAGTGTTTAGGAAGGCACAACCTGATTCTAAGCGGTCTTATGAGGGGCATTCTTTTTTTACACACCCCGATTTTCGCCATGTAACAGTTGAAAGACGCTGGCGTCTAAGGCAACTGATCCAGCCATGTCAAGCACAAGGCGCTAAAGCTTATTTATTAAATCCAGCTCGCCTGAAGATAATATATAACAACAAAGTTAGAGTTTTTAAAGTAAGAGATAAAGGCGAAGGAATACATGGATGAAATTCGAAAGTAGAGTCTGACTAAGAACGTCTAACTGAACTTACAACTCACGACTTATGGGCCTGTGGGGGGCAATGTTTAATGTACCCATTAGTGCTGCTGCTTCTCTATGTATAAAAGATTGATTTCATTACGTAGGGGCACCGAGTGATGGGGGCAATGGCACAGGCTCCATCACCCAGACCTCTTTTGGGTCTGTCTGCTTCACTATATTGGTGGAAGGGTGGAAAGGGTGGCTGGGGAGAAGGGTGGGGTGGGGAGGGTTTTTGGGGGGAGTGAGGTGGGGGCAGGTGAGAGATTAGGGGGGAAAAATGGGGCACAAAGAGAATTTGGAGATTCAGGGGAGTCTAAGATAGCGTAGCGAAGACTCCCCGAGAATATGGGGCAAGGGTATCTAATGAAGGGGGGGAAGCATGATTTGAAGATAGCATTAGCGAATCATGATTAATTTACGAATTGCAACAATAAATGTTTGTGGCTTAAATGACCCCGCCAAACGGCAGAAGGTGGTAGAGGACTTAAAAATACTGCGGTCCGATATTGTTTGTTCCCAGGAAATACATATCGAGGGCTCAAATAAAAGGGTGCTCAAATTAGGGTATCATACACCACGCAGGGTATGAGAACAAGAGGGGTGGCCATTCTAACCCGAAATAAAGACATTTTATGTACAAGGCAGTGGACTGATAGATACGGTTGATGGGCCATAGGTGAACTACATAATGCCACACTTTCCTTTACTATATGCTCTGTATATGGTCCAACAGGGAATGATCCTGAGCTATTCGAGTTCTTAAATCAGGAGCTGGCCAACTCCAATTATAATGTGCAGAGATATGCATATTAATGGGATCGGGGGATTATGGGGTAATAGCACAGGAAGATACACAGGCCGCAAGCCCAAGGTTTATAGAGCCCTTACCCACCTGATCCATGGCAATGCGTTGATAGATGTTTGGCCGCATCTCAAGCTATCAGACGCAGGAAGTACATATTTTTCGGCGCCACATAGGACAGTTGCCTGCCTTGATCATTTTCTGGTCTCTCAAAATATAATAGGGGATTGCAGTATTGAAGGGTACCCTCGAGTTATGTCTGACCATAACCCCCTGGCATTAAGAATAACACTGATGGGGCGGGGGGGAGTATACCACAAAGCTGGACATTCGAAAGGGTTCTATTGGCTAATGAGGGTTATATCACTCACATGAAGAAATGGATAGAGGAATTTATGGAAAGTAATAGAGGTAGCGCCCAGATGAGTATGGTGTGGGATGCCTTTAATGCTAGTATACGGGGGAGACAATGAGTTTTAGCCTACACCATAGTAAAAAACAACACCAGCAACAGAATGATCTGAATAAAAAACTAAGGACTATAGAAGAAGAATTAGTTGTCGCAATTGAAGCTGGGGTACCCTTAGAAAACATAGTAGATAAGCTTGCTTTGTCCAAAGCAGCAATCGAAGAGGCAACGACTGAGAAAGTAACAGAGAAGTATATGATGGGGCGGGCAGAATGTTATGAGTACAGCGAGCGAGTTGGACATACATTGGAGGTGCGCACTAGGCAAAAACAGTACGCAGCTAAATAGCGGCAATTAAAAATGAAAGCGGGAACCTGGTAAGGACTGCCTCCGGAATCCAGGAGGAATTTCGTAGGTTTTATGAAAAACTATATGATGCTGAGAGGGACGGTGTCGACAATAGAATTAGGTACTATCTAGGCCCAGAGTGCAGGGAGAAATTTTCTCATGAGGGCAGGGAAACTCTGGAGGGCCCCCTTCTTATCGAAAAAAATATTTAGAGCACTTAGTGAACTCTCAGCCGGTAAGGCGGCTGGTCCAGATCTAATTCCTTTGGAGTTTTATAAAGTGTTCTGGGCAGCCCTTGGGCCTGACATAATTAACACACTTGCGCAGGCTCACATGGAGAGCCTCCGCCGGAGTCATGGGCTTAGGCTAGTATTGTGGTTTTTCAGAAAAAAGGGAAGCCACCCACAAACCCAGATTCATATCGCCCAATCACTCTTCAAAGACCGCCTAGACAACAACGCGCACAACAGCAAAGAGCTCTTCAACATCGTGAAGGAACTCTCCAACCCCAGCTCCAACACCAACGACGTCCCACCCTCGCAAGACCTGTGCGACTCGCTGGCCATCTTCTTCCACCGCAAAATCGCAGACATCCACAACAGCTTCAACGTCACGACCGCCCGACAACCACTGAGACCTCCGCCCCCACGACCACCATCCGCACCATCCGCCTGCTCTCCTGGACCAACATCAACGACGACGACACCATCAAGATCATGAACACGATCCACTCCGGATCTCCGTCAGACCCATGCCCACAACACATCTTCAACAAAGCCAGCACAGCCATCGCACCCCATCTCCGGAAAGTCATCAACACCTCCTTCGAGACAGCAACCTTCCCAGAGAGCTGGAAGCACGCCGAGATCAACGCCTTACTCAAGAAACCCAAGGCGGACCCCAAGGACCTCAAGAACTTCCGGCCCATCTCCCTGCTCCCGGCAAAGGTCATCGAGAAGACCGTCAACGAACAACTGACCCGCTACCTCGAGGAGAACAACATCCTCCTGGACCCTTCCCAGTCCGGGTTCCGCAGCAACCACAGCACCGAGACTGCCCTCATCGCCGCCACCGATGACATCAAGTCCCTGCTGGACAACGGAGAAACGGCGGCCCTCATTCTCCTGGACCTGTCAACCGCCTTCGACACGGTCTGCCACCACACACTACGAACACGCCTCCACAACGCCGGGATCCAAGAGAAGGCCCTGGACTGGACCACCTCCTTCCTCTCCGGCAGAACACAGAGCGTCCGCCTTCCCCCTTCCGCTCCGAAGCCACCGAGATCATCTGCGGCGTACACCAGGGCTCTTCCCTCAGCCCAACTCTGTTTAACATCTACATGGCACCGCTCGCCCACGTCGCCCGTCGGCACGACCTCAACATCATCTCCTACACCGATGACACCCAGCTGATCCTCTCCCTCACCAAGGACCCCCACACCGCCAAAACCAACCTTCACGAAGGAATGAAGGCTGTCGCTGAATGGATGAGGAACAGCCGACTGAAGCTGAACTCGGACAAGACGGAGGTCCTCATCCTCGGATCCACCCCTTCGGCCTGGAACGACTCCTGGTGGCCGACCGCACTGGGAACCGCCCCAACACCCACCGACCACGCAACCAACCTAGGGGTCATCCTCGACTCCACCCTCTCCATGACTAAACAGGTCAACGCCGTCTCCTCCGCCTGCTTCAACACCCTCCGCATGCTCCGCAGGATCTACAAGTGGATCCCCACTGAAACGAGAAGAACGGTCACCCAGGCCCTCGTCAGCAGCAGGTTGGACTACGGAAACGCCCTCTACGCAGGAGCCTCGGCCAAACTCCTGAGACGGCTTCAACGCATCCAGAACGCCTCTGCACGCCTGATCCTCGACATCCCTCGCCGCAGCCACATCACACCCCACCTGAGAGACCTGCACTGGCTCCCGGTCAACAAGAGGATAACCTTCAAGCTCCTCACCCACGCACACAAGGCACTCCACAACACTGGACCAACGTACCTCAACAGACGACTCCGCTTCTACACCCCCACCCGCCAGCTCCGCTCCGCCGACCTTGCCCTCGCCACAGTCCCCCGCTTCCGAAGAGCGACCTCCGGTGGCAGATCGTTCTCCCACCTCACCGCCAAGACCTGGAAGACCCTCCCCATCCACCTACGGCAGACCCAAGACCTGCTGACCTTCAGAAAACTCCTCAAGACCTGGCTTTTCGAGCAGTAGCAACATTCCCCACCCCAGCGCCTTGAGACCCTCACGGGTGAGTAGTGCGCTTTACAAATGATATGATTGATTGATTGATTGAATAGTGATGCAAAACTATACTCCAAGGTCTTAATGACTGAGCCCAGTTATTGGGCAAGTCATTTCGCCCCAGCAGCACAGCTTTATACCGGGTAGGGGGACCACGGATCATGTTAGAAGGGTTATTACACTGTAACGCAGCCATGATCACAGGAGACCCTATGGCACTTATATTATTAGATGCAGAAAAAGCATTCAATCGGGTCTCCTGGGATTATCTGTGGGCCATTATCGAATGGCTCGGGGCTGGTAGGGGGTTCATTGAGGCCTTGCGGGTGATGTATGTAGCACCAACAGGCAGAATAACAATAATGGGTGGGCAGACGGGGAAAATTAAGATAAAAAGAGGGACTAGGCAGGGCTGCCTGTGCTCTCCCTTATTGTTTGCTTGCTATATTGACCCATTTATACGGAAAATTGAGGCGAACTCAGACATCAAGCCTATGTATTCCCAAGGGTTCGAAACTAAGATTTTGGCCTATGCGGATGACTTAGCAATTGTTACACCATTCCCGGAGGCCGCAATGATGGAAATTGTGAAAGAAGCAAGAGCTTTTGGGAAGATCTCAGGATATTTGCTCAATCAACATAAACCCCAGATTGTAATTAATGGGCACCTGAACACAGTTGATTTCGGGTAGTACAATCGGCAATTAATTTAGGGATAAAGATATCACCCAATGTAGACCAAATTGTGGAACTGAATCTAGCAGCCGTTATACAAAAAGAGTCACAGGACCTTGATAGGATGAATAATTTACATCTTTCAATAGTTGGCTGATGCAATATCGTAAAAATAATTTTCCTCCCCAAAGTCCTCTATTTGTTAAGATCTTTACCCCTGACATTTGATAAACCTTGGTTTAAGAGGTTGGAGGGAATGGTTAATAGGTTTATATAGACACACAGAAAGACTAGGCGTGCCCTGAAATACATGTCTCTCCCCAGGGAGAGAGCTGGCTGGACTGTCCCCGACTTCAACCTGTACTATTTGGCGCAGCCCTTCAATGTATGTGTGGGCTAATTGGGGGAAACCCTTTGGACCCCTGGAATAGGGGGAGAGTACCTGATAATTACTACTGGTAGGGAAAGAAGCTAAAAATGTACTTCTGAAGTTTAACAAACCCAGCTATTATAAGAAGGTAAAGTTTAAGACACTTCTGGCTGCTTTTCGGCTGTGGGGAACCTTGAAGAGAAAGATGGGGATAGGAAGAAATAATTATTATACTCCACTCTATTGTAGTGTAGTTCCTATTTCCCTAATAGGCTCTGCGCATTGGAGTAATATACCCTATAGAGTTGACATAGGACTGAGGTCAGTATGTCCCTATCGAGTATATTAAACTTAATTACTTTGTGCCAGCTAACTCAGAGGCCACTAGAAACTCCTTGTAAACAAGAAGGGAGTAGTTTCTGGCAACCGCATAAACATTACAACTTCGTTTCCCTTTAGAATCGGAACACTCTCAGAATCGTGGAAACAATAGATAACAGTTTCACTCAGCTAATCGTGCATGCTTAGTTTCTTCAGAGTTACACAGAAAGAATAGACAGGCGTTTCAATAAAAGGATTTATTGAACAGTCTTGTTTCTCGTGTAAGAGATATGAGCTGTTATGATCACAAGACAGTATGCGATATATATAATGTACAGCGTAAGCAGTAGAAAGAAATACTGCGCTAGCATTATCTTTTAGCTATGACACATATTTTCATATACATAAATAACATAAGCTAAAAATGCGAGTACTCATAAGATGCTTCTCTAAGCTAGTTCTACCCCAGTGTACCTAACCGAAGTGTAGTGCAAGGTAAGAAGTAGGTGAAGTATTCTATAGTATGGTATGCTATAGTCTAGTATGCTATAGTCTAGTATGCCAAGAGTCTGGTATGCCAAGAGTCCCTCTAGGTTCTAGTCAGCTCCATACCTTGAGAATGAGAGAGGTGGGAATCCCCTTCCGGGTCTCAAAGGGAGTCAGAGCACTGGGAGCTGGATTCTCTGCGAGCAGGGATGACAGCGTCTCTTGTCAGTGCGTCAGGCCGGGACACGGGCTCCTCTAAAGTTGAGGTCTCCTCCTCCTTGCTTGGGCAAGGGAAGGTATATTTATACCCGGTAGGTGCCTTGGAATGTTAGCATTGACGTAAAGTCGGGCAGAGGAAGACGTCAGGAATGAACCCTTAAGGTATAGCGGTTCATGCATAATAAATAAGTTCTTGGAGAAATCAGTAATCCTGTGCTAGGGGAACGCCCAAGAGCTTAAGGGTCTGGTTTCTAAGAACTCGTTGTGACGTTAGGGTGGGCGGATGTAAGTGACCATGCCTGTATTTGTATAGCATGGCTAATGCCTATATAAGGACTGGGATCTTATGCCTATATAAGGGCAATGCGACTTGTGCCTATATAAGGACATGTTTCAGGAAAACCTATACACGGACACCTAAAGCGGAATACAACACCCACTCCACTTTCGAATGAACGATAGTACTAAATGCTAAACATTAAATGCTAAACATTAAACTGAGTACCACATGTTGCTAAAAACATTTCTAAAAGCATATTAAAAGAAGTTTAAAATAAACTGTTGAATGCAATAGGTACTGTACATTTTAAAGCATTTTTTCATTCTAAGCATATATTGGAAATAAATGCAACATGAATGAATAAACAGAAATATATACATATGACGAAATGGTTGACAAGTTTTCAAAAATCAAAGCCATTTCAAAACATGGTGCTAAAATGAAATTATAATAAAATAAGGTGACAATGTGTCCCTGGAAGTATTCAAAGAAGTCCGTTTTATATGAATAGTTCTACTGTAAGCAGATTGAATTGCCATGTAGTTTCAAAAAATAGAGAAAAAGAAAAAGTTCAATTTTAGGAAGAGTTCCAAGTTTTGTTCTGTTTTGAAAATATGGAGGCCAAATTTCATTGCTTCCGTGGTACACTGTGAGCCGAATCAAAGTCAGTGTATGGGTCTGGTGTAAACATGAAATCATCTATTTCTGTAGACAAAAGATCGTCTACCGATGTCGGTGACAGTTGGAATACCTCATTTAGAAGGTTAACTGCACAGAGGTGTGATGCATCGCCTTCAGCATAGGATTCCGCAGCAATGTTCGCGTCAGTTGTTACCTGTGTGCCTGTTGATCCATCTCGTACCTCAGCAGCAGCAGAAAGCGTCTGTTAGATCTCAAGGAATGCTGTCATCAGGATTGGTAGCCTCTGGGGACAACACAGAGCATGGGCCGTTATCGGGTCCAGCAGAGTATCGATATCCGTTGGCATGACTGATGGGAGTGTTAGACAGGTGTCTAGCACGCATTCTTCACCGCAAAGCAGGCAGCGTAGAACAGGTAAGATGCAATCTTGCCAGATTGGTCTAAATGACAGAAACCATGTTGTATTAAGTTCCCGTAGACGAGTATGCCCAAAAATTGTTGTATGCGCTCACAGCACTTCCGTTCTAACAGAGCTTTCTCCAAATTGCTGGGAGTGATGCCGGTTGATAGGCTTGCCATAGCGTAGTAGTAGGAATAAAAACAGGATTCCCGCAACCAGTGCTAGAATTAATGGCACACCACCAAACACCGAATGTGCGAAGTTTGGAATGATCCCGAGGACTGCCTGAAAAGGTGTTAACAGTCCTGAACAGATGGTCTTAAATACATGTACAATCCTGCTCGTATCAGACATGTTTAAGATACGTTTCATCATTTCTATGAAATGTATAGGGCAGTTTGTACGAATTAAAGCCTGTATCTCAGCCGAAGTCCTTGCAATTTGTAAATCATAGATTTCTTTGGCCGAGGTCAAAGGCACGGTCTGTTGCAAAAGCATGGCTTTCATTCTGCTTAAAGTATCAAAACGTATAAAAGAAACATTCATTGAAGGCCATAGAGGCGAATCCCTGACTGTGTCTATTGGGGGGAACAATACTTGCATACAACAAGTAACCCTGGAGCCGACCGTTACCAGATATGGGATGCCTGGCAACATGCCACAGCAACTCTGATCATTCAACATGAGGTAACTCCCGTTAGAAAGTTGGCCAAACGTTGGATTAATCACAGCAGCTGGTGTACCCTGCTGGTGGCAGGACAAGTTTGCCACAGAACCATTACAAGCCCTGTGTAAAGAAATGTCCTGACATATGAGTGAACCGCTCAGTGCATTTTCACAGTGTGTACCGCTTAGAAACACTTCACGATCCCCACTCCAACATCTGTAATCGTAAGGTAAATCCCAGGATGTCTTAATGTACTCCTTACCCAACCTTTCATATTTGCCTGCTTGCATTTGTTTGAGGCAATACTGAAAATGAAAAGTAGTGACAGGCACAGTTATTTTGCCATGAATAAGCCATTCTGTAGCTGGTTTTTCTGCTACCGTAAATGGTAATTTTTCCAGTTTTTCAATGCTTGGCACTGTATACTTTGCTCCCCTTTGTGCCAGTTCGATCTGTTTATCCGTTAGATTGTATTCTGCGAACAGAGACGACGTGTTGATAAAACGCCAAGGCACATAGCCTGCACGCAAAGATTGCAGCGTCCAGCCTAATAACATAATAGAACGTAACTGAGATTGGCCTTCTTGTAACATGGCTAAATCTTGTTCCAGTATGTCAATAGCAGAGGATACAATGTTGTCCAATGAATACATTCTGGATGACAAAGTTGTTAACCCATTGTCGACCACAGTGAGAGATTTCTCTAAGTTAATACAATCAAGTTCACGTATTCTTTCTGCGGCCTCTGCCTGTGAAACCTTCCATATTTCATTATAAACAGCATAAATGCCGGCATATATTGAACGTTTTTGATGTGGTTTTCTTGGTCCTAGCAAGAATTCCCTAAGGTCTGCTTCTTCTTTAAGTAAAGATAAGTGTTGTTTCACATCCTCAAGTGTAGATTTTTGTAACCAGTCAAGGCACAATTTTCCTACACTGTATGTTGTTACTACCCCTGGATGTTGTCGTTGAACATAACGTGGGTCTGGCCTATTGATAGTAAAGCCCTGTATTCTATTCAGGAATCTTTCTTGACAGATGTTTGTGTCTGTGGGCTAGAGTAACCATTTTTTCCAATCAGGATCTGATCTGTTGTTTTGTAGTATTGTGTCTACTGTGACCGCTCCCTGTGTAGTGCTATTACTTGCAGGTGTTGGTACAGAAGGTGTGTTCATGTCTTTGATCTTGGCTAAACCAAGGCAAGACGTTTGTTGCACAGGGTCATTCAAAAACATTATTTGATGTGGGATGATACAGGCTCTAAACAAAGCTTCTATCCCCTGCATTGCCAATCTTTAGAACCCCAGACAGATTTTGTGTCGATTGTGTCTTTCCAAAAGTCAAATCCTTGTCTAGACAGTTGGGTAATAAAGGCTGCAGAATAAATCTGTTTTGTATTAGTTATCATCATTTTCTGTCCTGTTTTGTTTACATTCTTATAGTAAAATGTTTCTGGATCAGATGTATTGTACCCTGAAAAATATGGAAACTTATTTGCAAACGTTTTGAACTACCCTTTGGTGGTGTAGGACAATGTTCCCATTGGTTAAACATAAGCACATTTCTAGGTGTTGCAGATTTATGCAAGAAATGATGACCATAGTGGTTGTAACAATAAAGCTGTTCATAGTCTGATGAACCCTCTAAGTATTCATTGTTAGAGAATGCAGCAGACCTTTCTAGATCAGGCATCATATCATTAACAGTCTCAAAGTCCCAATCATCAGAATAGGTACTGGAGGTAATAAAGTCTCTTAATGAAATTTTAAATAAATGTGGAATCTTCAAAAGTTCCGTCGGGCCGAATATAACGAAATCGGTTTTGTCCCAAACTATACCATCCTGTATAGGAACGCCTGTGATGTTCACTGCTGACAAGTCTCTTGCTTCACGATGGGAAGATTTGTGTGGTTTTAAAAGTAAGTTCACATTTTTACTTTCAGTGTCCATATGGATGTATCTGCCATTTATAAGCACGCTAAGAGTCATAACCAAAGCTAGCCAAAACAGAAAGAAAAATATTCCAGAAATAATCCATATTTCAATCCATGGTGAAACCAGATAAGTCTCTTTCAGAAAATGAAAAAGGTCTTGTACTTGTTTTTTGAAAGTTTTTGAGGCTGGCGTCGTTTCAGGCTCACTCGAACCTCAGAAAACGTATCAAAGTTAATGAAATAGCCAGAAGCAGTTCGGTCAATTGTTGAAATTGCATCAGGATTCGGTGAAATCGCTGGAACCAGTTGATCACGTGTTACGTTGATGTAGACAGGTGTATCTGGACGAACTGTTACTTGAGTTTCAAGAGGGATGAGTTCCATAGCATTGTTGCTTAGTCCTTCAGCTGTTACTGCTGAATTCTCGATGGTTATGAGTCTTTCAGTCTGAACCTCTTGGATAGTAGCGAGAGGAGTGCGTCTGCTACTAGGTCAGAGTCCACGAGGCCTACTATTTAGTATTGGCTACATACTGTGGTTTGATGAGGTCGATTGACACAAATCTTTTCTCCTTTTTACCAGCAAGGGGCGGCAGAAGTACTGTTCTTGTTCCGTGGACGGCTAGGACAGTTACTGGTTGTCTGTAAGAAGGTCCAAATTCCTTCTTGTCCGCAATCTTCTCTCTGACTAGATCCCCAACTTTTGGGATCCAGACAGGTCTTGCTGGGACTGCCGGTGTTTCCCAGTGGTGGTTGGCTTCAGGAACACGTTGCTTTGTTTCGATCTTAGTTCATTTAGATCCTGTAAAACAGCCAAACGATCTTTGATATCAAAGGGTTTATTTTTCACCACTGTGCCTTTACATTCGAGATCAGGAACCCACATTCTTGTCCCAAATAGGACCTCATATGGAGTGACCCCCCATAGAGAACTTCTTGGCAAATTATTTAATGAGCGTTGGACCCCATAAAGATGTTTGACCCACCCATCACCCAAACCTAATACTCTAGCTGCTTTATGTCCCGGTTTTTCCATTCCACAACAGAATTTCCCTCAGGATGAAACGGAGAGGAGTACCGCAATGCTACGCCCAAACTGGCCATGGCTTCTTTGTAAGCCCGAGAGCTAAACGCAGGGCCCTGGTCAGAATGTAGTGTGCCTATTGCGTATGTGCCGATAAAGACTCGCAAATCTTTTATAACAGTTCGAGCCTCAGCAGAGCGCTGAGGCCATATCCATAGGAACCTTGAGCACGAATCCACTGCGACCATTATATATTTATAGTTACCGTCCCTTTGCAAGGGACCGCAGTGGTCTCGGTAAACACAAGCTAATGGTTTGTCTGAAATCAACAGGGGTGTCTGCGCAGGCCGTTTCACTGTGGAGACTTTCATCTGTTGTCATATTTCAGATTCCAAAACATAGTTTTTGGTCTGTTTCCTAATGCCAGGCCACCAATATCTTTGTTTTAGTAAAGATACTGTTGCAGAAACACCTGCATGGGCAGAGGCTATCCCCTCATGTGCTGCTAGGATCAGTCCTAATCTACGTTCCATGTTTGGAATTATCCTATCCCCCACTCCAGGGATTCGAGCAAAAGGAACGTTGTTCGCATCAATTACATAAGAGTACTTGAGTGGAAATTTCTTTGGTAACGCCGCACCACTGCCTTTGCTTGAAGCATTGACAGCCAACAATATCACACTGTCTATTCTCGTTTTTGAACGAGTGATCGCAGCTACGGAAGCCGTCTGAACAGCCCCCTTTGCGGCTTCATCAGCCAATGAATTCCCTGCAACGTGAACGCCATCACGTTGATGACTCAGCGTGTGTATTGTTGTATACTTCATAGGGTGTCCATAAACGGGCTTTCTAGAATCATGACCTTATATAGGCACAATCCAACATGCCCTTATATAGTCATAAAAACCCAGACCTTATTTAGGCATAAACCGTGCACACCAAATACAGGCATGGCTTCCGACATCCGTCCACCCTAGCGTCTCAACGAGTCCGTGAACAAACAGACCCTCAAGCTGCGGGAATTTCCCTTGCCCAGGATTATTGATTTCTTCAAGGACTCATACATTATGCATGAACCTCTTAGTCCCTAAGGGATTCATTCATGACGTCTTTCGCTGCCCAACTCACGTCAATGCTACCATTTTCAGGTATAAATATACCTCCCCAAACCCCTGTAAATCAGAGGAGACCTCGACTTCAGAGGAGCCCGATTCCCGGCCAGACGCACTGAGAAGACGCTGCCCTTCCTGCTCGCAGAGAGACCAGCTTCCAGTGATCTAACTTCCCTTGCGGGGTGTTGGAGTTCGAGTCCGGAAAAGAGATTCCCACCTCTCTCATTCCTAAGGTATGGAGCCGACTAGAACCTAGAGGGACTCTTGGCATACTAGACTCTTGGCATACTAGGCGTAACATACTCTTAGTATAACCTAGTCAGGAATACAGCACCTACTCCTACTTCTCCCTACACCTAGGATAGGTTAGGTACACTGGGGTAGAACTAGGGTAGAAACGCATCGTATGAGTACTCGCATTTTTAGGCTGTGTTATTTTATGTAAATGCATAGATGCTAAAAAGATAATGCTGACGCAGTATTATTTATTTTTACTGCTCACCTTGTACATCATTTATCTCGCATACTGTCTTGTGATCGTAACAGCACATCTAATTTACAACAGAAACAAGACTGTTCGATAAAACCTTTTATTGAAACGCCCGTCTGTTATTTCTGTGTAACTCTGAGAATGACTGAAACATGCACAACTGAGCTGAAGTGAAATAGTTATCTATTGTTTCTACGACTCTGGGACACATCCTGATTCTGTAAGGGAAACACAGTAGGTCATGTTTTGCGGCAGCCAGAAACTAATCCCTTCTTGTCGTCAAGAAGTTTCTAGTGGCCTCTGAGCTAGCTGGCACAAGTAATTAAGTTTAATATACTCGATAGGGACATACCGACCTTAGTCCTATGTCAAACCTATAGGATATATTATTCCAATGCGCAGAGCCTATAAGGGATATAGGAGCTACACTACATGGCGCCCAACGTTTGGTAAGGCAGTAATTCAACGTTAGATACTGAGTAACTCAGCTGTGCACTTTTATTTTCTCTCAGAGACCCCTACCCATATACTCCAAAAGACGTCTGGAGTGGGCAGGGTTAATATCCGCCACGGCTACATAGGGAAGACCCCTATATATTAGCTGTTGGTTTGCTCAACGTTGAAGGATACACTGTTCCACAATATTGTGCACCTTATCTTTGTTTCCTTGAAACTTGTCCTACATTTTTCATAAAACAAAATGTCCTTAAACGGGGACAATCCCGCCGGAAACGGTGGAGCTGCGGCTGATCCAGCCCAACCAGCACTTTTTAACTTCACTGGTTTAAATGAAACCGAGGAGGGTGTCATAGACATTCCTCCAAACTTAAAAAGAGCCATTACTCTAAAACTTATAAAACATGGCCTATCTCCGAGAGGAGGTAGAGCAGTTTTCGTGATTGAGGCACATGAATCCTTTCAGACAGAGGTATTCTATTCATGGGTAATATTTCCTGAATCTAATCCAGTAACTCACTTGTTTAACTTCTACAAAGAAGATGAACAACCAGAGGAATACATTCCTTTCAAGGATATTGAAATTCCATTAACATACCAGGAGCACCAGCTCTGGTTTAAAGGCGCCCTAAAACATCACAGAAATATAACCAGGCTCGGTCCGCTAGGCAGACCAGGAGCAACATGGCCGATTCTAGCCGGCTACACACCACATCCAGACATCGAAATAATGTCAGATGAGGAACTACTTAATCAACTCACAGAGTTAATAAAAATCTACAGACAATTAGTTCAATATGTCATGAGGACTTTCACAGTCCAACAACCATTAACACTTCCAAATCAAGCTCCTCCACAGGGGAGTACACTAAAAATTACACCACAGACTCTTTACGCAGTCATGGGTAAAATGCCCACTAAGCGGGAGCAAATTCCGTTTTGGATAGCTCAAAAAATTACTCAAATCGAAGCAGTATTTCCAAATACTAGCCCACATGAGAAACACAGAATACTAACCATTAGTTTACCAATGGGGATCACACCACAACTGGAAGACTGCACCACTTGGGGCTCAGTCTTTGCTGCCATCTGCACAAAAACACACGGCATTCCGTCAATAGCGGTAATACCAGATGTCCTAAAACAAATTCAAAACGAATACGGGGCAGAGCCTGCTTTAAATTTAGGTATGAAATTACTGAAAAATTTTGAACAGGTCTCAACAATAATATTGTCAAATATTAAAGGGGAGGCAGCAGCAGTGGCGATCCGACTAAAACTGAGGGAATTCGATGTTACAGAACATCAAACAGAGCTACCCAGAATTATAGAGCAATCATATGCAGAATTAGGCAGAGATAGTTTGGGTGGGAGACCAGTTAAACCAAAACTATCTGAAAGTCCTGAGAAGGACTCAATTAAACAAACTCCTACATCTTCTAAAAAGAAGTGGGATTCTAACAAACAAAATTCAAACGAGAAAGGTTCTCAATCCCGAGGTAGGTCTCCTCAAAAGGAGCCCTCTGAAAGGAGGTATAACCTCAGGAATAGGGATAATTTGAGAAAACCTGATAGGTATCAAGATAATGATACACGTTCCTCTCGTCCCTTTCAGACTTCGGAAAGAAGAGGACGAACTGAACATAGAGAGAGAAGAACGCGTGAACTCGAAAAACGACAAGCACGCAACAAAAGCTAAAACTAAACCTCAATTCTCCAAAAAGAAGGTAGCAGGTCTAATAGTAAGACATGCCGAGAATACTGAGAAGTCAACTCAAAAACGGGGAATGGGCTCAGACAATGCTGGACAGTGCAGCAGAAGTCACAATAGCTCGCCAGAACCTGATGGAACTTCTGGAGATAGTGGACTTGAATGAGTACATTACAGTAGAGACTGTAGACACCAGGGTTAGTACTCCACAAAGGTTATATGAAATAACACTCCGGATGGAGGGAGACAAACCTAGACAGGTTAAAGCACTTTTTGGGGAAAAACTATCAAAGGGTTATGACATACTTCTAGCAGAAAAGGACTGGCCACCACAATTTGTCAGGGAGTGCCCACACGGCGAGGACATGATTATGCCTGCCTTCTCCAATCACATACCAATTCACTTAAAATATACATATGCCAGAAAATGGGCAGTTGCCCAGGCTCCAGCATTATATAAAAATCATGTAGGATGGGATGAGGATTCCCCTCACCATAAAATACATCTGAAACATAAACCTACTGCTCAGAGGCAGTATCCTATTAAGCAAGAAGCTAAAAAACAGGTCAGGGAGATTTTAAATCAACTTGAATACCAAGGGGTGATTGAAACTTGCACCTCATCTATGAACAATCCTTTGTTTCCTGTCTCCAAGCCAGACAATACATATCGTCTAGTTTTGGACTACAGACATTTAAACACTTGTTCTAAAACTTTTGCAGTGCAAAATGCACACAGCACAGCATTAATGAATAACATTGTGCGTAAAAAATACAAAACCACATTAGACATCTCAAATGGTTTCTTTTGTCAAAACATAGCACCTGAAAGTAGGTACTTAACGGCATTCTCCATAATGGGGACCCAGCGTCACTTTTGTCGACTCCCACAAGGGTTCAAGAACAGCCCAGGTTTATTCTCAGCGAGAGTAACGGAGTTACTACAAATTTATGACAACGAGGCATTGTCCTATGTCGATGACATTTATCTGACAGACGATGACTTGGAAAAACACTTGAACAGGGTGAGCACCATTATATTGGGATTCGCCTCTGAGGGCTACAAGTTCAACTTTAAAAAGTCCCGAATTGCCCATCTCAATGTCCTATTTTTGGGGTATGAGCTTTCAAGTGAAGGCAAGAGCTTGGCAGCTAACTTTCTAGAGAAGTGTGCGCTGATCCAACCTCCTAAAACGCTAAAAAACTTACAATCAATCCTGGGTTTCCTCAATTTTGGCAGAACATACATTCTAAACTACGCAGAAAGGGTTAAACCTCTCTACGCATTAATAAAACCTGATTTTTCAATCAAAAACTGGACACAGGAACACACAGAAATTTTGCGTTCACTCCAAGCTAACATGCTAGCAACAAATCACTTACAAACACGAGTAAGTGTAAGAAATTTGGTGATTCGAATAATTTCGGGTCAATGTGGATTCACTTACTTAACCTTTAATGAGGGTGAGAAAGTACCAATTGCGTACAAATCACATTTGTACACACAAGCGGAAATGCGTTTCAGTTCAACTGAAAAAATTCTAACAGCAGTTCAAACAGCTGTAGCAAAAGAAAGAGCCTTAGCCCAAGGGAAACGCATAATTGTCGTTACTCCGGTACCGGCTTTAGAAGCGGTTACAAAAGCGAGCATTCCAAATGCTAAAGCACTACATCCAAGATGGATACAATGGGTTAATTCTCTTGCTGCAACTGATGTTGAATATGTTTTTGATCCAGATTTAAAAACACAGTCATTTCTCCAATATGAACAAGAATGTCCTCTGCCCACTGAGATTCTGCCTCTCGATCAGTATGAATTTATAGTTTACACTGACGGATCCGCACAGCCCGCAACAGGGAGTAAGCAAGCTTACAGTGCAGCGTGTGCTATCGTTAAAGGTTGCATGCGAAATGGCATCTTCAGACCTATGGTCACAAAAACTCAGTCACTAGGTGATTGTACAGCTCAGCGAGCTGAACTACAGGCATTCAAACTGGCACTTGAAAGTACGGATCGAGAATTCCTCACACTGATCGTGTGCGATTCCTACTACTGTGTTCAGTCGTATAATGATTATATACGAACCTGGCTTGAAAATGGTTTTAAGGATGCAAAAGGTGGCACAATTAAGCACAAACTGCTTTGGGAACAAGTAGTTCAGTTGAAAAACGAACTACCAAAAGCTCACGTGATTCACACACTGAGTCATCAGCGTGATGGCGTTCAAGTTGCAGGGAATTCATTGGCTGACGAAGCCGCGAAGGGGGCTGTTCAGACAGCTTCCGTAGCTGCGATCACTCGTTCCAAAACAAAAATAGACGGTGAGATAATGTTAGCTGTCAATGCTTCAAGCAAAGGCAGCAGTGCAGCGTTACCAAAAAAGTTTCCACTCAAGTACTCTTATGTAATTGATGCGAATAACGTTCCTTTTGCTCGAATCCCTGGAGTGTGGGATAGGGTAATTCCAAACATGGAACGAAGAGCAGCCTTGATTTATGAAACGCATTTGGGGGAGGGTCTGACACATCAAGGGATCTCAAAAACAATTTTGACATTAAAAGAGATGTACTGGTGGCCTGGAATGAATACACACATTCACATATTTATCAACAATTGCTTAGACTGTAAATTACAGCGAGAGAGCCACCAGACACCATGCAGCGAATGCGGCAGCCCAGTGCAGACACCACTATTAGACAGCATTAGGCTATCTACTCGCCAGCGTCCTACTGGACAAGGGCATTCCCACAAATACTGAATCTAGGTTCCTATGGTTATGGCCTCAGCGCTCAGCTGACGCTCGAACTGTTATAAAAGATTTGCGAGTCTTTATCGGCACATACGCAATAGGCACGTTTCATTCTGACCAGGGTCCTGCGTTTAGCTCTAGGGCTTACAAAGAGGCCATGGCCAGTCTGGGCGTTGCATTGCGGTACTCCTCTCCATTCCATCCTGAGGGAAATTCTGTTGTGGAAAGGAAAAACCGGGACATAAAGCAGTCTATAACAGCTAGGGTATTAGGCTCGGGTGTTGGGTGGGTCAAACACCTCAATAGCGTCCAGCGCTCTCTCAATAATTTGCCAAGAAGTTCTCTAGGGGGAGTCACTCCATATGAGGTCCTATTTGGGACAAGAATGTGGGTTCCAGACTTAGAACACGTAGGCACAGTGGTGGACAACAAAGAATTTGATATCAAAGATCGTTTGGCTGTTTTACAGGAACTAAATGAGTTAAGAACGAAACAAAGCAACGTATCCTTACAGCCAACCACCACTGGGGAAAAATCGTCGGTCCCAGCAAGGCCTGTCTGGATTCCGAAAGTTGGGGATCTAGTCAGAGAAAAAATCGCGGACAAGAAGGAATTTGGACCTTCTTACAGACAACCAGTACCTGTTCTAGCTGTTCAAGGAACCAGGACAGTACTTCTGCCGCCCCTTGCTGGAAGAAAGGAGAAAAGATTTGTGTCCATCGACCTCATCAAACCACAGCATGTGGCCAATACTAAGCAGTAGGCCTCGTGGACTCCGACCTAGTAGCAGACGCACTCCTCTCGCTACTATTCAAGAGGTTCAGACTGAAAGACTGATCACGATCGAGAATTCAGCTGTAACAAATGAAGGACTAAGCAACCAAGCTATGGAACTCATCCCTCTTGACAACCAAGTAACAGTTCGTCCAAATACACCTGTCTACACCAACGTGACACGTGAAGAACTGGTTCCTGTGATTTCAACGAATCCTGATGCAATTCCAACAATTGACAGAACTGCTTCTGGCTATTTCATTGACTTTGATACGTTTTCAGAGGATCCAAGCGAACCTGAAACGACGCCAGCATCATCGAAAATCAAGCAGCAAGTACAAGACTTTGTTCACTTTATGAAAAAGACTTATCTGGTTTCTCCATGGATTGAACTCTGGATTACATCTGGACTTTTTGTTTTTCTGCTCTGGCTAACTTTGGTAACAACTATAAGCGTACTAATAGGTGGCAGATACATCCATGTGAACATTGAAGGAAAAGACATAAAAGTACTTTTGAAACCACATAAATCTTCCCATCGTGAAGCAAGAGACTTGTCATCAGTGAACATCACAGCGGTTCCTATACAGGATGGTATAGTGTGGGACAAAACAGATTATGAAATCTTCGGTCCAAGTGAACAATTGAACATTCCACATTTGTTTAAAATTTCATTGAGTGATTTAATAACGTCCAGTACCTATTCAGATGATTGGGACTTAGAGACTGTTCAAGATATAATGTTTGATCTAGAAAAATCTGCTGCATTTTCTAAAAATGAATTTTTAGAAGGTTCATCCGATTACGAAGAAATGTTTTGTTATAACCATTTTGGTCATCATTATTTGCACAAAACTGCATATCCAAGAAATGTGTTTATGTTTAATCAATGGGAACATTGTCCTACACCACCACAAGGTAGTTCGAAAACATTTGCTAGTAAATTTACATATTTTTCAGGTTATAATATATCTGATCCAGAAACGTTTTACTTTAGAAATATGAACAAAACAGGACTGAAAATTATGTTAACCAATACCAAACAGATTTATTCTGAAGCATTTATTGCCCAACTGTCTACACAGGGTTTCGACTTATGGAAAGACACAATCGAGACAAAAACTGTCTGGGGTAGTAAAGATTGGCAAGTCCAGGGTATAGAAGCACTATTTAGAGCCTGTATAATCCCTGAACAAATACTGTTTTTGAATGACACCGTCCAACAGACATCTTGTCTTGGATTCGCCAAGATTAAAGAGATGAAAACACCTTCTGTGCCAACACCTGCCAGTAATAACAATACAAAGGCAGTGGTGACAGTTGACGATATACTACAACTCAACAGAACAGATCCTAATTGGAAAAAATGGTTGATCTGGCCCACAGACACGAATAACTGTCAGGATAGGTTCTTGAACAAAACTCAGGGCTTTACTATTCATAGGCCAGACCCAAGATATGTCCAAAGACAACATCCGGGGGTAGTAACAACATATAGTGTAGGAAAATTATGCCTCGATTGGCTGCATAAATCTACACTACAGGATGTGAAGCAACACTTAACCTTACTTGCACATGACGCAGATCTTAGGGAATTCTTGCTTGGACCAAGAAAACCGCGTCAAAAACGTTTCATATATGCCGGTATCTATGCTGCTTATAACGAAGCATGGAAAGTGTCACAGATGGAGGCTGCAGAACGAATACGTGAACTTGATCGTATTAATTTAGAGAAAACACTCTCTGTAGTCGACAATGGGTTAACAACTTTGTCCTCCAGGATTTATTCATTGGATGGTATTGTATCCTCTGCTATTGACATTCTAGAACAAGACTTGGCTATGTTACAACAAGGTCAGTCTCAATTACGTTCTATTGTGTTATTGACATGGACGCTGCAATCATTGCGAGCGGGCTATGTGCCTTGGCGTTTCATCAACACGTAGTCTCTGTTTGCAGAATACAATCTAACTGATAAACAGATCGAATTGGCACAAAGAGGAGCAAAGTATACAGTGCTGAGCATTGAAAAAATTGACAAACTACCATTCACAGTGGCAGAAAAACCAGCTACAGAATGGCTTATTCATGGCAAAATAACATTACCTGTGACAACTTTTCAGTTTCAATATTATCTCAGACAGATGCAAGCAGGCAAATATGAAAGGTTGGGTAAGGAATACATTAAGACATCTTGGAATTTACCGTATACACATAAATGTTGGAGTGGGGATCGTGAAGTGTTTCTTAGCGGAACTAACTGTAAGCATGCACTGACCGGTTCACTCATATGTCAGGACATTATTTTACATGGAGCTTGTAATGGTTCTGTGGCAAACCTGTCCTGTCATCAGCACGGTTCACCAGCTGCTGTGATTAATCCAACGTTTGGACAACTTTCTAATGGGAGTTACCTCATGTTGAATGATCAGAGCTGCTGTGGAATGTTGCCCGGCATCCCATATCTAGTAACGGTCAACTCCAGGGTCACTTGCTGTATGCAAGTATTGTTTCCCCAATAGACACAGTCAGGGAGTCGCCTTTATGGCCTTCGCTGGATGTCTCTTTTATAAGATTTGATACTTTAAGCAGAATGAAAGCCATGCTTTTACAGCAAACAGTGCCTTTGACCTCGGCCAAAGAAACGTATGATCTACAAGTTGCAAGGACTTCGGCTGAGATACAGACCTTAATACGTACAGACTGCCCTATACATTTCGTGGAAATGTTATCACGTATCTTCAACATGTCAGATACAACAGGAATTGTACATGTATTTAAGAGCATTTGCACCGGTCTCTTAACACCGTTCCAGGCAATACTTGGAATCATTCCGAACTTTGCACATTCGGTGTTTGGTGGCATACCACTGATTCTAGCACTTGTTGCGGGAATTCTATTCATCTGTCTGCTATTGCGCTATGGCCAGCCTTTTCGCAGCAATAACTCCGAGCGAAATGGAGAGAACTCTCCTTGAAAGAAAGTGCCGTGAGCGGATAGTACAGCTACTAGGCATGACTCGTCTACGGGACCTTAGTACAACATGGTTCCTGTCATTCCGACCAATCTGGCAAGATTGCATCTTACCTGTTCTACGCTGCCTGTTATGCGGTGAAGAATGCGTGTTGGACGCATGTCTAACATATCCATCAGCTGCGCCAAAGGACGTCGATACTTTGCTGGTCCCGATAACGGTCCATGCTTCGTGTTGTCCCCACAGGCTCCCAATACTGATGTCAGCATTCATTGAGATCTCACAGACGCCTCCTGCTGCTGCTGAGGTACGAGAAACAACTCCAGGCACACAGGTAATAACGGACGCGAACGTTGCTGCAGCAGCTTATGCTGAGGGCGATGCTTCCCATCTTTGTGCGATTAATCTTTTACACGAGGTGTTCCAACTTACACCAACGACAGTGGATGATGTTTTGTCTATTGAAATAGATGATCTCATGTTTACACCAGACCCGTAAACTGACTCTGATTCGGCATACTATGTTCCAGTACGACAGCAACAATTTGGCCTTCATTTTCAAAGACTTGGAACTTTACCAAATTTGAACTTTGTCCCATTTCTCAAACGGAAAATGGCACTTCTCTCTGCTTACAGTAGAACTAGCCTTATAATACAGACTTGGCAGTACTTCCGGGGACATTTAGTCATCTTATGTGTCTAGACCATTTCATTTAACTACATGACAGGAAGTGGCTTTGATTTTGAAAACTTATCAGGCTTTTTTTTTTGTCATATGTAAATATTGCTTTTTAGTGCATTCTATTTGCGTTTAATTTCATGCTTTATGCAGGTACTGAAAAAGCATTGAGTGATGATGTACAGAAACATTTGCATTTTTTATATGTTTTTTAAATGCTTTTAGGATATGTTTTAATATGCGTTACTCTAATATAATGTTTAGCATTCTTAGATGTTTTGGCATTTTAGTATCATTGTTTCCACGAAAGAGGAGTGGGTGTTGTATACTTCATAGGGTGTCCATAAACGGGCTTTCTAGAATCATGACCTTATATAGGCACAATCCAACCTGCCCTTATATAGGCATAAAAACCCAGACCTTATTTAGGCATAAACCGTGCACACCAAATACAGGCATGGCTTCCGACATCCGTCCACCCTAGCGTCTCAACGAGTCCATGAACAAACAGACCCTCAAGCTGCGGGAATTTCCCTTGCCCAGGATTATTGATTTCTTCAAGGACTCGTACATTATGCATGAACCTCTTAGTCCCTAAGGGATTCATTCATGACGTCTTTCGCTGCCCAACTCACGTCAATGCTACCATTTTCAGGTATAAATATACCTCCCCAAACCCCTGTAAATCAGAGGAGACCTCGACTTCAGAGGAGCCCGATTCCCGGCCAGACGCACTGAGAAGACGCTGCCCTTCCTGCTCGCAGAGAGACCAGCTTCCAGTGATCTAACTTCCCTTGCGGGGTGTTGGAGTTCGAGTCCGGAAAAGAGATTCCCACCTCTCTCATTCCTAAGGTATGGAGCCGACTAGAACCTAGAGGGACTCTTGGCATACTAGACTCTTGGCATACTAGGCGTAACATACTCTTAGTATAACCTAGTCAGGAATACAGCACCTACTCCTACTTCTCCCTACACCTAGGATAGGTTAGGTACACTGGGGTAGAACTAGGGTAGAAACGCATCGTATGAGTACTCGCATTTTTAGGCTGTGTTATTTTATGTAAATGCATAGATGCTAAAAAGATAATGCTGACGCAGTATTATTTATTTTTACTGCTCACCTTGTACATCATTTATCTCGCATACTGTCTTGTGATCGTAACAGCACATCTAATTTACAACAGAAACAAGACTGTTCAATAAAACCTTTTATTGAAACGCCCGTCTGTTATTTCTGTGTAACTCTGAGAATGACTGAAACATGCACAACTGAGCTGAAGTGAAATAGTTATCTATTGTTTCTACGACTCTGGGACACATCCTGATTCTGTAAGGGAAACACAGTAGGTCATGTTTTGCGGCAGCCAGAAACTAATCCCTTCTTGTCGTCAAGAAGTTTCTAGTGGCCTCTGAGCTAGCTGGCACAAGTAATTAAGTTTAATATACTCGATAGGGACATACCGACCTTAGTCCTATGTCAAACCTATAGGATATATTATTCCAATGCGCAGAGCCTATAAGGGATATAGGAGCTACACTACAGTATCACGTGAGCTTTTGGTAGTTCGTCTTTCAGCCGAACTACTTGTTCCCAAAGCGTTTTATGCTTTATTGTGCCACCTTTTGCATCTTTGAACCCGTTTTCAAGCCAGTTTTGTATATATTCATTATACGACTGAACACAGTAAAAAGAATCGCACACTATAAGTGTGGGGAATTCGCGATCTGGATTTTCAAGTGCCAGTTTGAATGCTTGTAGCTCAGCTCGCTGAGCTGTACAATCTCCTAGAGATTGAGTTTTAGTGACCATTGGTCTGAAGTTACCATCTTGCATGCGACCTTTACCGATTGCACACGCTGCACTGTAAGCTTGCTTACTCCCTGTAGCGGATTGTGCTGATCCGTCAGTATAAATTATAAATTCGTACTGATCTAGAGGCAAAATTTCAGTGGGCAGAGGACATTCATGTTCATATTGCAGGAACGCTTGTGTTTTTAAATCAGGATCAAAAACATATTCAACATCTGTTGCAGCAAGATAATTAACCCATTGTATCCATCTAGGATGTAAAGCTTTTGTATTTGGAATGCTCGCTTTTGTAACTGCGTCTAAGGCTGGTACTGGGGTTACGACAATAATGCGTTTTCCTTGAGCTAGAGCTCTTTCTTTTGCTACAGCGGTTTGAACTGCTGTCAGTATTTTTTCTGTTGAAGTGAAGCGCATTTCTGCTTGTGTATACAAATGTGATTTGTATGCTATTGGTACTTTTATCACCCTCATTAAATGTTAAATAGGTGAATCCGCATTGACCCGAAATTATTCGGATCACTAAATTGCGATGATTTACGCGTGTTTGTAAGTGATTTGTTGCTAACATGTTAGCTTGGAGTGAACGCAGGATTTCTGTGTGTTCTTGTGTCCAATGTTTTGTTGAAAAATCAGGTTTGATTAATTCGTAGAGAGGTTTAACCCTTTCTGCGTAATTTAGAATGTAAGTTCTTCCAAAATTTAGGGAAACCCAAGATGGATTGTAAATTTTTCAGCGTTTTTGGAGGTTGGAGCAGCGCGCACTTTTCTAAAAAGTTAGCTGCCAGGCTCTTGCCTTCACATGAAAACTCATATCCCAGGAAAAGGACATTGAGATGGGCAATTCTGGATTTTTTAATGTTGAATTTATAGCCCTCAGAGGCGAAGCCCAATATAATGGTACTCACCCTGTTCAAGTACCTATGTAGATCATCTGTCAGATAGATGTCATCGACATATGACAATGCCAAATTATCATAGATTTGTAGTAACTCTGTTACTCTTGCAGGGAATAACCCCAGGCTGTTTTTGAACCCTTGTGGGAGTCTACAAAATTGACGCTGGGTCCCCATTATTGAGAAAGCTGTTAAGTACCTGCTTTCAGGTGCTATGTTTTGACAAAAGAAACCATTTGAAATGTCCAATGTGGTTTTATATTTTTTACGCACAATGTTATTCATTAATGCTGTACTATGTGCATTTTGCACTTCAAATGTTTTGGAACAAGTGTTTAAGTGTCTGTAATCCAAAACTAGACGATATGTATTTTCTGGTTTGGATACAGGAAATAAGGGATTGTTCATTGAGGAGGTGCAGGTTTCAATCACCCCTTGGTATTCAAGTTGATCTAAGATCTCCCTGACCTGTTTTTTAGCTTCTTGCTTTATTGGGTACTGCCTTTGTGCAGTAGGTTCATTTTTTAGCTGTATTTTATGGTGAGGTGAGTCCTCATCCCATCCCTCATGATTTTTATATAATGCTGGGGCCTGGGCAACTGCCCATTTCCTGGCATAATTATATTTTTGGTGAATTGGAATATGGTTGGAGAAGGCAGGCATAATGATGTCCTCACCATGTGGGCACTCCCTGACAAAGTGCGGTGGTCAGTCTTTTTCTGCTAGAAGTATATCATAACCCCTTGAAAGTTTCTCCCAAAAGAGTATTTTCACTTTTCTTGCTATGCCTCCCTCCATTCGGAGTGTTATGTCATATAACTTTTGTGGAGTACTAACCCTGGTGTCTACAGTTTCTACTGTGATGTACTCATTCAAGTCCACTATCTCCAGAAGTTTCTTTAGGTTCTGGCGAGCTATTGTGACTTCTGCTGCACTGTCCAGCATTGTCTGAGCCCATTCTCCGTTCTTGAGCTGTGTTCTCAGTATTCTCGGCATGTCTGATCTTCAGACCTGCTACCTTCTTTTTTGTGAATTGAGGTTTTGATTTATTTTTCTGAACGTGTTTGTCGTCTTTGGATTTCACTCGTTCTTCTCTATGTTCTGAACGTCCTCTTCTTTCCGATGTCTGTGACGATATCTAAAAGGTACGAGAGGGACGTGTATCAGTATCTTGATACCTGTCAGGTTTTCTTAAATTATCCCTATTCCTGAGGTTATACCTCCTTTTGAGGAGACCTACCTCGGGATTGAGAACGTGTCTCGTTTAAATTTTGTTTATTAGTTTCCCACTTTTTTTTAGAAGATGTAGGATTTTGTTTAATAGAGTCCTTCTCAGGACTTTCAGATAGTTTCGGCTTTAAAGGTTTTCCACCCAAACTATCTCTTCCTAATTCTGCACAAGATTGTTCTATTATTCTGGGTAGTTCATGATGTTCTTTTACATCAAATTCCCTTAAGCGTTGGCGGATTGCCACTGATGCTGCCTCCCCTTTAATATTAGATATTATTGTTGAGACCTGGTCGAAGTTTTTTAGTAATTTCATACCTAAATTCAGAGCAGGTTCTGCCCCGTATTCGTTTTGAATTTGTTTCAGGACATCTGGTATTACTGCAATTGACGGAACACCATGCGTTTTAGTATAGATGGCAGCAAAGACTGCGCCCCAAGTGGTGCAATCTTCCAGTTGTGGTGTGATCCCCATTGGTAAACAGATTGTTAGGATTCTGTGTTTCTCATAAGGGCTAGTATTTGGAAATACTGCTTCGATTTGAGTAATTTTTTGAGCTATCCAGAATGGAATTTGCTCATGTTTTGTGGGCATTTTACCCATGACTGCGTGTAAAGTCTGTAGAGTAATTTTTAGTGTATTCCCCTGTTGAGGGGTTTGATTTGGAATGGTCATTGGTGGTTGGACTGTGAAAGTCCGCATGACATATTGGATTAATTGTCTGTAAATTTTTATTAACTGTTGTAGTTGAGTAAGTAATTCCCCGTCTGACATTACATCGATATCAGGATGAGGTGTGTAGCCGGCTAGAATCGGCCATGTTGCTTACTGGTCTACCTAGTGGACTGAGCCTGGTAATGTTTTTGTGATGTTTTAGGGCACCTTTAAACCAGAGATTATGCTCCTGGTATGTGAGTGGAATTTCAATATCCTCAAAAGGAATATATGGTTAAAAGAAGTGAAACACTTTTGTTACTGGATTTGATTCTGGGAATACTATCCATTAATACAATACCTCTGTCTGAAAGGATTTGTGTGCCTCTATCACGAAAACTGCTCTACCACCTCTTGGTGTTAGGCCGTGTTTTATAAGTTTTAGAGTGATGGCTCTTCTTAAGTTTGGAGGGATGTTTATAACACCCTCATCTGTTTCATTTAAACCTGTAATGTTGAAAATTGTTACGACTGGATCAGCCGCAGCTACACCGTTCTCGGTGCCATTATCCCCGTGCAGGGACATTGTTTTTTGAAAAATGTAGAACGAGTTTCAAGGAAACAAAAGATAAGGTGCACAATATTTTGGAACACTGTATCCCTCAACGTTGAACAAACCAAACAGCTAATATATAGGGTTTTTGTCCTATTTAGCTTTGGCGGATACTTAACCCTACCCACTCCAGACGTCTTATGGAGTATGTGAGTAGGGGTCTCTGAGAGAAAAGCACGACTCAGTTACTCAGTATCTAGCTTTAAATTAGTGCCTTACCAAACGTTGGGTGCCATGTAGTGTATTTCCTATTTCACTAATAGGCTCTGCGCATTGGAATAATATACCCTATAGATTTGACATAGGACTGAGGTCAGTATGTCCCTATCGAGTATATTAAACTTAATTATTTTGTGCCAGCTAACTCAGAGGCCACTAGAAACTCCTTGTAAACAAGAAGGGAGTAGTTTCTGGCAACCGTATAAACATGACAACTTTGTTTCCCTTTAGAATCGGAACACTCTCAGAATCGTGGAAACAATAGATAACAGTTTCACTCAGCTAATCGTGCATGCTTAGTTTCTTCAGAGTTACACAGAAAGAATAGACGGGCGTTTCAATAAAAGGATTTATTGAACAGTCTTGTTTCTCGTGTAAGAGTTATGAGCTGTTATGATCACAAGACAGCATGCGATATATATATATAATGTACAGCGTAAGCAGTAGAAAGAAATAATACTGCGCTAGCATTATCTTTTAGCTATAACACATATATTCATATACATAAATTACATAAGCTAAAAATGCGAGTACTCATAAGATGCTTCTCTAAGCTAGTTCTACCCCAGTGTACCTAACCTAAGTGTAGTGCAAGGTAAGAAGTAGGTGAAGTATTCTATAGTATGGTATGCTATAGTCTAGTATGCCAAGAGTCTGGTATGCCAAGAGTCCCTCTAGGTTCTAGTCAGCTCCATACCTTGAGAATGAGAGAGGTGGGTATCTCCTTCCGGGTCTCGAACTCTAACACCCTGCGAAGGGAGTCAGAACACTGGGAGCTGGATTCTCTGCGAGCAGGGATGACAGCGTCTCTTGTCAGTGCGTCAGGCCGGGACACGGGCTCCTCTAAAGTCGAGGTCTCCTCCTACTTGCTTGGGCAAGGGAAGGTATATTTATACCCGGTAGGTGCCTTGGAATGTTAGCATTGACGTAAAGTCGGACAGAGGAAGACGTCAGGATTGAACCCTTAAGGTATAGTGGTTGATGCATAATAAATGAGTTCTTGGAGAAATCAATAATCCTGTGCTAGGGGAACTCCCAAGAGCTTAAGGGTCTAGTTTCTAAGAACTCGTTGTGACGTTAGGGTGGACGGATGTAAGTGATCATGCCTGTATTTGGATAGCATGGCTAATGCCTAAATAAGGACTGGGATCTTATGCCTATATAAGGGCAATGCGACTTGTGCCTATATAAGGACATGTTTCAGGAAAACCTATATACGGACACCTAAAGCGGAATACAACACTATTTGAATCCTTCATTTCCATCAGGTTTTCATGACAGCTTAATGAAACGATGGATGGATTTAGGGTTGGAGATGGTCGGGATTTGTTTAGTGAAGTTGGCTTTAAGGCATTTACCGAGATACAAGATAGTTATGGGGTTTGCCAGAAAGATTTTTTTTAAATATTTACAGATACGTAGTTTTCTGGTTAAGAAGACTGGTGGTCCTAAAGGGATATTTAAAATTGTTATTATGGATTTGGCGCGGGATAAAGAGGGCTGTACTATTAGCCAGATTTATAATGAGTTGAGCAACCTGCGATCAGATGACCTCGAGAGGCAGGCAGATAAATGGTACCACAGGCTTGGTATAAAGGGATCGGGGTTTCTCGAATCCCTGAAAGTGGGACATTCAGTACTGTTTTCGTCAGGGCAGCAGGCACAGCATTACAAGACAATCTTAGATCTATATTATGCCCCTGTTAAAATAGCCAAATGGGGTGGCTCAGTGGGTATCAGTTGTCCCCGCTGTCAAACCCCTGGGGCAGACATGGTCCATATGTTCTCTACTTGAGAGATGAACCATACAGTGGGGAGAGACATTTCGCTCCACACCCGGTAGCACAGCAAATGTGGATTTACAATCCTGCTCAAGATTACACATTCAGTTTTCTCCATTTATGTTTTTATGCTCTTCCTTTTTAGTCCACATATACAGTGTTGTGCTTTTTAAATGCTTCCCATGTTCAAGATGTGCCCATCCAGACCTCTGTCAAGAACACGATCAAAAAGCAAGATTCGTTCGGAGCAGCATTTCTTTATTACAACCCAATGCAGTTCGGGCTTTAACCAGCCCTTCATCAGGGGTAACTGCAAATTACAATTTAGAAAACACCATTACTACATTATCCTTTTTGTCACATAAAAAATTCAACCGTGTTTCCATTATTTTATTCGTAAAACCATACTAAAACAAACCCCTTCCCTTTCCGTGTGGATTTAAAACAAATCAAAATCAGAAATCAATCCAATACCCAACAAATCTATTCCGCATTCCTGCCTACTACCATACAGCTACCTTAGAACATGACCTTCCCATGTCAACCCCTCTCGTGTCCAGACTTTCCTCACTTTCCCCGCTATCACACTCCATCCACCCGCAATCAATCATGCTCACCATGCTCTCATCACTCACCATCACTAACACTAACCTCTCACGCATTCACTCTCCTATTTCCCCCTGCATCCACACTTAAACCTAATCAACACTAGCACACGCATAACATCCTCCTGCCACCCCAACCACAACAAATCACATACCTCACAGAACGACATCCCTCTTTCCACTCGACTTCCACCTCCGTAAAAATATATAACCTCCCTCGCATGAAACCTCCATTTTAAACTCTTTACTACAGACCATGCTCCTCCCCCCTACGTGCAAAGTAATTAATCACCAGACACTCATGCCGTTCCCTAAACAAACCCCTACCTTACGTACTACAACTCCCATAACCCCCTTTGCCCCATGACCACAATAACCAACATCAATCAATAAACATGATAATCAAACAATAGTTAATCATATAAATAAATTATACTGCAATTCCGAATGCTTACGCAAATATTAGCAATCGGTGTGTTCACTAAAAGGTAACCGCCTTATTGATTTTCAATTTCATGATGACATAACTGTTGCTCTTAAGAACGTGCTGTTACGCCGTACATGTGGTGTTAATAGCAATCTCTCGCCGAAGTTTTCAATTGTTCCTGGTGCAAAAACCATTGATGGGGCAATTTATTCATTGGATATTCAACATAGTGGTGGTATGCACACCGTTCTTTTACACTATTCCTCCATTGTATTTGAAACGATCATCAGAAAGTTGCGTGCTCACTGGGCATGTGCCTTGCCCTCATGGCACACTAGAATTGAACCATACAGTGGGGAGAGACATTTCGCTCCACACCCAGCATCACAGCAAACGTGGATTTACAATCCTGCTCAAGATTACACATTCAGTTTTCTCCATTTAACTTCATATTGCTCCACACCCTGTTCCAGAGTTTTTATGCTCTTCCTTTTTAGTCCACATATACAGTGTCATGCTTTTTAAATGCTTCCCATGTTCAAGATGTGCCCATCCAGACCTCTGTCAAGAACACGATCAAAAAGCAAGATTCGTTCGGAGCAGCATTTCTTTATTACAACCCAATGCATTTCGGGCTTTAACAAGCCCTTCGTCAGGGGTAACTGCAAATTAGAATTTAGAAAACACCATTACTACATTATCCTTTGTGTCACATAAAAAAATCAACCGTGTTTCCATTATTTTATTCGTAAAACCATACTAAAACAAACCCCTTCCCTTTCCGTGTGGATTTAAAACAAATCAAAATCAGAAATCAATCCAATACCCAACAAATCTATTCCGCATTCCTCCCTACTACCATACATCTACCTTAGAACATGACCCTCCCATGTCAACCCCTCTCGTTTCCAGACTTTCCTCACTTGAGAGAGACATAGAGAAATATCTGGAGCTTTCCCTGAAGGTGAAAGTAGTGTTAACACCTGAGTTAATGGTGCTGGGAGTTAGCAGTTCGGGGGCAGATGGAGCTCAGCCATATTTTATATTTCTGGCCATGGTGGTGGCCAGAATATGTATTTCTACAGCATGACTGGGCCCTGTGGCCCCCTCATATTCTAAATGGCTCGCCCGTCTCCTATCCATTTTTAACCTTGAAAAAGGGATCTATGAACGAAAAGGCAGGAGGGCTAAAAAAATTGGGTAAAACGATATGGGCTCCGATTTAACAATGGCAGAGTGAGGATGGGGGAGGGGACACTGACGTAGCACAGATATGTCTTATTGTATTTTTATTTCTCCATTTGTGCCCAATCAATTGTTTACGCTTTATCTGTCTTTTAACCCTGAAACGCCTTGTGTAATGTATTTATTCATGTACCTGTTGTAAAATTTCTAATAATTTTTTTTTTTTTAAATAAAATGAAAATAAAACCTATAAGTCACCCCTAAGGTAGGCCTTTCAATCCTGAAGGCAGAGTGCTGGGTTATAAGTGTGAGGGTGCCTCTGCATGAGCAGGACACCCCTACAAACCCCGGAGTCTATTCTCCTGGCTTTGTAAGTGCAGTCAGCCATTTTGATACATATAGTGGCCATCCATCTTTACACAATGGCTAACTATATAGTGGCTGTGCTGAACCTGGGCATGTTTGGTATCAAACATGTTGGAATCATGACCCTACACTGTTGCTGGTGTTGGAGGTATGATTCTATGAACTTACGTGCTCCCCCAGGAATCCCCTAGTACTCCCAGTAACAGTCTTCTGGGGTCTGCCAGCAAGCTAGTGCTGCTGCCGACCCCAGACACGATTCTGCCCTTCTGCTGCTGAGCTGAGCTCGAGCAGGAGAAAGTAGTACAATAGGTTTCCTGCCACAGGGAGGTGTCACATCCTCCGAGACAGGACTTAGTGTATTGGGCTGGGGGCGCTTGCCAGCGCCACCAGTCTTCTTTGAAGGAGACATTTGGTGCCCTCCTTGCATACTCCACTTGGAATCAGTTCTGGGAGCCCTTGGCTCCTGCTCTGGCGTGAAACTGGACAAAGGGCATGGGAGTATCCTCCCCTCTGTCCAGCCCCTCCTCTGGGAGGGACCCCTGAGTCGTCCTAACCCCTTTCTTAGGGTATAAAAGGGCTTACCTGCGGGTGGGTCCTCAGATTCATTGTGGGATAAGACTCAAGCCTGAAACAACGTCACTCTTCGACCGTCTGGACAGTTGGAGTTTGCTGGACTTCTCCTGGAACCAAGACTGCATCAAAGAAGACTCCTGCTGCTCCTGGTCTCGCTGTTCTGCACGTCTTCGTTGTCATCTGTGTCTGTGCTTCTTCCAGGATCTTCAACAGACCCGTGGGCATCAAGGACACCAGAAGTAATCTCCCTTGGAGAGAAAGAGTCACTCCCCTGCATCTTCAGGCACCGCAAAGAAGCTGACCGGTCTGCTGCTCCTGATGTCCCACGGACTTCAAAAGGCTCAGCAACACAGGTGGTGGTTCTGCAACTTCCTCGAGGCCTAACCCGTCCTCTCAGCAAGTTTGAGACCAGTATTCCTCGTCGGAGCCACTGGGACCGAACCCCTGTGCACTGTATAGACTTGCTGTTGCCAAGGCTTGTTGGCTTTGCACTCAAGAGATCTTCAGTCTACAAGAAGCTCCAGCCTCCGGCATCTTTTCCAGCCAAGTACAGCTTCTTCATTGCATCCCCTGCATTGTGGGCCTTCGTCTTTGGTGAGCTGCTCGAGAGTCTTTTGCGACTCCTGTGCCTTTGGCCTATGTGTCCTCTCCAGGGTCTTCTCCTGCATCAGTGGCTCCCCTGCTTCCTCAGGGCCTGCTCTGACTCTCCTGTTTGTGGTGAGTCCCTTGGACCTTGATGGTCCCAACATTGCTCCGTCTTCGCTTCCCATGCCTGTTGCAGCTGCCATGGCTTGTTGGTGCTCCGCTGGACACTGGCCTCTTGGTTCTCGACTTCCGATGTGGGACAGCTCGTGTACAGCTCCTGGTCTTCCTCAGCATCGCCTGGTTCTCACAGCTGCAGTGACATGGTCACCGTCATCACTCCTGCATCTTCCGACATCGGTTGGCATTGCTCTTCTGTGCGTCCTGGTCACCTCGAGTGGCATTGTCCCCTCCGCTTGCAGGTTCTTCACTTTAAGTATCCGTCCTTGGATTCCACCGGACTCTTGAACAGTCTTCGCCAGCAGCATCTTTTCTGAAGTGCTCCAGTGTGGTCTACAGTGGTTTTCAACGTCACTTCGCATATATGCACCCGGGTTTCCTATTGTAGGTATCCTAGTTTCTGGGGTATCCACAGGTGGGGTGACTCTCCAACCTTTTATCTTCCACTGGATTTCTTCAGGGTCCACTTGGAAGGGTCCTTCTTCAAAACTGCAACAGCGACTTAGCCGTTGACTTCTATTGAGTATGCGGTTGTGTTTCCACTCTGCACACAGCCTCTGTGGGGTTCCTGGGTACTTACCTTTGGTGGTTCCTCCTGTCCCCTGCTCTTCTGAGTTTCCTGGTCCAAGTCCCAACTTTGGTCGCAGTTCGCATTCCACTTTCTTAGTATATGGTTTGGTCTCCCCCTGAAGACCGCTGTATATTGTGCTTACTTACCTCTTACAATTGAAGTATTCTTGTGTATTTATGTTGATATCTGCGGGTAGGAGATATACCGATGTGTTTGTAAGTGTTGTGTAATAAATAGACATTTTTATAACTACACTGTGTGGTTCTTTTTCGTTTAACCTACACTACATGGTTAGATCTGGTAAAACAAGCAGCTTAACACTTCTTCAAGATAAGCCTGAAGGCTGCTCTCTACAGCTACCACTTAGAGAGCTTTCTATGTTTGTCTAAGACCACTAAAATCACCATAAGGGTTGTCTGGATTAGTGCAAGGTGCTTCACTTAAATAAGTGTGCACCATATACTAAGCCAGTCTCCTACACTTGTTTTACTGTTTCTTTAACTAACAAATGTCTCTATATGTGGCTTTAGATGGAGATTGAGAACTTCAGGCCAGTGGTTTCCCCATCAACTTTGCTACTGTAGTTCATCAACTTAGTTGCCAAAGTTCTATCTCTGATTTGAATAGATAATAAAAAAAAGTATTTTAATATCTTTATGGAGCCTCTGTTGAGGCAAACTTCAACTAGTGGATCTGGAGTGCTAATGAGGTTAGTTAGCTCTATTTTAACTGGCAGCTAGTTTGGGTAGTAGCTGACTACTTCTGCTCTGATAAGCTTTGTAATTTCCTTCTTCATTCTGACTTGCATAGTATCTCCAGCTATGCCATAATTGTAGTCGGTGGCAACTTTCCACATGCAGTTGGTGCAGTCATTTGGGAAAATATTTGCTTATAGTATGTGTAGGCCTTATGGACAATATAATTATCATTGCTGAGTATTTTAGTTCTTCATGTACAATACAGTATTAAAAGTCCACATTTGAGCTTGTAGCGCGATAGAATTGCAGTGCCGAGGGGCATTCTTGAGGACGAGCACTACATTCCTTAGACCAAAGATTTGGAACAAAAGTGAGGTCAGCGCTCACAGAATGGAAAAGGTGTTTGGTCCATTTCCACAGAAAATCCGATTATAAAACAGGATTCTGTTAGATTATATTTATAAGATGGCCAGTATTTCTTTTCATTCTTTACTTTATTTGTGTGTGCTAATGCTTTAATGATTGCAGTACTCGCTTACTACACTAGGGTGGTGAATAATAAACATTTGTAGATACCATAGTTTCATGTTTCTTGACTTCTCTGAACCAAAGTACCTCCTAAAATAACCCTTGTAAGGTCCCAAGCAGATAGGTATGTGTAGTCTCCAGGCTGATCTGTGATGTGCAGTTGCCTACAGATGAGCCGGTGATCCCTCTGCCTGTTCTAGTCATGCCACAGACTCACAGGCTGTATGCATGCATCTGAGACAAGAGATGTAACAAATTGACCGAAATCCCCAGCTTAAATCACATACACCTTCCCATTGTAAATATCTCTAAATGGAGAAAGGGAATATTTTACCTTTCATAACATCACTCTGCTTAAGTTCTATGTTCCTGAGAAGCTACTCTTTGCCTGCCTAGAGAAATGTGAGGGCCTGCCAGGACGTCTTTCACTTTAGCTCAGTACAGGATAAAATGGCTGAGATTCTGCCTCTGTAAAGACCACCAACTGACTCACCTGCTCCATGGATGATGGTGTCGTTCTTGCTTGTCTGTATATGATAGATTCCTTACCTTTGAATTTCCCAGGCGTCAGACTGGATCCAGAAGATTTTTCTTCAAGCAATACCCTTGAGCGCCGGTAGGTGGTGTCGGTCAGCGCCGCTTGACATCGTCAGCGCCATCTGCGCCGTTATGACATCCGCGTCACCTATATAAGCGCCACTTGGGCGCGCTGACGTCAGTTCTTTTCTTTCTGTGCCAGTTAGTGCAGATCAGTGTAGAGTGCTGCCCTCTGTCACTTTTTATAGGCTTTTTTCGCCATTTCGTTGAACTTTTTCTGTATGTAGGATGTCCAAGAAGACGTCTGGATTCAAGCCATGCGGTGTCTGTCACCACGCCATGTCGGTAACGGATCTGCACCTAGTTTGTCTTTAGTTCCTGAAGCGCAACTATGGCTCAAAATCGTGCTCCGACTGACGAGCCATTGCTCTGAAAGCTGTTAGGGAGCGGTCCATAATGGTACTTGCAGCCCGGCACATGGCACTACGTTGTTCGCCACAGAGGTCTTGATCTCGTTCCCGGTTGAGGGGAAGGTCAGAGGACCGCTTCGAGAGCCCCAAGTCTTCATCCTCCCACTCGAAGTCTTCGAGTCGGTCCGGTTCGAAGATGAAGCCAGTGTTCCAGAGCCTTAATAGCACGGTCTACAAAATCTACCCAGTCCTGGGTGTGTGCTTTCTGGGTGTCTCTGAACTTAATCCTATACTGTTAAGTGGTTAAGCCAAACCCATCTATGAGAGCACTCTTCAGTACTGAATAATTATCAGCATCTTCTTCTCTAACAGTGAGGAGCTTATCTCTACCTTTGTTAGCAAAGGAGAGTCACAGGATAGCTGCTCACTGCTCTTGAGGGACCCTCTGAACTTTACAGGCCCTCTCCAAGCAGTGATCCATGTATGGATATCACCCTCCACCTGGTAAGGAAGGTCTATCCTGCGCAGGTTCCCATTGTCAAAAGAAGTTTCTCTGATTCTAGGGACACTGTTGCTGCCACCATGGGACTCTAGTCCCAATTTCCTCCTAGCTTTCTGGACTTCTAGGGGCTCTTTGTCAAGGGCCAACTTATCTTGCCAGAGCCTAAGTCTTGCTTTCTCAAGTTCAAGCAGTTGGTACTCCCTGTCAAAAGAGCTGTCCCTCTTACTAGACATGGAGGTCCCTACAGAATGTCCTGAAGCATTTGATTCCCTAGAGAAGGATCTAGACCTCCTTAGTCTACTCTGGACCCTCCCAGGAGGAACAAAGGGTGTCTCCTCTGTTCAATCTGCACTGTGCCCTGATGGATCAGAGTTTGACAGGTTGGATTCATTGGAGTCCTTCTGCCCATACTCAGAATTTGAATTATCAGGAAGAGCTTCTGATAGTCCCTCCTCAGGAGTATCCCCACCCACATTTTCCTGTTCTTCTGCCCTCACAGGATGACCATCATCCTTATGCAGCAGCTCTAAGAGCAGCTTAATGGTGGGGTTGCCACCTGTCTTTATATTTCTAAGACTACACAGGGTCCTTGGTTCCTGGAACTTTAGACCACTGTACTTAGCAGACTGGGGTACACTAGTATCCCCAACTAAAGACATGGCTCTAGGTGTAGTGAGGTGTTGCACCTACCTAACTTAGTGAAAACTAAACTCTCTGAAGTCGGAGAAAGGGTTGTGTTAGACCATTAACTACCCAACCCTAAGTTCAGTAGAACGTACTTATTCTGAACTGTTTTATATGTGCCTAATATTAGTGATGGTTTTTCAGTTAATCCACACCAAGATTTTCTGGTAAAACAATGCAGGCTTGAATCCCAACCACTGCACACCAATGTGATTTTAGTGGTCTTAGACAACCTTAGAAAGCTCAGTGGAGACCAGCCTTCAGGCTTAGACCAGAAGGAGTGTAAAGCAGCTTGTTTTACTCAGAACATAATCCTATAGGTATAGATCTGAAAGAGACACGTTAGTGACAGATTCCTTACCTTAGAATATCCCCAGGCGTCAGGCTGGATCCGGAAAGTTTTTGCGTAGCAGTACCCTTGCGCGTCGGTAGGCGGCGTCGTGCGGCTCCGCGTCCGTCGTCGGCGTCGTGATCGCCGGGATGACGTCGCGGGCAGTACTTAGACGCCGCCCCTGCGCGCTGACGTCAGTTCTTCTTTTTTCCGCGCCAGTAAGCGCAGATCCGGGAAGAGCAGTGCCATAGTCATTTTTTGACTAACTTTTTTGGTGAATTTTTTCACTGTTTCTTTTCGAGTCATCTCGACTCCAAGGTGTCGGTAGGGATGCCCGGCTTCAAGCCATGCGACGCCTGTGGTCGAATGATGTCGATCACAGACCCGCACTTAGAGTGTCTCTACTGTCTCGGCCGAGACCACGACACGAAGTCGTGCCCCGACTGCCGGTCCTTACACCCGAAGGCTTTGCGAGAGCGGTCTCGAAAGCTCCTCGAGGTCCGGCAGTCGGCTCCGCGCCGCACCAAGCCCCGGTCGCGTGAGAGGTCGAGGGGCCGGTTGCGGAGTCCTCGCCGGTCGTCGGAGTCCAAGTCTTCGCACTCCTCGAGTAAGTCGAAGCACAAAAAATCTAAGAAGCATCATCGCTCTAAGACTTCGCCTCGCCGGTCTCGCGACTCGGCCGAGGCCCCTGTCGGCACCGTCCCCGCGGCCCCGGACGTGCCTGTGGAGCCGCCCCCGCAATACCCGTCCTTCCCGGGTTCGGGGGCGACTCCGGCCCAAATACAGGAATTCCTGTCGGCCATGGCCCGCCTCTTCGGGCCTCAAGGTCCCTCCGGTGCGCCTTCGGGCCCCGCGGGCCCTGATGGGGTTGACCCGACGACTCCGGTCCCGGCGTCGCCCGTCCCACCAGCCTCGGTCCCGACCTCGGCTCCGGCCCCGGCCTCGATCCCGGCTCCGGTGGTACCGCAACCCCCATCGACGCCGGTTGACCTAACCACGCCTCCGCCGGCGCCGATGCTCCCGGTGCCGTTCCCGACGCCGTCCGGGGCACCGGGCGGTGTCCTTCCCCGGTTCTCTCCGGATCCGGACATGGCGCCGGACCGACGTCGCTCGACGCCGGCTCCGGCGCCGATGAGACCTTGGGTCCCAAATGTCCCTCCTTCTCCTTATTTTCAACCAGAGGACGACCAGGAGAGCTGGGAGGGGTCGGATGACCCTCTCACACGAGATTGTGAGTATGATCAGGACTGGGCTGAGGAACTTGGGGATGCCAGTGGTCTAGACACCTCCCCTGACACTGGCATGCTGTCTCCTCCTTCCGTGGCTACGGAGGAGGGAGCAAATTTTGCAACGGTGTTGCATAGAGCAGCTGGAGCCTTACACCTCCAGTTGCCTACAGTGGCAGTCAGGACTAACCTCCTGACGGAAGTGCTTCAGCCGGCGGCTACCTCTTCGGAGCCACTGCTGCCTTTTAATGATGCACTGTTTGACGTTCTTTTGGGCACCTGGTCCAAGCCCGCCACAGGGGCTCCTGTGGACAGGAACGTGTCCCGACGCCATCGCCCTGCTCCGGGCGACCCCTTGTTCCTCTCTCAACACCCCACCCCCGAGAGCTTGGTTGTCCAAGCCTCTGCCTCCCAAACCGCCTTCCCTAACGCCCCTCCGGATAGGGAATCCAAACGCCTGGACCAATTTGGGAAGAAGGCTTTTTCTTCCTCCAGTGCTGGCTTGCGGTCCGTCAACACCGCTTGCCTTTTGGGCCGATACTCCCACTCTCTGTGGGATTCGGTGGCGCAAGTCTTGCCCCAGTGTCCTGAGGAGGTCCAGACACTGCTTTCCCGCGCCATTGCGGAAGGAAGAGATGCGGCTAAATACACCATCCGTTGTGGCCTTGACACCGCCGACTCGCTGGGCAGATCTCTTGCAACAATGGTGGCGCTGCGTCGCCACGCCTGGCTGAGAACAACTGGTTTCTCGGGTGATGTCCAGAATACACTCATGGACATGCCCTTTGATGGAGTCGGTCTTTTTGGTACCAAAGCAGACCATGCGCTGGAGCGTTTTAAGGACTCACGGGCTACTGCCAAGTCCCTGGGCCTTTCTGCTATACGCCCTCCGCTACCCTCTGCTTTTCGCCCCTTTCGTGGCCACGGAAGGGGCGCCCAGTCACGTCCGCTGCCCAGCCACCGCCCCGCGCAGCAAGCGTCTTCGCGTGGCCGAGGACGTGGCTCCCGCCGTGGCGGGTCAGGCACCAACCCCACCCCGTCCGCGGCCTCCAAGCCCTCCTAGTCCCTCCTTTCAGGTGCACAGCACGCCAGTAGGGGGCAGGGTCCGCCATCACCTTCACCACTGGCGTTCCATCACCTCGGACAAGTGGGTCTTGGACATTGTCCGAAGGGGCTACTCCCTCCCCTTCGAGACCACCCCCCCAGCCATGCCACCTCAATTCCACCGCATGTCAGGGGATCACTTGGTGCTTCTGCAGAAGGAAGTCACAGCCCTCTTGGCCAAGAGGGCCATCGAGCATGTTCCGACCCCAGAAGTAGGTTGTGGTTGCTACTCCCACTACTTTCTGGTGCCCAAAAAGGACAAGGAGGACATGCGTCCTATCTTGGACCTCCAGAACGTCAATCGCTTCCTCCGGAAGGAGAAGTTCAAGATGCTCACCCTAGCTCAGGTCTTGACTGCCCTCGACCCTGGAGACTGGTTGGTAGCGTTGGACTTGCAGGACGCTTATTTCCACATCCCCGTCCTGCCGGCCCACCGGCGTTACCTGCGGTTCACGGTAGGCCTCGAGCATTTTCAGTTCACCGTGCTCCCCTTTGGCCTTACCAGTGCCCCTCGGGTGTTCACGAAAGTGATGGCGGTGGTCGCAGCTCATCTGCGCCGGGCAGGGGTTCCAGTCTTCCCCTACCTCGACGACTGGCTGCTGAAGGCGGTCTCGTCCCAGGCAGTCGTTTCCCACCTCCAGACTACGGCCGAACTCCTGCACTCGCTGGGGTTCTCCATCAATGTGCCGAAGTCGCATCTGATTCCTTCTCCACAGCTCCTTTTCATCGGAGCAGTTCTGGACACGACGCAGTTTCGGGCCTATCCTCCCGACCGGCGAGTCCGGGATATTCAGGCTATGATTCCGATCTTTCAGCCTTTATCCTGGGTTTCGGTACGGATGACCCTGAGGCTGCTGGGCCTCATGGCCTCCTGCATCCTGCTGGTCGATCATGCCAGATGGCATATGCGAGCTCTGCAGTGGGACCTGAAGTTCCAGTGGGCGCAGCACCAGGGCAACCTGTCCGATCACGTCCAGATCTCGGAGGGGACTGCAAAACAGTTGCAGTGGTGGCTCTCGAACCGGCAATGGGTCATGGGCAGATCCCTCTCCCTTCCCCAGCCAGAGCACACAGTTGTGACGGATGCGTCCCTTCTGGGATGGGGCGGTCACATGGGAGAGGCGGAGATCAGAGGCCTCTGGTCTCCGGCGGAGTCCCGGCTCCATATCAACCTTCTGGAGCTCCGGGCGATCCGACTTGCACTCAAACCATTCCTTCCCTCTGTCAAAGGGAAGGTAGTGCAGGTGTTCACAGACAACACCACCGCCATGTGGTACTGCAACAAACAGGGCGGGGTGGGGTCGTGGACCCTCTGTCAGGAGGCTCTGCGCCTCTGGACTTGGCTGGAACATCAGGGCATATTCCTGATGGTTCAACACCTGGCAGGTTCCCTGAACGCCAGGGCGGACGAACTCAGCCGCAGGTGCATGATGGATCACGAATGGCGTCTACACTCGGAAGTGGCGCAAGGACTCTTTCTACAGTGGGGAGAGCCTTGGTTAGATCTATTCGCCACCGAAGAAAACGCGCAATGTCAGCAGTTCTGCGCGTTGGAATTTCCAAGGCGGCACTCGCTCGGCGACGCTTTTCGTCACGAGTGGAGTTGCGGTCTGTTGTACGCCTTTCCACCTATACCACTTCTACCCAGAGTGTTGAAGAAGATTCGGCGCGATCGGGCCCAAGTCATCCTTGTGGCTCCGGACTGGGCTCGAAGAGTTTGGTATCCCGAGCTACTCAGTATGAGCATAGATCCCCCGATCCGTCTTCCTCTTCGGGAGGATCTTCTGTCGCAGCAGCAGGGGACGGTCCTCCACCCGAACCTGTCCACTCTCCACCTGCTTGCGTGGAGATTGAGCGGCGGCAGTTGATTCCTTTCGACTTGCCTCCCGAAGTTTGTGATGTGATTCTGGCAGCCAGGCGTCCCTCCACTAAGGTGGTATACGCCTGCAGGTGGAACAAATTTGTGGCATGGTGCACAGCAAAGGCTGTGAATCCCCTTTCTGCCCCTCTTTCTGAGGTCCTTCTGTTCCTTCTTTCTCTGGCCCAACAGGGTTCTGCCCTGGGTACCATCAAGGGCTATCTTTGTGCTATATCGGCCTTCCTTAGGCTTCCTGATCAGCCCTCTCTTTTTAAGTCCCCTGTTGTTAAAAGGTTCCTGAAAGGCATTACACACCTCTACCCTCCTGTTCCGTTTATAATGCCTCAGTGGGACTTAAACTTGGTTCTTACTTTTTTAATGTGCGCTCCCTTTGAGCCTCTCCACAACTGTCCTCTTCGTCTTATAACTCTGAAGACAGCCTTTCTGGTGGCCATCACCTCCGCTCGGCGGGTGAGTGAGCTCCAGGCTCTGTCATGCAAACCTCCCTTTCTGTCTGTCCATCCAGACAAGGTTGTTCTTAGGACGCGTCCGTCCTTCTTGCCAAAGGTGGTTACTGCCTTCCACATTGGGCAGACCATTACTTTGCCCACCTCCTTACCGCCTCCGCATCCTTCCAGAGAGGAAGAGAGGCTCCACCGTCTGGACCCAAAACGTGCGCTTTCCTTTTACATCAACCGCACAAAACACTTCCGGGTGGATGACCAGCTCTTTGTTGGCCACGTGGGCGCCAAAAAAGGTCGGGCGGTGCACAAGAGAACCATCTCCCGCTGGGTCACCTTGTGCATCAAAGCCTGCTTTTCTTTGGCCAAGAAGGAGCCTCCTGTTGGGCTGCGGGCCCATTCCACCAGGGCGATGGCTGCTACCACGGCTTTAGGCCGCGGTGTTCCGCTGCAGGATATCTGTCAGGCAGCTACGTGGGCCTCGCTGCACACGTTTACAAAACATTATTGCCTTGACAGTCAGGTCCGGAGGGACGGCTACTTTGGCCGTTCTGTCCTCCGGGACTTCCTTGTCTGATCTTTGTTCGCAGACCCACCACCGGGGTTGGTATTGCTGGGGTATCTATTCTAAGGTAAGGAATCTGTCACTAACGTGTCTCTTTCAGATGCACAAGTTACTAACTTGTGTAACGATATATCTGTAAGAGACAGTAGTTAGTGACAGATTCCTTACCGCCCCACCCATCCTCCCCGTTCTGCGAACTGATTTCTAGGGTTAAGGACATCCCTTTCAGGGCCCTAGATTGTTGTCAGACACCTATGTCAGCTTCTTGCATGGCTCTGCGTTCCTGGCGCGGCAAGTCGTGTACAGAACTGACGTCAGCGCGCAGGGGCGGCGTCTAAGTACTGCCCGCGACGTCATCCCGGCGATCACGACGCCGACGACGGACGCGGAGCCGCACGACGCCGCCTACCGACGCGCAAGGGTACTGCTACGCAAAAACTTTCCGGATCCAGCCTGACGCCTGGGGATATTCTAAGGTAAGGAATCTGTCACTAACTACTGTCTCTTACAGATATATCGTTACACAAGTTAGTAACTTGTGCATTAAGTGAAAAAGAACCACACAGTGTATTTATAAAAAAAAATGTATTTATTATAAGACATTCCCTAACACATATAGATATCTCCTAGCCGGAGATATACACAATGCATGTAAGAAAGTAGCTGTATATATACTGAACCAAAGTAAGGTTCAGTGTGCACAGAGTCCACAGTCCCCAGAGGTTTGGCAGAGGCTAAAGTTAGATATAACCTTACTTTCTAAAGTGTTAGCTTGGTCGAGCAGTAAGGCAGTATCAGAGGACAGTGTAAAGCATTTGTTGTGCACACTCAGTCAGCAAATGATCTCACACACTCAAGAACTGAACTCTAGGCCAATTGTTTTCTATATAAAAATATATTGTTTTATTTTAGAACCACAAGTAGGTATAAAAATACTTTCTCAGAATGAGATGCTTTAGTTATATACTTTCAATACACAATAGACTTTTAAATGCAATAGCTACAGTTGTTGCAATAGGCAACACAATTCAAACACAATTATAACATTGAGCTCAATGGGGAATTTTAAGTAAATGCAATATCAATTACTTTGCGTATGATTTTCTTACTCAGGGCTGGATCCTGGATTCAGCACTGGTGCATTTCCTGTAAACAGTTGGAAGAAATCGTTTTTGTTACACAGGCGATTTTTAAGGAACATTGGTTTCAGTGTAAACCAGTCAATGTTACCCTATGGAGAAAATGTAGGTTATCGGCTTTCAGGTAAGTACTCGACTGGCAGAGTTAAGGTTCTGGGCATAGACTCAGGGGTCTCCCTGGGTCAGGTAGGTACAGTTGGTACACCCTCAGCGGCACAGGGGCGGCCGGGTGCAGAGTGAGTTAGGCCCAATGTTAGCCTATGGCTGGCATGGGGCCCTTGGTTGGTGGCTGCTAGCAGGCAGGCCACGCGGCTGTGGGAGCTGGGCTCCTAGTCACTTACTCAGGGCAAGTGGGGAAGTAGAATAGGATAGCTGTTGCACTCCCAGGGGCACTCGGGCGGCTGGGTGCAGGGTGCTTTTGAGCCGTCGGGCGCTCAATGGATTTCAATGGGGAAGTTACCAGATGAACAAAGGCTGCAAGCTCGGGGACGGAGATTCTTCAGGTGCGACCACCACTTCGAGAGGTAAGTTGGGAAGCTGTAGGTTAGGTAGGCACCCGGAGTTGGGCACAGGGGGCCGCAGGGCGCCGGGTGCAGGGGTGTCTTTTCGCGTCGGGAAATCTTACCCTCTGCTGGTCGCGGTTGGAGGGGTCCCTGGTTCTGAGGCTGCAGGCGTCGTCAGGAGCGTCGAGGAGGGTCCTTGGGTGCTGGATTCTTGGTCACAGTCGCCGGGGGGACGTCCTCGTGGTCTTAGTCCACTCAGGCACAGGCCGGGCTCGGCGGGTGCAGAGTGTGCAGGAGTCGCGGTTCCTGGCTGGCACCAGGGGTTTGTTACTTGCTTTGAGCAGTACCTCTACTCGTTGGAGTCCCAGTCTTTTAGAGTCACAAGGCAGTCAGGTCCTCCGGGGTTTTCGAGGTTGCTGGAGACGCCGGGGTTTAGCAGGAGCAGGTTCGAGGGTCGACAGGCCTGTAGGGCTGGGGCCAAGTCAGTTGGTGTCTTCCTCTTGTTAGCAGCTGCACGGCAGGTCTTCTTTCTTCTTGTTATTCTTGCTTGTTTCGGATTCGGGATCTGAGGAAGGAAGGTTCAGGGTGCCCCTAAATACTAAATTTAGGGGCGTTACAGGTAGGTAAAGGGCAGGGACCAATGGGTCCCTTCCCTGGGGTGGGTACACCCCCTATCCTGCCACTCTCCAGTGGGAGGGGGGCAGGAGCCTAGTCCTGATAGGGCAGGGCTCCCCATCTTCAAGATGGCGAGAGCCCGGAGATTTGCTTCACCTCGCCTCCCCCACCTGAGGGGTGGGGTTGGCAGAGGCTGGTGTAGGAGAGTAGGATCTGCTTCACATGGGTACCCCCACTTTTTGCTGCTGCTTCACTGTTTTTCGACTTTAGTCTGGCTGGGGCCCTGCTAATCAGAACCCCAGCCTAGCTGCTTCCTCTCTAAAATGGTTTCCATGTGCCTTAGACACATCTCTAATTGGAATCTGGAGTGCCCTTATAGGTCCCTAGTATATGGTATACTATGTACCAAGGGCATAGGTACCTCAGAGGCCTACCAGGGGCTGCATCATGTATTGTGCCACCCCTGGAAGGCCATCCAAAATGACACCACAGGTCTGCTACTGCAGCCTGGGTAAGGTGGTGCATGCACCCTTACTGTGATATAGGTTACCTATATCACTACATACTTACACACATATAAACCTATAAGTCACTCCTATGGCAGGCCTTGTCAATCCTGAAGGCAGAGTGCATGGTTCCTATGTGAGAGGGTGCCCCTGCATGAGCAGGGCCTCTCTGCAGCGTTCGGAGACCCTTCTCTGATGCTGTTTGTAGTGCAGCCTGACCATATACTCTTAAGTGCATTATAACTTAGCGTTAAATGCTAACTCTGGGATGGCTTCACAGAAACATGTTGTGTTTGGTGTCAAACATCTTGGAATACTACCCCCCCCCCGCCAATTCTGGCAGCGGGGGTAGCATTCCACCCTTCTAGAGGGAGAGACATGTTAACCCTGGCTTGCCCGGTAACTTCTTTCCAAAGCCCCAGCATCACAAAATGGATGCTGCTGCCACAGACACAAGTCTGGCCTCCTGCTGCTGACCGAAACTCCGGCAGGGGAGGCCTGGACAATAGGTTTCCTGTCGCAGGGAGGTGTAACCACCTCCCCAGACAGGATAATGTGTATTGGGGCTGGGCGGGAGCACTCTCTGGTGCTTTGAAGTCCTGCACTGGGGGCACATTTGGTGTCCTCGTGCATACCCCAGTTCAAACCGGATCAGGGGCTTCCAGCCCCTGCTTTGGCGCGAACTGGACAAAGGGAAAGGGGTGTAGCCACCCCTCTGCCCTGACCCACCCATAGGTGGGACCACAGAGTAAGTCCAACCCCTAGGACTTTAGATATTCCCTGGACGAAACTCTGATACAAAATCCTGGACCTTCGACGCTCTACTTCAAGATTAGAGGACTGAAGAATCTCCCTTGGGGTCAAGGAGTGACACCCCTGCTTGGCAGGCACCAAAGAAGCATCTGTCCGGTCTGCATCTCTGAAGCTCCCGTTGGACGCCGAAGTCTTTGCATCACCAGAGGTGGATTTCCAGACTTCCCCGAGGCTGCCCTGAGTCCCCAGCAAAGCTGAGGCCCGTAGCTGTTGTGGGTAATGTGGAACCGTGACCCCTGGACACCGAGCACATTTGCAAGTGCATCCTCTTCCTGGACTCCCACGAAGTTGTGCTTTGGGCTCCGAGTAGCCCCCGCCTCCAGCACCGACTGCACCGAAGATCACTGGCCTCCACTCCACGAGTGTCCTGTGAGCCAGCTCCACGTGCACAGTCTCGAGGCTCCTTCGCGGTTGCTAGTCCGTTGGCTAGTAGCCCTCCACGAAGGCCAATCCTTTTCTTCTTGGGCTCCCTGGTTGCTCCAGGCTTGCCCTCACTTACTCTTGCTGGGTGAGTTCCTCAGACCTTGCTGGTCTGAACAATCGTCAATCTTCATCTTCATCGAGACTTGCCGTTGCCAAGGCTTGTTGGGTCCAATCCGGTCGCCGACACCTCAGCACTCGACAGACATCGTGTACCAGCCTGAATCCTGCTCCTGGTCGCCGACAACGCCTCCTGGACCTCGTGGCTGCAGAGACAAGACGACCGTCAACCTACCTGAAGCACCCGACATCGGTGGGCATCTGTCCATCGCCTTCCTGGTCACTGGCTAGTGACCCAGACTCTGTCCCCTCTGCTTTCAGGTTCTTCAGATCTCCGATCCACTCTTGGATCCACCCGGACACTTTCCACTTGGTCGCCAGCCGCACTTTGCAGCAGATCGCCATTCAAATCGACGACGAAACCCGACCCCGAAAGGCACCTATGCACCCGGCTTCCCTGGGTGAGGTAACAAGAGTACTCCGGTGCTCCCGTGGGTAGAGACTCTAGAAAGTCCTAGTTCTCAAAGGGTTTGCTCCAAGTCCTTCTTTAAGTGTCCCTTTTCTTTAAATTTCCAACCGCGACTTTCCCCATTGAAGTTAACGGCGATTCGCGGCTGTGTTTACACACTGCACGCGTCCCCCGTGGGTCCCCTATGTCACTGCCTTGGGTGGTTCCTTGTGGTCCAAGCACTTCTACAGGCTCTAGGCCTAGTGTCTAGCTCAGTCGTGGTTCTTATACCACTTTATTGGTATATCGTTTGGTACGCCCCTAGGGCCCAAACATGTATTTGTGCTTTTACTGTGTTTAAATAACTTATAACTTGTGTACTTCGAACTCTAGCCTCATAAAGAGACTAGAGGGGTGTGTTTAGCAATAAATACATATATTTTGAATATATACCTGGTGTGGTCCTCTTTCATTTGGTCACTCAAGAGATTATAGACTGGTAAAACAAGCTGCTTTACATTCCTTCAAGACTTGGCCTGAAGGCTGCTCTCCATAGCTACCACTAGGATAGCTTTCAATAAAGGTTGTCTTTAAACCTAACTCCAATAAGGGTTGTTTGGACTGGTACAAGGTGCCCACTATAATTAGTGGACAGCATATACCAGGCCAACTTCTCACATTGGTGTACAGCGTGTGGGATTCCAGCTTGCTATTGTTTTACCAGATAATCTCAATTGAATTGATCAACTGAAAACCACTAAAGGTACCTAAGGTACATATAATTTACGTTTACTATACAGTAAGTTCTACTGAACTTAGAGTTGTGTGTTAAGGGATAGCACAACCCTTTCTACAACTCAAGAGAGTTTAGTAGGCCACACTAGAGTAGGTAGTGCATACACCACACTAGTAATGTCTTCAAAGCCAGGCCCCAGAGAGTCCTTGCCAGAAGCCACTGGGCTTCTTCCCTCCAGATATGATTCACTCCCATTCTTGGAATTGAGAGCATTATGCAATGTGAAGAAACTGAAGACAGGCCAAAGTCCCACCACCCAACATCTGAAAGAGATGTTAGTGGCTTATGATCTCAGCAGGCCCTTAGGGACTGAAGGGGTAGGTGCACAGGGTGGGGCAGAAGAAGAGGATGGGGAAAGGGCTAGTAACACCCCCAACCCCCTCTGGAACTGACCAGGAAGGTGAAAATGACCTTGACCTGGATAACCCAATCCCTCCTGTGGAAGAGGAAGAGGAGGATCAGAATGACCTCCCCTTTGTCCCCCAGGAAGGATTAAGAGTGTGCCTAGAAGGTCTAGATCTCCTTCTCAGGAGTCTAACCACTCTGACACCTCAATAGGGACCTCTGTCTCCTCTCATAGGAGGGAATCCTCTCATGAGAGGAGAAAGAGGCTGATTCAGTATGAGCAAGCCCAGCTTGAACTGAGAAAGCAGCAATTGGCTTTAGACAGGGAGTCCCTAGATCTCTTTAGAGAGAGAAAAAAGTTGGTACTAGAGTCCCATGGTGGCAGCAAATCCCCTAAAGATAGGGAAAGGTCCTATGACCATAGGAACCTGAGCAAGATTGTCCCTCCCTACCAGAGTGGGGATGACATCCACAAATGGATAACTGCTCTAGAGAGGGCCTGTAAAGTACAGAAGGTCCCTCAGGAGCAGTGGGCAGCAATCTTGTGGCTCTCCTTTGCAGACAAAGGTAGAGACAAGCTCCTCACTGTAAGAGAAGAGGATGCTGATAATTACAAGGTCTTGAAGAGTGCTCTTATTGATGGGTTTGGCCTTACAACTGAACAATACAGGTTAAAGTTCAGAGATGCCCAAAAAGCACAGACTCAAGACTGGGTGGACTATGTGGATTGTTCTGCTAAGGCTCTGGAAGGTTGGTTGATGGGCAGTAAGGTGTGTGACTTCACAGGATTGTATAATCTGATAATGAGGGAGCAGATTCTTAATAACTGTCAAAATCAGCTGTTGCATCAGTACCTGGTGGACTCTGATCTGACCTCTCCCCAAGAATTGGGAAAGAAGGCAGACAAATGGGTCAGAACCAGGGTGAGGCAGAAGGTACAGAACCAAGGTGGTGACCCTAAGAAGCAAGATTCAAAGAACTCTGATAAGGGTGGGGAGAAGGGTAAAGACCAGAAGTCTTCACAAGGGCCCCAAAAATCTTCTTCAGGTGGGGATTCACAGTCTAACAAAGGGAAAGGCCAAAAGAAACCATGGTGCAAGGTCTGTAAGCAAAAGACCCACTGGACTAGTGATTGCACCAAGTCCAAAGACTCTACTCCAGCCCCCACCAATGCCCCTAAGGCACCTGTGCCCCCTAGTTCAGTTATAGTTGGTGGTGGGAGTACTACAGCCAAGGGTTTAGTAGGGTTGACCCTGGGTACTGAAGTGGGCTCTGACCTAGTCAGAGAACTCACTCAGGCTGTGTTAGTCTGTGATGGAGGCATGGATGTGACCTCCTCTGTGAGTCCCAGTAATCTGGGCAAGTACAGACAACAGCCCTTAATCAATGGAAAAGAGGCTTTGGCATTCAGGGACACAGGGTCGAGTGTCACAATGGTGACACAAGACCTTGTGGATCCTGGGCAAGTTATACTTGGTGAAATGTACCAAGTGACCAATGCTAGCAATGTCAGAACAGACCATACTCTGGCAGTTGTTAACTTCTCCTGGGGAGGGGTAACTGGCCTTAAGAAGGTTGTGGTAAGTGCAGACCTACCAGTTGAATGCTTGCTTGGCAATGACTTAGAAACTTCAGCTTGGGCAGAAGTGGAGCTCAGGACTCATGCAGAAATGCTGGGCATCCCTGCAGATGTGTTTGCTGTGACTAGGTCACAGGCCAAAATGTCTAAAACTGAACAGGCCTTGGATTCTGGAATAATGGACCAAGTGCCTTCCAAGAGGAGGAGTAGTAGGGTAAAGGCAGTGCCTTCCCCTTGGCTCAGAAGGAAGATCAGTCTCTTGAGGGAGATGATCTCAGTCCTGAGGAAGGAACTGTCCCAGAGGAGCTTGAACCTGACCAGGTTGAGTTCTTGGGGACAGGGGGACCTTCCAGGGCAGATCTGAGCCAGGAGCAGCAGAGCTGCCCCTCTCTTGAACCCCTCAGACAGCAAGCTGCTGCTGAGGCTGCTGGGAAAGCTAGTGGTCCCCATTCAGTGTATTGGGATGATGGACTCTTGTACTCAGAGTGTAGAGACCCCAAGCCTGGTGCCACCAGGAGGTTGGTTATACCTCTGAAGTTCAGGGGCTTCCTATTGACCCTAGCCCATGATATTCCCTTAGCAGGTCACCTGGGCCAGAACAAGACTTGGGACAGAATTGTCCCTCACTTTCACTGGCCCCACATGTCTGAAGACACAAAGGAGTTTTGTCGATCCTGTGTAACCTGCCAGGCCAGTGGCAAGGCAGGTGGCACTACAAAGGCCCCCCTGATACCACTACCTGTGGTGGGGGTGCTCTTTGAAAGAGTGGGGATTGATATTGTTGGTCCCATGGATCCCCAAACAGCATCTGGGCACAGGTTTATCCTGGTGGTAGTGGATCATGCCACCAGGTACCCAGAGGCTATACCCCTTAGGACCACTACAGCACCTGTGGTGGCAAGAGCCCTCCTGGGAGTTTTCTCAAGAGTGGGCTTTCCTAAGGAGGTTGTATCAGACAGAGGTGCAAACTTTATGTCTGGTTACTTAAAAGCAATGTGGAAGGAGTGTGGAGTGACTTACAAATTCACCACACCCTATCACCCACAATGCAATGGTTTAGTTGAGAGATTCAACAAAACCTTGAAGGGCATGATTAAAGGGCTCCCAGAAAAGCTTAGGCGAAGATGGGACATTCTCTTGCCCTGCCTTTTATTTGCATACAGGGAGGTGCCTCAGAAGGGGGTTGGCTACAGCCCTTTTGAACTTTTGTTTGGTCACCCTGTCAGGGGTCCACTGTGCTTGGTGAAGGAAGGATGGGAGTTGCCTCTCAAGCCCCCAAAGCAAGACATAGTGGACTACGTACTTGGTCTCCGCTCCCGGATGGCTTAGTATATGAAAAAGGCAACTAAAAACCTTGAGGCTAGCCAGGAACTTCAGAAAGCTTGGCATGACCAAAAGGCTGTGCTGACTGTTTACCAGCCAGGACAGAAGGTGTGGGTGTTGGAGCCAGTGGCCCCAGCAGCTCTCCAAGACAAATGGTGTGGACCCCACACTATTGTTGAGCAGAAGGGTGAGGTTACCTACTTGGTAGACCTAGGAACACCCAGGAGTCCCCACAGGGTTCTCCATGTCAACAGGTTAAAACCATATGTGGACAGGGCAGACATGGGCTTGCTCATGGCTACTGATGAAGGGCAGGAGGAAGAGAGTGACCCACTCCCTGACCTGCTCTCACAGAACCCTGACGATGGGTCAGTAGATGGTGTAGCCTTGGCAGGCAGCCTCACTACCCAGCAACAAACTGATTGTAGACAGGTGCTCAATCAGTTTAGACACATGTTTTCACTGACACCCAGTCAGACCACCTGGTGCACTCATGAAGTGGTCACTGGGGACAGTCTGCCTATTAAAAATAAGATTTATAGGCAACCTGACCATGTCAGGGACTGTATCAGGACAGAAGTCCAGAAAATGTTGGATTTGGGAGTTATTGAACCCTCAGATAGCCCTTGGGCTAGTCCAGTGGTCCTTGTGCCAAAACCTCACACCAGTGGTGGAAAAAGAGAGATGAGGTTTTGTGTGGACTACAGGGGTCTCAATGCAGTCACTAGGACTGATGCCCATCCAATACCTAGGGCAGATGAGCTAATAGACACTTTGGCCTCAGCCAAGTATCTAAGCACATTTGACCTGACAGCTGGCTACTGGCAGATCAGACTAGCTGATGATGCAAAGCCAAAAACAGCATTCTCAACCCCTAGTGGGCATTATCAGTTTGTGGTGATGCCCTTTGGTCTGAAGAATGCACCTGCCACTTTTCAGAGGTTGGTGAACACAGTCCTTACAGGCCTGGAAGCCTATAGTGCAGCATATCTAGATGATATTGCTGTCTTTAGCTCCACCTGGGAGGATCACCTGGTCCACCTCAGAAATGTTTTACAGGCCCTGCAAAAGGCAGGCCTGACTATTAAGGCCAGATAGGGCAGAGTCAGGTTGTGTACCTGGGCCACCTTGTGTGTGGAGGCCAGGTTCAACCACTGCAGAGCAAGATACAGACCATCATGGACGGGGCTGCTCCAACTACCCAGACTCAGGTGAGAGCCTTTTTAGGCCTGACTGGGTACTACAGGAGATTTGTCAAAGGGTATGGATCAATAGTGACACCTTTGAATGACTTAACTTCTAAGAAAATGCCCAAGAAAGTTCAGTGGACAGCTAACTGTCAAAAGGCATTTGATGACCTGAAGCAGGCCATGTGCACTGCTCCCATTCTACAGAGTCCTGATTACTCCAAGAAGTTCATTGTTCAAACTGATGCATCTGAATTGGGGGTAGGGGCTGTACTGTCACAATTGAATGAAGAAGGTCAGGATCAGCCAGTAGCTTTCATTAGCAGAAGGCTGACCCCTAGAGAGAAACGTTGGTCAGCCATTGAGAGGGAGGCCTTTGCTGTGGTCTGGGCTCTGAAGAAGTTGAGGCCATACTTGTTTGGTACTCACTTCCTTGTTCAAACCGACCATAAGCCCCTCTTATGGCTAAAACAAATGAAGGGTGAAAACCCCAAACTGCTTAGGTGGTCCATTTCCCTACAGGGGATGGACTTCACAGTGGAACATAGACCTGGGAGTAACCATGCCAATGCAGATGGACTCTCTAGGTATTTCCACTTAGAACATGAAGACTCAACTGGTCAAGCTTAGTTTAATGTCCCTACGTCTGGGGGGGGGGTTGTGTAGGAGAGTAGGATCTGCTTCACATGGGTTCCCCCACTTTTTGCTGATGCTTCACTGTTTTTCGACTTTAGTCTGGCTGGGGCCCTGCTAATCAGAACCCCAGCCTAGCTGCTTCCTCTCTAAAATGGTTTCCATGTGCCTTAGGCACATCTCTAATTGGAATCTGGAGTGCCCTTATAAGTCCCTAGTATATGGTATACTATGTACCAAGGGCATAGGTACCTCAGAGGCCTACCAGGGGCTGCAGCATGTATTGTGCCACCCCTGGAAGGCCATCCAAAATGACACCACAGGTCTGCTACTGCAGCCTGGGTAAGGTGGTGCATGCACCCCTTACTGTGATATAGGTTACCTATATCACTACATACTTACACACATATAAACCTATAAGTCACTCCTATGGCAGGCCTTGTGAATCCTGAAGGCAGAGTGCATGGTTCCTATGTGAGAGGGTGCCCCTGCATGAGCAGGGCCCCTCTGCAGCATTCGGAGACCCTTCTCTGATGCTGTTTGTAGTGCAGCCTGACCATATACTCTTAAGTGCATTATAACCTAGCGTTAAATGCTAACTTTGGGATGGCTGCACAGAAACATGTCGTGTTTGGTGTCAAACATCTTGGAATACTACCCCCCCGCCAATTCTGGCTGCGCGGGTAGCATTCCACCCTTCTAGAGGGAGAGACATGTTAACCCTGGCTTGCCCGGTAACTTCTTTCCAAAGCCCCAGCATCACAAAATGGATGCTGCTGCCACAGACACAAGTCTGGCCTCCTGCTGCTGACCGAAACTCCGGCAGGGGAGGCCGGGACAATAGGTTTCCTGTCGCAGGGAGGTGTAACCACCTCCCCAGACAGGATAATGTGTATTGGGGCTGGGCGGGAGCACTCTCTGGTGCTTTGAAGTCCTGCACTGGGGGCACATTTGGTGTCCTCGTGCATACCCCAGTTCAAACCGGATCAGGGGCTTCCAGCCCCTGCTTTGGCGCGAACTGGACAAAGGGAAAGGGTGTAGCCACCCCTCTGCCCTGACCCACCCATAGGTGGGACCACAGAGTAAGTCCAACCCCTAGGACTTTAGATATTCCCTGGACGAAACTCTGATACAAAATCCTGGACCTTCGACGCTCTACTTCAAGATTAGAGGACTGAAGAATCTCCCTTGGGGTCAAGGAGTGACACCCCTGCTTGGCAGGCACCAAAGAAGCATCTGTCCGGTCTGCATCTCTGAAGCTCCCGTCGGACGCCGAAGTCTTTGCATCACCAGAGGTGGATTTCCAGACTTCCCCGAGGCTGCCCTGAGTCCCCAGCAAAGCTGAGGCCCGTAGCTGTCGTGGGTAACGTGGAACCGTGACCCCTGGACACCGAGCACATTTGCAAGTGCATCCTCTTCCTGGACTCCCACGAAGTTGTGCTTTGGGCTCCGAGTAGCCCCCGCCTCCAGCACCGACTGCACCGAAGATCACTGGCCTCCACTCCACGAGTGTCCTGTGAGCCAGCTCCACGTGCACCGTCTCGAGGCTCCTTCGCGGTTGCTAGTCCGTTGGCTAGTAGCCCTCCACGAAGGCCAATCCTTTTCTTCTTGGGCTCCCTGGTTGCTCCAGGCTTGCCCTCACTTACTCTTGCTGGGTGAGTTCCTCAGACCTTGCTGGTCTGAACAATCGTCAATCTTCATCTTCATCGAGACTTGCCGTTGCCAAGGCTTGTTGGGTCCAATCCGGTCGCCGACACCTCAGCACTCGACAGACATCGTGTACCAGCCCGAATCCTGCTCCTGGTCGCCAACAACGCCTCCTGGACCTCGTGGCTGCAGAGACAAGACGACCGTCAACCTACCTGAAGCACCCGACATCGGTGGGCATCTGTCCATCGCCTTCCTGGTCACTGGCTAGTGACCCAGACTCTGTCCCCTCTGCTTTCAGGTTCTTCAGATCTCCGATCCACTCTTGGATCCACCCGGACACTTTCCACTTGGTCGCCAGCCGCACTTTGCAGCAGATCGCCATTCAAATCGACGACGAAACCCGACCCCGAAAGGCACCTATGCACCCGGCTTCCCTGGGTGAGGTAACAAGAGTACTCCGGTGCTCCCGTGGGTAGAGACTCTAGAAAGTCCTAGTTCTCAAAGGGTTTGCTCCAAGTCCTTCTTTAAGTGTCCCTTTTCTTTAAATTTCCAACCGCGACTTTCCCCATTGAAGTTAACGGCGATTCGCAGCTGTGTTTACACACTGCACGCGTCCCCCGTGGGTCCCCTGTGTCACTGCCTTGGGTGGTTCCTTGTGTTCCAAGCACTTCTACAGGCTCTAGGCCTAGTGTCTAGCTCAGTCGTGGTTCTTATACCACTGTATTGGTATATCGTTTGGTACGCCCCTAGGGCCCAAACATGTATTTGTGCTTTTACTGTGTTTAAATAACTTATAACTTGTGTACTTCGAACTCTAGCCTCATAAAGAGACTAGAGGGGTGTGTTTAGCAATAAATACATATATTTTGAATATATACCTGGTGTGGTCCTCTTTCATTTGGTCACTCAAGAGATTATAGACTGGTAAAACAAGCTGCTTTACATTCCTTCAAGACTTAGCCTGAAGGCTGCTCTCCATAGCTACCACTAGGATAGCTTTCAATAAAGGTTGTCTTTAAACCTAACTCCAATAAGGGTTGTTTGGACTGGTACAAGGTGCCCACTATAATTAGTGGACAGCATATACCAGGCCAACTTCTCACATTGGTGTACAGCGTGTGGGATTCCAGCTTGCTATTGTTTTACCAGATAATCTCAATTGAATTGATCAACTGAAAACCACTAAAGGTACCTAAGGTACATATAATTTAAGTTTACTATACAGTAAGTTCTACTGAACTTAGAGTTGTGTGTTAAGGGATAGCACAACCCTTTCTACAACTCAAGAGAGTTTAGTAGGCCACACTAGAGTAGGTAGTGCATACACCACACCACACTAGTAATGTCTTCAAAGCCAGGATCCAGAGAGTCCTTGCCAGAAGCCACTGGGCTTCTTCCCTCCAGATATGATTCACTCCCATTCTTGGAATTGAGAGCATTATGCAATGTGAAGAAACTGAAGACAGGCCAAAGTCCCACCACCCAACATCTGAAAGAGATGTTAGTGGCTTATGATCTCAGCAGGCCCTTAGGGACTGAAGGGGTAGGTGCACAGGGTGGGGCAGAAGAAGAGGATGGGGAAAGGGGTAGTAACACCCCCAACCCCCTCTGGAGCTGACCAGGAAGGTGAAAATGACCTTGACCTGGATAACCCAATCCCTCCTGTGGAAGAGGAAGAGGAGGATCAGAATGACCTCCCCTTTGTCCCCCAGGAAGGATTAAGAGTGTGCCTAGAAGGTCTAGATCTCCTTCTCAGGAGTCTAACCACTCTGACACCTCAATAGGGACCTCAGTCTCCTCTCATAGGAGGAATCCTCTCATAGGAGGAATCCTCTCATGAGAGGAGAAAGAGGCTGATTCAGTATGAGCAAGCCCAGCTTGAACTGAGAAAGCAGCAATTGGCTTTAGACAGGGAGTCCCTAGATCTCTTTAGAGAGAGAAAAAGTTGGTACTAGAGTCCCATGGTGGCAGCAAATCCCCTAAAGATAGGGAAAGAACCCTATGACCATAAGAACCTGAGCAAGATTGTCCCTCCCTACCAGAGTGGGGATGACATCCACAAATGGATAACTGCTCTAGAGAGGGCCTGTAAAGTACAGAAGGTCCCTCAGGAGCAGTGGGCAGCAATCTTGTGGCTCTCCTTTGCAGACAAAGGTAGAGACAAGCTCCTCACTGTAAGAGAAGAGGATGCTGATAATTACAAGGTCTTGAAGAGTGCTCTTATTGATGGGTTTGGCCTTACAACTGAACAATACAGGTTAAAGTTCAGAGATGCCCAAAAAGCACAGACTCAAGACTGGGTGGACTATGTGGATTGTTCTGCTAAGGCTCTGGAAGGTTGGTTGATGGGCAGTAAGGTGTGTGACTTCACAGGATTGTATAATCTGATAATGAGGGAGCAGATTCTTAATAACTGTCAAAATCAGCTGTTGCATCAGTACCTGGTGGACTCTGATCTGACCTCTCCCCAAGAATTGGGAAAGAAGGCAGACAAATGGGTCAGAACCAGGGTGAGGCAGAAGGTACAGAACCAAGGTGGTGACCCTAAGAAGCAAGATTCAAAGAACTCTGATAAGGGTGGGGAGAAGGGTAAAGACCAGAAGTCTTCACAAGGGCCCCAAAAATCTTCTTCAGGTGGGGATTCACAGTCTAACAAAGGGAAAGGCCAAAAGAAACCATGGTGCAAGGTCTGTAAGCAAAAGACCCACTGGACTAGTGATTGCACCAAGTCCAAAGACTCTACTCCAGCCCCCACCAATGCCCCTAAGGCACCTGTGCCCCCTAGTTCAGTTATAGTTGGTGGTGGGAGTACTACAGCCAAGGGTTTAGTAGGGTTGACCCTGGGTACTGAAGTGGGCTCTGACCTAGTCAGAGAACTCACTCAGGCTGTGTTAGTCTGTGATGGAGGCATGGATGTGACCTCCTCTGTGAGTCCCAGTAATCTGGGCAAGTACAGACAACAGCCCTTAATCAATGGAAAAGAGGCTTTGGCATTCAGGGACACAGGGGCGAGTGTCACAATGGTGACACAAGACCTTGTGGATCCTGGGCAAGTTATACTTGGTGAAATGTACCAAGTGACCAATGCTAGCAATGTCAGAACAGACCATACTCTGGCAGTTGTTAACTTCTCCTGGGGAGGGGTAACTGGCCTTAAGAAGGTTGTGGTAAGTGCAGACCTACCAGTTGAATGCTTGCTTGGCAATGACTTAGAAACTTCAGCTTGGGCAGAAGTGGAGCTCAGGACTCATGCAGAAATGCTGGGCATCCCTGCAGATGTGTTTGCTGTGACTAGGTCACAGGCCAAAATGTCTAAAACTGAACAGGCCTTGGATTCTGGAATAATGGACCAAGTGCCTTCCAAGAGGAGGAGTAGTAGGGTAAAGGCAGTGCCTTCCCCCTTGGCTCAGAAGGAAGATCAGTCTCTTGAGGGAGATGATCTCAGTCCTGAGGAAGGAACTGTCCCAGAGGAGCTTGAACCTGACCAGGTTGAGTTCTCGGGGACAGGGGGACCTTCCAGGGCAGATCTGAGCCAGGAGCAGCAGAGCTGCCCCTCTCTTGAACCCCTCAGACAGCAAGCTGCTGCTGAGGCTGCTGGGAAAGCTAGTGGTCCCCATTCAGTGTATTGGGATGATGGACTCTTGTACTCAGAGTGTAGAGACCCCAAGCCTGGTGCCACCAGGAGGTTGGTTATACCTCTGAAGTTCAGGGGCTTCCTATTGACCCTAGCCCATGATATTCCCTTAGCAGGTCACCTGGGCCAGAACAAGACTTGGGACAGAATTGTCCCTCACTTTCACTGGCCCCACATGTCTGAAGACACAAAGGAGTTTTGTCGCTCCTGTGTAACCTGCCAGGCCAGTGGCAAGGCAGGTGGCACTACAAAGGCCCCCTGATACCACTACCTGTGGTGGGGGTGCCCTTTGAAAGAGTGGGGATTGATATTGTTGGTCCCATGGATCCCCAAACAGCATCTGGGCACAGGTTTATCCTGGTGGTAGTGGATCATGCCACCAGGTACCCAGAGGCTATACCCCTTAGGACCACTACAGCACCTGTGGTGGCAAGAGCCCTCCTGGGAGTTTTCTCAAGAGTGGGCTTTCCTAAGGAGGTTGTATCAGGCAGAGGTGCAAACTTTATGTCTGGTTACTTAAAAGCAATGTGGAAGGAGTGTGGAGTGACTTACAAATTCACCACACCCTATCACCCACAATGCAATGGTTTAGTTGAGAGATTCAACAAAACCTTGAAGGGCATGATTAAAGGGCTCCCAGAAAAGCTTAGGCGAAGATGGGACATTCTCTTGCCCTGCCTTTTATTTGCATACAGGGAGGTGCCTCAGAAGGGGTTGGCTACAGCCCTTTTGAACTTTTGTTTGGTCACCCTGTCAGGGGTCCACTGTGCTTGGTGAAGGAAGGATGGGAGTTGCCTCTCAAGCCCCCAAAGCAAGACATAGTGGACTACGTACTTGGTCTCCGCTCCCGGATGGCTGAGTATATGAAAAAGGCAACTAAAAACCTTGAGGCTAGCCAGGAACTTCAGAAAGCTTGGCATGACCAAAAGGCTGTGCTGACTGTTTACCAGCCAGGACAGAAGGTGTGGGTGTTGGAGCCAGTGGCCCCAGCAGCTCTCCAAGACAAATGGAGTGGACCCCACACTATTGTTGAGCAGAAGGGTGAGGTTACCTACTTGGTAGACCTAGGAACACCCAGGAGTCCCCACAGGGTTCTCCATGTCAACAGGTTAAAACCATATGTGGACAGGGCAGACATGGGCTTGCTCATGGCTACTGATGATAGGCAGGAGGAAGAGAGTGACCCACTCCCTGACCTGCTCTCACAGAACCCTGACGATGGGTCAGTAGATTGTGTAGCCTTGGCAGGCAGCCTCACTACCCAGCAACAAACTGATTGTAGACAGGTGCTCAATCAGTTTAGACACATGTTTTCACTGACACCCAGTCAGACCACCTGGTGCACTCATGAAGTGGTCACTGGGGACAGTCTGCCTATTAAAAATAAGATTTATAGGCAACCTGACCATGTCAGGGACTGTATCAGGACAGAAGTCCAGAAAATGTTGGATTTGGGAGTTATTGAACCCTCAGATAGCCCTTGGGCTAGTCCAGTGGTCCTTGTGCCAAAACCTCACACCAGTGGTGGAAAAAGAGAGATGAGGTTTTGTGTGGACTACAGGGGTCTCAATGCAGTCACTAGGACTGATGCCCATCCAATACCTAGGGCAGATGAGCTAATAGACACTTTGGCCTCAGCCAAGTATCTAAGCACATTTGACCTGACAGCTGGCTACTGGCAGATCAGACTAGCTGATGATGCAAAGCCAAAGACAGCATTCTCAACCCCTAGTGGGCATTATCAGTTTGTGGTGATGCCCTTTGGTCTGAAGAATGCACCTGCCACTTTTCAGAGGTTGGTGAACACAGTCCTTACAGGCCTGGAAGCCTATAGTGCAGCATATCTAGATGATATTGCTGTCTTTAGCTCCACCTGGGAGGATCACCTGGTCCACCTCAGAAATGTTTTACAGGCCCTGCAAAAGGCAGGCCTGACTATCAAGGCACCAAGTGCCAGATAGGGCAGAGTCAGGTTGTGTACCTGGGCCACCTTGTGGGTGGAGGCCAGGTTCAACCACTGCAGACCAAGATCCAGACCATCATGGACGGGGCTGCTCCAACTACCCAGACTCAGGTGAGAGCCTTTTTAGGCCTGACTGGGTACTACAGGAGATTTGTCAAAGGGTATGGATCAATAGTGACACCTTTGAATGACTTAACTTCTAAGAAAATGCCCAAGAAAGTTCAGTGGACAGCTAACTGTCAAAAGGCATTTGATGACCTGAAGCAGGCCATGTGCACTGCTCCCATTCTACAGAGTCCTGATTACTCCAAGAAGTTCATTGTTCAAACTGATGCATCTGAATTGGGGGTAGGGGCTGTACTGTCACAATTGAATGAAGAAGGTCAGGATCAGCCAGTAGCTTTCATTAGCAGAAGGCTGACCCCTAGAGAGAAACGTTGGTCAGCCATTGAGAGGGAGGCCTTTGCTGTGGTCTGGGCTCTGAAGAAGTTGAGGCCATACTTGTTTGGTACTCACTTCCTTGTTCAAACCGACCATAAGCCCCTCTTATGGCTAAAACAAATGAAGGGTGAAAACCCCAAACTGCTTAGGTGGTCCATTTCCCTACAGGGGATGGACTTCACAGTGGAACATAGACCTGGGAGTAACCATGCCAATGCAGATGGACTCTCTAGGTATTTCCACTTAGAACATGAAGACTCAACTGGTCAAGCTTAGTTTAATGTCCCTACGTTTGGGGGGGGGTTGTGTAGGAGAGTAGGATCTGCTTCACATGGGTTCCCCCACTTTTTGCTGATGCTTCACTGTTTTTCGACTTTAGTCTGGCTGGGGCCCTGCTAATCAGAACCCCAGCCTAGCTGCTTCCTCTCTAAAATGGTTTCCATGTGCCTTAGGCACATCTCTAATTGGAATCTGGAGTGCCCTTATAAGTCCCTAGTATATGGTATACTATGTACCAAGGGCATAGGTACCTCAGAGGCCTACCAGGGGCTGCAGCATGTATTGTGCCACCCCTGGAAGGCCATCCAAAATGACACCACAGGTCTGCTACTGCAGCCTGGGTAAGGTGGTGCATGCACCCCTTACTGTGATATAGGTTACCTATATCACTACATACTTACACACATATAAACCTATAAGTCACTCCTATGGCAGGCCTTGTCAATCCTGAAGGCAGAGTGCATGGTTCCTATGTGAGAGGGTGCCCCTGCATGAGCAGGGCCCCTCTGCAGCGTTCGGAGACCCTTCTCTGATGCTGTTTGTAGTGCAGCCTGACCATATACTCTTAAGTGCATTATAACCTAGCGTTAAATGCTAACTTTGGGATGGCTGCACAGAAACATGTCGTGTTTGGTGTCAAACATCTTGGAATACTACCCCCCGCCAATTCTGGCGGCGGGGGTAGCATTCCACCCTTCTAGAGGGAGAGACATGTTAACCCTGGCTTGCCCGGTAACTTCTTTCCAAAGCCCCAGCATCACAAAATGGATGCTGCTGCCACAGACACAAGTCTGGCCTCCTGCTGCTGACCGAAACTCCGGCAGGGAGGCCGGGACAATAGGTTTCCTGTCGCAGGGAGGTGTAACCACCTCCCCAGACAGGATAATGTGTATTGGGGCTGGGCGGGAGCACTCTCTGGTGCTTTGAAGTCCTGCACTGGGGGCACATTTGGTGTCCTCGTGCATACCCCAGTTCAAACCGGATCAGGGGCTTCCAGCCCCTGCTTTGGCGCGAACTGGACAAAGGGAAAGGGGTGTAGCCACCCCTCTGCCCTGACCCACCCATAGGTGGGACCACAGAGTAAGTCCAACCCCTAGGACTTTAGATATTCCCTGGACGAAACTCTGATACAAAATCCTGGACCTTCGACGCTCTACTTCAAGATTAGAGGACTGAAGAATCTCCCTTGGGGTCAAGGAGTGACACCCCTGCTTGGCAGGCACCAAAGAAGCATCTGTCCGGTCTGCATCTCTGAAGCTCCCGTTGGACGCCGAAGTCTTTGCATCACCAGAGGTGGATTTCCAGACTTCCCCGAGGCTGCCCTGAGTCCCCAGCAAAGCTGAGGCCCGTAGCTGTCGTGGGTAATGTGGAACCGTGACCCCTGGACACCGAGCACATTTGCAAGTGCATCCTCTTCCTGGACTCCCACGAAGTTGTGCTTTGGGCTCCGAGTAGCCCCCGCCTCCAGCACCGACTGCACCGAAGATCACTGGCCTCCACTCCACGAGTGTCCTGTGAGCCAGCTCCACGTGCACCGTCTCGAGGCTCCTTCGCGGTTGCTAGTCCGTTGGCTAGTAGCCCTCCACGAAGGCCAATCCTTTTCTTCTTGGGCTCCCTGGTTGCTCCAGGCTTGCCCTCACTTACTCTTGCTGGGTGAGTTCCTCAGACCTTGCTGGTCTGAACAATCGTCAATCTTCATCTTCATCGAGACTTGCCGTTGCCAAGGCTTGTTGGGTCCAATCCGGTCGCCGACACCTCAGCACTCGACAGACATCGTGTACCAGCCTGAATCCTGCTCCTGGTCGCCGACAACGCCTCCTGGACCTCGTGGCTGCAGAGACAAGACGACCGTCAACCTACCTGAAGCACCCGACATCGGTGGGCATCTGTCCATCGCCTTCCTGGTCACTGGCTAGTGACCCAGACTCTGTCCCCTCTGCTTTCAGGTTCTTCAGATCTCCGATCCACTCTTGGATCCACCCGGACACTTTCCACTTGGTCGCCAGCCGCACTTTGCAGCAGATCGCCATTCAAATCGACGACGAAACCCGACCCCGAAAGGCACCTATGCACCCGGCTTCCCTGGGTGAGGTAACAAGAGTACTCCGGTGCTCCCGTGGGTAGAGACTCTAGAAAGTCCTAGTTCTCAAAGGGTTTGCTCCAAGTCCTTCTTTAAGTGTCCCTTTTCTTTAAATTTCCAACCGCGACTTTCCCCATTGAAGTTAACGGCGATTCGCGGCTGTGTTCACACACTGCACGCGTGCCCCGTGGGTCCCCTGTGTCACTACCTTGGGTGGTTCCTTGTGGTCCAAGCACTTCTACAGGCTCTAGGCCTAGTGTCTAGCTCAGTCGTGGTTCTTATACCACTTTATTGGTATATCGTTTGGTACGCCCCTAGGGCCCAAACATGTATTTGTGCTTTTACTGTGTTTAAATAACTTATAACTTGTGTACTTCGAACTCTAGCCTCATAAAGAGACTAGAGGGGTGTGTTTAGCAATAAATACATATATTTTGAATATATACCTGGTGTGGTCCTCTTTCATTTGGTCACTCAAGAGATTATAGACTGGTAAAACAAGCTGCTTTACATTCCTTCAAGACTTAGCCTGAAGGCTGCTCTCCATAGCTACCACTAGGATAGCTTTCAATAAAGGTTGTCTTTAAACCTAACTCCAATAAGGGTTGTTTGGACTGGTACAAGGTGCCCACTATAATTAGTGGACAGCATATACCAGGCCAACTTCTCACATTGGTGTACAGCGTGTGGGATTCCAGCTTGCTATTGTTTTACCAGATAATCTCAATTGAATTGATCAACTGAAAACCACTAAAGGTACCTAAGGTACATATAATTTACGTTTACTATACAGTAAGTTCTACTGAACTTAGAGTTGTGTGTTAAGGGATAGCACAACCCTTTCTACAACTCAAGAGAGTTTAGTAGGCCACACTAGAGTAGGTAGTGCATACACCACACCACACTAGTAATGTCTTCAAAGCCAGGACCCAGAGAGTCCTTGCCAGAAGCCACTGGGCTTCTTCCCTCCAGATATGATTCACTCCCATTCTTGGAATTGAGAGCATTATGCAATGTGAAGAAACTGAAGACAGGCCAAAGTCCCACCACCCAACATCTGAAAGAGATGTTAGTGGCTTATGATCTCAGCAGGCCCTTAGGGACTGAAGGGGTAGGTGCACAGGGTGGGGCAGAAGAAGAGGATGGGGAAAGGGCTAGTAACACCCCCAACCCCCCCTCTGGAACTGACCAGGAAGGTGAAAATGACCTTGACCTGGATAACCCAATCCCTCCTGTGGAAGAGGAAGAGGAGGATCAGAATGACCTCCCCTTTGTCCCCCCAGGAAGGATTAAGAGTGTGCCTAGAAGGTCTAGATCTCCTTCTCAGGAGTCTAACCACTCTGACACCTCAATAGGGACCTCTGTCTCCTCTCATAGGGAGGGAATCCTCTCATGAGAGGAGAAAGAGGCTGATTCAGTATGAGCAAGCCCAGCTTGAACTGAGAAAGCAGCAATTGGCTTTAGACAGGGAGTCCCTAGATCTCTTTAGAGAGAGAAAAAGTTGGTACTAGAGTCCCATGGTGGCAGCAAATCCCCTAAAGATAGGGAAAGGTCCTATGACCATAGGAACCTGAGCAAGATTGTCCCTCCCTACCAGAGTGGGGATGACATCCACAAATGGATAACTGCTCTAGAGAGGGCCTGTAAAGTACAGAAGGTCCCTCAGGAGCAGTGGGCAGCAATCTTGTGGCTCTCCTTTGCAGACAAAGGTAGAGACAAGCTCCTCACTGTAAGAGAAGAGGATGCTGATAATTACAAGGTCTTGAAGAGTGCTCTTATTGATGGGTTTGGCCTTACAACTGAACAATACAGGTTAAAGTTCAGAGATGCCCAAAAAGCACAGACTCAAGACTGGGTGGACTATGTGGATTGTTCTGCTAAGGCTCTGGAAGGTTGGTTGATGGGCAGTAAGGTGTGTGACTTCACAGGATTGTATAATCTGATAATGAGGGAGCAGATTCTTAATAACTGTCAAAATCAGCTGTTGCATCAGTACCTGGTGGACTCTGATCTGACCTCTCCCCAAGAATTGGGAAAGAAGGCAGACAAATGGGTCAGAACCAGGGTGAGGCAGAAGGTACAGAACCAAGGTGGTGACCCTAAGAAGCAAGATTCAAAGAACTCTGATAAGGGTGGGGAGAAGGGTAAAGACCAGAAGTCTTCACAAGGGCCCCAAAAATCTTCTTCAGGTGGGGATTCACAGTCTAACAAAGGGAAAGGCCAAAAGAAACCATGGTGCAAGGTCTGTAAGCAAAAGACCCACTGGACTAGTGATTGCACCAAGTCCAAAGACTCTACTCCAGCCCCCACCAATGCCCCTAAGGCACCTGTGCCCCCTAGTTCAGTTATAGTTGGTGGTGGGAGTACTACAGCCAAGGGTTTAGTAGGGTTGACCCTGGGTACTGAAGTGGGCTCTGACCTAGTCAGAGAACTCACTCAGGCTGTGTTAGTCTGTGATGGAGGCATGGATGTGACCTCCTCTGTGAGTCCCAGTAATCTGGGCAAGTACAGACAACAGCCCTTAATCAATGGAAAAGAGGCTTTGGCATTCAGGGACACAGGGGCGAGTGTCACAATGGTGACACAAGACCTTGTGGATCCTGGGCAAGTTATACTTGGTGAAATGTACCAAGTGACCAATGCTAGCAATGTCAGAACAGACCATACTCTGGCAGTTGTTAACTTCTCCTGGGGAGGGGTAACTGGCCTTAAGAAGGTTGTGGTAAGTGCAGACCTACCAGTTGAATGCTTGCTTGGCAATGACTTAGAAACTTCAGCTTGGGCAGAAGTGGAGCTCAGGACTCATGCAGAAATGCTGGGCATCCCTGCAGATGTGTTTGCTGTGACTAGGTCACAGGCCAAAATGTCTAAAACTGAACAGGCCTTGGATTCTGGAATAATGGACCAAGTGCCTTCCAAGAGGAGGAGTAGTAGGGTAAAGGCAGTGCCTTCCCCTTGGCTCAGAAGGAAGATCAGTCTCTTGAGGGAGATGATCTCAGTCCTGAGGAAGGAACTGTCCCAGAGGAGCTTGAACCTGACCAGGTTGAGTTCTTGGGGACAGGGGGACCTTCCAGGGCAGATCTGAGCCAGGAGCAGCAGAGCTGCCCCTCTCTTGAACCCCTCAGACAGCAAGCTGCTGCTGAGGCTGCTGGGAAAGCTAGTGGTCCCCATTCAGTGTATTGGGATGATGGACTCTTGTACTCAGAGTGTAGAGACCCCAAGCCTGGTGCCACCAGGAGGTTGGTTATACCTCTGAAGTTCAGGGGCTTCCTATTGACCCTAGCCCATGATATTCCCTTAGCAGGTCACCTGGGCCAGAACAAGACTTGGGACAGAATTGTCCCTCACTTTCACTGGCCCCACATGTCTGAAGACACCAAGGAGTTTTGTCGCTCCTGTGTAACCTGCCAGGCCAGTGGCAAGGCAGGTGGCACTACAAAGGCCCCCCTGATACCACTACCTGTGGTGGGGGTGCCCTTTGAAAGAGTGGGGATTGATATTGTTGGTCCCATGGATCCCCAAACAGCATCTGGGCACAGGTTTATCCTGGTGGTAGTGGATCATGCCACCAGGTACCCAGAGGCTATACCCCTTAGGACCACTACAGCACCTGTGGTGGCAAGAGCCCTCCTGGGAGTTTTCTCAAGAGTGGGCTTTCCTAAGGAGGTTGTATCAGACAGAGAGTGCAAACTTTATGTCTGGTTACTTAAAAGCAATGTGGAAGGAGTGTGGAGTGACTTACAAATTCACCACACCCTATCACCCACAATGCAATGGTTTAGTTGAGAGATTCAACAAAACCTTGAAGGGCATGATTAAAGGGCTCCCAGAAAAGCTTAGGCGAAGATGGGACATTCTCTTGCCCTGCCTTTTATTTGCATACAGGGAGGTGCCTCAGAAGGGGTTGGCTACAGCCCTTTTGAACTTTTGTTTGGTCACCCTGTCAGGGGTCCACTGTGCTTGGTGAAGGAAGGATGGGAGTTGCCTCTCAAGCCCCCAAAGCAAGACATAGTGGACTACGTACTTGGTCTCCGCTCCCGGATGGCTGAGTATATGAAAAAGGCAACTAAAAACCTTGAGGCTAGCCAGGAACTTCAGAAAGCTTGGCATGACCAAAAGGCTGTGCTGACTGTTTACCAGCCAGGACAGAAGGTGTGGGTGTTGGAGCCAGTGGCCCCAGCAGCTCTCCAAGACAAATGGAGTGGACCCCACACTATTGTTGAGCAGAAGGGTGAGGTTACCTACTTAGTAGACCTAGGAACACCCAGGAGTCCCCACAGGGTTCTCCATGTCAACAGGTTAAAACCATATGTGGACAGGGCAGACATGGGCTTGCTCATGGCTACTGATGAAGGGCAGGAGGAAGAGAGTGACCCACTCCCTGACCTGCTCTCACAGAACCCTGACGATGGGTCAGTAGATGGTGTAGCCTTGGCAGGCAGCCTCACTACCCAGCAGCAAACTGATTGTAGACAGGTGCTCAATCAGTTTAGACACATGTTTTCACTGACACCCAGTCAGACCACCTGGTGCACTCATGAAGTGGTCACTGGGGACAGTCTGCCTATTAAAAATAAGATTTATAGGCAACCTGACCATGTCAGGGACTGTATCAGGACAGAAGTCCAGAAAATGTTGGATTTGGGAGTTATTGAACCCTCAGATAGCCCTTGGGCTAGTCCAGTGGTCCTTGTGCCAAAACCTCACACCAGTGGTGGAAAAAGAGAGATGAGGTTTTGTGTGGACTACAGGGGTCTCAATGCAGTCACTAGGACTGATGCCCATCCAATACCTAGGGCAGATGAGCTAATAGACACTTTGGCCTCAGCCAAGTATCTAAGCACATTTGACCTGACAGCTGGCTACTGGCAGATCAGACTAGCTGATGATGCAAAGCCAAAGACAGCATTCTCAACCCCTAGTGGGCATTATCAGTTTGTGGTGATGCCCTTTGGTCTGAAGAATGCACCTGCCACTTTTCAGAGGTTGGTGAACACAGTCCTTACAGGCCTGGAAGCCTATAGTGCAGTATATCTAGATGATATTGCTGTCTTTAGCTCCACCTGGGAGGATCACCTGGTCCACCTCAGAAATGTTTTACAGGCCCTGCAAAAGGCAGGCCTGACTATCAAGGCCACCAAGTGCCAGATAGGGCAGAGTCAGGTTGTGTACCTGGGCCACCTTGTGGGTGGAGGCCAGGTTCAACCACTGCAGAGCAAGATCCAGACCATCATGGACTGGGCTGCTCCAACTACCCAGACTCAGGTGAGAGCCTTTTTAGGCCTGACTGGGTACTACAGGAGATTTGTCAAAGGGTATGGATCAATAGTGACACCTTTGAATGACTTAACTTCTAAGAAAATGCCCAAGAAAGTTCAGTGGACAGCTAACTGTCAAAAGGCATTTGATGACCTGAAGCAGGCCATGTGCACTGCTCCCATTCTACAGAGTCCTGATTACTCCAAGAAGTTCATTGTTCAAACTGATGCATCTGAATTGGGGGTAGGGGCTGTACTGTCACAATTGAATGAAGAAGGTCAGGATCAGCCAGTAGCTTTCATTAGCAGAAGGCTGACCCCTAGAGAGAAACGTTGGTCAGCCATTGAGAGGGAGGCCTTTGCTGTGGTCTGGGCTCTGAAGAAGTTGAGGCCATACTTGTTTGGTACTCACTTCCTTGTTCAAACCGACCATAAGCCCCTCTTATGGCTAAAACAAATGAAGGGTGAAAACCCCAAACTGCTTAGGTGGTCCATTTCCCTACAGGGGATGGACTTCACAGTGGAACATAGACCTGGGAGTAACCATGCCAATGCAGATGGACTCTCTAGGTATTTCCACTTAGAACATGAAGACTCAACTGGTCAAGCTTAGTTTAATGTCCCTACGTCTGGGGGGGTTGTGTAGGAGAGTAGGATCTGCTTCACATGGGTTCCCCCACTTTTTGCTGATGCTTCACTGTTTTTCGACTTTAGTCTGGCTGGGGCCCTGCTAATCAGAACCCCAGCCTAGCTGCTTCCTCTCTAAAATGGTTTCCATGTGCCTTAGGCACATCTCTAATTGGAATCTGGAGTGCCCTTATAAGTCCCTAGTATATGGTATACTATGTACCAAGGGCATAGGTACCTCAGAGGCCTACCAGGGGCTGCAGCATGTATTGTGCCACCCCTGGAAGGCCATCCAAAATGACACCACAGGTCTGCTACTGCAGCCTGGGTAAGGTGGTGCATGCACCCCTTACTGTGATATAGGTTACCTATATCACTACATACCTACACACATATAAACCTATAAGTCACTCCTATGGCAGGCCTTGTCAATCCTGAAGGCAGAGTGCATGGTTCCTATGTGAGAGGGTGCCCCTGCATGAGCAGGGCCCCTCTGCAGCGTTCGGAGACCCTTCTCTGATGCTGTTTGTAGTGCAGCCTGACCATATACTCTTAAGTGCATTATAACCTAGCGTTAAATGCTAACTTTGGGATGGCTGCACAGAAACATGTCGTGTTTGGTGTCAAACATCTTGGAATACTACCCCCCGCCAATTCTGGCGGCGCGGGTAGCATTCCACCCTTCTAGAGGGAGAGACATGTTAACCCTGGCTTGCCCGGTAACTTCTTTCCAAAGCCCCAGCATCACAAAATGGATGCTGCTGCCACAGACACAAGTCTGGCCTCCTGCTGCTGACCGAAACTCCGGCAGGGGAGGCCGGGACAATAGGTTTCCTGTCGCAGGGAGGTGTAACCACCTCCCCAGACAGGATAATGTGTATTGGGGCTGGGCGGGAGCACTCTCTGGTGCTTTGAAGTCCTGCACTGGGGGCACATTTGGTGTCCTCGTGCATACCCCAGTTCAAACCGGATCAGGGGCTTCCAGCCCCTGCTTTGGCGCGAACTGGACAAAGGGAAAGGGGTGTAGCCACCCCTCTGCCCTGACCCACCCATAGGTGGGACCACAGAGTAAGTCCAACCCCTAGGACTTTAGATATTCCCTGGACGAAACTCTGATACAAAATCCTGGACCTTCGACGCTCTACTTCAAGATTAGAGGACTGAAGAATCTCCCTTGGGGTCAAGGAGTGACACCCCTGCTTGGCAGGCACCAAAGAAGCATCTGTCCGGTCTGCATCTCTGAAGCTCCCGTCGGACGCCGAAGTCTTTGCATCACCAGAGGTGGATTTCCAGACTTCCCCGAGGCTGCCCTGAGTCCCCAGCAAAGCTGAGGCCCGTAGCTGTCGTGGGTAACGTGGAACCGTGACCCCTGGACACCGAGCACATTTGCAAGTGCATCCTCTTCCTGGACTCCCACGAAGTTGTGCTTTGGGCTCCGAGTAGCCCCCGCCTCCAGCACCGACTGCACCGAAGATCACTGGCCTCCACTCCACAAGTGTCCTGTGAGCCAGCTCCACGTGCACCGTCTCGAGGCTCCTTCGCGGTTGCTAGTCCGTTGGCTAGTAGCCCTCCACGAAGGCCAATCCTTTTCTTCTTGGGCTCCCTGGTTGCTCCAGGCTTGCCCTCACTTACTCTTGCTGGGTGAGTTCCTCAGACCTTGCTGGTCTGAACAATCGTCAATCTTCATCTTCATCGAGACTTGCCGTTGCCAAGGCTTGTTGGGTCCAATCCGGTCGCCGACACCTCAGCACTCGACAGACATCGTGTACCAGCCCGAATCCTGCTCCTGGTCGCCAACAACGCCTCCTGGACCTCGTGGCTGCAGAGACAAGACGACCGTCAACCTACCTGAAGCACCCGACATCGGTGGGCATCTGTCCATCGCCTTCCTGGTCACTGGCTAGTGACCCAGACTCTGTCCCCTCTGCTTTCAGGTTCTTCAGATCTCCGATCCACTCTTGGATCCACCCGGACACTTTCCACTTGGTCGCCAGCCGCACTTTGCAGCAGATCGCCATTCAAATCGACGACGAAACCCGACCCCGAAAGGCACCTATGCACCCGGCTTCCCTGGGTGAGGTAACAAGAGTACTCCGGTGCTCCCGTGGGTAGAGACTCTAGAAAGTCCTAGTTCTCAAAGGGTTTGCTCCAAGTCCTTCTTTAAGTGTCCCTTTTCTTTAAATTTCCAACCGCGACTTTCCCCATTGAAGTTAACGGCGATTCGCGGCTGTGTTTACACACTGCACGCGTCCCCCGTGGGTCCCCTGTGTCACTGCCTTGGGTGGTTCCTTGTGGTCCAAGCACTTCTACAGGCTCTAGGCCTAGTGTCTAGCTCAGTCGTGGTTCTTATACCACTGTATTGGTATATGGTTTGGTACGCCCCTAGGGCCCAAACATGTATTTGTGCTTTTACTGTGTTTAAATAACTTATAACTTGTGTACTTCGAACTCTAGCCTCATAAAGAGACTAGAGGGGTGTGTTTAGCAATAAATACATATATTTTGAATATATACCTGGTGTGGTCCTCTTTCATTTGGTCACTCAAGAGATTATAGACTGGTAAAACAAGCTGCTTTACATTCCTTCAAGACTTAGCCTGAAGGCTGCTCTCCATAGCTACCACTAGGATAGCTTTCAATAAAGGTTGTCTTTAAACCTAACTCCAATAAGGGTTGTTTGGACTGGTACAAGGTGCCCACTATAATTAGTGGACAGCATATACCAGGCCAACTTCTCACATTGGTGTACAGCGTGTGGGATTCCAGCTTGCTATTGTTTTACCAGATAATCTCAATTGAATTGATCAACTGAAAACCACTAAAGGTACCTAAGGTACATATAATTTAAGTTTACTATACAGTAAGTTCTACTGAACTTAGAGTTGTGTGTTAAGGGATAGCACAACCCTTTCTACAACTCAAGAGAGTTTAGTAGGCCACACTAGAGTAGGTAGTGCATACACCACACCACACTAGTAATGTCTTCAAAGCCAGGATCCAGAGAGTCCTTGCCAGAAGCCACTGGGCTTCTTCCTCCAGATATGATTCACTCCCATTCTTGGAATTGAGAGCATTATGCAATGTGAAGAAACTGAAGACAGGCCAAAGTCCCACCACCCAACATCTGAAAGAGATGTTAGTGGCTTATGATCTCAGCAGGCCCTTAGGGACTGAAGGGGTAGGTGCACAGGGTGGGGCAGAAGAAGAGGATGGGGAAAGGGGTAGTAACACCCCCAACCCCCCCTCTGGAGCTGACCAGGAAGGTGAAAATGACCTTGACCTGGATAACCCAATCCCTCCTGTGGAAGAGGAAGAGGAGGATCAGAATGACCTCCCCTTTGTCCCCCCAGGAAGGATTAAGAGTGTGCCTAGAAGGTCTAGATCTCCTTCTCAGGAGTCTAACCACTCTGACACCTCAATAGGGACCTCAGTCTCCTCTCATAGGAGGGAATCCTCTCATAGGAGGGAATCCTCTCATGAGAGGAGAAAGAGGCTGATTCAGTATGAGCAAGCCCAGCTTGAACTGAGAAAGCAGCAATTGGCTTTAGACAGGGAGTCCCTAGATCTCTTTAGAGAGAGAAAAAAGTTGGTACTAGAGTCCCATGGTGGCAGCAAATCCCCTAAAGATAGGGAAAGAACCCTATGACCATAAGAACCTGAGCAAGATTGTCCCTCCCTACCAGAGTGGGGATGACATCCACAAATGGATAACTGCTCTAGAGAGGGCCTGTAAAGTACAGAAGGTCCCTCAGGAGCAGTGGGCAGCAATCTTGTGGCTCTCCTTTGCAGACAAAGGTAGAGACAAGCTCCTCACTGTAAGAGAAGAGGATGCTGATAATTACAAGGTCTTGAAGAGTGCTCTTATTGATGGGTTTGGCCTTACAACTGAACAATACAGGTTAAAGTTCAGAGATGCCCAAAAAGCACAGACTCAAGACTGGGTGGACTATGTGGATTGTTCTGCTAAGGCTCTGGAAGGTTGGTTGATGGGCAGTAAGGTGTGTGACTTCACAGGATTGTATAATCTGATAATGAGGGAGCAGATTCTTAATAACTGTCAAAATCAGCTGTTGCATCAGTACCTGGTGGACTCTGATCTGACCTCTCCCCAAGAATTGGGAAAGAAGGCAGACAAATGGGTCAGAACCAGGGTGAGGCAGAAGGTACAGAACCAAGGTGGTGACCCTAAGAAGCAAGATTCAAAGAACTCTGATAAGGGTGGGGAGAAGGGTAAAGACCAGAAGTCTTCACAAGGGCCCCAAAAATCTTCTTCAGGTGGGGATTCACAGTCTAACAAAGGGAAAGGCCAAAAGAAACCATGGTGCAAGGTCTGTAAGCAAAAGACCCACTGGACTAGTGATTGCACCAAGTCCAAAGACTCTACTCCAGCCCCCACCAATGCCCCTAAGGCACCTGTGCCCCCTAGTTCAGTTATAGTTGGTGGTGGGAGTACTACAGCCAAGGGTTTAGTAGGGTTGACCCTGGGTACTGAAGTGGGCTCTGACCTAGTCAGAGAACTCACTCAGGCTGTGTTAGTCTGTGATGGAGGCATGGATGTGACCTCCTCTGTGAGTCCCAGTAATCTGGGCAAGTACAGACAACAGCCCTTAATCAATGGAAAAGAGGCTTTGGCATTCAGGGACACAGGGGCGAGTGTCACAATGGTGACACAAGACCTTGTGGATCCTGGGCAAGTTATACTTGGTGAAATGTACCAAGTGACCAATGCTAGCAATGTCAGAACAGACCATACTCTGGCAGTTGTTAACTTCTCCTGGGGAGGGGTAACTGGCCTTAAGAAGGTTGTGGTAAGTGCAGACCTACCAGTTGAATGCTTGCTTGGCAATGACTTAGAAACTTCAGCTTGGGCAGAAGTGGAGCTCAGGACTCATGCAGAAATGCTGGGCATCCCTGCAGATGTGTTTGCTGTGACTAGGTCACAGGCCAAAATGTCTAAAACTGAACAGGCCTTGGATTCTGGAATAATGGACCAAGTGCCTTCCAAGAGGAGGAGTAGTAGGGTAAAGGCAGTGCCTTCCCCTTGGCTCAGAAGGAAGATCAGTCTCTTGAGGGAGATGATCTCAGTCCTGAGGAAGGAACTGTCCCAGAGGAGCTTGAACCTGACCAGGTTGAGTTCTCGGGGACAGGGGGACCTTCCAGGGCAGATCTGAGCCAGGAGCAGCAGAGCTGCCCCTCTCTTGAACCCCTCAGACAGCAAGCTGCTGCTGAGGCTGCTGGGAAAGCTAGTGGTCCCCATTCAGTGTATTGGGATGATGGACTCTTGTACTCAGAGTGTAGAGACCCCAAGCCTGGTGCCACCAGGAGGTTGGTTATACCTCTGAAGTTCAGGGGCTTCCTATTGACCCTAGCCCATGATATTCCCTTAGCAGGTCACCTGGGCCAGAACAAGACTTGGGACAGAATTGTCCCTCACTTTCACTGGCCCCACATGTCTGAAGACACAAAGGAGTTTTGTCGCTCCTGTGTAACCTGCCAGGCCAGTGGCAAGGCAGGTGGCACTACAAAGGCCCCCCTGATACCACTACCTGTGGTGGGGGTGCCCTTTGAAAGAGTGGGGATTGATATTGTTGGTCCCATGGATCCCCAAACAGCATCTGGGCACAGGTTTATCCTGGTGGTAGTGGATCATGCCACCAGGTACCCAGAGGCTATACCCCTTAGGACCACTACAGCACCTGTGGTGGCAAGAGCCCTCCTGGGAGTTTTCTCAAGAGTGGGCTTTCCTAAGGAGGTTGTATCAGGCAGAGGTGCAAACTTTATGTCTGGTTACTTAAAAGCAATGTGGAAGGAGTGTGGAGTGACTTACAAATTCACCACACCCTATCACCCACAATGCAATGGTTTAGTTGAGAGATTCAACAAAACCTTGAAGGGCATGATTAAAGGGCTCCCAGAAAAGCTTAGGCGAAGATGGGACATTCTCTTGCCCTGCCTTTTATTTGCATACAGGGAGGTGCCTCAGAAGGGGTTGGCTACAGCCCTTTTGAACTTTTGTTTGGTCACCCTGTCAGGGGTCCACTGTGCTTGGTGAAGGAAGGATGGGAGTTGCCTCTCAAGCCCCCAAAGCAAGACATAGTGGACTACGTACTTGGTCTCCGCTCCCGGATGGCTGAGTATATGAAAAAGGCAACTAAAAACCTTGAGGCTAGCCAGGAACTTCAGAAAGCTTGGCATGACCAAAAGGCTGTGCTGACTGTTTACCAGCCAGGACAGAAGGTGTGGGTGTTGGAGCCAGTGGCCCCAGCAGCTCTCCAAGACAAATGGAGTGGACCCCACACTATTGTTGAGCAGAAGGGTGAGGTTACCTACTTGGTAGACCTAGGAACACCCAGGAGTCCCCACAGGGTTCTCCATGTCAACAGGTTAAAACCATATGTGGACAGGGCAGACATGGGCTTGCTCATGGCTACTGATGATAGGGCAGGAGGAAGAGAGTGACCCACTCCCTGACCTGCTCTCACAGAACCCTGACGATGGGTCAGTAGATGGTGTAGCCTTGGCAGGCAGCCTCACTACCCAGCAACAAACTGATTGTAGACAGGTGCTCAATCAGTTTAGACACATGTTTTCACTGACACCCAGTCAGACCACCTGGTGCACTCATGAAGTGGTCACTGGGGACAGTCTGCCTATTAAAAATAAGATTTATAGGCAACCTGACCATGTCAGGGACTGTATCAGGACAGAAGTCCAGAAAATGTTGGATTTGGGAGTTATTGAACCCTCAGATAGCCCTTGGGCTAGTCCAGTGGTCCTTGTGCCAAAACCTCACACCAGTGGTGGAAAAAGAGAGATGAGGTTTTGTGTGGACTACAGGGGTCTCAATGCAGTCACTAGGACTGATGCCCATCCAATACCTAGGGCAGATGAGCTAATAGACACTTTGGCCTCAGCCAAGTATCTAAGCACATTTGACCTGACAGCTGGCTACTGGCAGATCAGACTAGCTGATGATGCAAAGCCAAAGACAGCATTCTCAACCCCTAGTGGGCATTATCAGTTTGTGGTGATGCCCTTTGGTCTGAAGAATGCACCTGCCACTTTTCAGAGGTTGGTGAACACAGTCCTTACAGGCCTGGAAGCCTATAGTGCAGCATATCTAGATGATATTGCTGTCTTTAGCTCCACCTGGGAGGGTCACCTGGTCCACCTCAGAAATGTTTTACAGGCCCTGCAAAAGGCAGGCCTGACTATCAAGGCCAGATAGGGCAGAGTCAGGTTGTGTACCTGGGCCACCTTGTGGGTGGAGGCCAGGTTCAACCACTGCAGACCAAGATCCAGACCATCATGGACGGGGCTGCTCCAACTACCCAGACTCAGGTGAGAGCCTTTTTAGGCCTGACTGGGTACTACAGGAGATTTGTCAAAGGGTATGGATCAATAGTGACACCTTTGAATGACTTAACTTCTAAGAAAATGCCCAAGAAAGTTCAGTGGACAGCTAACTGTCAAAAGGCATTTGATGACCTGAAGCAGGCCATGTGCACTGCTCCCATTCTACAGAGTCCTGATTACTCCAAGAAGTTCATTGTTCAAACTGATGCATCTGAATTGGGGGTAGGGGCTGTACTGTCACAATTGAATGAAGAAGGTCAGGATCAGCCAGTAGCTTTCATTAGCAGAAGGCTGACCCCTAGAGAGAAACGTTGGTCAGCCATTGAGAGGGAGGCCTTTGCTGTGGTCTGGGCTCTGAAGAAGTTGAGGCCATACTTGTTTGGTACTCACTTCCTTGTTCAAACCGACCATAAGCCCCTCTTATGGCTAAAACAAATGAAGGGTGAAAACCCCAAACTGCTTAGGTGGTCCATTTCCCTACAGGGGATGGACTTCACAGTGGAACATAGACCTGGGAGTAACCATGCCAATGCAGATGGACTCTCTAGGTATTTCCACTTAGAACATGAAGACTCAACTGGTCAAGCTTAGTTTAATGTCCCTACGTTTGGGGAGGGGGGGTTGTGTAGGAGAGTAGGATCTGCTTCACATGGGTTCCCCCACTTTTTGCTGATGCTTCACTGTTTTTCGACTTTAGTCTGGCTGGGGCCCTGCTAATCAGAACCCCAGCCTAGCTGCTTCCTCTCTAAAATGGTTTCCATGTGCCTTAGGCACATCTCTAATTGGAATCTGGAGTGCCCTTATAAGTCCCTAGTTTATGGTATACTATGTACCAAGGGCATAGGTACCTCAGAGGCCTACCAGGGGCTGCAGCATGTATTGTGCCACCCCTGGAAGGCCATCCAAAATGACACCACAGGTCTGCTACTGCAGCCTGGGTAAGGTGGTGCATGCACCCCTTACTGTGATATAGGTTACCTATATCACTACATACTTACACACATATAAACCTATAAGTCACTCCTATGGCAGGCCTTGTCAATCCTGAAGGCAGAGTGCATGGTTCCTATGTGAGAGGGTGCCCCTGCATGAGCAGGGCCCCTCTGCAGCGTTCGGAGACCCTTCTCTGATGCTGTTTGTAGTGCAGCCTGACCATATACTCTTAAGTGCATTATAACCTAGCGTTAAATGCTAACTTTGGGATGGCTGCACAGAAACATGTCGTGTTTGGTGTCAAACATCTTGGGATACTACCCCCCCGCCAATTCTGGCGGCGGGGGTAGCATTCCACCCTTCTAGAGGGAGAGACATGTTAACCCTGGCTTGCCCGGTAACTTCTTTCCAAAGCCCCAGCATCACAAAATGGATGCTGCTGCCACAGACACAAGTCTGGCCTCCTGCTGCTGACCGAAACTCCGGCAGGGGAGGCCGGGACAATAGGTTTCCTGTCGCAGGGAGGTGTAACCACCTCCCCAGACAGGATAATGTGTATTGGGGCTGGGCGGGAGCACTCTCTGGTGCTTTGAAGTCCTGCACTGGGGGCACATTTGGTGTCCTCGTGCATACCCCAGTTCAAACCGGATCAGGGGCTTCCAGCCCCTGCTTTGGCGCGAACTGGACAAAGGGAAAGGGGTGTAGCCACCCCTCTGCCCTGACCCACCCATAGGTGGGACCACAGAGTAAGTCCAACCCCTAAACTTAGTATAAGTATGGGACCCCAGTCCTTAGGACTTTAGATATTCCCTGGACGAAACTCTGATACAAAATCCTGGACCTTCGACTCTCTACTTCAAGATTAGAGGACTGAAGAATCTCCCTTGGGGTCAAGGAGTGACTCCCCTGCTTGGCAGGCACCAAAGAAGCATCTGTCCGGTCTGCATCTCTGAAGCTCCCGTCGGACGCCGAAGTCTTTGCATCACCAGAGGTGGATTTCCAGACTTCCCCGAGGCTGCCCTGAGTCCCCAGCAAAGCTGAGGCCCGTAGCTGTCGTGGGTAACGTGGAACTGTGACCCTTGGACACCGAGCACATTTGCAAGTGCATCCTCTTCCTGGACTCCCACGAAGTTGTGCTTTGGGCTCCGAGTAGCCCCCACCTCCAGCACCGACTGCACCGAAGATCACTGGCCTCCACTCCACGAGTGTCCTGTGAGCCAGCTCCACGTGCACCGTCTCGAGGCTCCTTCGCGGTTGCTAGTCCGTTGGCTAGTAGCCCTCCACGAAGGCCAATCCTTTTCTTTTTGGGCTCCCTGGTTGCTCCAGGCTTGCCCTCACTTACCCTTGCTCGGTGAGTTCCTCAGACCTTGCTGGTCTGAACAATCGTCAATCTTCATCTTCATCGAGACTTGCCGTTGCCAAGGCTTGTTGGGTCCAATCCGGTCGCCGACACCTCAGCACTCGACAAACATCGTGTACCAGCCCGAATCCTGCTCCTGGTCGCCGACAACGCCTCCTGGACCTCGTGGCTGCAGAGACAAGACGACCGTCAACCTACCTGAAGCACCCGACATCGGTGGGCATCTGTCCATCGCCTTCCTGGTCACTGGCTAGTGACCCAGACTCTGTCCCCTCTGCTTTCAGGTTCTTCAGATCTCCGATCCACTCTTGGATCCACCTGGACACTTTCCACTTGGTCGCCAGCCGCACTTTGCAGCAGATCGCCATTCAAATCGACGACGAAACCCGACCCCGAAAGGCACCTATGGACCCGGCTTCCCTAGGTGAGGTAACAAGAGTACTCCGGTGCTCCCGTGGGTAGAGACTCTAGAAAGTCCTAGTTCTCAAAGGGTTTGCTCCAAGTCCTTCTTTAAGTGTCCCTTTTCTTTAAATTTCCAACCACGACTTTCCCCATTGAAGTTAACGGCGATTCGCGGCTGTGTTTACACACTGCACGCGTCCCCCGTGGGTCCCCTGTGTCACTGCCTTGGGTGGTTCCTTGTGGTCCAAGCACTTCTACAGGCTCTAGGCCTAGTGTCTAGCTCAGTCGTGGTTCTTATACCACTTTATTGGTATATGGTTTGGTACGCCCCTAGGGCCCAAACGTGTATTTGTGCTTTTACTGTGTTTAAATAACTTATAACTTGTGTACTTCGAACTCTAGCCTCATAAAGAGACTAGAGGGGTGTGTTTAGCAATAAATACATATATTTTGAATATATACCTGGTGTGGTCCTCTTTCATTTGGTCACTCAAGAGATTATAGACTGATATAACAAGCTGCTTTACATTCCTTCAAGACTTAGCCTGAAGGCTGCTCTCCATAGCTACCACTAGGATAGCTTTCAATAAAGGTTGTCTTTAAACCTAACTCCAATAAGGGTTGTTTGGACTGGCACAAGGTGCCCACTATAATTAGTGGACAGCATATACCAGGCCAACTTCTCACAGCTGGCACACCCCCTTTCCTCACTTGGGGTTTCCCGCCAGAATGGGGGCTAGAACCTGTGGGGACCAGTTGCTGGGTACAGCAAGTGGTCTGGGGAGGCTCACAAGGGTGGCGTGCCTTTGAAGCTTCCCCCTGCCCATCCTGGGGGAGGAGACCTAGCACCTCGCCCAGGACGTGCATTGTTGAAGGCCCAGGAGAGCGGATGGATCTCTACCCAGGGGTCCAGCAACATGTCTGCTGGGTGGCAGCCTCTCAGGCAAGACGTGGATTGTGGGTTAGGTTCAGGGGGCAACTCTAAGTTGCCCTCTGTCGTGCATCTTACATGAAATCCCACACTGGCATCAGTGTGGGTTTAATGTGCTGAGAAGTTTGATACCAAACTTCTCAGTCTTCAGTGTAGCCATCATGGTGCTGTGGAGTTCGTGATGACGACCTCCCAGTACCATATAGTCTTAATGGCAGCACTGCACTTACAGTGCCCAGGAATGGACCTGGGTACTGTAGGGGTACAGGGTTCATGTACCTGTACCCTCAGCACTGGCATAGTGCACCCAGCTAGAGGGGTGACTGAGGTATGCCAGGGTAGTGTGTTTGTGGGCATGGTACACAGTGCCATGTCGACTCTTCACTTTGTTCTGCACCAAGACACGCAGCCTGCAAAGGCAGTGTGTGTGTCTGTCAGGGTACAGGGCCTCTAAGGGTGGCACAATAAGTGCTACAGCCCTTAGAGGTCTTCCCTGGTCACAGTGCCCTGGGTACCTGTGGTACCATTTACCAGGGGCTGACCTGTGGCCAGAGATGCCAATTGGGTACAGTTTTGGGGAAGGAACACAGGCCCTGGGAACCTGATTGGCAGGGTCCCAGGGCACATCAAGTCAAAGTGCATCAGTGGTCTGGCAAAAAGTGGGGGGGTTACTGCAACAGAAACTCACTTCCTTACACCGAACCCCTGTGCACCACATCGACTTGCAGTTGCAAAGGCTTGTTGGCTTCCTTCCACCAAGATCTTCATGGCTCCAAGTAGCCCCAACTTCAAGCATCTCCAGTGACCAAGATCTTCGTCCTCACCGCAGCACTTGCACCGTGGGCCTGCATCTTTTGGTGAGCTGCTCGAGGTCTTCTTTTGACTCCAGTGCCTCCAGCCTGTGGGTCCTCTGGAGGGTCATCTTTTAATTCTTTGGGCTTCCCTGATTGCTCGGGCCTGCCCTGACTGCCCTGCTTGTGGTGAGTCACCTGGACCTGGCTGGTCCAGACACTGCACCTTATTTGCTTTCCACATTGTTGGCAGTTGCCAAGGCTTGTTGGTGCTCCCGACGGACACCTTCCCCTCAGCTCTCGACATCTGACAGCTCGTGAACAGGTCCTGGTCTTCCACATTGTCACCTGGTCCTCACAGTTGCAGCTCCAAGGTCACGTCATCTCTCCTGCAGCACTCGCCATCGGTGGGCATTCGTCTCCCGTGCCTCCTGGTCACACCTGAGCGGCATAGACTCTGTCCCTCTGCTTACAGGTAATTTTCAACTTGAATCCACCTTTGGGTTCTACCGGAGACTTTCACCTTCCCCAGCAGTGGCTTCTTCCTGAAGTCCTCCATTCGATTCGACTGCGGTTTCCGACACCACTTCACACCCATGCACCCAGCTTCCCTGGTGTAGGTTTCCTGGTTCCTAGGGTATCCACGGGTGGGGTGGCTCTCCAACCTTCTGTCCTCCACTGGGTTTCTTCAGAGTCCATTGGGAAGGGTCCTTCTTTAAAATTGCAACCACGACTTACCCATTGACTCTCATTGATCCAGCGGTCATGTTCCCACTCAGCACACGGCCTCCGTGGGACCCTGGTTACTTACCATGGGTGGTTCCTTAGGTCCCCGGCTCTTCTATGTGTTCTGGGTATAGTCTTGAAACGGGTCATGGTTCGCATACCACTATTTTAGTATATGGTTTGGTCTCCCCCTGGTGACCACTGTTTATTACGTGCTACTTACTTGTTTTTATTGAAAAGTATTGTGTGCATTGTGTATATCTCCGGGTAGGAGATATCTGTATGTGTTGGTGCGTGTCTTATATTAAATACATATTTTCATAAATACACTGTGTGGCTCTTTTTCACTTAATCTATACCTATAAGATTATGTTCTGGTAAAATAAGCTGCTTTACACTCCTTCTGGACTAAGCCTGAAGGTTGCTCCCCACAGCTAACACTTAGAGAGCTTTCTAAGGTTGTCTTAGACCACTAAAATCACCATAAGGGTTGTCTGGATTGGTGCAAGGTGACCACTTACCTAAGTGTACACCATATACCAAGCAAGTTTCTCACATGTACATCTCTCTATGGGTTGTCTTTTGCATCAAAATCTGTTACGCTTTAGCGAAAAGGAACGTCCAGTGGGGCTGCATGCTCATTCCACTAGGGCTACGGCAGCAACTACTGCATTGTCACGTGGAGTTCTACTCCTTGACATCTGCCAGGCGGGAACATAGGCATCTATGCACACATTCACCAGACATTACTGCCTGGACAGTCAAGTCCAGAGGGACGGCTATTTTGCCCGTTCTGTCCTCCAGGACTTTCTGGTGTGAACTTGGGTCGCAGACCCTCCTCCGGGGTTGGTATTGCTGGGGTATCTATTCTAAGGTAAGCAATCTATAACTGTCTCCTTCAGTTGAACAAGTTATTTACCTTCGGTCAACGATGTATCTGTAAGAGACATAGGTTAGTTATAGATTCCTTACCGTCCCACCCATCCTCCCCACTCTGCGAAGTGACTTCTAGGGATAGGGACTCCCTTACAGGGCCCTAGTTGTGGTGCACCTGTGGTCAGTAGTGTCTTTCATGGCTCTGCGTTTCTGGCGTAAAAAGTCATGTCAGAACTGACGTCAGCTCGCAGGGGCGGCGTCTAAGTAGGCACCGCGATGTCACCCTGGCAACCACGACGCCGACGACGGATGCGGAAAAAAATTCTCCAGATCCAGTCTGACGCCTGGGGGAAATTCTACGGTAAGGAATCTATAACTAACCTATAACTGACCTATGTCTCTTACAGATACATTGTTACCGAAGGTTAGTAACTTGTTCTTTGCTGTCCTCCTTGCATACTCCAGTTTGAGCCAGTTCAGGAAACCTTTGTTCCAACACTGGCATGAAAGTGGACGAAGGACAGGTGTAGGAAGGTAGGATCCTTCTAGCATGGTTACCCCACTTTTTGCCTGGTGTTGATAAGTTTTTGACCTAGTCTGACTGGGATCCTTCTAATCAGGACCCCAGTCACTGTGCTTTCTCCCTAAATTGACCAATGTAAGTACTTTTGTACATCTCCAATTTTCTACTGGTGTACCCTTGTAAGTCCCTAGTATATGGTACTAAGGTACCCAGGGCATATGTACATCCGGGGTCTCCCATGGGCTGCAGCATGTATTGTGCCACCCATGGGAGTCCACTTAAACTGTGACTATAGGCCTACCATTGCAGCCTGTATGAGTTGGTGCTTGCACCTCTCACGACAGATAAAAGTTTCCTTATATCTAGGGCTATAAGTTACCCCTTTGGCAGCCTCTTCAGTCCTGAGGGCAGGGTGCTTGGTTATAAGGGTGAGGGTGCCCCTGCGTGAGCAGGACACCCGTACAAACCCCGGAGTCGATTCTCCAGGCTTTGTAAGTGCGGTCAGCCATTTCACTACATATAGTGGACATCAGTCATTACGAGATGTTTAACTATATAGTGACTGCACCGAACCCGGTCATGTTTGGTATCAAACATGTTGGAATCATACCCCAACACCGATTCCAGTGTTGGAAGTATGACCCCATGTACTGGGGGGCTCTTTTGGGGTACCACCCTGTACTAACGGTAACAGCCTTTCAGGGTCTGACAGTAAGCTAGTACTGCTGCCGACCACAGACATGATTCTGCCCTCCTGCTGCTGAGCCAAGCTCGAGCAGGGGAAGGTAGAACAATAGGGATGCGTGACTACCTCCCAGACAGGACTTAGTGTATTGGGCTGGGGTGGGGGTGCTTGCCAGCGCCACCAGACTTCTTTGAAGGGCACATTTGGTGCCCTCCTTGTATACTCCAGTTTGCACCAGTTCAGGAAGCCCTTGGCTTCTGCTCTGGGCTGAAACTGTAAAACGGGCATCGGAGTATCCTCCCCTCTGTCCAGGCCCTCCTCTGGGAGGGCCCCCTGAGTGACAGCAACTATTTCCCTAGGGCACTTAAGGACTTATCTATGGATGGTTCCTTAGATTCGTCGTGAGACAAGACCCAAGCCTAAAACTACATCACCTCTTCAACCGTCTGGACATTTGGACTTCACCTGAAACCGAGACTGCATCAAGGAAGACTGCCCCTGGTCTCGCTGTTCTGCTAGTCTTCTTCGTCATCTGTGTCTGTGCTTCTTCCAGGATCTTCACCAGACCTGTGCGCATCAAGGGCACCCAAAGTAATCTCCCTTGGAGTGAAGGAGTCACTCCCCTGCATCTGCAGGCACCGCAACAAAGCTGACCGGTCTCCTGCTCCTGACATCCCACATTCTTCAAAAGGCTCAGCAACACAGGTGGTGGTTCTGCAACTGCCTTGCGCCTGACCTGTCCTCTCTGCAATTTTGAGGCCAGTATCCCTCGTCAAAACTGCTGGGGCCAAACCCCTGTACACCGCGTCTACTTGCCGTTGCCAAGGCTTGTTGGCTCTGCACTCCAGAGATCTTCGGACTAAAAGAAGCTCCAGCCTCCAGCATCTCTTCCTGCCAAGTGCAGTGTCCACACCACATCCTCTACACTGTGGGCCTTCCTTCTTGGTGAACTGCTCAAGGTCCTCTTGCAACTCTTGTGCCTTTGGCCAGCGGGTCATCCTGAGGGTCTTCTCCTGCTTCAGTAGGCTCCCCTGCTTGTTCGGGACCTGCTCTGACTCTCTTGCTGTTGCCAAGTCCCTTGGACTTTGCTGGTCCCAACGTTGCTCCTTCTTCGTTCTCTATGCCAGTTGAGGCTACCAAGGCTTGTTGGTGTTCCCGCTGGACACAGACCACCTAAGCACCGACATCCGACCTGGGACACATCGTGCACGGATCCTGGTCTTTTTCAGTGTCTCCTAGTCCTCACAGCTGCAGCAACAATGTCACCGTCATCACTCCTGAACCTCCCGACATCAGTGGGCGTTGTGCTTTCATGCCTCCTGGTCACCTACGAATGGCCTAGACTCTGTCCTCTCTGCTTGCAGGTTCTTCTCTTCAAGAATCCACCCTTGAATTACACCGGATTCCTTCTCCAGAGGCATCTCCTTCGATGTCTTCCATTGTCGTCTCCGGCAGGTTCCGACGTCACTTCAACCCTATGCAGCCGGCTTCCCAGGTGCAGGTAACCTGGTTCCTAGGGGAACCACGCGTGGGTATGCTCTCCAACCTTCCGTCTTCCAAAGGGTTTCTTCAGGGTTCTGTGGGAAGGGTCCTTCTTCTTTTAAAACTGCAACTGCGACTTCTCCATTGACTTCTATTGTGCATGCAGCTGTATTTCCCCTCTGCACACATTCTCCGTGGGGTTCCTGGGTACTTACCTTGAGTGGTTCCTTGTGTCCCAACTCCTCTGAGTCTTCTGGTCCAAGGCCAGTTCTTCCTTGCAGTTCGCACTCCACTTTTTTAGTATATGGTTTGGTCTACTAATGGAAACCAGTGTATAGTTGTGCTACTTATCTGAAGTATTTTTGTGTGTTTTTTTTTATATCTCCGGGTAGGAGATATACTAATGTGTTGCATAATAAATAGACTTATTTTTTATAAACACTGTGTGGTTCATTTTCATCTAATCTACACTGTTGATTAAATGTGGTAAAACAAGCTGCTTTAAACTCCAAGACAAGCCTGAAGACTGCTCTCCACGGCTACCCTTTCAGAGCTTTCTGTCGTTCTCAAAGACCCCCAAATATCACCATAAAGGTTGCCTGGATTAGTGCAAGGTGCATCACTCCATAGAGTGTGCACCATATACTAAGCCAGCCTCCTACAGCCGTTATTCCCACACTCAGTGGGACACAGTTGCGCAAGTACTGCCACAGGTTCCGAAGGAGGCCCGTGTCGTCTTTTCCCAGACAGTATCAGATGGGAGAAATGCAGAAAGGTTCGCCATTCGATATGACCAACTCACTGGACAGAGCGATTTCATTGACCGTGGCTGTTAGATGCCATGCTTGGCTGAGAACATCTGGCTTTTTGGGGGATGTCTAGTCCTCGCTCATGGACATACCCATTGGTACTCGTCTCTGCAGAGACAAGGCAGACACAGCGCTGGATCGCTTGAAGGACCCACAGGCAACTGGCAAGTCATTGGGCCTCTCAGAGGCTGCATGTCCCCAGTCAGCCTTTCGCCCCTTTTGTGGCTATAGAAGCCACGAAAGTTCAGCAACCCCTGTGCAGCCACGTGAATGAATGAATGAGAAAGCATTTATAAAGTGCGTAGCTACCCTGAGGCATCCCAGCGCTAACAGCAGCAGCGAACAGAGAAGACAGCTTATTAGGCAGGGTTTTGGAAAAGCCAAGTTTTAAGGAGTTTCTGGAAGGAAAGAAGGTTGGCCTCCCGACGTAGGTGGGGAGGAAGGGTGTTCCAAAGTTTTGCAGCGTTGTAACAGAATGAACGCCCGCCGCTTCTTGCTTTTTTTATTTTTGGAACTGCGGCGAGCAAAAGGTTAGCCGAGCAGAGGCTTCTGTTAGGGCAGTAAGGGGAGACAATGGATTGACTAATTGTCGGTACTTTCCCCCTGAAGGACTTGTGAGTGATACATAAAGCCTTAAATTTAATTCTCTCCAAAATAGGCAACCAATGAAGAGTCTTCAGTGCCGGCTTGGCAGATTGCCGGTAGGGGTTCTGGAGGAGCAGGCGAGCTGCGCAGTTTTGAACGATCTGTAGCTTGAAGGTGGTAGCCTGGGGGGCTCCAAGATAGAGGGCATTCCCGTATTCCAGGCGTGAGAGAATAAGAGCCCGGACCATTATCCTTCTTGCAAGAAATGGAAGAAGAGGAGGGATTTTGCAGAGCATCCTCAGAATGCCATAGCAAGATGCCGATAGTTTCGCCGCCTGATATTCAGAATTCAGGGAGTGATCGAGCCACATGCCCAGACTTTTAATCTATTTCTTTGGTACTGGAGCAGGGCCAAGACAATTTGGCCACAGTAGCCCTGAGTCGAAGATGGGAGAGTTGCCTAGGAGCATAAGCTCCGTCTTATCTCCGTTCAGTTTCAGGCAGGAGAGCTCCATCCATTTAGCTACCTTCTCCAGACAGGGGCCTAGGCCGGAGGATGAATTTTCTGGGTGGTTTAAGGCCACAACTAGTTGTGTATCGTCAGCGTATGTAACTATTTTTATGCCGAATGGACGGACTATCTCTTCCAGCGGACTCATATATACATTAAACAGTGTAGGGCTCAGGGAAGATCCCTGAGGCACCCTCAGCTGAGAGACATACGCTTAGAAATGACATCCCCTTCGAAGACCTGAAAAGACCTGTCTTTTAAGAAGGACTGCAGCCAGGTGATGACACCCCCAGTCACTCCAAGACTCCTGAGTCTGAGAGTCAGGATGTTATAGTTGACGGTGTTGAATGCGGCGCTGAGGTCCAGGAGGATGATAGCCGCTGTGCCACCTTGGTCCAACATTTTCCTGGACTCTTCAACCACTGCTAAAAGAGCTGTTTCTGTCTCATGTTTGGGCCGGAACCCCGTCTGTGAGGAGTGAAGCAGGTTGTTGGCCTCTAAGAACCCAGATAGGACTGAATTAACATGCCTCTCAAGGATTTTACTAATCACCGGGAGGAGGGTAATTGGACGATAATTCCCCAGGTGATCCGGATCAAGATTGTGTTTTTGGAGTAGTGCCTTCACCATGGCACATTTCCAGGGCGGGGGAACTACTCCAGAAGAGATAGAGGAATTAATCAATTCACAAATCACTGGAAGAATTGTTCCAGTGGCTAAGTTCAGAGCATAAGGGGGGGCGGGGTCCCTGGAAGAGCCTGATTTTACAAGGGCCGAGATGGTTTCTAATGATTTAAGGTCCAACAGAGGGATTTGCTCCAACAACACTTGGGTACAATGAGGGGAGATAACCGTAGGAGACAGGTATTTTTGACCGGCTGCGAGAGGGAAGGTGATATATATATCTTGGATTTTCTTATAAAAGAACTCTGCCAGTTCATTGCAGCGAGCAAGGGCGCCGTCAGTGGTGGCTTGTGGGGAGGGAAGTTTGAGGAGAGTCTTTGCAATGCGGAAAATTTCCTGCAGGGAGTTAGACGCGAGTCTAATTTTTTCTTCATAATAGGCGGCTTGTGCGGGTTTAATTTTAGCTTGATAGATTTTGATGGCCTCCCTATATTTTAGTTTGCTAGATGCCGCATAGTCCCTTCTCCACTTTCTTTCTAATCTTTTACATATTTGTTTATATTTGCAGAGCATAGGGGAGTACCATGGAGAGATATCGGGCCTGACTTTTTTGCGGGTAGATTTTTGGGGAAGAACATGGTCTAGAGAGGTCTCGATCCATTTGTTTAACTTATCATTGGCCATGATGGGGTTCAGTTCACTAGAAGGCCTGGTGGCTTCGAGAGCTGAGACCTACTGTTCTAGGGGAAGCTTAGACCAGGTGCGTTCCTGGCTACTAACTGTGCCAAATGAGGAGAGTGGACCCGTGATGACCCATGACAGGGGGATGAAAAAGTGGTGTGACCATGGCAGCGGGGTTGGGGCCCCCACTGAAAGTTCCTCACTGTTAGTGAAGATAGGATCCAATAGATGACCCTTGACGTGAGTGGCTCCAGAAACTCTTTGTTTAAACTGAAATCCTGAAAGATTTCTAACTAGCTCAGAAGCAGCTGAGTTTATGGGGTCATCTAGATGCAGGTTAAGATCTCCTAATATCGTGAAGTTAGAAGGGGAGCTAGCTAGATTAGGGATGGTTTCGGGAAGAACTGTAAGAAGTTGTCCAAAAGCTCCGGGGGGGCGATAAATTAATAAGCCTGAGAACGTATGGATAGGCGCGAGGCTCATCGTAAAAGAAAGGTTCTCGCAGTCAGGTAGATGGTCAGCTGTAATGCGGCATTTGAACAGGTCTTTGTATATAATAGCGATACCACCACCTTTGCCGCTTTTGCGGTCTAGCCGTGCATGGTTCATTTCGACCACATGGATCGTGCGGCCAGAGAGCGGGTCAGTCAACCCCCCCCCCCCTAGCAGCTTCAGCCTCCAAACCCTCGTAGTCTTGCCCTTCTAGACCATAGGCGTCCAGTTGGTGGCAGGATGAGCTATCACCTCAACCACTGGCACACCGTCATATCGGATAGATGGGTCCTCTAGATAGTCCGAAGGGGCTACTCCCTCCCCTTTGAGACCACACCTCCCTCCATGCCTCCATCCTTCGACCGGCTGACTGAGGATCATTTGATTTTACTCCGAGAGGAAGTCATGACTCTCTTGTCCAAGGGAGCCATAGAGAGGGTTTGGGAGCCAGAAGTAGGCTTTAGTTGCTATTACTGCTACTTTCTTGTCCCGAAAAAGGACAAGGGCCTCTGTCCTATCAAGTACTTCCTCAAAAAGGAATATTTCAAGATGCTCACTCTAGCTCAGGTCATGTCTGTCTGGACCCAGGAGACTGATTGGCAGTGTTGGACGTGCAGGACACCAATTTCCATATTCCCATCCTGCCTGCCCACCAGCGCTACCTGCAGTTTACAGTAGGCCACGAGCATTTTTAGTTAACCGTGCCCCCTTTTGGCCTTACCAGCACCTCTTGGGTGTTGGCAGTGGTCACACCTCATCTGCGCAGATCGTGGGTAGCAGTCTTCCTTAATCTGGACAACCGGCTGCTGAAGGCCGGCCTCTATTCTGGATTTCGGTGAGAATGACTCTGAGGCTGCGGGCCTCATGGCATCCTGCATCCTGCTAGTGACATATGCCAGATAGTATATGCGGGCTCTGTAGTGGGACCTGAAGTTCCAGTGAATGCAGCATCATGGGAATCTCTCCGACATGGTCCAGATCTTGGAGGGAACTACAGAAGACCTGAAGTGGTGTAGACAAACCGCGATTGGGTCAGTGGCAGATCCCTCTCCTTTCGTCAACCATATCTCACATTAGTGACAGATGCGTCACTTCTGGGATGAGGTGGCCATTTGAGAGAAGTGGAGATCAGAGGACTCTGGTCTCCGTCGGAATCCGGGCTCCAGATCAATATGCTGGAGCTCCGAGCGATCGGATTGGCATTGAAAGCCTTTCTACCCTCCATCAGAGGAAGGCTAGTTCACAGACAACACCACCGCCATATGGTACTGCAACAAACAGGGCGGAGTGGAGTCCTGGAGTCTTAGTCAAGAGGCTCTGCGCCTCTAGACATGGCTTGAACAGCAGGGCATATATCTGGTGGTTCAACACCTGGCAGGTCCTTCGCGCAAGTTCTCTTTCAGCAGTGGGTAGAGCCTTGGTTGGATTCTTTCGCCTCCGCAGAGAACGCTCAGTGTCAGCAGTTTTGCTCCCTGGATATTCCTAGGCAGCTCTTGCTCGGAGACGCTTTTCATCTCGAGTGGAGCTCAGGCCTCCTGTACTCCTTTCCGCCCATACCACTCCTGCCAGAGTTCTCAAGAAGTTCAGTAACAACAGGGCCCAAGTTATCTTTGTGGCTCCAGACTGGGCACGTAGAGTCTGGTATCTTTCGATCAGGCTGCCCCGTCAGCAGGGTCTTCTGTCACAGCAGCAGGGGAGAGTCCTCCACCCGAACCTGTCAAGGCTGCGCCTTCTTGTGTGTAGATTGAGTGGCAGCAGTTTATAGCATTCGACCTTCCTCCTGAAGTCTACAATGTTATTCTAGCAGCAAGGCGTCCCTCCACTAAGGCGGAATACTCTTGCCGATGGAACAAATTTGTAATATATTGTACAGAAAAGTGTATTGACCCTCTTAATGCTTCTCTTTCTGATATTTTGCTTTTTATTTTGATCTTGCTCAGCAGGGCTCTGCTCTGGGCACCTTGCAGGGGTATCTTTCTGCCTTGTCTGCCTTCCTGAAGCTGCCAGACCAACCCTCCTTATTTAAATCACCCATTGTACATAGGTTTTTTGAAAGGTCTTGTACATATGTTCCCTCCTGGCCCTTTCATTATGCCTCAGTGGGACTTTAATATGGTTCTCACTTTCCTAATGTGTGGTCCCTTCGAGCTTCTGCATAATTTCCCCCTCCAGTTGCTCACCATCAAAACAGCCTTCTCAGTAGCAATTACATCTGCCAGGAGGGTGCTGAGCTGCAGGCTTTATCGTCCAGGCCCCCCTTTCTTGCGATATTCCCTGACAAATTGGTGCTTTGTACTTGGACCCCTTTCCTTCCGAAAGTGGCAAGTTCTTTTCGTGTGGGGCAATCTGTCGCTTTGCCTATTTTCTACATTCTTCTACATCCCTCTAAAGAAGATGAGTGACTCCACCAACTGGGCCCAAATAGATCGGCGTTGTTCTACCTTGACTGCACAAAAGAGTTCTGGGTGGACGACCCACTCTTTGTAGAGTATGTTGGGGCAAAGAAAGGTTTTGCGGTGCAGAAGAGGACCTTCTCCAGGTGGGTCGTCCCTTGCATTAAAATGTGTATGCTCTGGCCAAGAAGCAGCCTCCTGAAGTCTTAAGGGCTCATTCCACTAGAGCTAAGGCTGCTACCACCGCTTTGCAACGTGGAGTACCAGTCCTGAACAACTGTCAGGCTGCAACATGGGCATCCCTGCACATGTTCACCAAACATTACTTTCTTGATAGTCAATTCCGCAGGGATGGCCATTTTGGCCGCTCAGTCGCGATGGATTCTCTAGTGTAAATTTGTCCCCAGTCCCTTGTCCGGGGATGGCATTGCTGGAACCTGCGGCTAGATGTCTCTATCAGATGGACAAGTTACTTCCCTTCGGTAATGCCTTATCTGGTAAAGACATAATCTAGCTGCAGATTCCTTACGGACTCAACCGTCCTTCCCGCACTGCAGACAGGTTTTCAGGGTCAGTGCTATTCCCTTTCAGGGCCCTAGTTGTTCAGAAACACACTAATTTCAGTTCACTTAATGGCTCCGTGGTCCTGGTGTGGAAAGTTGTAAAAAGTAACTGATGTCAGTGCGCCGAGGTGGCATCTATATAGGTGACCCAGATGTCATAACGGTGGAGACAACCCCGACAACGTCACGCGGAGCCAACCGATGCCGCCTATTGGCGTGCAAGGGTATTGCTCGAAGAAGAATCTTCCAGATTTAGTCTGACGCTTCGGAAATTCAAAGGTAAGGAATCAGTGGCTAGATCATGTCTCTACCAGATAAGGTGTTACCGAAGGTAAGTAAAATGTCCATCATTGCCAGAAGCTGTCCAGAAGAAGTTTGAGGGACAGAGAAAAGATCCGTCTGCATGGGCTGCAGGAGAGAGGAAACATAGTGTCGTCCACAAGGACTCTGCCTAGTAGGCATCGACATTCACAGAACGCTCTGAGGTTTACTGTTTGACTTTACAGCATTTTTAAGGTTGTTCTAGTATTTGCACAGCGCGTATTTGCACTTAATGCTCACTACAGTCTCTGATATTTTAATCTTTTAAATACCTTGTCTGGTTGCCGGGTGGTCTGCACTTCACACGCAGACCTCCCTCCTTCCGGTACACCGCTCTCCGGTCGACCACTGCATTTAGCAGCGCCGATTGAGTGTAGAGAGTCAGGCTAGGCTGATTATAACGTTTGACGGCCGCCATTTTGAGCGGTTAACGTTCTAGTCGACAGACTCATCGAGGGATAGGGCTACATAAAGCACCACTGACGCGGACGAGCAGCCACAATGCATCGACATTCAGAGAACGCTCTGAGGTTTACTGTTTGACTTTACAGCATTTTTAAGGTTGTTCTAGCTATTTGCACAGCGCATATTTGCACTTAATGCTCACTATAGTCTCTTATATTTTAATCTTTTAAATACCTTGCCTGGTTGCCAGGTGGTCTGCACTTCACACGCAGACCTCCCTCCTTCCGGTACGCTGCTCTCCGGTCCACCACGGCATTAAGCTGCGCCGATTGAGTGGAGAGAGTCAGGGCTAGGTCTGGGCTGATTAGAACATTTGACGGCCGCCATTTTGAGCGGGTAACGTTCTAGTCGACAGACTCCACGAGGGATAGGGCTACATAAAGCACCCCTGATACGGACGCGCGTAGCGGGATCGCCGCTGGTGCACCAAAGGCGCACCTAAGGCAAGCCCGTATTTGCCTGTCCGCGCTTTGATCGCTCTCAGCGCCAGACACCCTGCCGGTTTTAGGATCCATCCTGGTAATTATGATCACATACTCAAGAAGTAAACTTTTGGAGGCAACGGTCGCAAATCCAAAATGCCCTGGTTCAATCTTAAGCTGCAGCAACGACACCAGGACACAGGCATGTCCTATGTGTAAACTTAGGCTCACAGACATCAAAAGCAAGCTGCATATAAACGATGCCCCCAGAGAGTACTCCATAGAAACAAGGAAGGATCAATCCGGTCCCCTGAGAAACAGACCTACACAAGTGATGGCTTGTGCACTGTTAAACGCACGTTCACTAATTAAACACAAATACGAATTTACGAACTTCGTAGATTCACATGCCCTCGACTTAATCTTTGTCATGGAAACCTGGGCCGATGAGACCTCAGGCCCTGATTTAGTGGTATCCATCCCACCTGGGTTTTCAATCGCCAGGAAAGACCGAATGGGGAAAAAATGAGGAGAGCTGGCCATTATCTATCGAGATCACCTGAAAGCGTCTTTCAAAGGTATCCCCACAGATAAGGAATGTGAGGTGCTCTCCTTCAAGTTAGCCGTTAATCATGTGTACTCCTTTAACAGGCTACTAGTGTATCGCCCACCAGGACCCAGAACCAATTTTTTTCACACTATGGGTCAGCTACTTGAACACAAAGTTAACCTACAAGACTGCACTATCCTAGGGGATTTTAATTTTCACCTGGATAACCTTTCAGATAAAGACTCCTCTGCCCTTATGCACCTGGTGACAAGTGCAGGCTTAGAGCAGATTGCGGAAGGGCCCACCCATAGAGCTGGACACCTTTTGGACGCCGTCTTCACAGACTGTCCTTTTCTGAAATTTAATAACAACCTGCAACTCCACTGGTCTGACCACTTAGCAGTGATGCTAACTCTAACTCTGCCTTCCTCAACGGGCATTAAGCTCTGTCCAGTTAGAAGCCAAAAAATATATCTGTGGCATTGCATGGATAAAACTAATTTCATCACTCATTTTGATCAGAAAAGACCCTGTCTTTCCTAAGACCCTGAGGCAGCATCACTAGAATACCACAATTGGATTGCCACAGCGGTACAAGCCACAATCCCCCAGAGAGCAGGGCAAATGAGTAGGATAGCACCCACTGAACCCTGGTTCCTAGAGGAACTAAGGCTTCTGAAGAGGCACTGTCGCAGACAAGAAAGGCGCTGGCGACAGTGATATGATCCCAGGGAGAAAGAATCATATAAGAAAAAACTGGCACAATATAAAGAACTGACCCATAAAACTAAAATCATTTACTTCTCTGAGAAAATAGAAGGGGCGAAGAATAATTCCAAAGAACTATTTGCGACGGTTCAGAAACTTAGCCATTTACAGGAGACCCAACATAACACAATAGACCATGCCTTCTGCAACAACATCTTTTTGCAAAAAAATCTCTACCATTTATGATACTTTTGCCTCATGCCCTGCAAACAATCCGAGCACCCAGGTCTCAGTATCTGATGCAGTAAGCACAAACCCAACAGTTTCCAACCCACACCAGGACCCAGGCCTGCCCCAATTCATAGATTTCACAACGGTATCCTATGAGCAAATCACGAAACTTCTCTTGGCCACTAAATCTGGATCACCGTTGGATCCCTGCCCCCCCCCCCCCCAAGGTAATCCACACTGTAGTGGAGACAGTTGCCCGTCCACTCACGGAGCTACTCAATGCTGCCATCAAAACAGGGATATTTCCAAAAATGTGGAAAAAAACATCTATTCTACCACTCTTAAAGAAGTCAAACTTAGACAAAACGGATCTGGGCAACTATCGCCCTATCTCTCGTCTGCCTCTTCCAGCAAAAGTCACTGAGAAACATATGAACCAAGAACTGGCCAATTTTATTGACTACAATCACATCCTGGACTCAACTCAGTATGGCTTCAGGAGCAAGCACAGTACTGAATTGGCCTTGATCACAGCGACAGAAGAAATCAGACGCGCAGTTGATAAAGGAGGCTCGGCTGCCCTGAATTTGCTGGATCTGTCGGCTGCCTTCGATACGGTGGACCATGGTATCCTGACAAATCGCCTTCAGGAAATAGGGATAGCAGGCACAGCCCTCGCACTCCTCAAATCCTTCCTGTCAAATCGGGAACAATTTGTTGAAGTGGAGGGTCTCAAGTCACACTGCTTCAGGCTCCCATGCGGGGTGCCACAGGGTTCATCCCCGAGCCCAACCCTATTTAATGTATATGCTACACCTCTGGCCAGATTGATTAAATCCCACGGCTTTGAGCTGGTGTCATACGCAGATGATACTCAGATCATTGTTTCTATCTCGAGTAAAAATCAAGACACGGCCCACAACTTCAACGAGTGCATGAGACATGTTAGCACTTGGATGGTGGAGAACTGCCTCAAATTAAACTCAAACAAAACCAAAGTCCTACTTTTTGGCAGAGATACATCCTCCTGGTCCAGAGAATGGTGGCCGGCGGAGCTGGGCACTCTTCCCATTCCAGCCACCAAGGCCAAAAACCTTGGGGTCATTTTTGACACTACTCTGTCTTTCTCCCATCATGTGAAGACGCTCACCTCATCTACCTTCTTCACTCTGAAAATTTTGAGGAAAATCTTTCCGTTTATACCACCAGAGTTACAGAAAACAGTGGTGGCAGCACTGGTCCTGTCTAAGCTTGATTATTGTAACGGGCTTCTGGTTGGGGTAAACAAGGCATTATTGGTAAAACTGCAGGTTCTTCAAAACTCTGAAGCTCGGTTTCTCCTTGGCATATCCAAATACTCATCAGCCAAACATGCCCTTAACACGCTTCACTGGTTACCTATGGAAAAGCGAATCAAGTTTAGGGCACTGTGCATCGCCTTTAAAGCGCTACATAATATAGGCCCCGTTTATCTGACGGATCGCTTCCAATGGTATATTTCATCTCGTACCCTTCGGTCCGCTTCTCTGAAGCTGGTGAAAGTACCGAACTTCCGACTCCAGAGATGGGGCGGCAAAAGCTTTATAAGCATCACAACTAGATTGTGGAACAAGCTACCAATAAAGCTTAAAAACTCACCTGACCTGCTCTCCTTCAGAAAAGGCCTAAAAACTTGGCTATATACTTTATAGCCTCACACCCAGTCCTAGAGCCTTCAGTCAAACCATTGGTATGTTCATGTGTTTAGTTGCCAAGCGCCTAGAATGCCTTAGGGTAGTAGTTGCGCTATATAAATATATAAATAAATAAATAAGGGTAATAGCTATCTTTGCTTAGGAATACTCTTCAAGCGCCTAAACGCCTTAGGGGTAGTAGTTGCACTATATAAATATATAAATAAATAAGGGTAATAGTTATCTTTGCTTAGGAATACACTTAACTGTCTCTTGGGTTTGTCAAAAAAAGGGGGGAAAACATTATTTATTTCTTCTCTTTCCTTGATTGTTCTTTTGATCTCTTCTTTTCCTTTATGTACAGTTCCCTCAGGCAGGAGGTTCTCATAGGACCTCAGACAAAAGCAAACAAAATAAAAGAAGAAAGAAAAAATGAGTCCCTCAGTCTTCTTTCCGTTTTTGGTCGTGGAGTATGCTCGGCTGGTCCGCGTTATGTCCAAGGCCCTCTTGTGCATGTCCTCCCTCCCGGGATAATAAAATCCTCAAACAAACAAAACAAAAAAAAAAATCAGTCTTGGTAGAACTTTTTACTGGCAGCTTAACTAGCCGTCACCTGTGCGAGCACCCGGCGTGTGTGAAAGGGAGGGGGTGAGAAGAGGGCCCTTTTAGGACAGCTTTGGTGTGCACCACTACTTCCCAGGTCCTGCTAGTTTTTTATGAAAGAAAAAATAGTCACTTGCCTGGAGCTACGGCCCTCCTGGACCGTAGCGGGGTATCACTGCGTCCTTCCTCTCCCGGGGACAGCAGGATACTTGAGCGTTGCCACTGGGCGGTGTCTCCAGCTTCTCCTTGACCCTGCTTCCTGTTGGTTCGCCTTCATCATCTGTGTCCTCTGTTGTTACCAGTAAGGCTTCCTTCTCTTCTCCTCCAGAGTTTCCTCTCTCTTGTCCTGCTCCTCACGCACTCCACACACCTCTGATTGCAGCCACGCCTCCTTTTTAGGATCCGTCGTTGCGTCTGGTGTGCTGCCTTTCTCTTCTGACGGTGGTTTGGTGGGCGCCATCTTGCAATCCTCGGCCACCTGAGACGCCGTATCACATTGACTTTCTCCTAGGGATGGACGATTGGGCCATGAAGACATTGGTAAGCGGGATAGGTAGTCCACATTACCCTGTGCTTTTCCTGGTACATGCAGAGTCTGAAATGAAAAAGGCTGCAATGCTAATAACCACTGAAGTATCTTAGGATTTGTGTTTTTGTGGGTCGCTAACCAAGTTAACGGAGTGTGGTCGATTAAAAGAAAGAAAGAACGACCCAGTAGATAATATTGTAGTGCTTCCATTGCCCATTTTATGGCTAAACATTCTTTTTCCATGGTGGTGTAATATACCTCTCGAGGGAAACAACTTTTACTTCAATACAATACTGGGTGTAGAAGGCCTTGGAATCGGGCTGCGACAGTACAGCACCTAATCGCCGATCTGAAGTATCAGTGTGAAGTGCAAATGTTTGGTTGAAGTTTGAACACATTAGAAAAGGGGCATGAGATAGAAGGTGTTTTAATTTATGAAAGCTACGTACTTGGTCTTCCATCCAGTTTATTCGGGTTCGCCCCTCTCTGCCTAGGAGATCGGTAAGGGGTCTTGCTACTTCTCAAAACTGGGGAATGAATCGGCGGTAATATCCAATCAGACCCAAGAAAGATGTTCTATACTGCCTCTACTTTACCAACTTGTGGTTGTATTGTTCCTTTGCTTATGGTGTACCCCAGATATTCTATGCGATCAGTGCCGAGAGTTGTCTTTTTAGGATTCATTGTGAGACCTGCTTGTCTTAGGCAGTGGTTCCCAAACTGTGCGCCGCGGCACCCCGGTGCACCACTAAAACCAGCCTGGGGCGCCACGGTCGCAATTGCTGAGAAGAATCCATTAGGAATTACATTGGCCGTTTGTATGTAGGCCGGCTGCACTGCTCCTGGCGCCCACTAGGTGGTGCACTTGTGCCTCTTAGCCCCATGATTTGTAACTCCGCTCGGCAGCTGTAGTTCTGTGTTTTTTTTCGTTCTCTCTCTGCTGCTGCAGCCTTTGGCCCTTCGGACGCAGGGAGAGGGAGGGAGGAAGGAAGTCAGCAAGAGTTGGGAAGCACAGGACGAGCCGAGAGCGTGGCATTATTACCTGGTAAAGTGTCCTTCTTGTTAAATTTTGTTTCAACCGACTAGTAGTACTACTAGTCTTATTTACATTATGGAATGCTCACATATTACACCAGATATTACACTGCATGTTCTTTTATTCACTTTGAAAATGTTAGCTGGATAATTATAGAACATCTCTCACTCGAACCTGAATTCCTAACTCCCCATGAGCCCTGATTGGAGGCGGCGCAGCAGAATGTCTTCTGTTAGTTCACGAGGAGAGCAGTACATGGGTCGGGTAGAGAGCACTGAGCAGATGGCAACAGGTATAGGAACTCTTGTAGTTGCGCCTGGACAATTAGCATGCAGTCATTTTGTTTTCAAATTATATATGTCTGTTATATTTGTTTCTGAACTCCGGTTCGAGAAATAACCATAAATAGAAATATTACTGGTCCTGGGCTTGCAATATGCATTTATCACACACTTTCAGATAACTAGCCTCAAACTGAAACTTAGAAGAGCTATGTCAGTTAGATTATATATATGGGTTTGATGAAGAGGGTCCCCAAATTCAGTTAAATCACCATTTTCTCACTTGTACTTACCCCCAGGGTGCAGGACTTCATATCATATTTGAATATCCTTTATACTTAGAAAGGCTTGTGAATGCAGTCTTTATTTCTCTCTTTTCAAGTCACCATTAATCTTAGTACTATATGTGTCTGACGCACATGCACTAAATCAGCTCTCCAAAGGGACGCTATCACAACTTAGTTTTCTTAATAGCACTTAACACAGTTTCTACGCACTAGCTCTCGCAGCATACGAAGGAACATGCAGTGCCTTCTCCGAACTGGGAAGCTCAAGATCAGAGGGCCCCGTGGACCCACAAGCAAGTGTGCTCTTCTCTTGACCCCCTCCATCTTCCACCGTGTTTCACTCTTTCCAAGAACTTCACAAGCCCTCTCGATGAAACATTCAGCTCTTGCTCAGTTTATCACAAGATTAATACCCAGCTCGACACCCTTATAAATATAAAGTGAAAATCTGCTAGTCATTCCGAACTGCTCCACAGAGCATGCATTTGAAATCAGTCTCACCCTTGCTGTAGACACTTGTGCAGAGATTAGACTCAATTTGAGACTATATATGGCCAATCAGGGTGCAGGTTTGAGACTCCATTCCAGTTTATAAGGTGGTAGAGATAGGGGAAGAAAATTCCATCCAAGTCTACAAGACCTGTTGGGGTGCAGGGTGAGGCTCCTTTCGATCGGGCCTGTAAAGATGCAGGGGAAAGGGAAATTCAAATCTAATTTGTAATGCTCACCTCATTTTCATGTAGGACCTCCCAAGAATCCCACACCTAACCCTACATTTGTGAATGCAGACATTTTACCATACTGCAGAATTTACAAATTCATAAATCCTATTTATGACACTACAATCCTGCCAATTTTGCTAATCATGATTATAATTTTGCCCTTGAAAATCCTTTTGCCTGCAAACCTAAGTTGCAATAGGTACACAAATGCATTTAAAAATCAATCCCACAACATGTGGTTTATCCACGTGAGAAATGTGCTGGCATTCTTTATAGAAACAAAAACAATCTAAGAAGTGAACCAAGTTTGATTTAGTCAGTTGAGCAGGACCTCAAAAGAGAACGATTATAGGAAAATTATATGAGAAGCTCTCCATACCTTCATTCCTATTATTTTCAGGGATTAAAATGGAAGTCCTACCGAGGTCGGCCTTACATTCTCTCCCACCAAAAATTAGTAATGTAATGGGGAGCCGCGGCCTACGGCCAATTGGTCAAAGGAGCCACGGGTCAAAAAAGTTTGGGAACCACTGTCTTAGGGTATCAAACACTCGTTCTAAGTGACATAAATGGATTTCCCAGTCAGGGCTGTAGATGACAATGTCATGTAAGTACGCTACTGCATATCTTTGATGTGCTCGTAATAAAATGTCCATAAGCCTTTGGAATGTCGCTGGGGCCCCGTGAAGGCCGAATGGCATGACTTTAAAATAATATAACCCAGAATGTGTAGAGAAGGCAATCTTTTCCCTGGCGAAGTGGCTAAGCAGGATTTGCCAATAACCCTTTAAGTCAATGGTGGACATAATTTTGGCTTCTCCCAGTCTTTCTATTAACTCGTCTATGCGTGGCATGGGATAGTTGTCAAATTTTGAGTGAGCATTTAACTGGGGAAGTCAACACAAAAACGGAGACTACCGTCCGGTTTAGGTACGAGGAAGATGGGAGAACTCCAGTGGCTTTGAGAAGGTACAATTATGTCGGCTTTCAACATTGCCTCTATATCCTGTTCTACGGCCATTCGTCGGACTTCAGGTATTCAATATGGTTTGAGATTCACAACCCTCCCCGGCTTGGTGACAATGTCATGAGTAATTAAAGCAGTTTGTCCTGGATTACTAGAGCTGAGTCCTGAAAAGCGGTTCAACTCTTTAAACAGTTGCTGTCTCTGATTTTGAGAGAGTCTCTCTCCTGTGTTAGGTTTCCCTGTTGCTATTTCCCCAAAAGAATATAGGGATATCTCTAAGGGCTTAGTGACGGTTATGTGTTGTACAGCCACTGTTGGGTCCCCTACTGACGGGGTGGGGTCCTCCCATTTTTTTAGCATGTTTATATGGTATGATTGTTCTGAATCCCTTATTTTCGGTATTGCTATTCTGTACGTAACCGGTGTTAGTTTCTATGTAACAACGTAAGGACCCTGCCATGTTGCCAATAGTTTCTTTTCAGAGGACGGTAGGAGTACTAACACTTTTTCTCCTACTGTTAGCGCTCTTATCTTACTACTTCGACCATAATACTCCTTCTGTTTTATTTGTGCTCTTTCCATGTTTCTGTGGACCTCCTCCCATAGTGTGGTTAGAGTTTCTTTTAGTGTTTGTGAATATCCCAACAATGGCATTCCCTCATCTTCCTCTTCTGTCCACTGCTCTACTGCCATCTCCAACAAAGTACAGGGTTTTCTGCTGAACAGGAGTTCAAACGGACTAAACCTGGTGGACCTCTGTTCGTGAGACCGGATGGCAAAGAGAACAAGGGGTAGTTTGCGGTCCCAGTCTCTCCCTGTGTCACTAATGACCTTCTGGAGTATGGTCTTTATCGTTCTGTTGTACCTCTCCACCAGTCCGTCTGTCTGAGGATGATATATGGCTGTAGGTATCTGGTGAACCCCGAGAAGTTTCCATATTTCCTTCATTAATCGGGCCATAAACGGAGTCCCCTGATCCATCAGAATCTCCTGAGGAAATCCCACCCGGGTAAAAAACAAAATCATCGTTTGCACTACGGACAAAGTGGTCATACTTGTGAGGGGAATTGCTTCTGGATATTGGGCGGTGTAGTCCACCAATACTAATATGTATTGGTGTCCTCCAGCTGAGGGTATCAAGGGACCAACCAAGTCCATCCCTACACGTCGGAAAGGGATATCAATAATGGGTAGGGGACATAAAGGGGCCTTCTTTTCTCTCAGGGATTCACTAATTGGCACCTAGGGCAAGTAGCGCAAAACTTCGCTATTTCTTTATAGATACCAGGCCAATAGAAGCGTTCTAACAGGTATTTCAGGGTATGTTCCAGCCCATAGTGCCCACCACCCTCTTGACTTTGGGCTAAGTGAAGTGCTTGTTCACGGAATGCAGGTGGAACCAACAACTGTTCTACCCTGTGCCCGGGAACCCCACTAATCTTATAGAGAAGTCCCTTCTTAATACAAAAATAAGGGCCTACCTTATCGGGGTCTTCCTCTTGTGCTTGACTCCAGGCATTTATCAGAGTGCTGTCATCCTTCTGGGCTGCTCGAAAACTCCGTGAAGGAGTGTTTCCGCTCTCGGTAGGAAAGTAAAAAGGCAGAGAAGGGTTGGCAACCAGTGTTATATTTTTCCTTTTGTTTCCATATTTCTGTTTTCTTTTCCTTTCCTTCTGGGCTTTGTATTTGTTCCTCAGAAAAAGGTGCTTCCCTCAACCATTCAGTGAAAAGGGCTGGCTTGGTTACAGCCGCCAAATTCTCATGAAAGTGAGGTAATACAAAAATAAGGGACTACCTTATCGAGGTCTTCCTCTTGTGCTTGCCTCCAGGCATTTATCAGAGTGCTGTCATCCTTCTGGCTGCTTGAAAACTCCTTGAAGGAGTGTATCTGAAAGAGACAATTAGTTATATATTACTTACCTGTAGAATTGCCCCCAGGTGTCAAACTGGATCCGTAGAATTTTTCGTCAGCAGTACCACTTCGCGTCGAAAGGTGGCGTCGGTCGTCTCCTCATTCGTCGTGGTCGGCGGGATGACGTTGCAGTAGCTACTTAGACGCCACCCTCGTGCGCTCACGGCAGTTCTTTCTTTTTCCGCGCCAGCCAGCGCAGATCCGTAGAGAGCGGTACCTCCAGTCACTTTTTGACTGACTTTTTTGCGACTTTTGTTGACACCGTTTTTTAGTCTATCGACTCCTGGTGCACGCAGGGATGTCCAGTCGTCCTCGGCCCGGCTTCAAGGCTTGCGACACCTGTCGCAAGCTGATGTCAGTTACGGACCCTCACCTCGTGTGCCTGAGGTGCCTGGAGCGCGACCATGATCCCAAGTCGTGCTCTGACTGCCGGAACATGAATCCGAAGTCTTTGTGGGAGCGGTCCCGAAAGCATCTCGAGGCCCGGCAGTCCGCTCCGTTCAAGGTCGCGCGGGAGGTCGAGGAGTCACCACCACTCGTCCTTGAAGTTTTTGCACTCCTCAGGTAAGTCGAAGCACAAGAAGAAGTCGAAGAAGCATCGTCGCTGTTAGAAATGGGGGTCTCTAGTTGGCAAGGGCTTGCACCTTTGTCCAAGTAGGGACCCTTCTTCCTAGTCAGGGTAAGGGAGTTACACTCCTAAAGTAACCCCTGCTCACCCCCTTGGTAGCTTGGCACGAGCAGTCAGGCTTATTCTAGAGGCAGTGTGTAAAGCATTTGCACATAACCAACAGTAATACAATGTAAGCACTACAAACGGACACCACACCAGTTTAGAAAAATATCCAATATTTTTATATACTTTAAACAAGACCAAATACGATAAAAATCCACTGTACAGTACTTCAGAAATAGTTACTTCTCAAAATGTCCTTAGAAACAGTTCCTTGATGTCAATAGCTCCGTCCGGGGCTATCACGGCGTCGTGAACAAACAAATTCAGACAGTTCTGGCTGACCGCGGCGTCGCGGGTCAGCTACGGTGTCGGGAAGACCCGCAAACAGTACCTTTTAGAAATGCAGGGCGTCGATTACCTCGCGTGAGCTTCCGAAAACACGGCGTCCGCAGGCGTCGGTTCTGGAGGTCGGTGCGGCGTCGTCGGGGCCCTTGAAGTCACACGCGTTGCAGATCGATCTCCTCTGTTGAAGTCAGGAGCGCTGGCGTCGGCCGGTGTCGGGTGCTGCGGTGCGAAGTGCAGCAGTGCGGCGTGCGGTGCTCTCAGGTCGCGGTGCGAGCAGCGGCTCGGTGGCGGCGCCGGATGGCGTCGTCGGTGAGACCAGGATTGCGGTGTGAGATGAAGGCGGTGCTCGTCACGGTGCAGGCAGGTCACGGTGCAGCAGCGGCGTCGTCGTAGCTGCAGTGCTGTCGTCGGCTGACGAACTGGAGTCGATGGCACCGGCGTCGGTGGGCCAAGGCTGCAGTGCGGGATGAGGGCGGTGCGTCGTGTAACTTACGAGCGGTGCCCCCGAATCACGGTGCAAGCAGCGGCGTCGAGTCCGGCGTGGAGCGGCGTCGTCGGGGATACCACGGCGTCGTCGTGAAGCGAGGCGGTGCGAAGTGCGGTACCCACAGGTCGCGGTGCGAGCAGCGGCTCGGTGGCGGCGTCAGCAGGCGTCGTCGGTGAGACCAGGGTCGCGGTGCGGCGTTGCGGCGGTGCCCTCTGCGGTGCCTTCAGGACACGGCGTCGTAGATGGCGTCGGGGTTGAAGTCTTTAATGTTCCTGAGACTTCTTGAACAGGGGGCAAGCTCTACCTCAAGCCCTTGGAGACACTCACAAAGTAGATTGCAGAAAGTTCAGTTCCAGTCCTTTCACTGCCCAAGACAGAAGCAGCCACTGCAGGCCAACACAGCAAAGCACACAGCAAAGTGGTAGTTCCTCCTCACAGCTTCTCCAGCTCTTCTCTTGGCAGTCTTCTTGATCCAAAAGAGTTCTAATTTTCTGGGGTTTGGGTCCCCCTTTTTATCCTCAATTTCTCTTTGTCCTCTGAAGGCAGAGAGGCCTTTGCCTAGTCCAAACCAGTTCTGGTCAGTCCTGGAGCACTTTGTTGACAAGTCTCCTTCTTTCCTTTCCCAGTGCAGGCCAGGGACATCAGACGCACCACAGGAGGTGGAGCCAGCATTGTGGAGGGAAGGCCCAGCCCTATTCAGGTCCCAGGTGCATCTCCTCCCACCCATCTACATGTAGATCTTGCTATTCAGCCCTGTGCTGACTCACCCTGTCTCCTGGCATCCCCCAGCCCCTGTCACTCACACTCCAGACAAGGAATACACAACCTAGCAGAGGCAGGCTTGGATGGTTAGACAAGAAAATACCCACTTTCTAAAAGTGGTATTTTCAAACACAGGATGTTAAAATCAACTTCACTAAAAGATGTATTTTATCATTCTGAGTTCAGGCATACTAAACTCGAATTTCTACCATGTTCCCTGGGTCAGTTAGGTTTATAAGCTGTAATAATCAAAACTGCCCATTCAGGCCTATGGAGAACAGGTAGCCTTGCAATAGTGAAAAACGAAATAGGCTGTAGTTCACTATCAGGACATGCCACACACACCAGGGCATGTCCTACCTTTCACATACAATGCACCCTGCCCACAGGGGTACCTTGGGCCTACCTTAGGGGTGACTAACATGTAGAAAAGGGAAGGTTTAGGGACTTGCAAGTGTGTGCACTTGCCAAGTCGACATGGCAGCCCCAGGCTGCGCACAGGCTCTGCAATGGCAGGCCAGAGTTACACTTTACGGGCTGTTTGCGTGGGTGGCACAATCCAGTGCTGCAGCCCACCAACATCATTTGATCTATAGGCCCTGGCACTCTCAGTGCACTTTACTAGGGACTGACACATAGATCAAATAGGCCAATCATGGAAATACCAATCCATAACACATTTTGTACAGGAGCACTTGCACTTTCCCACTGGACAGCAGTGAGGAAAGTGCGCAGAATCATTACACCAGAAAAAACAGAGTCAAAACCAGGAGGTCAGAAAGCAAAAAGTCAGGGGAAACACGCCAAAAGATGCCAAGTCTAACATATGTCCCCTCCAGCTGAAAGTAGGGAGAACTACCCAACCCCATTGGAGTTCTCTTCACTAAGGCGGAAGAACCTGGACAGACCATCTGCGTTGGTGTGTTCTGTACCAGGACGGTGTTCCACCGTAAAGTCCATTCCCTGTAGGGAGATGGACCACCTCAGCAGTTTTGGATTCTCACCCCTCATTTGCATCAACCATCTGAGGGGCCTGTGGTCTGTCTGAACCCGGAAGTGAGTCCCAAACAGGTATGGTCTCAGCTTCTTCAGTGCCCAGACCACAGCGAAAGCTTCCCTTTCTATGGCACTCCACCTCTGTTCCCTGGGGAGTAGTCTCCTGCTAAGAAAGACTACAGGCTGATCCAGGCCCTCTTCGTTCAGTTGTGAGAGCACCGCTCCCACACCATGCTCTGAAGCGTCAGTCTGCACGACGAATTCCTTGGAGAAGTCGGGTGCCTTGAGCACGGGCGCCGTGCACATGGCTGCCTTCAGGGCATCAAAAGCTTTCTGGCAGGACTCAGTCCAGATCACTTTCCTGGGCTGCTTCTTAGAAGTCAGCTCTGTTAAGGGGGCAACGATAGTGCCATAGCCCTTAACAAACCTCCTATAGTAGCCGGTGAGACCTAAGAAGGCTCTCACCTCTGTCTGGGTATTGGGGGGGCTCCCAAGCCAGAATGGTGTCAATCTTGGGTTGTAGGGGCGCCACCTGGCCGCTTCCTACCTGGTGTCCCAAGTACACCACAGAACCCTGCCCGATCTGGCACTTACTGGCCTTGATCGTGAGGCCTGCACCTTGCAGAGTCCTCAACACTTTCTCAAGGTGCTGTAAATGTTCTTCCCAGCTGGAACTGAACACAGCAATGTCATCCAGGTAGGCGGCACTGAAATCCTCCAGCCCAGCCAACACCTGATTGACCAACCTCTGGCAGGGGCATTCTTCAACCCAAAGGGCATCACCCGGAATTGGTAATGACCTTCTGGGGTCGAGAATGCTGATCTCTCCTTGGCCCCATCGGTTAAGGCAATCTGCCAGTACCCAGACGTTAAATCAAACGTGCTGAGGAACCGGGCAGCTCCCAACCGATCAATGAGCTCATCAGCTCTGGGGATGGGGTGCGCGTCAGTCCTGGTGACGGCATTGAGCCCACGGTAGTCCACACAAAACCGTAGTTCTGGAGTGGCACCAGGTGCAGCAGCCTTTGGGACCAAGACCACTGGGCTGGCCCAAGGACTGTTGGAGGGCTCAATCACCCCTAATGCCAAGATCTTAGAGACCTCCTCCTTGATGCTGGCCCTGACCCCGTCAGTCAACCTGTAAATCTTGTGCTTCACAGGAGGGCTGTCACCAGTGTCCACGTCATGGGTACACGAGTGAGTAACACCGGGGGTCAGAGAGAACAGTGGGGCGAACTGTCCCAACAACTGGTGACAGTCCCCCTGCTGCTCCTGAGTCAGTGTAGGGGAGAGGATCACACCCTCTACTGACCCATCATGCTCCTTGGTAGACAGGAGGTCAGGGAGAGGCTCACTCTCCTCTTCCACCCCATCATCTGTCGCCAAGAGCATACTCACTTCGGACCTCTCGAAGTGGGGCTTGAGGCTGTTCACGTGAAGGACCCTCAAGGGGTTCCTTGGAGTCTGCAAACTCACCAGGTAGGTGACGTCACTTTTGCGATCCACCACCTCATATGGCCCAGTCCACTTGTCCTGCAAGGCACAAGGTGCCACTGGGGCCATGACCCACACTTTTGCCCAGGTTGAAATTCGACCAGAGTGGCATTCTGGTCATACCACCTTTTCATTTCTTCCTGGCTTGCTTCCAGGTTCGACTGAGCGAAGCTTCCTGAAGCGGGCAGTTTGGTTTCTAAAGGCCAGCATGTAACTAAACACATCCTGGGGAGTTTTCCTGGGAGCTGCCTCCCAGCCTTCCTTTACCAAACTCAGAGGTCCTCTGACAGGGTGGCCATACAGGAGCTCAAAGGGGCTGTACCCAAGAGACTTCTGAGGCACCTCCCTGTATGCGAAGAGAAGGCATGGTAAGAGGACGTCCCACTTACGCCTCAGGGGTTCTGTTAGACCCTTGATCATGCCTTTCAAGGTCTGGTTGAATCTCTCCACCAGACCGTTTCCTTGTGGGTGGTAAGGAGTGGTGAACTTGTAGGTTACACCACACTCCTTCCACAGGGATGTCATATACTTGGATATGAAATTGGTCCCCCTGTCAGAAACCACCTCTCTGGGGAAGCCCACACGGGAAAAGATCCCCATTAACGCCCGGCCCACCACTGGCGCCGTCGTTGTCCTGAGAGGGATTGCCTCCGGGTACCGGGTGGCATGGTCCACCAAGACCAGGATGTGCCTGTTGCCCATGGCTGTCTTGGGATCCAGTGGCCCCACAATATCCATCCCTACCCTTTCAAAGGGTGTTCCAACAACAGGAAAAGGTTGGAGAGGAGCTTTGACCTTCCTCCCACTCTTACCACTTGCCTGGCAAGTTTGGCAAGACCTACAGTGTGCATCTGACTGCCTTCGCATTTGGGGCCAAAAGAAGTGGGTGACAAGCCTGTCAAAGGTCTTGTCCTGCCCCAAATGTCCTGCCAAAGGCACGTCATGAGCCAGACCCAGTAGGAAGGTCCTGAAGCGCTGGGGTACCACCAGCACACGGGCTGACCCAGGCTCAGCAACCTTAGGCTCACTGTATAGGAGACCATTCTCCCAGTAGATCAGATGTGACCCGGACTGATTACCAGCTGCCCGGTCTGCAGCCTGCCGCCGCAGACCCTCCAGAGTAGGGCACTCGTTCTGCTCCCTGCAGAACTCCTCCCTGGTGGGACCCCCTTCTTGCTGCCAATGGGTCAGCTCAGAGATGTCTCCCAGTTCGGCTACCTGCTCCCCTGTAGGCACCGGGCGTCCCCCTCGAGGTCCGCCTGCTCCCGGTCCGTGGGAACTTCGGGGGCCGGTTTCCCGCGCCCCTGCCCTTTCTCTTGGCAGGCACTTGGGCCACTGTTTCAGGCTCCAAGTCCTCTTGATCACCCTTCCTGGCTGCCATTGACCGAGTAGACACGCATGCCCACTCTGGCAACCCAAGCATCTCCAAGTGAAACCTGAGCTCAACATCCTTCCATAAGGACTGCTCCAGGTCGTTACCTAGCAGACAATCTACAGGCATGGTGGGGCTCACAACCACCCTCAAGGGACCTGAGACCCCCCCCCATTCAAAGGGAACCTGCGCCACCATACACTGGCGCTCAGAGTTATCTACAGCAACTACTTGGTGGAATGCCCCTGGGACTACCTGCTTCTCAGAGACCAGGTGACACCGGACTGAGGTCACACTGGCTCCAGTATCTCTGAGAGCCTCTACCCTGTTCCCATTGATGGTCACCCAGGTGCTATATTTCTTTGTGTTAGGGGGCACCTGGTTTCCTGGGACCATCTCACTGTCCCCTAGTGAGACAAGGGTCATTTCTGCGGGATCCCCACCCTCCTGTGGGCACCCCTCCTCCCCAAGCGCTACACTAGCCAACACTTTGGACTGTCCACCGGTGGGCGGCTGTGTCCCCTTTGGGCACTTGGGGTCCCCCTTAAAGTGACCTACCTGGTCACATGCATAACACTTACGGGGGCCGGTCTCAACAGGCTTCCCTGTAGAGACCCCTTTCTTCTTCTCACCGGGGGCTGGGAACCTTTACCCTGGGTACTAGTTTGGGGCCCTTTAGAGAACTCCTGTGCTTTACCCTTGTCCCCCCACCTTTCTGCTGGGGACCCTGCCCACCTTTGGCTGAGTCTCCCCAAACGCTTTCTTGTGGACCCTGGTACTCACCCAGCGGTCCGCCTCCATAGCAAGCTTCCTGGGGTCAGTTAGCTTACTATCAACTAGGTGCTGGCGCAGATCTGCAAAACATAGTCTAGACAAGTGCTCCCATGCAATCAAATTGTAGAGCTCCTGAAAATCTGTTACATTACTGTCCTTCACCCAACCATCCAGCGACCTACAGAACATATCCACACATTCCAACCAAGTGTTGGCCTCAGACTTTTACTGGACCTAAACTGATCCCTGTACTTTTCAGGAGTGAGCCCATACCTAGTGAGGAGAGCGTCTTTCATGTCAGCATAGGTGAGGTCCTGCCCCTTACCCAAAGCTATCAGAGTATCCCTAGCTTCCTCTGGAAAGAGAGGCCACAACCCCTCTCCCCAGTTCCTCTCAGGGACCCCATTCATATGAATAGACGACTCGTACCCTTGAAACCACCTTGTATGTCATCACCCTTTTTGTACTCTTTACCTACATTCTTGGGGATGTGTACGATCCTGTCTGTGTGTGCTGAAGAATTGCTGCCACCATCTGAACCAGATCTACTCTTTAGCTCCAGCTCCTTGATCATTCTCTCATGATCTAGTACCATTTTCCTTTCCTCCATGGCTATTCTTTTCTCTTCCCTCTCACTTTCTACTCTGAGTTTCTCCAATTCAAACCTCCTTACTTCCCGTCTGTCCTCCAGCTCCTCTGCAGAAAAACTACTGCTGCCTGGCCTGGAGGGTTCCCCCCCTCCCAAAAGCACATCCACCCTATGAACAGGCTCCTCCACCTCTCCATTGAGATCGCCAGGTTGCCCACTGGCACCTCTGGCTGCTACCCAGGCCCTCAGTGCCTTTTGTAGCTCCTCCTTCCTGGTGAGGCCTCTGACCTGGACTTTCAGGTTCTTGCAAATCGATTTTAAATCCTTCACATTGTAGGTTTCCAATCGATCCTCCTCAAAGGCAATTTCTACTGATGCAATTGATTATACTATTGATTCAGGCATGTTGAAGTAGCAAGTTCAAACTGGCAAGATCAAAAATAGGCCAAAATGAAAAAGAACCTGTAAGTGGTACGTAATGGTCTGCGATATGGTAGTAGTGCACACCAATCACTGTAAGTCAAGTGCAAACACAAGTCCTATCCTCACCGCTGACAACCAATGTTAGAAATGGGGGTCTCTAGTTGGCAAGGGCTTGCACCTTTGTCCAAGTAGGGACCCTTCTTCCTAGTCAGGGTAAGAGAGTTACACTCCTAAAATAACCCCTGCTCACCCCCTTGGTAGCTTGGCACGAGCAGTCAGGCTTATTCTAGAGGCAGTGTGTAAAGCATTTGCACATAACCAACAGTAATACAATGTAAGCACTACAAACGGACACCACACCAGTTTAGAAAAATATCCAATATTTTTATATACTTTAAACAAGACCAAATACGATAAAAATCCACTGTACAGTACTTCAGAAATAGTTACTTTTCAAAATGTCCTTAAAAACAGTTCCTTGATGTCAATAGCTCCGTCCGGGGCTATCATGGCGTCGTGAACAAACAAATTCAAACAGTTCTGGCTGACCGCGGCGTCGCGGGTCAGCTATGGTGTCGGGAAGACCCGCAAACAGTACCTTTTAGAAATGCAGGGCGTCGATGACCTCGCGGTGAGCTTCCGAAAACACGGCGTCCGCAGGCGTCGGTTCCGGAGGTCGGTGCGGCGTCGTCGGGGCCCTTGAAGTCACACGCGTTGCAGATCGATCTCCTCTGTTGAAGTCAGGAGCGCTGGCGTCGGCCGGCGTCGGGTGCTGCGGTGCGAAGTGCAGCGGTGCGACGTGCGGTGCTCTCAGGTCGCGGTGCGAGCAGCAGCTCGGTGGCGGCGTCGGATGGCGTCGTCGGTGAGACCAGGGTCGCGGTGTGAGATGAAGGCGGTGCTCGTCACGGTGCAGGCAGGTCACGGTGCAGCAGCGGCGTCGTCGTAGCTGCAGCGCTGTCGTCGGCTGACGCACTGGAGTCGATGGCACCGGCGTTGGTGGGCCAAGGCTGCGGTGTGGGATGAGGGCGGTGCGTCGTGTAACTTACGAGCGGTGCCCCCGAACCACGGTGCAAGCAGCGGCGTCGAGTCCGGCGTGGAGCGGCGGCATCGGGGATACAACGGCGTCGTCGTGAAGCGAGGCAGTGCGGTGCCCACAGGTCGCGGTGCGAGCAGCGGCTCGGTGGCGGCGTCAGCAGGCATCGTCGGTGAGACCAGGGCGGCGTTGCGGCGGTGCCCTCTGCGGTGCCTTCAGGACACGGAGTCGGCAGCGGCGTCGTAGACGGCGTCGGGGTTGAAGTCTTTGCTGTTCCTGAGACTTCTTGAACAGGGGGCAAGCTCTACCTCAAGCCCTTGGAGACACTCACAAAGTAGATTGCAGAAAGTTCAGTTCCAGTCCTTTCACTGCCCAAGACAGAAGCAGCCACTGCAGGCCAACACAGCAAAGCACACAGCAAAGTGGTAGTTCCTCCTCACAGCTTCTCCAGCTCTTCTTCTTGGCAGTCTTCTTGATCCAAAAGAGTTCTAATTTTCTGGGGTTTGGGTCCCCCTTTTATCCTCAATTTCTCTTTGTCCTCTGAAGGCAGAGAGGCCTTTGCCTAGTCCAAACCAGTTCTGGTCAGTCCTGGAGCACTTTGTTGACAAGTCTCCTTCTTTCCTTTCCCAGTGCAGGCCAGGGACATCAGACGCACCACAGGAGGTGGAGCCAGCATTGTGGAGGGAAGGCCCAGCCCTATTCAGGTCCCAGGTGCATCTCCTCCCACCCATCTACATGTAGATCTTGCTATTCAGCCCTGTGCTGACTCACCCTGTCTCCTGGCATCCCCCAGCCCCTGTCACGCACACTCCAGACAAGGAATACACAACCTAGCAGAGGCAGGCTTGGATGGTTAGACAAGAAAATACCCACTTTCTAAAAGTGGTATTTTCAAACACAGAATGTTAAAATCAACTTCACTAAAAGATGTATTTTATCATTCTGAGTTCAGGCATACTAAACTCGAATTTCTACCATGTTCCCTGGGTCAGTTAGGATTATAAGCTGTAATAACCAAAACTGCCCATTCTGGCCTATGGAGAACAGGTAGCCTTGCAATAGTGAAAAACGAAATAGGCTGTAGTTCACTATCAGGACATGCCACACACACCAGGGCATGTCCTACCTTTCACATACAATGCACCCTGCCCACAGGGGTACCTTGAGCCTACCTTAGGGGTGACTAACATGTAGAAAAGGGAAGGTTTAGGGACTTGCAAGTGTGTGCACTTGCCAAGTCGACATGGCAGCCCCAGGCTGCGCACAGGCTCTGCAATGGCAGGCCAGAGTTACACTTTACGGGCTGTTTGCGTGGGTGGCACAATCCAGTGCTGCAGCCCACCAACAGCATTTGATCTATAGGCCCTGGCACTCTCAGTGCACTTTACTAGGGACTGACACATAGATCAAATAGGCCAATCATGGAAATACCAATCCATAACACATTTTGTACAGGAGCACTTGCACTTTCCCACTGGACAGCAGTGAGGAAAGTGCGCAGAATCATTACACCAGCAAAAACAGAGTCAAAACCAGGAGGTCAGAAAGCAAAAAGTCAGGGGAAACACGCCAAAAGATGCCAAGTCTAACAGTCGCTCTTCGATTTCTCCCCGTCTGTCGGCTGACGGGATGACGGATGCGGAAGGTGCCCATCCCGCGGCTCCGCGTGTGGAGCCTGTAGGGTCGACTCCGAGTTTCCCTCCCTTTCTGGGAGCTGGAGCGACCCCTGCCCAGCTTCGGAGTTTCTACGAAGCGATGCATGCCATCTTTGGGTAGCCCGACTCCGCTGGCGCGTCTTCCGGCCCCGCGGACTCGGCTGGGGGTCCTGGGCCTTCGGCGGCTCCGACCCCGGCACCACAGGGTTCCCTTGGATCCATGCCTGGATCCGGATCGGCACCGGTCAACCTTGTAACGCCTCCCCCGGCGCCGATTCCACCGGCACCACGTCCGCAGCCGACGCCGGTTGTGTCCCCATCCGGTGTCGACCCCGGACTCCACCCTGATTTGGACACGGAGCCGGACCGACTTCGAACTACGCCGGATCCGGCGCCGAGCAATACCTTTGTACCTCTGTTCTACCCTGGTTTCCTGACAGGCCAGATTGGCAACCAGAGGAGAGTGAGGAGGAGTGGGAGGGGTCTGTAGACCCTTTAGCTGACGAGTTGGATGAACCGGACTGGAGAGAGGAGTTGGGGGACGCCAGTGGTCTGGATACCTCCCCAGACCTTGGCATGCTGTCTCCTCCTACCGTGGCTAATGAGGAGGGTGCTTCATACGCAGTGGTGTTGCGTAGGGCGACCGAGGCCCTCAACCTCGAGCTACCTACGGTGACGGTCAGGACGAATCTCCTGACGGAGGTGCTTCAACCGGCAGCGGCCTCTTCAGAGCCCCTACTGCCTTTCAATGAAGCCCTTACTGACATCCTTTTGGGCACCTGGTCCAGGCCCAACACAGGGGCTCCTGTGGATAGGATAATTGCCCGACGCCCCCGCTCGGCTCCGGGCGACCCCTCTTTCCTCTCCCAACACCCCACCCCTGAGAGCTTGGTGGTCCAAGCCTCTACTTTTAAAGGCGCATTCCCTAACGCACCACCTGATAGGGAATCCAAAAAGCTGGACCATCTTGGGAAGAAGATGTTTTCTTCCTCCAGCTTGGGACTGCGGTCGGTAAACACTGCATGTCTGTTGGGCCATTACACCCACTCTGCGTGGGATACGGTAGCGCAGGTGCAGCCACAGTGCCCAGAGGAGGCCCGGGCTGTGCTCTCCCGTGCAGTTACCGAGGGGAGAGAACCAGCCACGTTTACCATCAGGTGTGGACTGGACACCGCCGACTCGCTAGGCAGGACAATTTCAACGTCGGTAGCCCTTCGACGCTGCGCCTGGCTGAGGTCAACTGGTTTTTCCAGGGATGTCCGGACTACCTGCCTGGACATGCCTTTTGATGGCCGTCCCTGTTCGGCGACAAAGCAGACAATGCACTAGAGCACTTCAAGGACTCCCGGGCTACGGCCAAGTCCTTGGGCCTCTCTACCCGCCCTGCGCAGTCTGCTTTTCGCCCCTTTTGTGGCTACGGAAGGGGTGCCCCGCCACGTCCCACCCAGGGCCACAGGTCGGTGCAAGGTGCCCAGCCCCTGCGCGGCCAGAGACATGGGACCCACCGCCGTGGGTCTGGGGGCCAGCGAGTGGGCCAGTCCACCAGCGCCCCTTCTGCAGCAGCCTCCAAACCTTCCTAGTCTCACCTTTCAGGGCCACCAATTGCCAGTGGGCGGCAGGATTCGCCATCACCTCCCCCACTGGTGCTCTATCACGTCGGACAGGTGGGTTTTGCAGATAGTCGGAAGGGGCTACTCCCTCACCTTCGAGACTACCCCTCCATCCATGCCACCTCAGTACCATCGCATGTCGGAGGATCACTTGGCCCTTCTCCAACAGTCGCAGCTTATCTGCGCAGATCAGGGATTCCAGTTTTTCCCTATCTCGTCGACTGGCTGTTTAAGGCAGGCTCGCCCCAGGCAGTCGTCTCCCACCTCCAGACTACGGCCGACTTCTTGCATTCGCTGGGGTTCACCATCAATGTGCTGAAGTAGAACCTGATTCCCTCTCCGAAGCTCCTTTTCATCGTAGTGGTTCTGGACAAAGCACAGTTTCAGGCTTATCCTCCCGAGCAGCGAGTCGGGGATATTCGGGCTATGATTCCGATCTTTCAGCCTCTCTCCCGGGTTTCGGTCAGAATGACCCTGAGGCCACTGGGCCTCATGGCCTCCTGCATCCTGCTGGTGGACTATGCCAGGTGGCATATGCGGGCTTGCAGTGGGCCCTGAAATTCCAGTGGACACCGCATCAGAGGAATCTTTCCGATTGCGTCCAGATCTCGGAGTGCACTGCACACCAATTGCAGTGGTGGCTAACGAGCCGGGATTGGGTCAACGACAGATCGCTCTCCCTTCCCCAACCAAAGTTCACTATGGTGACAGATGCATCACTGCTGGGGTGGGGCAGAGATCAGAGGCCTCTGTCTCCGGCGGAGTCCGGACTCCATATCAACCTTCTGGAGCTTCGGGCGATTCGTCTCGCACTAAAGGCATTCCTTCCCTCTGTCCGGGGAAGAGTAGTGCAGGTGTTCACGAACAACACCACCGCCATGTGTTACTGCATCAAACAGGGCGGGGTGGGGTCGTGGACCCTATGCCAAGAGGCTCTCCGCCTTTCGACATGGCTGGAACATCAGGGCATATCCCTGGTGGTTCAACACCTGGCAGGTTCACTGAACGCCAGGGCGGACGAACTCAGCCGCAGATGCAAGATGGATCACTAATGGCGTCTTCACTCGGAGGTGGCGCAAGGTCTCTTTCAGCAGTGGGGTGAGCCTTGGATAGATCTATTCGCCACTGAAGAGAACGCGCAATGTCAGCAATTCTGCGCGTTGGAATTTCCAAGGCGGCACTCGCTAGGCAACGTTTTTCGTCGCGAGTGGAGTTGCGGTCTTCTGTATGCCTTTCCGCCTATACCACTTCTGCCCAGAGTGCTAAAGAAGATCAAGCGCGACCTGGCCCAATTCATTCTTGTGGCTCCAGATTGGGCACGAAGAGTCTGGTATCCCGAGTTGTTGCACTTGGCCATCAATCCTCCGATCAGACTGCCTCTTCGGGAGGGTCTTCTGTCGCAGCATCAGGGTCCTCCAACGAACCTGTCCTGCCTCCACCTCCTTTGCATGGAGATTGAGCGGCGACAGTTGACAGCCTTCGACCTTCCTCCCGAAGTCTGTGATGTTATCTTGGCAGCCAGGCATCCCTCCACTAAACGGTATACGCCTGCAGATGGAACAAATTTATTGCATGGTGCTCAGCAAAGGCTGTGGATCCCCTTTCTGCCCCTCTTTCTGAGGTTCTCTTGTTCCTCCTTTCTTTGGCCCAGCAGGGTTCTGCTCTGGGCACTCTTGAGGGCTATCTCTCAGCCATTTCAGCCTTTCTTAGGCTTCCTGATCAGCCTTCTCTTTTCAAGTCGCCTGTTGTAAATCGCTTTCTTAAGGGCATTACTCATCTTTTTCCTCCTGTTCCCTTCGTAATGCCTCAGTGGGACTTGAACTTGGTTCTTACTTATCTTATGTGCGCTCCCTTTGAGCCGCTACATAACTGTCCTCTCAGACTCCTCACTTTAAAGACTACCTTTCTAGTTGCCGTCACCTCTGCTCGCAGGGTGAGTGAGCTCCAGGCTCTTTCTTCAAAACCTCCTTTTCTGTCGGTTCATCCGGACAAGGTTGTCCTTCGAACTCGACCCTCTTTTCTTCCCAAAGTGGTTACTACTTTCCACATTGGTCAAACCATCACTTTGCCCACCTTCTTTCCGCCTCTGCATCCTTCTAAGGAGGAAGAGAGGCTCCACCGTCTGGATCCAAAACGTGCACTTCAATTTTATTTGTATTGCACCAAGCAATTCCGGATGGATGACCAGCTCTTTGTTGGCTACGTGGGTGCCAAAAAAGTTCGTGCCGTGCACGAAACGGACCATGTCTAGGTGGGTCGTTTTATGCATTAAAGCTTGCTACTCTTTGGCAAAGAAGGAGCCTCCAGGGGGACTGTGCGCCCATTCCACCAGGGCGACAGCAGCTACCACTGCTTTGGGACTGGGAGTCCCCCTCAATGACATCTGTCAGGCAGCTACGTGGGCATCTCTGCACATGTTAACAAAACACTACTGCCTGGACAGCCAGGTCCGGAGAGGCGGCTTCTTTGGCCATTTTGTTCTCCAGGACTTTCTGGTGTGAACTTGGTTCCTAGACCCACCTCTGGGGATGGAATTGCTGGGGTATCTATTCTACAGGTAAAGAATCTATAACTAATTATCTCTTTCAGATGAACAAGTTACTTACCTTCGGTAACGATATATCTGTAAGAGACATAGATTAGTTATAGATTCCTTACTGCCGCACCCATCCTCCCTGTTCCGCGAACTGACTTCCAGGGTTAGGGAATCCCTTTCAGGGCCCTTGTTATGTGCACCAGTGGTCAATGTCTTACAGGGCTCAGCGCTTCCGGCGTGGAATGTCGTGTAAAAGAACTGACGTCAGACGCGAGGGCGGCGCCTAAGTAGCTACCGCTACGTCATCCCAGCGACCACGACGCCAACGACGAATGTGGAGCCGACTGACGCCACCATTCGACGCGCAGGGGTACAGCTGACGAAAAATTCTCCGGTTCCCGTCCGACGCCTGGTGGTAATTCTACAGGTAAGGAACCTATAACTAATCCATGTCTCTTACAGATATATTGTTACTGAAGGTAAATAACTGGTTCTTCTGCTCTCTGGGGAGGAAAGTAAAAAGGCAGAAAAGGGTTGGTCCCAGGATGCTTGTTTCCGGTCCAGGGAAGACATGGCTTGGCAGTTCGGGTTGGACTGTTCCCATGAGGCACAGGGTCAAGACTGATTTGCATATAGCTGTGTCTGAACTGGGGTGGCAAAGTCAGCTAAAGAACGATGATGGATTCAACCCAGATCTGTGACTGGGGGTGAGTGTCTGAAAAGTTTCAGCGCTCCGTCCATCATCTCCTTGTGTTTGCTTTGTTCGCCCTAAGTTGGCAGGGTATGCCCAGACGTGGGTCCCTTATTCACTTTGCCACTGGATTCAAGCTAGCCTGGCTGATGAGGGCTGTTAGCCCGAAACCAGTCCCAGGATGCTTGTTTCCGGTCCAGGGAAGACATGGCTTGGCAGTTCGGGCTGGACTGTTCCCTTGAGGTACAGGGTCAAGACTGATTTGCATATAGCTGTGTCTGAACTGGGGTGGCAAAGTGAGCTAAAGAACGATGATGGATTCAACCCAGATCTGTGACTGGGGGTGAGTGTCTGAAAAGTTTCAGCGCTCCGTCCATCATCTCCTTGTGTTTGCAGAAAAGGGTTGATAACCAGTGTTATATTGTTCCTTTTCTTTCCGTTTTTCTGTTTTGGTTTTCTTTTCCTTTCCTTCTGAGCTTTGTATTTGTTCCTCAGAAAAGGCGCTTCCCTCAACCATTCAGTGAAAACGGCTGGCTTGGTTACAGCCGCCATATACTCATGAAAGTGAGGTAAATCGGTACCTAAGAGGATATTCTCTGAGAGTCCCGGCACTACCCTACTCTTCTTACTTGTGTGTATCCGTCTACTTCTAATAAAACTTCAGCTAGGGGATATGACCGGATATCCCCATGAACACACGAAACTTGTTCTTTTTCCCTCTCACACAGTTTCGCCGTCGGTACCAGTTATTTAGAGACAACTGTATGGTGACATCCTTTGTCTAACAGTGCATCCACGGGTCAACCATTTAAATGGACTGTTTTTTTTATATCTTTCCCTACCTTCTCCTGTAACTAATATTCTGCCACTGGATAGACCTACTTCCATGGGTTCCGGACTATCGACCTGTAGAGGACAGTTCCGGGCTATGTGGCCCCATTCGGCACATCGGCAGCACTGTGGCCCTGTTGGTACCTGGGAGGGTTTTGGAGAAGATTTACCCATGCTTTTTTTTTGTCAAAATCTCTTTGTTTTAACAAAGGTTTAACAACTTTGAAAGCTCCACCGAGCTCTAACACATTCCAGGATCATCTGATAGCTACAGACAGTACACAGTTTCTCCACAAGTGCTTGGCAAAGTTCTTAACGTTTCCAGGCGCCAACACCCCAGTATCACCCTGTATATATTGTACAATCTACAAATTTCTTGTGGTGCCTAGGCACTATGATCAAGGGCTATCAACATAAACAACACATAAGAAACACATAAACAATCCCGTGGAATTCCATTTACCTGACCCTGTAGTGATTGAGGAGAGTGTGGGGCGGGTGTATCACTGCCAGCGGGGTCGCCAGGTCTCAACTCGTCCAGTCCGGAAGGGGTGGGGGCGGGCCGCACACACGAGGGGGACTGCAAGAGCCCAGTCAACCACAGCTCCCATGGGAAGCGCCACCAGGCCAGGCCAGTTATGTTTGGAAGAGGTGAAGGGCCCTTAATCTAGGGCCACAGGCAAAGAGCGGGAGGCCTTCTGACAGGTACCCACCAGTGGACTCCAGATATAATCAAATCCCTTTCCGGGGTCTGTTATGGTGTCCGTCATTCGTTCCAGGGCTAGGGCTCGCCATAGTCGGGCATGCCATTGAGTGAGCGAGGGGGCATCCGGCTTCTTCCAGGGTGCGGCAACTGCCATTTTAGCTGCCCCCGGCATAACCACATCATAAAGCGGTCCCCTTGGGTTTGATGCTTCAGGCTTGGGTCCTGCACTCCCAAGAGAACCTGCTCCAGAGCGTCCGGGATGGGGTATCCAAGAATCTTTTTAATTTGAGATAGGATTTCCTTCCAGAAGGGTTGAATGTTGGGACAGTCCCACCATATGTGGCGGAAGTCGCCTAAGAGCCCACACCCCCGTCAGCATCTGTCTGAGGTTGTTAGGAAAGAGTGTGTGTAGCCTCTGAGGATGCAGGTACCAATTGAACATAATTTTCTAATGGGCTTCCCTCAGAAACATGGAACGGTTGTACTTAGCAATATCTTTATAGAGGGAGCTCCATTGCTTGTCTGCTAGAGCGGAAGGCAGTAGGGCTTCCCAAAATCTTCGATGGCGTGGGACCTGAGATGGGCCCAGCGTGAAAAGGTGGGCATAAAGAAACGAGATGCAGCCCTTGGTCGTGCCGCCCGCCTGGACAAATCTCTCTATTGGGAGTAGGACCCTGGTTGCTGCCAAAAGTATCTGGGGTTGTTGTACCCTATGTTTTAGCTGGCAGTAGCGGAATTCTTCTGTAGGTGGCAGTTTAAAGGTTGCGGCACAGTCTGTAAAGGAGCATAGTTCTCCTCTGTTGAAGAGATCAGACAGCATGAGGTACCCCACCCTCCCTCCATCTGTCAAAGGGGCCTTTTGTTATTGCTGGAGGGAAGGCGGGATTAAAATGGATGGGGGTGTAAGAGGTTGGAAAAGTTGTCAGGGGCAATGTCTTGGTGGCGGTATCGCATGCCTTAAGAGTAGTGGCTGTAAGGATGCTAAGATAAAAAAAATTCGGCCTGTCTTGTTTTGGTTTCCAGGGCAGGTCCCATATGGTTCGTCCTGCGACTTGCCGGTCCATATGGGCCAGTGTTTGTCTGAGGCTTTGAGGGACCACTCCGCCAGGACACGTAGTTCTGCAGCTCTGTTGTAGAGAGGGAAATCTGGAAGGGAAAGTCCCCCCATTAGGCGCGGCCTGGTCAATAGTCGCTGAGATAGGCGGGCCCTACGCCCCTGCCAGATACATTTTATTATCATCCAACTCAGTAAACAGTTCTCTGTCAACCAGGATTGGGAGACCCTGAAAGAGATGTAGGAGGCGGGGCAGCACATTCATTTTGATCGCGTTTATTCGACCCACCCAGGTTATATATGTGGAAGCCCATTTTTTAAAGTCTGATTTAAGCTGCCGGAGGAGGGGGGAAAGTTTGCTTTATAAAGGTCTGCTGGATTAGGAGTTATTTGGATGCCCAAATAGATAATCTGTTTGTGAATGCATCGGAAGGGAGATGCCTCCGTGACGGCCGTCATCATCGCTGGGGGCAGTGTCAGGTTAAGTAAGATTTAGAGAGATTGACTTTGAATCCTGCTACTTTCTCAAACTTATGCAGTTCTATTTGTGTGGCTGGAAGAGACGAGTGAGGCTCAGTGATGGGGAGCAGAACATCATCTGCAAAAAGTGAGATTTTATGCTCGTCTGGGCCGACTCTAATCCCCTGAATGTCTTGGTTGGCTCTGGTGCTCGCAGCCAAGGGTTCGATGCAGAGGGCAAAAAGCATGAGTGAGTGGGGGCAGCCCTGACGGGTGCCTCACGATAAATCAAAGAAATCCGAGGCCACTCCGTTAACCAGAACTCGAGATCGGGGGGAGGAGTAGTTGGCCTTCACCATGCCCAGAAAAGTGTCACCGAACCCCAAAGCGGCGTAGAGTGCACATTAAGAAGGACCATTCGACTCGGTCAAAGGCCTTCTTTGCATCCAGTGAGAGTAAGGCCACTGGCATATGTTTCTTCCGTACTTTATCAATGAGATGGATTATCGTGCGCAGGTTATCATGGGTTTAGCGTAATGAAACCAGATTAATCTTGGTGGATCAGGTTTGGGAGAATATCTTCTAGTCTACTGGCCAAAATCTTGGAGTAAATTTTTACGTCAAGGTTTAAGAGCATGATAGGTCTATATGAAGCACATTCTTGGGGGTTTTTCCCTGCTTTGGGGATTAGAGTGATTAACGCTTCCCCCATCAAGGAGGAGACTTGATGAGAGGTTACTATTTTATTGATAGCGTCGTCAGGTTTGGGGTAAGTTCGGCGGCAAACATTTGGTAGAACTGGGCGCTGAACCCATCAGGGCCCCGGGCCTTTTGGAGTTTGAGAGTCTATTGCCTTTTGGACTTCCTCACTTGAGATGGGCCGAGAGAGTGCCTCATTGTTAGCCGGGGAAACCTGTGGGAGATCTAGTGAGTCCATGTAGCAGGATTGGTCATGCCCTAGTGAAGGGTCTGCCGTGTACAGTGATCTGTAGAAGTTGCGGAAGGCGTTCGCCTTCCCCTACTCACTGTCATGTATGGTGCCATATGTTTGTTTGACATACTCCTTTTCTTGTTTAGCTCTGAGTTGACATGCCAGCAGAGGACCGATTTTGTCATTTCCATCATACCCTCGGGCTTGAAGGCGTTAGATGTTTTTTCCGCCCTATTGGTATATATTTCCTGAAGCTTCCCCTTCAGAGCAGCCACTTTCCTTAAGGTTTGGATAGAAGGGTCCGCTTTGTGTGATTGTTCAGCTACCCGCAGCTCCCCCTCCAGTGCCAACCGTTCCCCAGTTTGTTGTTTCCTCAGGGTGGAAGCTAAGGCAATGCATTTACCCCTTATGACCGCCTTAAAGGCGTTCCAGTTTGTCAAATAGGAGGTGTCTTTGGGATTGTTGTGAACAAATAAATCTTTGATCGACTTCCTCAAGTCGTCTCACAGAAGTCGGTCTCTAGTCAGGAAATTGGGGAAGTACCATCTTGTGAGTTTGGAGCGAGGCGCGGGCCAGTCAAGTAGAGTTTCCAGTGGTGCGTGGTCCAAAAGACAAATCGGGTGCAGCTGTGCACCCATTACCGTCTGATGGAGCGCCTGACTGATAAAAATGGTCAATCCTAGAGTATGATCTGTGGGAGTTGGAGAAGAAAGAATAGTCCCTTGTTGAGGGATAAAGGGTCCTCCAATCGTCTATCAGCCCCAAGCGTTGTATTAAGGATTTAAAGGTCCTACTAAAGCTCCTGCTGCTGTTCTATGTGGTTGGGTAGTGTCTATGGCGGGATCCCAGATAAGATTAAAATCTCCCAGTAAGAGAATGTTCCCAGAAGCAAAGCCTTCCAGCATTGAGAGGAATGTGAGGAGAAAGTCTGACTGTCCAGAGTTGGGGGCGCAAACCGTGGTGATAGTGCATGGGCGACCCCTCAGAATTCCCCTGACCATGAGGAATCTCCCCGCTTTATCAACCTTTGAGTCATGAAGTTGAAAGTGAATGGAAGAGTGAAGTAGGAGAGCGACTCCATTTTGCTTAGTGGAGGCCGAGGACCTGAAAATCAAGGGGTAGGTTTTGTGGCGTAAACTGCGGTCTTCACCTCTATTTAGATGAGTTTCCTTTAGGGCCACGATATGGGCATGGTGGTCCCCCAAGAATTGCCATAGGCTTTGCCTCTTGTTAGGGGAGTTTAGACCCCTATCCTTCCAAGACAGTTGAGCGACATTAAAACAGGTGCAGGGAGCACATTTGCCATAGTAGGAAACCCCCCTTAGTACCCGCCACCCTCCCCCCGGGCCTCCACCCGCCTCCCCTCCACCCCACCCCAATCCAGTCAGTCAAATCACAAGTTCTGTTCCACGGCATGGACAAAACAACAGTAAAGATAAAAATACTTTGAACTAACAGGTCTCCAAAACGATCAAAAGATCTCACTGTTGACGACTCTAGGGGCGAGTCCAGTCCCGCATCCAGAGCCCCGCATATGCATGTATTGGGACACTAAGCTACACAGGGCTTACCATATGTTGAAAGGAGTAAATGAGCAAGTCTCAGGCCCTTGGCCAGAAAGGGTCCCTTTGCATCATTACAACACCCGCCCCCAGTCCCGGGGATCCCCCCTGCAAAGTCAAGTCCACCTCAGGGCAGAGTTTCTGAGTGTTCAACAGGCTAGGGTCAACGTGTTAGAGGGCTTTGGGACACCATGCCCGGGACGATCAGCGTCTTGTCGACCAGCTGACTTTCTTGGGTGTCTGTCAGGTGCCCGGTGAGTGCCTCTCTGCTGAGTGATCCAGGCCCTCCCCCCTCAAAGCCGCCGCCGGTTGTGGTGTAGATTGTTCAAGGCCAAGCAGTCGCTGCCCCTTCTACTTCGGTGAAGTAGTGTTGTTTGTTGCTGAGCTGGAAGACAATACCAAAAGGATATGTCCACCGATACTTGATCTATCGTTCCCTCAATGCCGCCGTATTTGGTCTGAACTGCTGCTGGCACGCCAGCGGGGCTGGAGCAACATCTTGGAAGAGTGAGCAGTTGGCCCCTTGAAAAGTAACCACATCGCTGCTTCTAGCTTTCCGTAGGACCAGCTCCTTAGTTTTGAAGGAACTGAATTTGGTCAAGATGTCTCGTGGACACCTGTTGTCTCCTTGGATACGCTGGCCCACCCTTTGAACTCGTTCTAGCCGGATCTCTGGGTGATCATCACCAAGGACATAGGAGAAGAGACCGACCATGAAAACCTCCAGGTTGGGTCCCTCGCTTCCCACCTCAAGACACTCACTCATACATTGTCTCTGCGGGAACGATTCTCCAGGTCCTCGCACTTTAACAGGGCAGAGTGCAATTGGGTAGTCAGACTGGCAGTTCCCTCTTCCATTGGTTTCATTCGCCCTTCGAGCTCCTGGCACTTTGCTTCTAGATCTATGGTGCGAGCTCCCACCGAATCCACATCAGCCTGGAGCGACACTATCTTCGACCCCCATCTCTGTACGGAAAACTTCAAACCAGGCACCAATGTCCGCTTTTATGTCGTCCCTGAGTTCCTTCTTGAATTCCCGCAGTCTCGCCAGCAGGTCCTCCCTGGTTAACGCCATGCTGCTCGCCGCGTGGTCCCCTCCGTCCTCCCCGCGGGATTCAGAAGGAGCAAAATAGCTAGAGACTCTATTAGTTTGAGTCTTTTTCGGCGGCATATGGGCCACTTCTCCGGTTATTGCGTTGCCGTCGCTGGGCCGGTGGATCACCCAGTTGGAGTATTGCAGTCTGAAGCAGGGGAAGTTGCCCAGAACCGGCCAGGGGCACAGTAGTAGTGGGGTCCCAGAGACCTCTACGGCGGAGCCCGTATCAGAGCGCCCCAGCGTGCACTCGGAAGCACTCCCCTGCCCACAGACTCTCTTTTGCAATAAGCTTAAGGCGGGTACCCTTCCTCTATTGTGCCAGACTCTGCGCCTCTCCGGTTGGTTGGCTCACTGCACTAAATCAGCCACATGGGTGAGACCCCTGAATCTCCTCTGGTCCTCCAGGCGCCATGTTGGGAACTGGTATCTTCATGCAGTCTTGGGGGGGCCTCCCCTATATTCCACTTTTGTGGAACCTCGTGGTACAGATGATGTGAGTGCCCTGGGGGCTCTCCCCCGCAGGGACAAGTGTGCACTCTAACCAACCCCCTCCGTTAACTCAGCCCCAGATGCAGGGCTTTATCCTCACTGCCCGTCTACCGGGCGCCATCTTGGGGTCAGGCACCGTCGCGTGCTCCCGGGGAGGCTTTCCCCCTCTCTGCTCTCACAGGACTTAGTGGCGGGGGGCAGCGAGCATCCCAGGGTCCACCCACCTCAGCTGGCCTGCTCGCACGCCCCCACCTGATTGATGGCGTTTGCGGCGGGGCCTCCTCCGATGCAGACACTCCAGGCACGGCAGCCAGTTCACAGGCGCCGCTCGGGACCTGATGCAGCCAAAATCCAGCAACTCCTCGGGGCCCCCAATGCCGGGGGGGGGCAGAACTACACGGCGGACCAGGGATCGCAGGGCCGTCCGCACCTCCAGCCAGGGAAATCTGATATGGCCGAGCCGTTCAGAGGGCAACGAGCACAGGCGCCATTTTGTCTGCTACGCCGCTCCTCGGCCCAGCCCTCTGCCCCGCAGATGCTCCCTCGGCCATAATCCTAAACAGCAAAGCGTCCTCTAATGACAGCGCACCTGGGACTCGGACTGCGGGCCACATTCATGGCATGGGTCGCGCTGTAGATCCCTTAATTTCGGGGCTCGACACAGAGCCGATCCGAATCACGTCCGCGCTGCCATGATGGTTGGCCTCGCCCCCCTTAGCCATGTTTCTGTTAGGCCCTATCACCCTGGTATCACCACTGGTTGTCATTGTTCTGGGGATAGCTCTGAGGGCATTCATGGGGGTCTGCGCTGGGTTTGCCTTGAATTCTGGTGATCTATGGTATGCACATGCTAATTTTACCACTGACTGTGCCGTCAGGTGGGGGTGTTGCTTGACCCAAGCCCTTGTATTCAAAGGTGAGGCCTCTAAATACTGCTCCAAATAGATCTTCTTGGTTACTTCGTCTAAGGAGGAGGTGGTAGGTTGTAGGCAACGATTTCCTAAATCCTTGATCCTATAGAAAAGAGCTTGGGATTGTCACCTGTTGCCCATTTTTCTTTGCAGAATCGTGCCATATAGTACTCTTGGTCGCATCCCAATCTTTCATAAATGGCCTTTTTTATACCTGGGTAAGGGGTCACTCCAGCTGGATTGGCTACCTGATAGGCTGCCTGAAGTTCCCTGGACAATAAGGGAGCAATATACTGTTCCCACCTTTCTGGAGGCCAGGTAGCAGTTGTCTCTACCCTTTCAAAATTGGTAAAAAAAATAGTCGGGATCGTCCCCATCCTGGTATTTTTGTAAGACGCACCCTGGCACATTCGGATGGACCCTGGCACTTGATATAGCGTCCGTGAGGCGTAATATAGCTGTTTCCTGAACCTGTTGATTGGCTGCCATAAGGGCTGCTTGTTCTTTCAGAGCAGTTTGGAAGGCCTCCCTCTCTTTTTGTGCGTTTTGATTCTGTTGCTCCAAAGCTAACTGTAAGTGTCTTTGTCCCTCAGCATGTTGTGTAATCATTGCTTCCATAGTAATGGGTTGTCATATCTTTACCCGGACGACAATCCCACTTCTGACACCACTGTTGTCCGCAAGGACTCTGCCTAGTAAGGTGATAGAATTGAAACGTAGTTTTACTATTTTATTTTGTTTTACCCTATATTATGTTAGCATTTATATGGCTAACACATTATTACTACATTTTGTGTGCAAGTCGTAATCAGTTGATACAGATGTCACAATAGTTGGGTTGACATCTGTGCCACCATTTTAGTTGGAGAAGACGCCATGTTCTGTTGAAATTGAAACTATTACTTGCATATTCGAAACTGTTGTTTGCTCATTTACGAGAAATAGTCCTTGGTAAGTTTTGTTTCTCCGATGCTCATGTTAGCTCGTTAGTGCAAGCCTTTCCTTTTGATCGAGGCCTTCTCCCACCTAGCTAGAGAGGAGGATAGGCCAGACGAGCTTGGAATGTAGATAGCTTGTACCAGGCTGCGAAATTGAGACTTATGTTCCGTACCCCTGTTGTATTACGACATCTACCAGTATTTTTCCATGGTAGGCGTGTCTTCGTGGACTCCGCAACATACATAATGTAACTTTATGCTTGTTAAGGTCAGTCCCTCATCAGCCATCATAGGTGGCTGGTCAGATTGGACTCCACTGAAGTGTATTTTATGAATACACCAGTTTGCTTGTATTCTCTACTGCATCATCGACTCTTCATTCTTGGAAGGCTAGAGGAGGTCGAGAGTGACCCAGGTGGCCCTAATCGGGTCTCTTCCTTCAGTTGGCGCCCGAACAGGGACCCCACCAGGTGATCCATCTCGCCCGTAGTTGGGTTGTAGAGGTCAGGGTTGTGTCTGGTCGGATGGGCGGATCGAGGATCCCCACATGACCGAGCCTGGTTCTCGCAGCTGCCCCGCCTGTCTGATCGGGCGGCTCCATGTCTAGCGGTCACCTTGGCTGGGGTCCTGAAAAGGCAAAACCCTTGGATCTGACCGTTTGGTCCGAAGTGTCAGCAGTGGAGAATAATCTTGTTTGACCTGTATGCACCTGGTGAGTTCATCTTGAATTCTTGGTAAGTGCGGCGCCGTCTTGGTTAATTTGGTAGGTCTCGGACCCTTGTGATACAGAGCGTTTTTGAACGTTCTGCCGGGCCAATTGATGAATTCGGCTTATTCTTGAAAAGGCCTGGGGCTAGAGCCTATCTTGTCTTGGTGCAGTCTGAGGACTGACTTGTTTTGATACAGTCTACGGACTATTCTTCAGAGCTCTTTGGTTATGTGCTTTTTTTTTGTGTGCGCGCGTGTTGATTGAGTGAATACGTGAATGCGTCTGATGCTAGGGTGCTTTGTTGGAGTAAAGTGTGGTGTTTGGGGTGCCGATGCTGCTCTGCGGAACATCGTCTGGAGGAGCGACAGCCTGCGCCTCCGGAAGGCACTCCGAATTTTGATATGTATGTGAAGCATGGTATTGGCCCTATTATGTTTCGTACATTGTGGCACAAGTATACGAGGGACAATACTGAGCTTCAGTGGCCACAGGATGGTACCTTTGATGAACAAAAATTGAATTATTTACAGGATAAATTGTTTGCTAGAAGTAGGCAGCCGATGTTTGATACTTTGCAGGTATGGCAGAAGGAAGCTAAGCAGAGACGTATACGTGCTGAGAAAGAGTCCAGGAAGAAGGCAATGCAAACGGTGGTGCAGAAAGCGGTAGCTTATGATAAAGAAAGGACAGAGAAGGGTATTGAGTGCGCAGATAGGAAGTTTTGATTACAATGTGACAGGTCTTATGTTGTTAGAGAGGAAGAGGATCCTTTTGTGGAGGATCTGTTGGAAATTCGCCCCCCACCTCCCTATGCCCCGCAAAGAATATATCCTGCAGTCCCGTCGTCTCAGTCCTCTGTTGTTCCCTCGCCTTCCCTTAGGTTTTCCGCAGCCTCAACAGCTTCGGCTCCAGCCATATCCATTTCCCCTCCGGTTTCGCAATTTACGGGGACAGTGACTGCAGGTACCCCTGCTGTGTCAACTGTTTCCGTTTCTCCTCCTTCTCTCACACCTACCACACAGCCATTGTTTACACTGTCATCTGCGTCTGCACCTTTTGCGTCCCCCCTAGATGTGTCACCCACAGTATTGAGTAGTGTTGGGACGCCGGTGCGAGGGTCGGATGGAGGAACTTGGGTGGCGGCATGGGAGCAATTAGAGCGGGCAATGACTCGATCTGATGTGGGTGAGGAAGAGAAAAGAATGGTTGCAATCCAGGCAGCACAGTGGGCTCAGAGTGTGATTTATAGTTTGGAGGATATATGGTTTGTGATGAAGGATTTTGATCCGTTTGTGCAACAGCATGCCCTTCAGCATATGTCAACTACATTGATTGGTCTGTGGGAACAGTGTATTGGAGGTAAAGCTCCTCAAATCATTTATGATATTCGAGAGCGTGTATATTCTGCTGGTATGGCCCCTACAGAAGTCCATAGTAATGTTGGGACATTACTTAGTTATCGGGCGAAATTATATCATAGTACTCTGATTCCAGTATCTCAGTTTCCGATGAGGGAAGTGCATCCCATTTACCACCCTGAGATTCCAGAGCAGCTTAAATGTCGTTACTCAGCAACGGGTAGAGGCTCATTTTCAGGAGCAGTGGGTCTATGCCCCGTGGAAGAGAAGCAAGGTCCTTGCCCTTAAGAGTCAGTTACCAGATCCCAGGAAAAATCCTACTGCATATCATAAAGAATTAAGAGGCTGCCTCCTCATCAGTTATGACCCTAGCAGATATTGAGATGTTTTTTGGGCTGTTAATGCCGGTAGATTTATGGAGGCAGGTGCATATGCAGAACACAGAGTGGAATTGGGTGGCACATGGGACGAGATTAAGGCATGGGATAAGTAACGGAAGCCTGGCGACAAACCTAGGGCTGAGATTTTGGGTTTACCAAATTGTATTATTATCTACATGCATTCTCTTATTCCACCCAGACGAGTGGATTGGGATAAGTTGACGGCATGTCGCCAAAAGAAAGAGCAGAGTGTGTTTGATCTTTTTACTCGGTTTGAAGGGGTGTTTTGGGATTTTAGCGGGCAGGATTTGTCAGTGGAATGTAGAGTTAATTTGTTAACAGGTTTGTTACAAATCTACTTCCTGAAATTGCAGCTCGGTTGCAAGCCTCTGAGAGTACATGGACCACTTCCTCCCCTTCCGTTATATTGAGCATGGCCCAATATTATGAACATCGGGAAAATGTAGAGAAGGAAAGGGTGGAGAAAAAGAGTAATGATTTAAAGACGAAGGTGTTGTTGCAGCAAGTACCAAGGGGATCTGGAAGGGGTCGGGGTACTGGTCCGGCTCAGAGGTCTCGAGGTGCCAGCAGTGGTGGTGTGCCACTGGGGCTGAATCAGTGTGCATATTGTTAAAAGGAGGGGCATTGGCGAAGTGAGTGCCCAGAACTGTTACAGAAAGTTGCAGCACCGAGAGGAAGGGGTTGGAACGGAAGGGGTCGTGGTGAGGGAAACTGAGATGAGGCCCAAGGGGATGCATCCTCAGGGGGTCGGTCTGATCAGAATTATTTTAATGATCCCCGAGGAAGACTATTATCATGACGATTATGATATGGATGAAGTTACAGGGATGTCCCATAGCTAGGACAGCAAGGGACAGGGTGAGGGACCAGTCCAGATTCCTGTAGACCAGCGTGGTCCTTATGTCACAGCAGATCTACATGGTTCGACACAGAAATGTTTGGTGCAATGAATAGCTCTGTTTCTCATTCACTGGTCCTCGGGGCCGCCCTGTCTGGCCGCAATAATGTCTCGGTAGGTTTTTCAGGCGTACCGGTTGTGAGCCCCATCTCCAAACCTCTAGCTTTGACTGTTGGTGCTTTTACTGTGGATTCCCCATTTTTGTTGACATCAAATTGTGGTGAAAACCTATTAGGATTGGATTTGTTAAAGAAATTGTATGTTACTATTTATTGTTCCCCAGCTGGTGTTTATATGACTTTTGGACCTAATGTGGACGGTGCAAAACAGTGTTTTGCAAAGGATGCTCCCCTTCCTGTTGAATTTGGGGATGTACCATCTTCTTTGTGGGCGACGGGGGACACGGATGTTGGGTTGCTACAGATACCACTCGTTTCCATTAAGATCAAGGATAATGCTGTGCTCCCCCGTATTCCTCAATACAAAATATCGCAGGCTGGGGAACAGACTCTGATGCGGATTATACAGGATTTGATCAAGTTAGGGGTGGTGGAGGAGACAGTAGCGAATGTGTGTAATAGCCCCATTCTTCCTATTCTTAAAAAGGCACCTGTAGATTCCCCTGACGCACACCCTGATGTTTACCGTTTCGTGATCGATTTGCGGGAAGTAAATAAAATAGTTATTCCCCAGTTCCTGGTGGTTCCTAATATCACCGTCCTTCTCACAATGATCCCTCCCTCAGCAAAATATTTTTCCGTGGTTGATTTAAAAAATGCTTTTTTTAGCATTGCTATCCATTTTGATAGCCGATATTTATTCGGCTTCGCTTTAGCTGGCAGGAGCTTCCAATTCTGTAGAGTTCCTCAAAGGTATACGGAAAGTCTTGTATTTATAGTCAAGCCTTGAAAAGTCAATTGGACTCTCACTCTCTTCTGGCAGGTAATGTATTATTGGAATATGTAGATGACATTTTAATAGCCTCCGACACTAAACAGGGTTGTCGGGATGCCACTGTAAAATTGTTAATGCATTTGGCGAAAAATGGACATAAAGTGTCCCTTTCTAAATCCCAATATTGTCAACAGCAGGTCACCTATTTAGGTCACCTGCTGTCGAAGGAGGGTCAGAGTCTAAAGCCTGAACGAGTTGATGCCATTGTTAAGATGCCTGTCCCTGTGACTCAAAGGGATGTGCGTGCGTTCATAGGCATCACCTCGTATTGTCGGCACTGGATACCTGCTTATTCTTAATTAATACAGCCTTTGTTTACCTAACCACTAAAGCTGTGCATGAACCCTTCCCTTGGACGCATGAATGTCAGCATGCTTTTGACCAATTAAAACTTGCTCTTTGCTCTGCACCTGTGCTTGGCACGCCGGATTACAAGAAGCCCTTTGTGCTGTACGTACACGAAGCGGCTGGGTGTGCGCTCTGTGTTAACACAAGCCTTTGGAGGTAAGCAGAGTCCGTGTGCTTACTTTTCTGCTACACTTGATCCTGTCGCCAGAGCCCTCCCGTGCTGTTTAAGAGCCGCCGCGGCTGCAGCAGTCTCTATTAGACAATCGGCAGGGCTCGTTCTCAATCATGATCTCACAGTAATGGTACTGCATGCTGTGGATGTACTTTTGAATAGAACAAAGACGCAGCACCTTACGAGCGCTCCTCTGACTGGATATGAACTGACATTGTTTGCACCTCATATTACTATCAAAAGATGTGCCGTTCTGAATCCAGCCACGCTACTGCGCCTCCCTTAGGAGTAAGAGGACACGTATGTCCATGATTGTTTGTTTCGCACTGACGAAGAGACAGGTAGACTTGACTGATGTTACCTTATCTGACCCACAAGGGGAACTATATGTCGATGGCTCTTGTTTTAAATTGTCAGACGGCACCACTACAGCGGCGTATGCTATTACCACGCTGCGCAGTGTAGTTGAGATGTCACGTGTCCCTTATCAATCAGCACAGGCTGCGTAGTTGGTGGCCCTTCTGCGGGCATGTGAGTTAAGCGAAGGACTGACTGTCACTATTTATACTGACAGCCAGTATGCCTTCGGGGTGGCCCATAACTTTGGACGCCTCTGGGCAGAGTGAGGATTCTTGACATCGAACGGGACCAAAATTCAACATGGTCCGTTGATAGAGAGGCTTTTGACAGCTTTGACTCTTCCCAAACGACTAGCAATAGTAAAATGCAGTGCTCATAAAACGATTACTGATGATGTGGGAAAAGGAAATGCATTTGCAGATCAGACAGCTAAAGAGACAGCCAGATCTAAGATGAAAAAGATGTTTGTGGCGGGCCCAGCTAGGTGGGTGCCTGAGAATGGGATGTTTGAGGACACACTGACAAATGTCAAAGAGATCCAGAGTGAAGCAACAGTAGAGGAGCTGGCAGTGTGGCAGGAGAAAACAGGGCGTCTAGATGATGAGGGATGCTGGACTGATCTGTCCGAGAAACAGAGGTGGATGTTACCAGATGCATATGTACTTCCTGTAGTTACTATGGCCCATGGTCCATGCTCATATTAGCGTCAAAGGCATTTGTAAATTGCTAGATCCTGTGTGGCGAAATGACAATATTTCAAAGGTTGCTACTCACTTGGTGAAATACTGTATGATCTGTCTTAGACACAATCCTGGGAAGGGTACCCCTAATCCTTCTGGTAATTTTGCAACTCCTTCTTTCCCTTTTGAGGTACTCCAAATAGATTATATAGAATTACCACGAGTTAATAATTTGAAATACGTGTTAGTGGTAGTTTGTGCTTTTAGCAAATGGATTGAGGCTTACCCCACAAAAGAAAACACTGCCATGGCAACGGCAAAGGCTCTTATTAAGGAGTTTTTCCTCCGCTACGGCTTGCCCCGTTTGATTTGGAGTGACAATGAAAGCCACTTCAACGCCAAATTGATCCAACTGATATGTGACGGTTTGCATATTCAACAAAAATTTCATGCAGCTACTCACCCCCAGTCAGCAGGCTTAGTTGGGAAGTACAATGGTACTCTCAAGTTGAAGTTGGCAAAAGTAAAGGAAAGTACTAGGCTACAATGGCCAGCTGTATTACCCCTTGCCTTGTTCTCCACCAGAATGGCAGCCCATTCTAGAACAGGATTATCTCCCTACGAGGTAATTTTTGCTCGTCCAGCGAATGTGTGGGGTGTCCCTAGACCAAAAAAGTTCTCCGACATTGCTTATCCTCTGTTGGTCGATTATTTGTATGAACTTACTAAAAGCTTGCGTTCTATTCACCAACAGATACATGAGGCGTTGCCTCCAGCACCTGAGGGGCATGGGCATACAATTCAGCCTGGTGACTATACGTTGATCCGAAGTTTTCAGAGAAAGGACGGCTTGGAGCCAAGATGGAAGGGCCCCTATTTGGTCTTGATCGCAACGAGAACGGCAGTGAGAGTGGAAGGTCGGAAGTACTGGATACATGCCTCTCACTTTTAAGAGGGTGCCGTTACCTCTCCCCTACGACGCCTGGATGAGAGAGGGGATTGGAGACCACGAAACCGAGAGGGTCCCTAGATTCCTCCCGTTCTCGGATGCCCAACTGGTTTGGACGCAGACAGAGGAAGAAAATGATGCTGTTCTGAATGAAGCAGTTCCCCCAGAAATAAGGGCTGCTCAGAGTTCCTCTTCATCTGATTAACAGGAACTTGAATCCCAGTCCCCGGCACCCCCTGAATTTCAGATTCTACTTCGAGATGAGACAGTGCCTGGAAAAGACGGGTATCATTTGCGTCCTCGACGGAAAGGTCGTGCGCCACAAGAAAAGTGAGTGTAGTTAGGGATGGACTTCATCGGATAAGACGAGAGAATGTCCCTTGTTTTTTTGCTTCTTCTCATTAGATTAGAGATTAGACGATTGGTGCACTACCTGTCACGCAGGACAGAATAAGCTGAGGGTATTTTCCAAGGAGGGATACCCTATCCTGAAAACAGTGAACATTTGCAGATCTGCTGCAACAGTGTGGCCCCAACGCGCACGTGCTCAATAGCACCACAGAGGATTGGACAATAGAAGCCTGCCAGGGAGGCTTAGCACGGACCCTGATTCTTGATCTTTTTTGGTATTTCTTTTATTTTTTTAGCTTTTGTGCCCTTTTCCCATCATTGGCTCCATCTAAGTCGTTTTTCTTTGACACTTTGACTCGTGTATAGAACAATAAAAAAAGTATCTTTTTGGCCGTCCTCTTGCAGCGGATGAACAGGTTTTTTTTGCCCTATGCCCAGGCCAGGCTGGCTTTGAATGGTTGCTCAGGAAGAAGATATTTTGGATTGTAGTTATGCTACTGTTTCTATTGGGGGGAGGGGTCTGTTCTGGATAATGGACTGCTCTGGGGTTACATCGTCATGTGTATTGTATCAAGCAGTTCCCTCAGATCGTCAAAAGCGAACTATGCACAGTAATATTTTCTTGGATACCCATCGCAAATTCTTTGGGGATAACACAGCTTGTTACCCCACTGATTCTGTCACAAGTCTATGGACAGCTTATCCACTATCACTGGTAAATTACACATATGTTCGTCCTCCCACCTTTGTAGAGGTAAAAGGCAAATTTGGCTTGGGATATCCTGGACCTTGCCTATATTATCGAAAAACAAGAGGCACAGGATATCCGGGATGTATGCCTGAAATGTATTGTGGTGATCTATACTTTAGCAAAAGAAATATTACTTTGACAGGTTGGCATTACCAAGATTTGACTGTCACTCAAGAGGCAGGAACATATCCTGCGTGTTGTCCTGAACTAAACAGTACTGATACTTATTTGTACCTTAACTGTTCTGGAGAAATAATATACAAAAACCTTCTATGTTTGGGAAAAAAGGATGGCCCTAGTATGAAAGGAATGAGCACTAGATATGCTCCATTGGATTACCAAGGCCCACTTTATGCACACCCAGGTTATTATTTTCTCTCCAACGGTACGTATTCCAATATGTACAATGGTACAGAGGATGTGGCTTTAGGAATGGGGTTACCTCTTGGGGTACTCTGTAGGCATAGTAGACCGAATATAAGATGGGTAAAAAGAACGTTGACTAAGGAATTCTGCGAGGGAGTTACCGATTTAGAAGTTAATACCTATAGCAATGGTATTACTTTTGGGTATATCCTTGCTTCCATTATCACATTCGGTGGAACTGCTATGGCCAGAGCTGAACGTGCTAGAGTATTTTGGGTGTAAATTACAGGTTTTATCAAATTCGACTGTGGCAGTTTTACGGGATATCACCACTCAATTAGAAAGTATGCGCATATACTCAGAACAAACGAGATATGCTGTTGATTTTATCCTAGCTAAGAATGGTGGAGCATGCGCTGTTATAGGAGATCAGTGTGTGGTGGGCATCACGAATATGGAAAAAAATATTACCCAACATATTTTAGACATCTTAGAGAATGTTAAAGGCATGGAGAGCGGCAATTGGAGTTGGTCCTTGTTCGGTGGGTGGCGTTGGATCTTAGAAAAGGTGATATATTTCATTGTTATTCTAATTTGTTGTTGTGTCCTGATATAGTGTCTCCCTTTATGCTGCTCATATTGTGCCACTTATCTTACACCCAAATGAAGCTCGATTCATGATACAAATGCGAAAATAATGCTTCAGCAAGAAATTGATACCCTCATGCAGTTGGACGAGGGGGTCTTTGGATCAGATACTTCTCTGGCAGATTCTGTCCCTGATGTTACTTGTGTTGCTAATGACTAATATCACATTTCCCTTCAATGAGCTCTATATATATTTGTATTGGATGGACTATTGTCTATATGATGATGTTTCTTCTAGTTATTAGAGTTGTAAAGACCCTTACCTGATAGCACTAATAAAGATGATTTAGCATATAAATGCTAAAAGGAGAGTCTGATAGAATTGAAACATAGTTGTACTATTTTATTTGTGTTTTACCCTATATTATGTTAGCATTTATGGGTAACACATTATAATTACGTATTGTGTGCAAGACGTAATCAGTTGATACAGATGTCACGATAGTTGGGTTGACATCTGTGCCACCATTTTAGTTGGAGAAGATGCCATGTTCTGTTGAAATCGAAACTGTTACTTGCATATTCAAAACTGTTGTTTGCTCATTTACGAGAAATAGTCCTTGGTAAGTTCCGTTTCTCCAATGCTCATGTTAGCTCGTTAGTGCATGCCTTTCCTTTTGATCGAGGCCTTCTCCCACCTAGCTAGAGAGGAGGATAGGCCAGACGACCTTGGAATGTAGATAACTTGTACCAGGCTGCGGAATTGAGACTTATGTTCTGTACCCCCATCTACCAGTATTTTTCCATGGTAGGCGGGTCTTCGTGGACCCCGCAACATACATAATGTAACTTTATGCTTGTTAAGGTCAGTCCCTCGTCAGCCATCATAGGCGGCTGGTCAGATTGGACTCCACTGCAGTGTATTTTATGAATAAACCAGTTTGCTTGTATTCTCTACTGCGTCATCGACTCTTCATTCTTGGAAGGCTAGAGGAGGTCGAGAGTGACCCGGGTGGACCTAATCGGGTCACTTCCTTCAAAGGGTAATAGGTATCTTTGCTTAAGAATACACTTAGACTGTCTCTTGGGTTTGTCAAAAAAAAGGGGGGAAAAAAACTTTATTTTTTCTCTTTCCTTGATTGTTCTTTTGATCCCTTCTTTTCCTTTATGTTCAGTTCTCTCAGGCAGGAGGTTCTTGTAGGACCTCAGACAAAGGCAAACAAAATAAAAGAAGACAGAAGAAGAAAAAAAGAAACAAAAAAATTAGTCCCTCTGACTTTCTTCTTTCCATTTTTGGTCGTATAGTATGCTCGGCTGGTCCGCGTCGTGTCCTAGGCCCTCTTGTGCATGTCCACCGTCCCGGTACGATAAAATACTCAAACAAACAAACAAAAAAATGAATCCGTCTTGGTGGAACTTTGTAAGTGGCAACTTAACTACCCATCACCTGTGCGAGCACCCGGTGTGAATGAAAGGGGAGGGGTGAGAAAAGTGCCCTTTTAGGACAGCTTTGGTGTGCACCTCTTCTTCCCAGGTCCCGCCAGTTTTTTATGAAAGAAAAAATAGGCACTTGCCTAGAGCTATGGCCCTCCTGGACCGTAGCGAGGGGTATCGCTACGTCCTCCCTACTTGAGGATACTTGAGCGTTGCCACTGGGCGCTGTCTCTGGGTTCTCCTTGACCCTGCTTCCTGTTGGTTCACCTTTGTCAGCTGTGTCCTCCGTTAGCGGTAAGGCTCCCTTCTCCTCCAGAGTTTCCTCTCTCACATCCTGCTCCTCAAGCACTCCACACACCTCCGATTGCAGCCACGCCTCCTTTGTAGGATCCGTCGTCGCGTCTGATGGGCTACCTTTCTCTTCACACAGTGATTTGGTGGGCGCCATCTTGCAGTCCTCGGCCACCTGAGATGCCATATCACATTGTCTTTCCCCTATGTTTGGACGATTGGGCCATAAAGGCATTGGAAAAAGGGATAGGTAGTCCACATTACCCTGTGATCTTCCTAGTACATATAGAGCCTGAAATGAAAAGGGCTGCAATGCTAAGAACCACCGAAGTATCTTAGGATTTGTGTTTTTGTGGGTGGCTAACCAATTGTCAGAGCATGGTCTGTTAAAAGAAAGGAAGAACGACCCAGTAGATAATATTGTAGTGCTTCCATTGCCCATTTAATGGCTAAACATTCTTTTTCCATGGTGGCATTATGTACCTCTTGGGGAAACAACTTTCTACTTAAATACAATACTGAGCGTAGAAGGCCTTGGGAATCGGGCTGCGACAGTACAGCACCTAATCCCTGAGCTGAAGCGTCAGTCTGAAGTACAAACGTTTGGTTGAAGTTTGGACACATTAGAATAGGAGCATGAGATAGAAGGTGTTTTCATTTATGAAAGCTACGTTCTTGGGCTTCCGTCCAGTTTATTCGGGTTCGCCCCTCTCTCTGTCTGAGGAGATCGGTAAGGGGACTTGCTAGTTCTGAAAACTGGGGAATGAATTGGCGGTAATATCCGATCAGACCCAAGAAAGCCATTACCTCATTTTGGGTAATTCATTTGGGAATGTTCTGTACTGCCTCTACTTTACCAACTTGTGGTTGTATTGTTTCTTTGCTTATGGTGTACCACAGATATTCTATGCGATCAGTGCCGAGGGTGGTCTTTTTAGGATTCATTGTGAGACCTGCTTGTTTTAGGGTATCAAACACTTGTTCTAAGTGACATAAAAGGGTTTCCCAGTCAGGGCTGTAGATAACAATCTCATCTAAGTATGCTACTGTATATCCTTGATGTGCTCGTAATAAAAAATCCATAAGCCTTTGGAATGTCGCTGGGGCCCCGTGAAGGCCGAATGGCATGACTTTAAAATGATATAACCCAGAATGTGTAGAGAAGGCGTGGTGACTGAGCGGGATTTGCCAATAACCCTTTGTTAAGTCAACGGTGGACATAATTTGTGCTACTCCTAGTCTTTCTATTAACTCGTCTATGCGTGGCATGGGATAATTGTCAAATTTTGAGTGAGCATTTAACTGGCAGAAGTCAACACAAAAACGGAGACTACAGTCCGGTTTAGGTATAAGGACGATGGGAGAACGCCAATGGCTTTGAGAGGGTTCAATCATGTCTGCTTTCAATATTGCCTCTATTTCCTGTTCTACGGCCATTCGTCGGGCTTCAGGTATTCGATATGGTTTGAGATTCACAACCCTCCCCGGCTCGGTGACAATGTCATGAGTGATTAAAGTAGTACTTCCTGGATTGCTAGAGCTGAGTCCCGAAAAGCGGTTCAACAGTTTAAACAGTTGCTGTCTCTGATTTCGAGAGAGGTTCTCTCCTGTGTTAGGTTTCTCTGTTGCTATTTCCCCAAAAGAATATAGGGATATCTCTAAGGGCTTAGTGACGGTTATGTGTTGTATGGCCACTGTTGGGTCCCCTACTGACGGGGTGGGGTCCTCCCATTTTTTTAGCATGTTTATATGATATGATTGTTCTGAATCCCTTGTTTTCGGTATTGCTATTCTGTATGTAACCGATTTTAGTTTCTGTGTAACAACGTAAGGACCCTGCCATGTTGCCAATAGTTTCTTTTCAGAGGACAGTAGGAGTACTAACACTTTATCTCCTACTGTTAGCTCTCTTATCTTACTACTTCGATCATAATACTCCTTCTGTTTTGTTTGTGCTCTTTCCATGTTTCTGTGGAGCCCCTCCCATAGTGTGGTCAGAGTTTCTTTTAGTGTTTGTGTATATCCCAACAACGGCTTACCCTCATCCTCCTCTTCTGTCCACTTGCCTACTGCTGTCTCCAACAAGGTATGGTGTTTTCCGCCTAACAGGAGTTCAAACGAACTAAACCCGGTGGACTTCTGTTCGTGAGTCTAGATGGCAAAGAGAACAAGGGTAGTTTGCGGTCCCAGTCTCTCCCTGTGTCACTAATGACCTTCCGGAGTATGGTCTCTATCGTTCTGTTGTACCTCTCCACCAGTCCGTCTGTCTGAGGATGATATACGGCTATACCTATCTGGTGAACCCCGAGAAGTTTACATATTTCCTTCATTAGTCGGGCCATAAACTGAGTCCCCTTATCCGTCAGAATCTCCTGAGGAAATCCCACCCGGGAAAAGAATGAAATCATCGCTTGCGCTACGGACAAAGAGGTCATACTTGTAAGGGGAATTGCTTTTGGATATCGGGTGGCATAGTCCACCAAGACTAATATGTATTGATGTCCTCTAGCTGAGGGTATTAAGGGACTCACCAAGTCCATCCCTACACGATGGAAAGGGATATCAATAATGGGTAGGGGACATAAAGGGGCCTTCTTTTCTCTCGGGGAATTCACTAATTGGCACCCAGGGCAAGTAGCGCAAAACTTCGCTGTTTCCTTATAAATACTAGGCCAATAGAAGTGTTCTAATAGGTATTTCAGGGTATTTTCCTGCCCATAATACCCACCACCCGCTTGACTATGGGCTAAGTGAAGTGCTTGTACACGGAATGCGAGTGGAAACAACAACTGTTCTACCCTGTGCCCGGGAACCCCACCAATCCTATAGAGAAGTCCCTTCTTAATACAAAAATAAGAGCCTACTTTATCGGGGTCTTCCTCTTGTGCTTGACTCCAGGTATTTATCAGAGTGCTGTCATCCTTCTGGGCTGCTCGAAAACTCTGTGAAGGAGTGTTTCCGCTCTCTGGGGAGGAAAGTAAAAAGGCAGAAAAGGGTTGGCAACCAGTGTTATATTTTTCCTTTTCTTTCCAATTTTCTGTTTTGGTATTCTTTTCTTTTCCTTCAGGACTTTGTATTTGTTCCTCAGAAAAAATGCGCTTCCCTCAAACAGTCAGTGAAAACGGCTGGCTTAGTTACAGCCGCCAGATACTCATGAAAGTGAGCTAAATCGGTACCTAAGAGGATATTTTCTGAGAGTCCCGGCACTACCTCTACTCTTCTTACTTGTGTGTATCCATCTACTCCTAATAAAACTTCAGCTAGGGGACATGACCGGATATCCCCATTAACACACGAAACTTGTACTTTTTCCCCCTCACATAGTTTCGCCGTTGGTACCAGTTCTTTACAAACAACTGTATGGTGACATCCTGTGTCTAACAGTGCATCCACGGGTCGACCGTTTAAACGCACTGTTTTTTTTTATATCTTTCCCTACCTTCTCCTGTAACTAATATTCTGCCCCTGGATAGACCTACTTCCATGAGTTCCAGACTATCGACCTGTAGGGGACAGTTCCGGGCTATGTGGCCCCATTCGGCACATTGGAAGCACTGTGGCCCTGTTGGTACCTGGGAGGGTTTGGGAGAAGGTTTACCCATGTTTTTGTTAGGCCCTATAACCCTGGTATCACCACTGGTTGTTGTTGTTCTGATGATAGCTCTGGGGGCATTCATGGGGGTGCCTTGAATTTTGGTGATCTATGGTATGCACATGCTAATTCTACCGCAGACTGTGCCGTCAGGTGGGGGTTTTGCTTGACCCAGGCCCTTGTATTCATAGGTAAGGACTCTAAATACTGCTCGAAATAGATCTTCTCGGTTACTTCGTCTAAGGAGGAGGTGGTAGGTTGTAGCCAACGATTTCCTAAATCCTTGATCCTATAGAAAAGAGCTTGGGGATTGTCCCCTGCTGCTCATTTCTCTTTGTGGAATCCTGCCCTATAGTACTCTTGGTCACATCCCAATCTTTCAAGAATGGCCCTTTTTTATAAGGGTAGGGTAAGGGGTCACGCCAGCTGGATTGGCTACCTGATAGGCTGCCTGAAGTTCCCCGGACAACAAGGGAGCGATATACTGTCCTCACCTTTCTGGGGGCCAGGTAGCAGTCTTCGCTACCCTTTCAAAATTGGTAAAAAATCGTCGGGATCGACCCCATCCTGGTATTTTTGTAAGAGGCACCCTGGTACATTCGGATGGACCCTGGCACTTGATATAGCTTCCGTGAGGTGTAATATAGCTGTGTCCTGAACCTGTTGATTGGCTGCCATAAGGGCTGCTTGTTCTTTAAGAGCAGTTTGGAAGACCTCCCTCTCTTTTTGTGCGTTTTGATTCTTTTGCTCCAAAACTAACTGTAAGTGTCTTTTGTCGCTCAGCAAGTTGCGTAATCATTGATTCCATGTAATGGGTTGTGTCATCTTTACCCGGACGACAATGCCACTTCTGACTCCACTGTCATCCACAAGGATTCTGCCTAGTAAGGGTAATAGCTATCTTTGCTTAGGAATACACTTAGACTGTCTCTTGGGTTTGTCAAAAAATAGGGGGAAAAAAACCTTTATTTATTTCTTCTCTTTCCTTGATTATTCTTTTGATCCCTTCTTTTCCTTTATGCACAGTTACCTCAGGCAGGAGGTTCTTGTAGGACTTCAGACAAAGGCAAACAAAATAAAAGAAGATAAAAGAAGAAGAAAAAAGAAGGTAAAAAAATTAGTCCCTCAGTCTTTCTTCTTTCCGTTTTTTGGTCGTGGAGTATGCTCAGCCGTTTTGCGTCGTGTCCTAGGCACTCTTGTGCATGTCTGCTGTCCCGGGACAATAAAATAAACAAACACATAAAAAAAATCAGTCTTGGTGGAACTTTGTAACTGGCAGCTTAACTACCCGTCACCTGTGCAAGCACCGGGTGTGAATGAAAGGGGGTGGTGTGAAAAGTGCCCTTTTAGGACAGCTTTGGTGTACCCCTTCTTCCCAGGTCCCGACAGTTTTTTATGAAAGAAAAAATAGGTACTTGCCTGGAGCTACGGCACTCCTGGACCGTAGCAAGGAATATCGCCGCGTCCTCCCTCTCCTGGGGACAGCAGGATACTTGAGAGTTGCCACTGGGCGGTGTCTCCGGGTTCTCCTCGACCGTGCCTCCTGTTGGTTCACTTTCGTCAGCTGTGTCCTCCGTTCTTTGTGGTAAGGCTCCCTTCTCCTCCGGAGTTTCCTCTCTCTCCTGCTCCTCGCGCACTCCACACACCTCCGATTGCAGCCACAACCCCCTTTGTAGGATCCGTTGTCGCATCTGGTGTGCTGCCTTTTTCTTCTGACGGTGATTTGGTGGGTGCTATCTTGTAATCTTCGGCCACCTGAGAAGCCGTATCACAGACAGGGTCTTCAAGAGACCTCAGAGGGTCCCCATCTACCTCCAAAGACCCTTCTCTCATCCTCAGGCAGCTCCCAGATGAAGATCTCCTAAGAGGTGGAAAAAACAATGATCCCGATTGACGTAGCGAGTTAGGATGCCGAAATTGGGCCAGAGTCCTGTCTGTTCGCCGTCAAGATCGATGTCGAAAGTACCTTACCAACGCCGTCGCTCAACATCAAGGAACTACTCGACAGTAAGACCTCGGTTAGCATCGAAGCATCGTCACCCGACTTCAGGGCACACATCACATACCTCCCTCAACATCTAAACATTGTCACACAACGTTGAGGCACGTGTCTCCGGCGAAGCCTTCATCGACATCGAAGCACCACTCAGCATTGAGGCACACATCCACACCAAGGGCCCTGTCGACGTCGAAGTAACATAGCATCTTGACTTCGAGGCATACATCGCCACTCTGGCTACGTCAGCATCAGCACACCACTCGACGTCAAAGCCACATTTAACATGGATGCCGTCAAGATTCTCTCCGGTATGCACTTCATCTTCGACGTTGAGGTGGCAAACTCAGTTGATGTCGAGACACCTGTCGAGACCTCTGGCAGACAAGAGGCGCTCATCTTGAAAACGCCCATGGTCACACTTGCCAGTAGAGGCTGTACCGTTGACACCAGGACATTCCATTTCCTTGGAAATGAAGGTTTTGCCAGCCCAACCTGAGACCTCACTCAACATCTCTCCACGTTCTTTAGAAAGCCTCAAAAAAAGCCTGTGCAACAGAGCTTGGAGTCAGAATATTCACGGACATACTCTCCATTTGGGGCTACGCCACCATCACCAAGGCCAGCGACACAACTGGCCTTCTCTCCGGTTTCTCCTACTCCTCTGTGACTAAGTATCCCTGCGCCTAGATCTCCGAGGAGATCCAGGTCGCCCCTTAGGAGTAAGTGAAGGTCCAGGACAACTAGGACCAGATCCACCTCAAGATCTTGGTGTTCTCATCGCTCCTGATCTCGACATCATAGACGAAGACGAAGGTCCTCGACCTGGTTTGCCTGATCTACTCGCCCACATTAATGGCCACTGCACAGACAAAAGTCTCCCCGATAGCTGACCAAACAGCATTCAACAACGTGTTGGTGTAAGTGGTGCTTCTAAGTTGAACATTGATATCCAAACACCCACTACATCGGCATCCGTCATCTTTGAGTTGTTACACTATAGGGCAGCATCAAGACCACTGTTCCCTCTGGTCCCAGGACTGCTCAAGTCACCAATGGACCTGTTTCTCACTCCTGCCTCCCTACGAGTGGCTCCAATGCGAATCCTTAAGAAATTTAAGGCGCCAGACCAGGACCCATTTTTCTGAAGGACTGACCAACCACCAGACTCAATCATCATAGCTGCTGCCAGGAAGACACACTCTGTCATTGCCTCCTCATTGGTTCCCCTGGATAAAGACAGCGAGCAGATGGATGCTTTGGGGAAAAAAGATGTGTGGCACATACGCTTCTTTTATTAAGGTAGCTAGCGCATCTGCTTTGCTAGGAAGATATGACAGGTCTCTCTGGGACTCTGTCCAGGTTTACAGAAAAATTACCTAAGGAAGACAAGCAGGACTTCCAAGAGATCCTACAGGAACGGGGCCTTGTCTCCAACCAGGTCATTAGTACGGCTGTAGATGCTTCCGACGTGGCTGCACATGGGTATTCTCACAGAATCTGTGCCAGACGATCATCATGGCTTCGACTTACAGGCCTTAAAACCAGAGGCATGGCAGTTGACTGTTCACTGAAAATTTGCTCTTTGGTTCTCATACAGACAACAAAATGGCCAAAATGAAGACAGAGCTAGATACGCTCAAAGTTGTGGGTCTGGAAAAGCGGAAGGACGTCCATCGAAGATACAGGCCCTATGATAGTTGATCCTATCAACAGAGGGTTCAACCCCTTCACTGGGCCAGGTGCAGCAGCAACAGCACCGACAAGCTCGGTCTCATTATCATCCCCACAGAGCAGCTGGTGGAAGAAGAGCTAATCATAAACTGGCATCCTACTCCAAAACGCCAGCCAAACAATGATCCACCGCAACAACAACAACAATGAGGCATCGTCTCTGTTACCCACTCTGGTGAGGGGAAGTATCACCAGACATTTGGACTAGTGGCAATCCATCACAAGCAACAGTTTGGTCTTGAATGTTGTTCAAAATGGTTACTCACTACAGTTCAAGTCTCCTCCCGCTGTCCCACGTTCAGAAAAACCTCACATCACCAGCGAGCCCTCTTACAGGGCGAAGTCACCAATCTGCTTCGAAAGGAGGCCATACAGGAGGTCTGATGCTCCCAAAGGGGGGGTAGGAATATACTCGTGCTATTTGCTGGGAAGGAAAAAAGGCCCAAACAGAAAATTAAGACCCATTCTGGACCTGCGACTGCTAAACAAGGTCATAGTCAAAGAAAAATTCAGGACGCTTGCCACCAGATCTACCCCCAACTCCATCAGGGGGACTGGATGTGTTCCATCTATCTTCAGGATGCCTACTTCTGCATCTGGAAGCGGCTAATACCCAGGAATTTGACAATTTCAGCTACTCACCTGCCAGGAGCCCAGAACACTCAGACGGACTGTCTCGGTCACAAAACACAGGATTTCTGCACAACATCATGCAAGACATTTTTCGAGAGTGGGGGCATCCGCAAATCGACCTGTTTGCAGACGAAAATGCCAAAAAATGCCTAGACTTTGCATCCAGGTTCTACCGACCAGGAACAATGGGGAATGCCCATTTGATAAACTGGTCCGGGACATTTCTTAATGCATTTCCCCCCCATTCTGCTGATTCCAGCAGTCATCAACAAACTGTACCGAGCCAGGGCTAGAATGATCCTCATAGCACGGGAATGGCGTTGCCTGTGGTGGTTCACGGATCTCCTCCTCTTGTCAGAAAGACCACACAAGAGGTTGCCATGCAGACAGGATCTCCTCTATAAGCTCAGAGGGCAGATTTTCCACCCCAACCTTCCCTTGCTGAACTTGACAGCATGGCTCCCGAATTCCTCCAGTAGGGACACTTAGGCCTCTCGCAGGAATGAATGGACATTCTTAGGGAGTCCAAAAGACCATCAACCAAGCGCTCTTATGTGTTCAAGTGGAATAGATTTTATATTTGATGTGTTCAAAATTATCTTCATCCAATTCCTGGGCAGCAGGATGTAATCTTACCGTATCTCCTCCATTTAGCTAAATTTGGCCTGCAATTGCCCTCTATTAAGGTACATCTCCCAGGTATTACTGCTTACAGAAAGTCTCCTATACATATTTCTTTCTTTCAAATGCTTGTGTTAAAAGATTTTTTAGAAGGGTTGAGGAAGGTATTCCTACCTGTACATTCTCCTTCTCCACCTTGGGAACTGAATGTCGTCCCTGCGAAACTCATGGATCCCCCTTTCAAACCTATACATAAGGAATCTTTACAACAGCTTACCTGGAAAGCTGCTTTTCTGGTAGCTATTACTTCAGCATGTAGAGTCAGTGAGATTCAGTCTCAATGTGCTAAAGAACCTTACACAGTTGTTCATGCTAACAGGGTGGTTATGAGAACTCATCTGAGTTTCCTTCCCAAGGTAATTTCTGACTTTCACATTAACCAGACGATTTCACTACCAACGTTCCTTCCTAATCCTTCCACGCCAGTGAAAATAGCTTTACACTTGTTAGATCTCAAACAAGTTATGAATATTTACTTAGATAAGACCAAAGATATCAGGCAATCTGATCATCTATTTGCCAACTATGGTCCAATGAGGACAGGCATAGCTTCTTCTAAACAGACCATCTCTAGATGGATAGTCTCTTATATAGCATTCTCCTACCAGTTGACCAAAAAACACTTACCTGCCAGACCTAAAGCCCATTCTACAAGGGGCAAGGCAGCAACAACTGCTCTACTAAGAAATGTCCCCAACTCCGAAATATGCAAAGCTGCTACTTGGAGATTGGTGCATACTTTCAACAGACATTACTGGCTAGACGTAGACACTCTCTCAAGTAGGACAGGCCTCTTTAAGGAATGTTCTCTATTCATCAGCAGGTGTGTGGGATAGATTTGCTATTCTATTCAATGCTCATGACTGTTGATAAGGATCGCCTGGAAGAGAAGGATAATTGCTTACCTGTAATCCAAGTTCTCTTCCATGGGAATCCTCATCAAAGTCATAAGCAAACCTTCCTCCTCCCTGGACGAATCTTAAACATCCTTGGTTCTGTTTTCTTCATGTCACCGTAAAAAAGACCTGACCTAACTGTAACCTTTGGGTCAGGATGGGATACAGGAGGTTCTGAAGGCCTTAAAGGCACGGTGCCAGTATTCATTTGTTATGCTTAAATTGCAGCCTATTGGCTAACAATATCTTTTTATTCCCTTTCAGTTTTTTTTCAATAAAGGCTGTATTTACACGTTATGCTCTCTTTTTCTGACTTGCAGAAATGCTTGAGAATGGTGAGCAGTTTATTAAATAAAAACTCAATGTAAGCTGAGCATTTTTAGCCCTTTCTGTAGGCTGCACATATATATATATATATATTACTTACTGGCGGTCGCCAGTAGGTAGTTATAGTTAGGACCTTGTTTCTATTCCAAATGTTTTTTTTCTTTTGCCAATATCTTTGACGCCGTTTGAAGAATCTTCGCGGAATTTTCAAAACTAATGGCCTGCTCCGGTCAGCTCCTGTCTTGAAAGTTTCGGAGTGATTTGTCAAGCGGGGGGCCGAGAAAAAAGGGGGGTCCCAAAACACGTTTTCCCCATGTTAATTTCCATAGGAATTTTGAAACAGGTTACAGCCTGAATTGCTGAACGGAATTACACCAAATTTGGCAAAAAGGTAGCCCTTGGTTCAGAAAGAGACCTTTTTTTAAATGGTGTAAATCCGTTCAGTAGTTCCTTAGAAATTAAAAAAAGAAAAACATCGATATCTGAGCACCGAGGAGGAGTCGCGAACCCTCCCGGGCACAAGCTTCACTCTGACTGGCTGCCAACACTCCAAACCAGGAAGTGTTGGCAGGCATCTTGTGACTCGGTAACCGAGTCACAAGAAAAAGGGGGAAAAAAAGTGAAAAATGAAGAAAAGGGGGCAGGGTAGAAACACCCTAACCCTCTAGGCCTGCTCAGGGGGTCCCACAAGGACCCCCAGGGCCAAAAAAAGCATTCTTTTTTTTTAAAAAAGGCCGAATTCGCGCTTGGTGCGCGAATCCGGCTGAGAAAAGAAAATATATAAATGAAGCGCAGACTCCCGCGCTTCGTTTCTTAAAGCCCTCGGGTGGGCCAGGTCCCGGGGGCAATGCCAAATTAATTTGCGGGGGCCTGCGGTCACCCCCGCTGCCCGGGCACCGCCACATCCCCGGGGTTTTCTTTAATTATATACAGGTGGCCTGTGACCCCCCCGCAGCCCCGAGGGCCGCCACCTCCCCGGGGCACTGTTTAATTATAAGCGGGGGGCCTCACGGGCCGCCCCGGGGACCACCACCTCCCCGGGGCTTAATTAAAAAAATTAAAGTGTGGGGGTTCCTGCCCGGGGCACTAATTATTTGAATGTGGGGGTCCGTTGCAGGGCCCCGGAGACCTCCACCTCCCCGGGGCTTTGAAGATGATGGGAGGGGGACCACGCGGCCCCCCTCCAGGAGCCCTTGATAGCCCTGGGGACCGCCACCCCCAGGGCCGGCTCCTGCAATGGCCCGGGGTGCCCACCCCCGGGACATTGCTGTTTCCTATGACAGGGCGGGAGCACGGCTCCCGCCTTGTCATAGCAAACTCTGCTTTGCTTAGTTGAAGCGAGAGCAGGAAAACCTGCTCTTGCTTCAAGGAAGCAAAGCAGGATTGCTTTTGAGCAAGGGGAGCTGCATGTCAGCAGCTCCCCTTGCTTAAAAGCAATTACGCCTCCCGCAGGAGGCAGGGAGCCGGCGGGACCATGGGGGCATTGGGGCTCCCCCCACGGTCCCCAACGCAAAGGGCCAGCTCTGGGGGATGGGGTCCCCGGGGCCAGAAGTGGCCGGGAGGGGGGCCACTCGGCCCCCTCCCATTCAATTTTTTTTTTAAACGGAAAGGCCGGCCCCGGGGGATGGGGTCCCCGGGGCCAATAGTGGCCTAGGGAAGGGGGGCCACGCGGCCCCCCTTCCCTAGAAATAAATTTTAAAAAGGAGGCCATGCCCTGGGGGATGGCGTCCCCGGGGCTGAATTGGCCCAGGGAAGGGGGGGCCACGCGGCCCCCTTCCCTTTAAATAAATTTAAAAAAAGGAGACCATGCCCCGGGGATGGGGTCCCCGGGTCCGAAATTGGCCTCGGGGCCCCTTCCCGTTTTTTTTTCATAAAAAAGGGGTCAGGCCCTGGGGGATGGGGTCCCCAGGGCCACAAAAATGCTAAAAGAAGAGGGACCACACAGCCCCCTTCTAAAAAAAAAAAAACACAATAGGAAAAAAAAGCCGGCCTCTCGCCGGAGGCCCGCCCCCTCCCTGCACCACTGTGCAAACGCGCCCCCTAGCACTTTGTAAGTTGGGAAATTAATTCCTCTTGAATACTGAGGGTCCCTGGGGGCCAACTAGCCCACCAGGTACCTTCAGTAAGCGCCACACAGCTGGATTGCTGAGAGGTGGTCCAAGGCCACACCCCTTTTTACACCACTCTGCAAACGCGCCTCTTGGTGCACTGCTGGTGGAGCGATGAGGTCCTCTTTTGTCCTGAGGACCTCAGGACACAAGTGGACTTCATCCCCTGAGCAGCAGTGCGGTCACGAGTCGCGTTTGCAGAGTCGTCTAAAAAGGGGGCGTGGCCTTTGAGCACACTCAACATTCTAGCTATATGGGGCTTACTGGAGGTAACAGGTGGGCTAGTTGGCCCCCAGGGACCCTCAGTATTCAAGGGGACTTAATCCCCCAACTTAGTACGCACCAGGAGGGGCGTTTGCAGAGTGGTGGAGAAAGGGGGCGTGGCCTGTGTCCAGCTATCAGCAATCCTACTATCTGGGACATACTGGAGGTATCAGGTAGGCTAGTGGGCCCCTAAGGACCCCCAGCAGCGAAGGGGACTTCAATCCCCATCCAAGAGCGCGCCAGGAAGTGCGTTTGCAGAGTGGTGGGGAAAGGGGGTGTGGCCTGCTATGACAACTTAGCAATCCTGCTGTGTGGGACTTACTGGAGGTAATAGGAGTAGTAGTTGGTCCCCAAGGATGTCCTTGGGGGCCAACTACCCCTCTTGTTGCCTCCAGTAAGTCCCACACAGTGGGATTGCTAAGACGTCTTCGGAGGCTATGCCCCTTTCTCCACCACTCTGCAAACGCGCCTCCTGGCAGAGTACGGGATGGGGGAAGAAGTCCAATTTACTCCTGAGGGACTTTGGGGGCCAAGGAGCCCTCCTGGTACCTCCTGTAAGTCCTACGCAGTGGAATTCCTGAGCGCTGGTCAGAGGCTCAGCACCCTTTCTCCACCACTCTGCAAACGCAACTACTAGTTAAAGAAGTGTTTGCAATGTTATAGGTTTCGCATTTGCGAGAGTTAGAGCTATTGGCAATGTAAATGTAAAAGTTTTTTAATGTTTTTCGGAGTGGAGTGGATGTACGTTGTATGTAGTGGAATTATGTGCTAAGTTGTGCAGTGAAATTATGTGGATAGAAAGTATGTGGTATTTATTTTATAGGAATTATGTAGAGTGGGATTATGTGTTATGGAGAGTAATTATGTGGTATGGTAGTCTGTGTTGTGGAGTGGTAATGTCAGGTTTAGTCTTCCTCATTTCCATAGAAGCTCAACTATGAACTCAATGAGACAAAAAAAAAGAAGGAATCACTGAGGAGCACTTCTGGACCTAGTCAGAGGTATGAGCAGGGCTACTGGAATTATGCGACTGTTTAGCTGCACCGACTTTCGCACAAATATACATTTTCTGCATTAGCCACATAATTCATCATCTGTTCCCTAATCTGCAGATTCGAACAAAAAAAGCCTTGTTTCTAGCTCAAACGGCTCAAATGTTACCAAAAATGCAACGACAAGTGTTACAGCGTGGTGGAAGGCCCTTTGCAAACCTAGAATGGTCACCTGTTACTTATTGCTAAATGTGGGTGTTAAATTGGTACTAATGGTGTGCAAGCCACTCTTGCTTCCTTTTGCGCCTCTCTTGCCTCTTTCTGCATTTCTGTTGCTTCTTTCTGCACATTTTTCTTTTTCTGCACTTCTCTTGCCTCTTTCTGCAAATCTCTTCTACTTTCTGCACCTCTTTCCTCTTTCTGCATGTCTGTTGCCTCTTTCTGCACCCTTCTTCCCTCTTTCTGTACCTCTCTTGCCTTTTTCTGTACCCCTCTTACGTGTTTCTGCACCCTTTTTGCCTCTCTCTGCACCGCTGTTCCTTCTTTCTGCACTTCTTTTGTTTCTTTCTGCACTTGTCTTGCTTCTTTCTGCACCCCTCTTGCCCCTCTCTCCGTCCCTCTTCCTTCTTTCTGCACTTCTGTTGCTTCTTTCTGCACTTATCTTGCTTCTTTCTGCACCCCTCTTGCCTCTTTCTGCACCTCTAATGCCTCTTTCTGCAGTTCTCTTGCCTCCTTCTGCACTTCACTTGCCTCTTTCTGTAACTCTCCTGCTTCTTTCTGTACCTCTCTTGCCTCTTTGTGCACCTCACTTGCTTCTTTCTCCACCCCTTTTGCCTGTTTCTGCACCCCTCTTCCTTCTTTGTGCAACTCTCTTGCCTCTTTCTGTACCTCTGTTGCCTCTTTCTGCACTTTTCTTGCCTCTTTCTGCACCCCTTTTACCTCTTTCTGCACCTCTGTTGCTTCTTTCTGCACTTCTGTTGCTTCTTTCTGCACCTCTCTTGCTTCTTTCTGCACCTCACTTGCCTCTTTCAGCACTTCTGTTGCTTTTTTCTGCTGATCTCTTGCCCCTTTCTGCACCTCACTTGCCTCTTTCAGCACCTCTGTTGCTTTTTTCTGCGGATCTCTTGCCTCTTTCTGCACCCCTCTTTTCTCTTTCTGCACCTCTCTTGCCTCTATCTGTACCTCTGTTGCCTCTTTCTGCACTTCTCTTGCTCTTTCTGCACCCTTCGTGCCTCTTTCAGCACCACTGTTATTTCTTTCTGCACTTCTCTTCCTTCTTTCTGCACCCTTGCTGCCTCTTTCTGTACCTCTCTTGCCTCTTTGTGCACCCCTCTTCCCTCTTTGTGCAACTCTCTTCCCTCTTTGTGCAACTCTGTTGCCTCTTTCTGCACCTCTTTTGGTACTTTCTGCACTGCTCTTGCTTCTTTCTGCACCTCTGTTGCTTCTTTCAGCAATTATCTTGCCTCTTTCTGCAGTTCTCTTCCTTCTTTCGGCACCCCTCCTGCCTCTTTCTGTACCTCTCTTGCCTCTTTGTGCACCTCTCCTACCTCTTTCTGCACTCCTCTTGCCTCTTTTTGCACCTCTGTTGGTTCTTTCTGCACTGCTCTTGCTTCTTTCTGCACCTCACTTGCCTCTTTTTGCACATCTCTTGGTTATTTCTAAACCTCTGTTACTTCTTTCTGCACCTCTCTTGCCTTTTTTGGCACCTCTGTTGCTTCTTTCTGCACCCCTCCTGCCTTTTTCTGTACCCCTCTTCCATCTGTGCAACTCTCTTGCTTCTTTCTACACCTCTCTTCCCTCTTTCTGCACCACTCTTGCCTCCTTCTGTACCTCTTTTGCTTCTTTCTGCACTTTTCTTGCCTCTTTCTGCACCGTTCATGCGTATTTCAGCACCTCTGTTGCTTCTTTCTTCACTTCTCTTCCTTCTTTCTGCACCCCTCGTGCCTCCTTCTGCAACTCTGTTGGTTCATTCTGCAGTTCTCTTGCCTCTTTTTGCACCTCTGTTGCTTCTTTCTGCACCGCTCTTGCCTCTTTCTGCATCCCTCTTGCCTCTTTCTGCATCCCTCTTTTCTCTTTCTGCACCCCTCTTTTCTCTTTCTGCACCCCTCTTGCCTCTTTCTGCACCCCTGTTCCCTCTTTCTGCACCTTTCCTGCTTGTTTCTGCACCTCTCTTGCCTCTTTATGTACCTCTGTTGCTTTTTTCTGCACTTCTCTTGCTCTTTCTGCACTGTTCGCACCTCTTTTAGCACCTCTGTTGCCTCTTTCTGCACTTCTCTTCCTTCTTTATTCACCCCTCCTGCCTCTTTCTGTACCTCTCGTGCCTCTTTCTGCACCTCTCCTACCTTTTTCTGCACCCCTCTTGCCTCTTTTTGCACCTCTGTTGGTTCTTTCTGTGCTGCTCTAGCTTGTTTCTGCACCTCACTTGCCTCCTTCTGCACTTCCCTTACTTCTTTCTACAGCTCTGTTGCTTCTTTCAGCAATTCTCTTGCCTCTTTCTGCACTTCTCTTCCTTCTTTCTGCACCCCTCCTGCCTCTTTCTGTACCTCTCTTGCCTCTTTCTGCACCCCTCCTGCCTCTTTCTGCACTTCACTTGCTTCTTTCTGCACCTCTCTTGCCTCTTTCGGCACCTCTGTTGCTTCTTTCTGCACTTGTTGCTTCTTTCTGCACCTCTGAGTTAGAGGTAACTTTAATCCCCCTGCCCTACTATGTACTAGGGACTTACAGGGGAGGTCATGCCAATCACAAGGGTACCCCAACCCATAGTGTACCCTTGTGTATGTAGGTGTTTTCACTGTATTCTAACTGTCTTTCAGCATAGCACTGGCTCCGGGCCTGGTTAGTCAGTCAGTTACCACCAGTACCAGTCAGCAAAAAGTTAGGGGCACAGGATGACTTTGCAACAAGGCCGCTTTCTGCACCTCTTTTGGTTCTTTCTGCATATCTCTTGCTTCTTTCTGCACTTTTCTTCGTCTTTCTGGACTTCTGTTGCCTCTTTGTACATTTCCCTTGCTTCTTTCTGCGCCTTTCTTCCTCTTTCTGCACATGTCCTACCTCTGTAGGCATAGTTGGAAATTATCATTTAAAAAACCTTTGAAATTCTCTGAAAAAACCATAGGTTTCAGGTACGTTATAGTTAGAAATTGGCATTTAAAAAACCTTAGAAATTCACTGAAAAAACCACAGGTTTCAGGGACGTTATAGTTATTTGGACATTTCACTCGTACAAAACCAGAGAAATTCGGCCGTTATAGTTAGTTGAGCTAACTATAACGTGCGCCCCCGCAATGCACTGCTGATGACGTCACATATTACATCATTCATGACATGGTCAGTGACATCACTGATGACATCTCAAATGTCATCACTGATGACATCATCCACGTGATAATCTGATGCACCTCCTCACAGTCTAATATAACCTTTGATACATCCACTCTAAAATACAGACTACCATTTTTTAAACCAGACACACCAATACCAGTTACTACATACCCACTCCCTGATCCCTAGGTCTACACACACATCCACTCATTCACCCATACAGTCACTCATACATGCAGTCACTCATCAATACAGCACTATCATATACACTCATACACCTATATAGACACTCACACGCCGCCACTCATCCATAGAGTTACTCACACACCTAGTCAATCATGCAAAGAATCAATCACACTCCCATTTACTCACCTATACAGTTCTACACACGCCACCTCACTTATTCATACAGATACTAATACGTACTTACTCTCTTATACAATCAATGATACAACCACACACTCATCCATACAGCCACTCTCACAATGACTCACTCACATATAGTGATTTATATACTCCAACACTCACATATACTGCCTTTCACATATGTAGTTACTCACACATGTACCACTGAGACATCCATTCACTCACCAACACACCCATACACACACTCACCCACCCATACAGCCCTTCACAGATGCACTCTTGAACCCATACACCCAGTGAATTACCCACTCACACATCTATGCACAGTCACACACCCCCCACCCACCCACACACACACTCAGGCACCCATACAGATACTCAGACAACCAATCAATTACCCATATAGACACTCATGTAGCTACTCACCAACCCATGCAGCCGCTTATACACCAACTGACAGACTGATATAGACATTTACACAGTTTACCCACTAACCCATGCATTCAGTAAGACACTTTTAATCACTCACTTATACAGTCAGTCACGCACCTACTAAATCATCTACTCAGACACTCATACACCCACTCATACTTCAATACACCTTGGCATATATAGATATAAGATCAGAAGACGAGGGGAGGTAGAGGTGTATGCTAGGTCCACCCTCCTAAAACAGTAGTAGACCTACAAAATCCGAGATGTCGGATAAAGAACCTAGCAATAAAGGGAAGGATTTTCGCTCATTCTGAGTCGGAAAATCAGCAGGAAAGAAAAGTTTTTCTTTCTTGAGTCCCCTCACTCACCAGGGTTTCCCTTTGGTGACATGCTTCATCATAGGGGCCATCTCAATCCGCTGCGGACTGAGGTGTGCTGCGAATTACGTAGGAGCACTTTTGTGAGGAACTATGTGTAGTGCAGTGGTGTTGTGGAGTGGAGAAAGTGAGTTAAAAATACCTAACTAGTGGGCGAAATAACTTTATTCTGGCTCCTAGTCGGTATGTCTAAAACCGGGGTGAGATGCTGGGAGAACCTAGCTATAATGGGTTAGGGATCCCTAGCATACGTCAACATGTTTCGAGCCTCCCCAGAACTCTTCTTCAAGACAACACAGGGTCCCGCACTGTGTGCACCACTCCAAAAGTGACCTAAATTGAGGTAAAATAGTGAAAATAATCAAAAGAACGCTGCAACTAATAAGCATACGTTAGTTAATACAAACGATAAACCATTAATCACGTACTATCTGTGGGATAAAAAGAAGAACATTGTTATGGGAACAGGCGCCCCCCAATCGAGGTCGGTAAGTATATTCCATGTGGATATCGGTTTTTCACACATAATGTTCCTCTATGTTGTGTGAATTTAGCAGTAAACTCGTGTTTCCGCCGTGCTTAATAGAAAGAAAAACACATTGCTGCTTTCTCGAGTGAGTGACATTAATAAAATATACACCACGTGACTTTACAAAACATGACACACAAAAATCCAATATGTTCAAAACACAATCACATACTTATTGGGAAGCAAAATTGTGCCCCATGATCTTGAGGGGACAAGGGCTCGTACTCGTATTCTGAAAGGATGGAAAGAGTGTGATTAATGGCCTCTCTCTCTAGGAAACGACTAAGCGGAAAAAAGCGACTGCCGTGGTCGATTCCGCAGTTTGCCCGGTTTATCTCATCGCCTGAAAAGGAAAGGACTTACTTGATGTGAGCTCTCCTCAACGGATCACTACCTATTCGTTCCCCTCGAGACCGCATATTAGCGCGTCTCACTCAGGTGCCGGTATTTGAAGCCAGTGTTTCCGCCCGGTCATTGCTAAGAAGACTAGAGCGATAACCCTGCCAAGATGGCCGCCGCCAAACGCAAAACGAGTTCGCCCTCTTGGGGTCTCGGATTTTGTAGGTCATATATATATATATATATATATATATATATAACATATTTAAACTTTACCGAAACACACAGTCACTGGATGATGTCATCAGTGATGTCATTTGAGATGGTGTGGTGCAGCGGCCAGGGCAGCTGACTTCGGAGCACAGGGTTCACGGTTCGATCCCTGGCTCCGGCGGCAGCGCAGCTCAGCACCAGGTGACTCTGGGCAATAGCTCACTTAATTTCCACTACGGCCCCCAGCGCCTTGAGACCCGTAAGGGTGAGTAGCTGCGCTATATAAAAACGGACTTACATTTTTTTATATATATATATATATGTCACTGACCATGTCATGAATGATGTAATATGTGACGTCATCAGCTGTGCATTGCGGGGGCGCGAGTTATAGTTAGCTCAACTAACTATAACGGCCAAATTTCTCTGGTTTTGTACGAGTGAAATGTCCAACTAACTTTATGCCTTGGGCATCGAAACGCGTCAGGCAGCCAAACCAACTTGTGGGTGCCAAGGAGAGTCAGAAAGGAAGTCCGGATGGTCGACTTGTAGCCGAGTGCCTTCCTGAAGCTTAGGGCACTTTGATGGATAACATAATTACACGACGGTCCAGTCGTGAGGAGGAGCACCATCTCCGTGATGAAAGGAGAGGCTGTGTCATGGAACTGCTCCGTGATTAGTATAGTGCTGCAAGTCAAATGTAAATAGACTCACCATGACGCCCCGAGACCTACAAAGGAAAAGAAGTTTAAAAAAAATGCAAATACTAACAGCAATCCACTAAGGAAAGAAAAAATTGCACGTCATTTGGACTGTATATCCCAGCATGCAATAAAAGGATGCACTAAGCGGAAACCCACTGAGGGTAATTGACTAATTAAGCATGCAGCCATGAAAATAAAAGAGAGCCTTGTTGTTGAATTTTGTGAATAAAAGCCTCTGATTAAGATGCCTTAGGCATCGAAACGCGTCAGGCAGCCAAACCAACTTGTGGGTGCCAAGGAGAGTCAGAAAGGAAGTCCGGATGGTCGACTTGTAGCCGAGTGCCTTCCTGAAGCTTTGGGCACTTTGATGGATAATATATATATATATATATATTCACTGAAAAAACCATAGGTTTCAGACACGTTATAGTTAGAAATTAGCATTTAAAAAACCTTTGAAATTCACTGAAAAAACCATAGGTTTTAGGGACAGTTATAGTTAGTTGGACATTGCACTCGTACAAAACCCGTGAAATTCCCCTGTTATAGTTAGTTCAGCTAACTATAACTCGCGCCCCACAATGCACTTCTGATGACGTCACATATTACATCACTCATGACATGGTCAGTGACATCACTGATGACATCACTGATGACATCTCAAATGACATCACTGATGACATCATCCAGTGACTGTGTGTTTCTGTAAAGTTTAAATATGTTTAATATATATAGAGAAAGGCGTATTGAAGAATGAGTGGGTGTATAAGTGTCTGAATGGATGATTTAGTACGTGAGTGACTGACTCTACAAGTGAGTGATTAAACGTATCTTACTGAATGCATGGGTTAGTGATTAAACTGTGTGAATGTCTGTATCCGTCTGTTTGTTGGTGTGTAAGTGGATGCATGGATTTGCGAATAGCTACATGAGTGTCTATATGGGTTATTGATTGGTTCTCTGAGTATCTGTATGGCTGCCTGAGTGTTTGTGTGGGTGGGGTGTGTGTGACTCTATACATAGATGTGTGAGTGGTTGATTCACTGGGTGCATGATTTCAAGAGTGCATCTGTGATGGACTGCTTGGGTGGGTGAGTGTGTGTTTGGGTGTGTTAGTGAGTGAATGTATATCTCAGTGGTACATGTGCGAGTAACTACATATGTAAAAGGCAGTATATATGTGTGTTAGAGTATTTAAATGGCTATAAGTGAGAGTGTTATTGTGAGAGTGGCTGTATGGATGCGTGTGTGCTTGTATCAGTTATTGTATAAGAGCGTAAGAATGTGCTAGTATTTGTATGAGTAAGTGAGCTGGTGTGTGTATAACTGTATAGGTGAGTAAATGGGTGTGTGATTAATTTTTGCATGACTGACTAGGTGTGTTGGTACCTCTATGGATGAGTGGCGGTGTGTGAGTGTTTATATAGGTGTATGAGTGCATATGATAGTCCTGTACTGAGTGACTGTAAGTATGAGTGACTGTACAGGTGAGTGAGTGGATGTGTGTGTAGACCTAAGAATCAGTGAGTGGGTATGTAGTTTTTGGTGTTGGAGTGTCTATGGTTTTGAGAATGGCAGTCTGTAATTTAGAGTGGGTGTATCAAAAGTTATATTAGGGTGTGAGAAGATGCATGAAATTATCACATGGATGATGTCATCAGTGATGTCATTTGAGATGTCATCAGTGATGTCATCAGTGATGTCACTGACCATGTCATGAGTGATGTAATATGTGGCGTCATCAGCAGTGCATTGCGGGGCGCGAGTTATAGTTAGCTGAACTAACTATATCTGAAAGAGACACGTTAGTGACAGATTCCTTACCTTAGAATATCCCCAGGCGTCAGGCTGGATCCGGAAAGTTTTTGCGTAGCAGTACCCTTGCGCGTCGGTGGCGGCGTCGTGCGGCTCCGCGTCCGTCGTCGGTGTCGTGATCGCCGGGATGACGTCGCGGCCAGTACTCAGGACGCCGCCCCTGCGCGCTGGCGTCAGTTCTTCTTTTCCGCGCCAGTAAGCGCAGATCCGGGAAGAGCAGTGCCCTAGTCACTTTTGACTAAACTTTTTTGGTGAATTTTTTCACTGTTTTCTTCTGAGTCTTACGACTCCGAGGTGTCGTTAGGGATGCCCGGCTTCAAGCCATGCGGCGCCTGTGGTCGGATGATGTCCATCACGGACCCGCACCTGGACTGTCTGTTTTGTCTCGGCCGAGACCACGACACGAAGTCGTGCCTCGACTGCCGGGCCCTCCACCCGAAGGCTTTGCGAGAGCGGTCTCGAAAGCTACTCGAGGTCCGGCAGTCGGCTCCGCGCCGCACCAAGCCCCGGTCGCATGAGAGGTCAAGGGGTCGGACGCGGAGTCCTCGCCGGTCGTCCGGATCGAAGTCTTCGTCCTCCGGTAAGTCCAAACACAAGAAGTCGAAGAAACATCATCGTTCTAAGACTTCGCCTCGCCGGTCTCGCGACTCGGCTGAGGCTCCTCCCGGCACCGTCCCCGCGGCCCCGGACATGCCTGTGGAGCCGCCCCCGCAATACCCGTCCTTCCCGGGTTCGGGGGCGGATCCGGCCCAAATACAGGAATTCCTGTCGGCCATGGCCCGCCTCTTCGGGCCTCAAGGTCCCTCCGGTGCGCCTTCGGGCCCCACGATCCCTGATGGGGTTGCTCCGACGTCGCCGTCGACTCCGGTCCCGGCGTCGCTCGTGCCTCCGGCCTCGATCCCGGCTCCGGCCCCGGCCTCGATCCCGGCTCCGGTGGTGCCGCAACCCCCATCGACGCCGGTTGACCTAACCACGCCTCCGCCGATGTCCCCGGTGCCGTTCTCGACGCCGCCCGGGGCTCCGGGCGGCGTCGTTCCCCCGTTCTCTCCGGCTCCGGACATGGAGCCGGACCGGCGTCGCTCGGCCGCCGGTTCCGCGCCCGATGAGACCTTGGGTCCAAAATGTCCCTCCTCCTCCTTATTTTGAACCCGGAGGAGGACCAGGAGGACTGGGAGGGTCTGAGGACCCTCTGGCTGAACAATGCCAGTATGATGAGGACTGGGCAGAGGAACTAGGGGATGCCAGTGGTCTTGATACTTCCCCTGACACTGGCATGCTGTCTCCTCCCGTGGCTACGGAGGAGGGAGCCAATTTTGCAACAGTGTTGCGTAGGGCGGCTGGTGCATTACATCTCCAACTCCCTACAGTGGCGGTCAAGACTAATCTCTTGACGGAAGTGCTTCAGCCGGCAGCCTCCTCCGCGGAGACTGTGCTGCCGTTTAACGATGCACTCACTGACGTTCTTTTGGGCGCCTGGTCCAAGCCCAACACAGGGGCTCCTGTGGATAGGAACGTGTCCCGACGCCATCGCCCAGCTCCAGGCGACCCCGTGTTTCTCTCTGTCCACCCAACCCCAGAGAGCTTGGTTGTCCAAGCCTCAGCTTCCCAAACCGCCTTCCCTACCGCCCCTCCGGATAGGGAATCCAAACGCCTGGATCAATTTGGGAAGAAGGGATTTTCTTCCTCCAGTGCTGGCTTGCGGTCCATCAACACCGCTTGTCTTTTGGGCCGATATACCCACTCCCTGTGGGATTCGGTGGCAGAGGTTTTGCCCCAGTGTTCTGAGGAGGTCCAGACACTGCTTTCCCGCGCCATTGCGGAAGGAAGGGATGCGGCCAAATACACCATACGTTGTGGCCTTGATACCGCCGACTCGCTGGGCAGATCTATTGCAACGACGGTGGCGCTGCGTCGCCACGCCTGGCTGAGAACAACTGGTTTCTCGGGTGATGTCCAGAATACACTCATGGACATGCACTTTGATGGAGTCGGTCTTTTTGGTTCCAAAGCAGACCATGCATTGGAGCGTTTTAAGGACTCACGGGCTACTGCCAAGTCCCTGGGCCTTTCCACTGTACGCCCTCCGCTCACCTCTGCTTTTCGCCCCTTTCGTGGCCACGGAAGGGGCGCCCAGTCACGTCCGCAGCCCGGCCAACGGCCCGCGCAGCAAGCGTCTTCGCGTGGCCGGGGACGTGGATACCGCTGTGGCGATTCGGGCAACCAGCGTGCGGGTCAGGCCACCACCCACGCCCCGTCCGCGGCCTCCAAGCCCTCCTAGTCCCTCCTTTCAGGTGCACGGCACGCCAGTAGGGGGCAGGGTCCGCCATCACCTTCACCACTGGCGTGCCATCACCTCGGACAGGTGGGTCTTGGACATTGTCCGAAGGGGCTACTCCTCCCCTTCGAGACCACCCCTCCAGCCATGCCACCTCAATTCCACCGCATGTCAGGGGATCACTTGGTGCTTCTGCAGAAGGAAGTCACGGCCCTCTTGGCCAAGAGGGCCATCGAGCATGTTCCGACCCCAGAAGTAGGGCGTGGTTGCTACTCCCACTACTTTCTGGTGCCCAAAAAGGACAAGGAGGACATGCGTCCTATCTTGGACCTCCGGAACGTCAATCGCTTCCTCCGGAAGGAGAAGTTCAAGATGCTCACCCTAGCTCAGGTCTTGACTGCCCTCGACCCTGAGACTGGTTGGTAGCGTTGGACTTGCAGGACGCTTATTTCCACATCCCCGTCCTGCCGGCCCACCGGCGTTACCTTCGGTTCACGGTAGGCCTCGAGCATTTTCAGTTCACCGTGCTCCCCTTTGGCCTTACCAGTGCCCCTCGGGTGTTCACGAAAGTGATGGCGGTGGTCGCAGCTCATCTGCGCCGGGCAGGGGTTTCAGTCTTCCCCTACCTCGACGACTGGCTGCTGAAGGCGGGCTCGTCCCAGGCAGTCGTCTCCCACCTCCAGATTACGGCCGAACTCCTGCACTCGCTGGGGTTCTCCATCAATGTGCCGAAGTCACATCTGATTCCTTCTCCACAGCTCCTTTTCATCGGAGCAGTTCTGGACACGACGCAGTTTCGGGCCTATCCTCCCGAACGGCGGGTCCGGGATATTCAGGCTATGATTCCGATCTTTCAGCCTTTATCCTGGGTTTCGGTACGGATGACCCTGAGGCTGCTGGGCCTCATGGCCTCCTGCATCCTGCTGGTCAATCATGCCAGATGGCATATGCGGGCTCTGCAGTGGGACCTGAAGTTCCAGTGGGCGCAGCACCAGGGCAACCTGTCCGATCACGTCCAGATCTCGGAGGGGACTGCAAAACAGTTGCAGTGGTGGCTCTCGAGCCGGCAATGGGTCATGGGCAGATCCCTCTCCCTTCCCCAGCCAGAGCACACAGTTGTGACGGACGCGTCCCTTCTGGGATGGGGCGGTCACATGGGAGAGGCGGAGATCAGAGGCCTCTGGTCTCCGGGCGGAGTCCCGGCTCCATATCAACCTTCTGGAGCTCCGGGCGATCCGACTTGCACTCAAGGCATTCCTTCCCTCTGTCAAAGGGAAGGTAGTGCAGGTGTTCACAGACAACACCACCGCCATGTGGTACTGCAACAAACAGGGTGGGGTGGGGTCGTGGACCCTCTGTCAGGAGGCTCTGCGCCTCTGGACATGGCTGGAACATCAGGGCATGTTCCTGATGGTTCAACACCTGGCAGGTTCCCTGAACGCCAGGGCGGACGAACTCAGCCGCAGGTGCATGATGGATCACGAGTGGCGTCTTCACTCGGAAGTGGCGCAAGGTCTCTTTCTACAATGGGGAGAGCCTTGGTTAGATCTATTCGCCACCGAAGAGAACGCGCAATGTCATCAGTTCTGCGCGTTGGAATTTCCAAGGCGGCACTCGCTCGGCGACGCTTTTCGTCGCGAGTGGAGTTGCGGTCTGTTGTACGCCTTTCCGCCTATACCACTTCTACCCAGAGTGTTGAAGAAGATTCGGCACGACCGGGCCCAAGTCATCCTTGTGGCTCCGGACTGGGCTCGAAGAGTTTGGTATCCCGAGCTACTCAGTATGAGCGTAGATCCCCGATCCGTCTGCCTCTTCGGGAGGATCTGCTGTCGCAGCAGCAGGGGACGGTCCTCCACCCGAACCTGTCCAGCCTCCACCTGCTTGCGTGGAGATTGAGCGGCGGCAGTTGATTCCTTTCGACTTGCCTCCCGAAGTTTGTGATGTGATTCTGGCAGCCAGGCGGCCCTCCACTAAGGTGGTATACGCCTGCAGGTGGAACAAATTTGTGGCATGGTGCACAGCAAAGGCTGTGAATCCCCTTTCTGCCCCTCTTTCTGAGGTCCTTCTGTTCCTTCTTTCTCTGGCCCAACAGGGCTCTGCCCTGGGTACCATCAAGGGTTATCTCTGTGCTATCTCGGCCTTCCTCAGGCTCCCTGATCAGCCCTCCCTTTTCAAGTCCCCTGTTGTTAACAGGTTTCTTAAAGGCATCACACACCTCTTCCCTCCTGTTCCGTTTGTGATGCCTCAGTGGGACTTGAACTTGGTTCTTACCTTTTTAATGTGCGCTCCCTTTGAGCCTCTACATAACTCTCCTCTTCGTCTTCTGACTCTGAAGACAGCCTTTCTGGTGGCCATCACCTCCTCTCGGCGAGTGAGTGAGCTCCAGGCTCTATCGTGCAAACCTCCCTTTCTGTCTGTCCATCCAGACAAGGTTGTTCTTCGGACGCGTCCGTCCTTTTTGCCAAAGGTGGTTACTGCCTTCCACATTGGGCAGACCATCACTTTGCCTACCTTCTTTCCGCCTCCGCATCCTTCCAGAGAGGAAGAGAGGCTCCACCGTCTGGACCCAAAACGTGCGCTCTCTTTCTATATCGACCGCACAAAACATTTCCGGGTGGATGACCAGCTCTTTGTTGGCTACGTGGGCGCCAAAAAAGGTCGGGCGGTGCACAAGAGAACCATCTCCCGCTGGGTTACCTTGTGCATCAAGACCTGCTATTCTTTGGCTAAAAAGGAACCTCCTGTTGGGCTGCGTGCCCATTCCACCAGGGCAACGGCTGCTACCTCGGCTTTAGGCCGCGGTGTTCCGCTGCAGGATATCTGTCAGGCAGCTACGTGGGCCTCGCTGCACACGTTTACAAAACATTATTGCCTTGACAGTCAGGTCCGGAGGGACGGCTACTTTGGCCGTTCTGTCCTCCGAGACTTCCTTGTCTGATCTTTGTTCGCAGACCCACCACCGGGGTTGGTATTGCTGGGGTATCTATTCTAAGGTAAGGAATCTGTCACTAACGTGTCTCTTTCAGATGCACAAGTTACTAACTTGTGTAACGATATATCTGTAAGAGACAGTAGTTAGTGACAGATTCACTCACCGCCACCATCCTCCCCGTTCTGCGAACTGATTTCTAGGAGTTAAGGACATCCCTTTCAGGGCCCTAGTATTTTTAAGACACCTATGTCAGCTTCTTGCATGGCTCTGCGTTCCTGGCGCGGAAAGTCGTGTACAGAACTGACGTCAGCGCGCAGGGGCGCCGTCTAAGTACTGGCCGCGACGTCATCCCGGCGATCACGACGCCCGGCGACGGACGCGGAGCCGCACGACGCCGCCTACCGACGCGCAAGAGGTACTGCTACGCAAAAACTTTCCGGATCCAGCCTGACGCCTGGGGATATTCTAAGGTAAGGAATCTGTCACTAACTACTGTCTCTTACAGATATATCGTTACACAAGTTAGTAACTTGTGCAACAGGGGAATTTCACGGGTTTTGTACGAGTGCAATGTCCAACTAACTATAACTGTCTCTAAAACCTATGGTTTTTCAGTGAATTTCAAAGGTTTTTTAAATGCTAATTTCTAACTATAACGTGTCTGAAACCTATGGTTTTTTCAGTGAATTTCAAAGGTTTTTTAAATGCTAATTTCTAACTATAACGTGCCTGAAACCTATGGTTTTTTCAGTGAATTTCAAAGGTTTTTTAAATGCTAATTTCTAACTATAACTTGCCTGAAACCTATGATTTTTAAGTGAATTTCAAAGGTTTTTAAATGCTAGTTTCTAACTATGCCAACAGAGGTAGGACATGTGAAGAAAGAAGAAAAAACGCACAGAAAGAAGCAAAAGATGTGCAGAAAGAACCAACAGAGGAGCAGAAAGAGGCCTTGTTGCAAAATCATCCTGTGCCCACAACTTTTTCAGACGGGTACTGGTGGTAACTGACTCTGACTAACCAGAGCCAGTGCGCGTTTGCACAGTGGTGAAGGGAGGGGGCCTGAGGTGACATGTGTGCAAACGCGCCCCGTGGCGCGTTTTAAGTTGCGGGATTAAGTCCCCTTGAATCCTGAGGGTCCCTGGGGCCCAACTAGCCCCCCAGGTACCTACAGTTAGGACCACGGAGCTGAGTTGCAGAGAGGTGTTCCGAGGCCACGCACCTTTTTTCACCTCTCTGCAACGCAACTCTGTTGTGCTTACTGAAGGTACCTGGTGGGCTAGTTGGCCCCCAGGATTCAAAGGGAATTAACTCCCCAACTTAAAACGCACCACAGGGCGTGTTTGCGCACATGTCACCTGAGGCCCCGCCCCCTCCCTTCACCACTGTGCAAACGCGCCCCGTGGCGCGTTTTAAGTTGGGGGATTAAGTCACCTTGAATCCTGAGAGTCCCTGGGGCCCAACTAGCCCACCAGGTACTTCCAGTAAGCACCACAGGCCTGCGTTGCAACGCCTGTAACAAATTGTGCAGTTGTGTTTAGGTAGTGAAGAGGGTCGTGCTGGGGGTAGATTTAGGGTTTAGGGTAGTGCAGTGGTGTTTGGGTAGTGTAGGGAGTCGTGCTGGGGGGAGTGTTTTAGGGTTTAGGGTAGTACAGTGGTGTTTGGGTAGTGTAGGGGGTCGTGCTGGGGTTAGTGTTTTAGGGTTTAGGGTAGTGCAGTGTTGTTTGGGTAGTGTAGGGGATACTGCTGGGGGTAGTGTTTTAGGGTTTAGGGTAATGCAATGGTGTTTGGGTAGTGTAGGGGGTACTGCTGGGGGTAGTGTTTTAGGGTTTAGGGTAGTGCAGTGGTGTTTGGGTCGCATAGGGGGTACTGCTGGGGGTAGTGTTTTATGCTTTAGGGTAGTGCAGTGGTGTTTGGGTAGTGTAGGGGTTCGTGCTGGGGGTAGTTTTTAGGGTTTAGGGTAGTGCAGTGGTGTTTGTGTAGTGTAGGAGGTCGTGTTTTAGGGTTTAGGGTAGTGCAGTGGTCTTTGGGTAGTGTAGGGAGTCGTGCGGGGGGTATTGTTTTAGAGTTTAGGGTAGTGCAGTGGTCTTTGGGTAGTGTAGGGGGTTGTGCGGGGAGAGTAGTGTTTTAGGGATTAGGGTAGTGCATTGGTATTTGGGTAGTGTAGGGGGTCATGCGCGGGGTAGTGTTTTAGGGTTTAGGGGAGTGCAGTGGTGTTTAGGTAGTGTAGGGGGTCGTGCTGGGGGGAGTGTTTTAGGGTTTAGGGTAGTGCAGTGGTGTTCGGGTAGTGTAGGGGGTCATGCTGGGGGTAGTGTTCTAGGGTTTAGGGCAGTGGTGTTCGGGCAGTGTAGGGGGTCGTGCTGGGGGTGGTGTTTCAGGGTTTAGGGCAGTGCAGTGGTGTTCGGGCAGTGTAGGGGGTCATGCTGGGGCTGGTGTTTCAGGGTTTAGGGCAGTGCAGTGGTTTTCAGGCAGTGTAGGGGGTCATGCAGGGGTGGTGTTTCAGGGTTTAGGGCAGTGGTGTTCAGGCAGTGTAGGGGGTCATGCTGGGGGTGGTGTTTCAGGGTTTGGGGCAGTGCAGTGGTGTTCGAGCAGTAAAGGGGTCATGCTGGGGGTGGTGTTTCAGGGTTTAGGGCAGTGCAGTGGTGTTCGGGCAGTGTAGGGGGCGGTGCAGGGGGTGGTGTTTCAGGGTTTAGGGCAGTGCAGTGGTGTTCGGGCAGTGTAGGGGGTGGTGCAGGGGGTGGTGTTTCAGGGTTTAGGGCAGTGCAGTGGTGTTCGGGCAGTGTAGGGGGTCGTGCAGGGGGTGGTGTTTCAGGGTTTAGGGCAGTGCAGGGGTGTTCGGGCAGTGTAGGGGGCGGTGCAGGGGTGGTGTTTCAGGGTTTAGGGCAGTACAGTGCTGTTCGGGCATTGTAGGGGGTGGTGCTGGGGCTGGTGTTTCAGGGTTTAGGGCAGTGCAGTGGTGTTCGGGCAGTGTAGGGGGTGGTGCTGGGGCTGGTGTTTCAAGGTTTAGGGCAGTGCAGTGGTGTTCGGGCAGTGTAGGGGGTTGTGCTGGGGCTGGTGTTTCAGGGTTTAGGGCAGTGCAGTGGTGTTCGGGCAGTGTAGGGGATCGTGCTGGGGCTGGTGTTTCAGGGTTTAGGGCAGTGCAGTGGTGTTTGGGCAGTGTAGGGGGTCATGCTGGGGCTGGTGTTTCAGGGTTTAGGGCAGTGCAGTGGTTCGGGCAGTGTAGGGGGTCGTGCTGGGGCTGGTGTTTCAGGGTTTAGGGCAGTGCAGTGGTGTGCGGGCAGTGTACGGGGTTGTGCTGGGGCTGGTGTTTCAGGGTTTAGGGCAGTACAGTGGTGGTCGGGCAGTGTAGGAGGTCGTGCTGGGGGTGGTGTTTCATGGTTTAGGGCAGTGCAGTGGTGTTCGGGCAGTGTAGAGGGTCGTGCTGGGGCTGGTGTTTCAGGGTTTAGGGCAGTGAAGTGGTGTTCGGGCAGTGTAGGGGGTCGTGCTGGGGCTTGTGTTTCAGGGTTTTGGGCAGAGCAGTGGTGTTCGGGCAGTGTAGGGGGTCGTGCTGGGGGTGGTGTTTCAGGGTTTAGGGCAGTGCAGTGGTGTTCGGGCAGTGTAGGGGGTCTTGCTGGGGGTGGTGTTTCAGGGTTTAGGGCAGTGCAGTGGTGTTCGGGCAGTGTAGGGGGTCTTGCTGGGGGTGGTGTTTCAGGGTTTAGGGCAGTGGTGTTCGGGCAGTGTAGGGGGTCTTGCTGGGGGTGATGTTTCAGGTTTTAGGGCAGTGCAGTGGTGTTCGGGCAGTGTAGGGGGTCTTGCTGGGGGTAGTGTTTCAGGGTTTAGGGCGGTGCAGTGGTGTTCGTGCAGTGTAGGGGGTCGTGCTGGGGGTGGTGTTTCAGGGTTTAGGGCAGTGCAGTAGTGTTCGGGCAGTGTAGGGTCGTGCAGGGGGTGGTGTTTCAGGGTTTAGGCAGTGCAGTGGTGTTCTGGCAGTGTAGGGGGTCATGCTGGGGGTGGGGTTTCAGGGTTTAGGGCAGTACAGTGGTGTTCGGGCAGTGTAGGGGGTCGTGCAGGGGGTGGTGTTTCAGGGTTTAGGGCAGTGCAGTGGTGTTCGGGCAGTGTAGGGGGTCATGCTGGGGCTGGTGTTTCAGGGTTTAGGGCAGTGCAGTGGTGTTCGGGCAGTGTAGGGGGTCTTGCTGGGGGTAGTGTTTCAGGGTTTAGGGCAGTACAGTGGTGTTCGGGCAGTGTAGGGGGTCTTGCTGGGGGTGGTGTTTCAGGGTTTAGGGCAGTGGTGTTCGGGCAGTGTAGGGGGTCTTGCTGGGGGTGATGTTTCAGGGTTTAGGGCAGTGCAGTGGTGTTCGGGCAGTGTAGGGGTCTTGCTGGGGGTAGTGTTTCAGGGTTTAGGGCAGTGCAGTGGTGTTCGTGCAGTATAGGGGGTCGTGCTGGGGATGGTGTTTCTGGGTTTAGGGCAGTGCAGTAGTGTTCGTGCAGTATAGGGGGTCGTGCTGGGGATGGTGTTTCTGGGTTTAGGGCAGTGCAGTAGTGTTCGAGCAGTGTAGGGGGTTGTGCAGTGGGTGGTGTTTCAGGGTTTAGGGCAGTGCAGTGGTGTTCGGGCAGTGTAGGGGGTCACGCTGGGGGTGCTGTTTCAGGGTTTAGGGCAGTGCAGTGGTGTTCGGGCAGTGTAGGGGGTCATGCACGGGGTGGTGTTTCAGGGTTTAGGGCAGTGCAGTGGTGTTCGGGCAGTATAGGGGGTCGTGCTGGGGCTGGTGTTTCATGGTTTAGGGAAGTGCAGTTGTGTTCAGGCAGTGTAGGCGGTCGTGCTGGGACTGGTGTTTCAGGGTTTAGGGCAGTGCAGTGGTGTTCGGGCAGTGTAGGGGTCGTGCTGGGGCTGGTGTTTCAGGGTTTAGGGCAGTGCAGTGGTGCTCGGGCAGTGTAGGGGGTCGTGCTGGGGGTGATGTTTCAGGGTTTAGGGTAGTGCAGTGGTGTTCGGGCAGAGTAGGGGGTCGTACAGGGGCTGGTGTTTCAGGGTTTTGGGCAGAGCGGTGGTGTTCGGGCAGTGTAGGGGGTCATGCTGGGGGTAGTGTTTCAGGGTTTAGGGCAGTGCAGTGGTGTTCGGGCAGTGTAGGGGGTCGTGCTGGGGGTGGTGTTTCAGGGTTTAGGTCAGTGGTGTTCGGGCAGTGTAGGGGGTCTTGCTGGGGGTGATGTTTCAGGGTTTAGGGCAGTACAGTGGTGTTCGGGCAGTGTAGGGGGTCTTGCTGGGGGTAGTGTTTCAGGGTTTAGGGCAGTGCAGTGGTGTTTGGGCAGTGTAGGGGGTCATGCTGGGGGTGGTGTTTCAGGGTTTAGGGCAGTGCAGTGGTGTTCGGGCAGTGTAGGGGGTCGTCAAGGGGGTGGTGTTTCAGGGTTTAGGGCAGTGCAGTGGTGTTCGGGCAGTGTAGGGGGTCGTGCTAGGGGTGGTGTTTCAGGGTTTAGGGCAGTGCAGTGGTGTTCGGGCAGTGTAGGGGGTCATGCAGGGGGTAGTGTTTTAGGGTTTAGGGTAGTGCAGTGGTGCTTGTGTAGTGTAGGGGTCGTGCTGGGGGTAGTGTTTTAGGGTTTAGGGTAGTGCAGTGGTGTTTGTGTAGTGTAGGGGGTCATGTTTTAGGGTAGTGCAGTGGTGTTTGGGTAGTGTAGGGGGTCGTGCTGGGGGTAGTGTTTTAGGATTTAGGGTAGTGCAGTGGTGTTTGGGTAGTGTAGGGGGTCGTGCTGGGGGTAGTGTTTTAGGGTTTAGGGTAGTGCAGTGGTGTTTGTGTAGTGTAGGGGGTCGTGCTGGGGGTAGTGTTTTAGGGTTTAGGGTAGTGCAGTGGTGCTTGTGTAGTGTAGGGGGTCATGCTGGGGGTAGTGTTTTAGGGTTTAGGTTAGTGCAGTGGTGTTTGTGTAGTGTAGGGGGTCATGTTTTAGGGTAATGCAGTGGTGTTTGGGTAGTGTAGGGGGTCGTGCTGGTGGTAGTGTTTTAGGATTTAGGTTAGTGCCATGGTGTTTGGGTAGTGTGGGGGGTCGTGCTGGGGGTAGTGTTTTAGGGTTTAGGATAGTGCAGTGGTGCTTGTGTAGTGTAGGGGGTCGTGCTGGGGGTAGTGTTTTAGGGTTTAAGGTAGTGCAGTGGTGTTTTTGTAGTGTAGGGGGGTCATGTTTTAAGATGCAATGCTCCAATACCTGACCAGTCTGCACTACATAAAACTGCAAAAAAACTAAAAATAAAAAGTGTTTTACACACTTTTGTCATTGGGCTATATGTGGGCTACATCTGGGTAATATTTGTGCTACATTTGGGCTCTTTTTTCACTGGTGGCCATCTTGGAAGACTTCTTTGTTATGAAGTTTCCTAATTTCTTCATTTACTGCAGTCTCCTCAGTAGGAAATGCTTTCAGTTTTTTACTTTGATTCCATCAAGAAGGCATTCAGATGTGTCTCACATCTGCCATAAATTCAGAATGTTAGCACTCTAGTTGCTCATTAGATTACTGGAGTAAAGCTACTGCTCACCAGGGAGGTAACTGGTAGTCTGCTGCTGGTATTGAAAGTGATTGTTTCAGTCTGCATGTCAGAATTTTCTAATGAAATAGAAGAGGATTTGAGATCTCACTTAAAACATGCCCTAATTTTTCTTTCTGCAGCACTAACCATAATTTCTATTTCAAAAAGAACCCCTCATTTTGTTCCTTTTTAAATTAAATGTTTTAAGTGTTACCGGTTTATTCCAATCAAGATGGCTTCAGGTGTGCCATACTTTTGTCATAAGTAAGGCTGTTAGCGCTCTAGTTGTTCTTTAGAACACTCTGGGAAGCTGCAGTAGAACACAAAGGCATCAACTGGCAGGCTGCTCCTGTTGAAATATAACAGGAAGATATTTGAGATCACACTTGAAATATGTCCTAATTTTTCTTTCTACAGCACTAACCATAATTTCTATGACAAAATGAACCCCATCATTTTGTTCCTTTTTAAATTAAATGTTTTAAGTGTTACCAGTTTATTCCAATCAAGATGGCTTCAGGTGTGCCATACTTTTGTCATAAGTAAGGCTGTTAGCACTCTAGTTGTTCTTTAGAACACTCTGGGAAGCTGCAGTAGAACACAAAGGCATCAACTGGCAGGCTGGTCCTGTTGAAATATAACAGGAAGATATTTGAGATCACACTTGAAACATGTCCTAATTTTTCTTTCTACAGCACTAACCATAATTTCTATGACAAAATGAACCCCATCATTTTGTTCCTTTTTAAATTAAATTGTTTAAGTGTTACCAGTTTATTCCAATCAAGATGGCTTCAGGTGTGCCATACTTTTGTCCTAAGTAAGGCTGTTAGCACTCTAGTTGTTCTTTAGAACACTCTGGGAAGCTGCAGTAGAACACAAAGGAATCAACTGACAGTCTCTGCCCTTGTTGGATGTACATGTTTTACTGAGAAAGTCAGACTTCATTCTCACATGAGTGAGAAAGATAATGTGAATTTACAGAAAATATGCTCTCATTTTAGCTTCTGGAGCACCTTCCAAACCTCCATGGGACAAGCATGAGAAAATAGTGTTCTCTCAAACATGATTCATGATATCCCAGCAGAAGGTTTTTCACATGGTAAAATCACCTTAGAATACACCACAAATCCTAAAATTAGTATGGTACCATCAACAAATAAATTCTAATGTAACTAAAGTCTGTTATCACCCTTTATAGTTCTCCTTTTGGTGACCCTCAAAATCTTCTATTCACTACAATGCATTTCAATGAGGTACTATCATTTATATTGGTCCCAAGATGGCTGCCAGCAATTCCAGGATGAAGTGCTGACAGCCAATCAGATCTCACGATGACATGTGTGGTTAAGCTCCGCCCAGATATATATGTGACTTTACTTTTGATTTTCTCAGGAACTACTGAACGGATTTACACCAAAAGGCACGACACTGAGCCAAGGGCTACCTCTTTGCCAAATTTGGTGTAATTCCGTTCAGCAGTTCGGGCTGTAGCTGCGACTAAAGGTTCCTATGGAAAAATGAATGGGGAAAACGCGTTTTGGGACCCCCTTTTTTTCTCGACCCCCGCTTGACGTATCACCCCGAGACTTTCAGGATAGGAGCGGACCGGAGCGCCCCAACAAGTTGGAAACTTTCGCGAAGATTCGTCAACCGGCGCCAACGTTGTTTCAAATAGAATGTCGCGGATTTCCTATGGTTAATAGGTTTTAACTATAACTATCTACTGGCGACCGCCAGTAGATAATATATATATATATATATATATATATAATTATGTGTGTGTCTCTAAAAGTACTACGTACATTAATGATGTTATACATATGAATATATTATATTCAATATGTGCTCCGAGGTCCCAGCACGTGAGTGGGAATATTCAGATTTTATGACCTTGACTAGGATTCCCCTGGTAGAGAACTAAGCTTACAGATAAGCAATGTATCCTTCTGTGTGATGCCCATAGCTGCCAGAGGGGAAATGGAAGATTACGTGATAGAGTATGCCCTCTAAACATACATTCAACAAGAGAAATAGTCCTGGCTACAGTGTACAGATATGATGTGTTGCTTTGTCACTAAGTAAGGAGTCCATTTAGGATGGAAGTGCTCACCCACCCAGAGGTGGCATTCTTCATCATAGGTGCTCCCATCACACTAGCATTTCTCCAAATGCTAGTGCTGACCACAACCCTCCTTAGAGCGGAGCTGCAACATGGAGTGGAAATCCCTATGATAATGGTGTAGGTGACAAATATTGTTGCAAAGGGAAGGTAATTTGTGAAGTAACTGGGATTAAAACTGCTGCTTGGTAGATTAAAGATTTACTGTTGTCCTCAATGGGCAGGATTAAAAAGCCAGGTATTCAGTTCACCCATAGAGAGTGGTCAAAATGTTAACGCCTTACGCAAATGCTCTCATAGAGTTGCAGTTGCATTCATCTGCTTATCTAACTATGTAGTGAGAAGAGTAATAAAACAGTATATACAACACCAACTGTCTGTGCTGATGGAACTCCAAAGGTGTGTATCTGTCTTTGTATGAAACAATATATTATTTATATATATAATACATTTACAATAATAGTGATCAAAGAGTGCACTTTGCGGTGAATCAGCACTGCACAGAGCAGTCCTACACTTGTAGGACTTAAAATATGCTTGCCCTGTATGAGTCAAGGTCAGTGGCCCAACTCACCTTTCAGATATGGCATGGGGGTATCTGGATGTTCAGCATGAATGGATAGGAGGACAAAAATTAAGTAATCTCAATGTTCTTTATTTTATGTATTGTCATCTAGTGATCTCTAATGACGGGGCACTCTGATAGCTGACATTGTTTCGTTTGGCAAAAGGCTTATGCAGCTTGAGCAGAGGGAGTAAGTAACAAATGGTGGCAATGAAATAGATTAGCAAAACAAGGAGGCCTTGGAGATCCCTCAGAAGGTGCTCTGAGTTACAGGTCTACTTGAGACATATATAAAGTTAGTTGGCTATGTAGACACATTCATTTATGTGCAGTGCCTTTAGTTCAAGCAGAAAAACATATTTTATATTTTGCACAGCTTTCTTGCATTTAATAATTTTTGTATTTCAAAAAGTTTATTGTTGGCATAATGGGCAGAGCCACGTGTGCTTGTCCTGGCTCTAGTTTAGTCAGTCCCCGTGGCAACAGGGTTGATACTGAGCTAGGCATTGTGTTTGATCCTTTCTTGACTTGCCCATTTCAAGCTGTCAATTGGAATTTAGTGGAACCTCAGTGAAAATCATATTGATCAAATGTCATTCGCCAATCTGTGACCTCCTCAACTCCATCCTTCCAAACATCACCTTCCTCACAGAAACCTGATGGACCCCAGCTCAGCCCTGGACATTGCCACCGCCATCCCCTACGGATACCACTCGCAAGGACCGCACCAACCAGTCAGGAGGAGGCATCGCCATCGTCCACAGAAACACCCTTTGCCTGACCACCCACTCAACGACCCAACGACAAGCATGGAACACCTCCACTTCCGGGTCCAGACCAACCCCACCCTCCATGTCACCCTCATCTATAGACCTCCCAGGCCCCCACCCACCCTTCACTGACGCCATCATCGACTTCACCGCACCCCAGGCTCTCGCCTTCACCAACTACATTCTACTCGGCGACCTCAGTTTTCACCTGGACAACCCCGTCGACCAGAAAACCACATCCCTTCTGGAGAACCTCGCCAACATAGGACTCAAACAGCTAGTCACCTCTCCAACCCACTCAGCAGGACACGCTCGACCCCGTCTTCTCCGCCAGCGAAAACATCACCTTCTGCCTCACCTACGAACTCCTCTGGACTGACCACCACTGCGTCCATTTTGCTTTCACCAAATCCACCGTACACCACTGCACCCACTGCCTCCCCCACAGAAGCTGGAATAAGCCCTATAGGAAAGTAGGATCTGCTTCTTATGGTTACCCCCACTTTTTGCTTGATGGCTCACTGTTTTTGACTAGTCTGACTGGGATCCTGCTAATCAGGACCCCCAGTCTATCTGCTTTCTCCCTTAAATTGACATACATGTACTTTGGTACACTCCAGATTGGATACTGGGGTACCCTTATCAGTCCCTAGTATATGGTACACCATGTACCCAGGGCATAGGTACCCCAGAGGCCTCCCATGGGCTGAAGCATGTATTATGCCACCCATGAGAGGTCATGCAAAATGGAACTCGAGGTCTACTACTGCAGCCTGTGTAAGATGGTGCTTGCACCACTTACATTAGATATAGGTTCACTATATCTATAGTCACTACACTTAAAACTTATAAGACACCCCTATAGCAGGCCTTAACAATACTGAAGGCAGGGTGCTGGGTTTTACGTGAGAGAGTGCCCCTGCATGAGCAGAGCCTCTCTGCAGCCTTCGAAGACCATTCTCCCGGGTTGTCTGTGACTCAGCCGGACATATAGGTAGAGGTGCATTATAACCTCGTGGTAAATGCTATCTCGAAAACGGCTGCATAGAAACATATCGTGTTTGGTATTAAACACCTTGGAATCATACCTCCACACCAGTAACTGGTGTGGGAGGTATGATTCCACCTTTCTGAAGCAAGCTTCGTGGGGTCACTGGTCTTACCGGTGCCAGCCTTCTCGACCCGGACAGCACAAAATGGATGCTGCCGAACAGAGACACCTTTCTGCCTTCCTGATGCTGAGCAAACCTGGAGCAGAGGAAGGCAGCACAATAGGCATCCTGTCACAGGGAGGTGTGACCGCCTCCCAGACAGGATTTAGTGTATTGGGGGTAGGTGGGTGCACTCCGAGAGTGCCAGAAAGTCTGCACTGGGGGCACATTTGGTGTCCCTGTGCATAGTCCAGCTCAAACCAGTTCTGGGAACCGTTGGGTCCTGCTCTGGTGCAAAACTGGACAAAGGACATGGGTGTAGCCACCCCTCTGTCCTGCCCCTCCCCTAGGAGGGTCCTTTGAATCTGTCCAACCCTCTCCCGTGGGTATAAAATGGGTTCCCTGGCTACAGGACATTGGATTTTACGTGGACAAGATTCTACAAAGAAGAAACCACTGACCTTCGAACGTCTGGACACCTGGACTTCGCTGGACCTCGACTGGGCTTGACTTCGTCCCCTTTCTGTCCGAAGCTTAGTTTGTGCCGTGACTCCATACAGGCTCTGTGCAGGACCTGTGGGGCACTTAAGACAACAGAAGAATCTCCCTTGGAGTGAAGGAGTCACTCCCCTGCTTCGCAGGCACATAAAGCGCGACTGACCGGTAGCTGCTCCTGAGCTCCTGCGGACTCAGAAGATTTCAGCAACACAGAAGGTGGGTTCCTGAAGGTCCCTGAGGTCGATCTGCCCTCTCACCGAGTTTGAGGCCAGTATCCCTCGTGGGGGCTGCGTAACCTGAACCCCTGTGCACCGCGTCCATTTGCAAGTGCATATGCTTGTTGGCGATTCCTGAGCTTGTGCATTGGACCCTGTGTGGTCCTGACCCTGAGCAGTATTTGCACCAAAGATCTTCGGCCTCCTCACACCGTGTGCTGGTACTTTGCAGACTTGCTCGATGTCCCCTCGCGACTCCTGGTCCTTCGGCCTGTGGGTCCCCCTGAGCGTCATCTTGATTGTTCTTGGGCTTTCCTGGTTGCTCCAGATGTGCCCTGACTCTCCATTGCTTGGAGAGTCCCCTGGACCTTGCTGGTCCTCACCGTAACCTGTTTGTCCTTCCTGCGTGGGTTGCTGTTGCCAAGGCTTGTTGGTGCTCCCGCCGCACACCGACCCCTCAGCACTCGACATCCTTCATGGGACAGCTCACCTCTGGCTCCTGGTTGTCCTCGACGTCTCCTGGTCCTCATGGCTGCAGAGTCAAGCATCCCTTCTTCGCACCTGAAGCACCCGACATCGGTGGGTATTCGTCTCCGGAGCCCCTGGTCACTCTGAAGGGACCCAGACTCTGTCCCCTCCGCTTTCAGGTTCCTTACATCCAGAATCCAGGCTTGGATTCCACCGGACCCTTTTCACCTTCACGGCAGCAGTACTTCTTCACTTCCTTCCATAGAGACCGACGAGTTTCCAATGTCACTTCTGACCTATGCACCTGGCTTCCCTGGGTTAGGTAGCTCTAATACTACGGTATCCACGGTTGGGGTGGCTCTTTAAACTCTTAAGTTCCGAAGAGTTTGCTCGAAGTCCTCCTAGAAGGGTCCTTAAACTTTAACTTTGCAACCGCGACTTTCCCATAGAGTTGTACAGAGCACGCGGTCGTGTTTCCTCACTGCACCTGTCCTCCGTGGGTCTCCTGTGTCATCACCTTGGGTGGTTCCTTGGGGTCCCAGCGATTCTACGTGCTCTAGGCACTGTGTCTAGTCAAGTCGTAATTGTTATACCACTATTTTAGTATATGGTTCGGTCTCCCCCTGGAGCCCGCTGTGTATTGTGCTACTTGCAACTGTTCTATTGATCCAGTATTGTGTGCTTTGTGTTCTATCCTCGTGTAGAGGGTAGTAGAGAGTGTTATATTTAAAAAAAAAAAATGTTTAAACTATTTTTATTGAAACAAGCAGCAGTGTAAACATTATACAATTATTTCGCGCAGCTTGGCACAGAAATTCCAGCAGTGTCTCACAACATTCCCAGGTTATATTAAAAAATACATTTGGCCGCTGTCTACCGCACTCAACTCCTCCGCTGTAGTCAACACATGAAACTCGGGCAAGGGTCTGGGAAGCTCCACATCTTCCTTCACGCTATAGCACTCTATTCTCGGCCGCTCAGTGTGGGGGCCACCAAAGTCTCACCCAGTCTGTCCAGCAGCGTACGTCTCTCCCTTGTTAATTCCACCGTGGGGGAGATACAAATGTCTCCCCTGTGTGTGTTCCACTTTCCCCATCTGCGGTCCCACTTCCGGGGGCATCCCCTCCCTCTGAACACTGTTTTTTCCGCAATCATGGCAAAGTCCATGTCCTTCGCCCAGTCCCTTACTCGTGGCGTCGTGTCCGTCCCCCACAGTCGGGCAATGTTCCTTTTAGCGATCATCCAACCCATCGTAGCCCACGACTGCTCCGATTGTGTAAGATCGGTGGCCTCCCAAATATTAAGCAGGCACAGCCCTGGGGATGATTCTAAGGGTTTGTCACACGTCCTAGCCAGTTGTCGAGTGACGTCCTTCCAATATTGTTGTATGTGAGGGCAGTCCCAGAGAATATGTGTGAATGTTCCAGTCTGGTTACACCGCCTGAGACACAGTGGGTCAGGCCTCCTACCCAACCGAAATAGCAACTTGGCGTCAAAGTAGACCCTATGGAGGACCTTAAGCTGGATCAGCCGGAGTCTCATCGGAATCGCCACCTCTCGGGGGGACGTCAATGCGTCCCTCCAGTCGTCGTCCTCCATCTCCCCCAAGTCAGCTTCCCAGCTCGCCCGCAATTTCAGCATTGGGTCAACCCTGTTATACACTAACTTCTTGTAAGTGAGGGAGATAGCTTTGCGGTCCATTGGGTCTAACAATAGGCGGTCCTCCAATGGGGAGGCATCCGGAAGTGGGGCATCCTTCGGAAGGACCGAGTCAATGGCGTGGCTAATTTGGAGATAGCGAAATGTCTCCGAGGAGGCCAGCTGATACTGTGACTGGAGGTCAGCAAATGTGGCTTTCTTCCCCTTCACCCACATGTCCCCCACAGTAGAGATCCCTATCGCGTCCCACTTATCAAAGCCGGGGCAGGTACTGAGGCGACCCAAAATGTCCGGTTCCCACAAGGGGGTTGCCTTCGTCAGGCGCCCATGCCACCCCATCCTGCGCTGGATTCCATGCCACACTTCTACCGTTCGGGCCGTAGGGCCCGTTAATCGCAACTGCTTACGGGTGACATATAGCGCCCTATTATATCACCCCTTCCCCATGAGCCAATGATCCATGCGAAAACTAGGGTCATCATGAGAGCCAAACACCCATCTGTTAACGGCCGTCAACTGCAATGCCTGGTAGTAGAGGCGCATATCTGGCAATCCTATCCCCCCATCATACCATCCCATGGTTAGTTTGTTTAGAGCTATTCTCGGCGGACGGCCCTCCCACAGCAATCCCCGCACCGCCTCCTCTATTTGCTTAAAATAGGCATCTGGAACAGGATTAGGAGCACTCTGCAGAGCATAGAGGAAGCGCGGTAGGGCAAGCATTTTAAACAGGGATGCCCGAGGAGAGTAAGGGGCAACGATCGCCAATGTGTGACGTCCGACCTCAGTCGCTGTAGAGGTGCCAGTAGATTTCTTTCGTGAAAGAGTGCAGCATCTAGGGTTATGAAAATACCCAGATAGCGAAAGTCCTGTCGTGCCACCGGGATCTCGTAGCCTCGAGGACTATCCGGGGGTTCTCCCCAGAGAGAATACATTTGTGACTTGGCCCAATTTATCTGGTATCCCGAGTGCAAACCAAAAATGTGGAAAATATGTAACACCCGTCGCAGCGACCGCCCCGGAGAAGCAAGATATAACAAGATATTGTCCGCGTAGAGCGATATTCGGTCCTCATGGCTACTCGACCATCTGAGGCCTCTAATGCCCGGGTCTCCCCGAATCCAAACTGCCAGCGGCTCCAGAACCATGGCAAACAGGAGCGGTGACAGCGGGCAGCCCTGTCTTGTGCCCCGGCAAAGGGGAAAGGGGGCGGAACAATGATTATTGACCGTGACATGCGCCGTAGGCTGCGTATACAGCAGCCTGATCCACCCGATCAGTTTGGGTCCGAACCCCATTCGAGCCAGGACGGCCAGCAAATACTCCCATTCTATAGTGTCGAATGCCATTGTGGCATCCAATGACAACAAGATCGCCTCTTCCTCTAGGGTGGCCGCTCTCCCCAGTGCTCCATGTACCCGTCTTAAGTTTCGAGCTGTATTTCTACCAGGCATAAAGCCTGATTGATCTGGATGGATCAGATCCCTAAGATACGGGAGCAGTCGATTGGCCAGGAGTTTAGCCAGGATTTTTGCTTCCACCGTAAGCAATGAAATTGGACGGTACGATTTGCAATCCTCCGCTGGTTTTCCAGGCTTATGAATAACCACAATGGCCGCTGTATGGATATCTGCTGGGAGAAGCCCAGATTCATAACATTCCTTATATAAATTCAGCAAGTGGGGCGCCAGCTTCACTGCCATTGGTTTGAAAAGTTCGATGGGAAGGCCATTCGGACCCATTGCCTTACCGGACCGCACATCCTTTATTGCCCTTAGGACTTCGGTTACAGAGATGTCCACCTCCAATGTCTCTCTGTCCTGCTGAGAAATGGACACTACCTCTATTGTGGCCAGGAGATCTGCCGCCATTGAGGCCTGCGACTCCGGCGGCCGTCTGTACACGTCCTCATAGTAAGCCGCAAAGGCATCCGCTATTCCCTGAGGGTCAGACCTTAATACTCCATCTGGGCCCTTCACCGTCCGCACCCACCTCGCCGCCTGCTCTTTGCGCTCCAACCATGCCAATAGTTTACCAGTACGCTCTCCATGTTCGTAAATCCGGTGCCGCGTAGCCAAAGAGCGCCTAGTGGCATCTTCCAGTAGAAGCTGTTTATAATCCTGTCTTTTCATTTGAAGTCTATGGTGATCTTCGGGTTCGGGGGCCCTCGAGAGCGCCCCCTCCAGCTGCAAGATATCAGCTTCCAACTCAGCCACTCTGCGGTTGCGCTCAGTTCTGTGACCCACCATCAGAGACAGTGCCCTGCCCTTGATCACCGCCCCGTAAGCCCCCCACAGTATCACTGCCGACTTAACCGAACCCACATTTTCCTCCAGATAATAGTCTGTATCTTGCCTCAGCTGGTCTTTAATATGAGGGATCCGCAAAGCCCACGGCTGTATCATAATGGGGCCGGGACGCCCAATGCGCAGTGTACCAAACACCGCCACTACCGGGGAGTGGTCCGATATTCCACGTGCCAAGCTGGTTGAGTCAGTAAATGCGTTTATGTCCTGGGCTAGAGTAAACAGATAGTCGATACGAGACTGGCTACCATGCACTCCAGACTGGAACGTGAAATGCGTGTGGTGTGGGTGTGCCCATCTCCATATGTCTACCAACCCAAGGGCGTTGGTAAATTCCCTGAGTTGTGTACCCTGCGCCGGGTCCTGTCTGGGTGGTAATCGGTCGCGCAGGCCTTCCATTGTCAGGTTAAAGTCACCCCCCAATATTAACGATCCCATGGGTAAATCCAATATCAGCGCCCCGAGATCCTTCAAAGTTAACCGCTGCAATCCCGGTGGGGCATACACTGTGACCACATTTAGGACCCTTCCCTCCCATGTTCCTGTACATGCTGCGAATCTACCCAGTGCATCTGTCAAGGAGTTTTGTACCACATAGGGGCAGCCTTTACGTAAGAGAATCCCCACCCCTCTAGAACCCGTAGTGAAACCCGAATGCACCACCATGCGATACCCCTTCCTGTTCAGGGCCATGCACGAGTTTCCTATTAGGTGAGTCTCCTGTAGCAGTATTAGATCAAGCATCTGTCGGTGAATATATTGTAGGACTATGCTCCTCTTAATTTTGTCCCCCAGACCATTAACGTTCCAGGTGGACACTCTAAGTCCCTGGGTAAGCGTCATCCGAGCCAGTCCATTGAGTAACAGTTTTACCGGATAAGTTCTCCCCACCTCTCACCCCCGGGTCACCGGACTGCGTGCTGTCCAGACAGCCAGTTTGCCTCGCTATGTCGTGGAACACCCTGCCAACAGAGAAGACTTTAATGTCATGTGGTGTGCCCATGGACCAAACTTCAACCCTTGCTGCTGCGAACAACCCACGAACCCCCCCTCCCAACAGAACAACCCTATCCCCCCCTCCTCCCCATGCAATACCCCCCCTCCCTGCCTCCCTGCACAACGGGACTAGAACCACCCGCCACCCCCAACATGCAGAGTGCCTGTCGCCCACCCTTAACTTCAGGGAACGTGAGCTACCCCACTCCCACCTACTACTGATTACAATGCACATACTCCCCTCCCCCCCGGCTCCACCCCCCCGAACTCAAACTCTAAACTCTAGCCCGCTGGGGCTATCAGTGAACTGTACGGCCCATTATATCAAGGAATCCTTCGCATCTACAGGCCCATCCTCCCCAAGCAGTGTAAAATGTTCAATGGCAAGGGGTTGAGCACTCGTGTCCTGTCAATGGAGCACCCCTAGGGGTGTCAGGCCTATCCAGCCATTCGAGCCCCCTGCACGATCTAACGCCACGGACCCCGCTGCCCACGACATCATCCCTGGCACACAATTATATGAGAACAGTACATTGCGCCGTGGTCCTGCAGTGCACATCAGGGTCTCCCTGTCCGAAGCGTGCCCTCCTCACCTTACCAGGCCCCGAAGTCAGCTCCCCCCTGTGTGATCCCTGGAGAGAGTGTTATATTAATAAATACATATTTTTATATAACTACTGTGTGGGTCTCCTTCATTTAGTCATTCAGGAGGTGATATTCTGGTAAAACAAGCTGCTTTACTTTCCTTCAAGATTAAGCCTGAAGGCTGCTCTTCATAGCTACCACTAGGATAGCTTTCATAAAAGTTATCTTTGACCTCATACATCATAAGGGTCGTGTGGATTGGCACAAGGTGCCCACTTTAACTAGTGGACAGCATATACCAAGCCACCTTCTCACAAGGCCACTGAAGAACATCTTATCGCCTCCCTCAGCACAATTCCACTGCCGACATCCACAGATGCCAACACCTCAGCACGTAACCTCCACCTATGGATCTCCAACTGCTCCGACACTCTGGGGCCCTGCAAGAAAGACCCCGGCAAGGAACACTCCAAGAAAGCCAGCTGGTTTAGTCCCGCCTTTCATGAGTCCAGACACACCTATAGACAGCTTGAGAAGAGATAGAGAAACAACAAAACCCCGGAAACCCACGCAGACTTCAAAGCCACCATCACAGCACAACACATCCTTCTCAAAACTACAAAGAAAATGGCCCTTCAAGACAGAATCAATGCCAACGCATACAACAGCAAAGAACTCTTCTCCATTGTCAAGGAGTTTGCCAGACCCAACAGCGAGATCACAGATGTCCCACCCTCCCAAGACCTCTGCAACAAACTTGGCACCTTTTTGCACCAGAAGATCAAGCAGATCTACGTCGGCTTCGACACTCAAGACCCTCCCACCGTGCCTGCCACCACCGCACCCAATGATGCCGCCCCCCCACAGATCCTGCTCAACTGGACCATGCTCACCACGTACAACACTCTCAAGGCTATGAAGAGCATCCATTCCGGAACCCCCTCGGTCCCCTGCCCGCACCATATCTTCCACAGAGCTGCCACCTCCATCGTCCCGAGCTACGCCGCAACTGCTCCATCGAAACCGGCACCTTCTCCGATGACTGGAAACACGCCAAGATCAATCCTCTGCTAGAGAAGCCATCGGCCGACCGACAAACCTCAAGAAGTTCAAACCAATCTCCCTGCTCCCCTTCCCAGCCAAGGTCATCAAGAAGGCCATCAACGCCCAACTATCCTAGTTCATCGAAGCCAACCACGTCCTGGACATCTCCAATCCGACTTCCGAAGCAACCACAGCACCAAGACCGCCCTCCTGGCCGCCACCAACGATATCCGCTCCCTCCTCGACCGGGGAAAAACGGCAGCCCTCGTCCTCTTGGACCTCTCGGCCGCCTTCAGCACAGTCTCCCACCGCACCCAAGGCATGAGACTCCATGACGGCGGCATCCGCGACAAAGCCCTGGACTGGATTTGCTCCTTCCTCACTGGTTGAACACAGTGAGTCAGACTATCACCGTTCCTCTCAGAACCCATAGAGATCAGCTGCGGAGTGCCCCATGGCTCCTCCCTAAGCCCCATCCTTTTCAGTGTCTACATGGCCCCACTCGCAGCCATCGTCAGGAACCACGGACTCATCATAGTATCCTACGCCGATGACACCCAGCTGATCCTCTCCCTCACTAATGAACCTACAGCCGCCAGAAACAACTTCCCCAATGGGATGAAGGCCGTCGCCACCTGGATGAGAGACAGCTGCCTTAAACTCAACTCGGACAAGACCAAAGTCCTCACCCTGGGACCAACCCCCCTCAGCTTGGGACGACTCCTGGTGGTCCGACGCACTAGGAACACCCCTAACACCCACGGACCATGCACGAAACCTCAGCATCATATTGGACTCCTCGCTCATAATGAACCGCCAGATCAACGCCGTCTCCTCATCATTCTTCCACGCGCTTCGCCTTCTTCGAAAGACCTTCAGATGGATTCTCTCTGAATCAAGAAAGACGATCACCCACACACTCATCAGCAGCAGACTCTACTACGGCAACGCACTCTCCACTGGCGTCACCCAGAAACTACTCAGGAAACTACAGAACGTTCAAAACACCGCAGCCAGACTGGTCCTCAGAATCCCCTGCCGCAGCCTCATCATCGAACACCTGCGATAACTCCACTGGCTCCCAGTCAACAAAAGAGTCACTTTCAAACTCCTCACTCACGCCTACAAAGCCCTCCACAACGCAGGACCAGCATATCTGAACCACCGCCTCTCATTCCGCGTACCAATCAGACACCTCTGCTCCACCCAACTAGCCCTGGCCACCGTCCCACGGATCTGCAAGACCAGGACCGGAGGAAGATCCTTCTACCTCACCACCAAAACCTGGAACATCCTGCCTCTCCACCTCAGGCAAGCCCCGTTGCTGACCCAATTCAGGAAGGATCTCAAGACCTGACTGTAAGACTGAACCCCAGCACCCAGACGGATCAATAGCCCCCACCCTCCTCAGCGGCTTGAGACCCTCACGGGTGAGTAGTTGCGCTATATAAATCTTGATTAATTGATTGATTGACCCTGGCATTTGGGTATATTACCGGGGTGGTATTAAATGCCATTATCTTAAATTCAAGCACTAAGCTACTGGATTGAGCTTTGCATTACATAGGATGTATAGTCAGTTACCCAGCCAATCTGCCCAAAACATCATCGCTAAATTTCTTCCTGCTCTGACTTATACGCATGAGATGTTCCCCAGGAATATTTTTGAATTGGCTAGACCTTGTACAAAGCTCCATGTTTAGGTCATTATTTGTATTAACACTTTCCTTGAGGCAGTGACAGATCCTACTGTACTTTGGCTTACTCAAGCAATCCTTTGTTAAATTTTGTTTCAGGTCCACAGCTGCACCTTGTAACCCAGATCTGAAGCAGTATTGAACAAAAGGATGTCCGGTAATTGTTATCTTTGTGGTAGGTGGAAGGAATATCCACTTCACATACTGTGTTTGTGTCACTGCCTCGTTAAGGGATAACGCATATTGTTAAAAACATACTTTATGTCTGCCAAGGTCTATATTCTTAATTCATCAATTGATGCTTCCTTAAACGCTTACATGCATGAGTCCAGGTCATTGTCCCAACTTTTGGCGAGGGCATATATTCGAATTACATTGTACCCAACCCTGTTCTAGAATTAATACTAAAAGTAAGTATAGAAACCTAGGCACATCAAAAATATAGGGCAGGCGCATAATTTTAAAACCGCCTTCGGGAGTGGCGACAGGGGTAAACAATCATCATGATGTCTATTTTTTTTTTTTAAATCACGCAATTTTTACTACAGATTCTTTGACCAGTTTTCTAACCAAAAGTTAAACAATGCCCTAGTATCCAGTCAAGTTCTGTGGGAGAGTTACACATACTTTAGATCTGACTGTATTTTTTGACAAGACCTGAACCATAGTGGGTTCATTTCCCCCACCCCCAAATCTTAATAATTGTGTGAGGGTTTTAACAAAAAAGAAATACAGCGATAGTTCTTCACATGTATGAGGTTTGTGGATACTAATGGGCATCGCAACTTCCTTTTTAAAATCCTCAATATAGTCAAAATAAACAAAATTCTTACTTGTCTATCTGCATTGAATGCCGGAACTTTCATTCAATTTGTAACAGCATAAGCAGTCAAACCAGTATTAACCATCAGCATCAGATGTGGACCACCAGCCTTTTGAAGTGGATCCGGAGCTAGCAGTCCTGTAGTTTGCAAAAATGTTCCGTTGGGAAAATGTTTTTCCCCAAAAATCCTTGCAGTATACATTTAAAAAAAAAAACTTTATTTATCTTTTACAGTAATATGACATGCATCTCAAATTGGCTTTACATTGGACATTTCGTACGGTAAACTATACATAAAAGCTAGTTGCATCTGTAGACAGTGACATCATATCCTACTAGGCATTTATGTAATGAGGATAATCAAAAAATGCATCTTCTAGTCCAAATCCGGGTGAGAACCATTGTTATATTGCCCCTTTCCTTCCATCTCTTTGCGCCACCCTCTTCTCCCTAGCTAAAGTGTACCTGTTGGATCCCACACTGTAGCGTCCCTCTCCGATCTTTATTGCATTGTTCTGGTGTGTGATTTACCCTATGCCAGTAGCTTCCAATGTTGTGATCTCCTCCCTATCTGTGTCTTTCCGTATTAAATACTGTTGGTAGAGACCCCATATATTCTTAGGTCTACATCTTACTGGTAGCAGAGCGTTGTAGTTATCTGATTGCGCGCAGCAGTATGCTAGGTCTATGTGCCAGTCCTGTAGAGTGGGTATTGGGCCCTGCATCCAGCGCATGGCTATCCTCCGCTTTGCCAGAAGAATACCAATTGCTGCTAGCTTCCTACCTGGTTTTGGAACATCTTTGTCATATCCCAACAGTGCGACCATCGCGGATTCGGGCATCTGCTCTCCCAGCATATCGCTTAATGCTGCAAATATTTCTCCCCAGTATGCTCTTACTCCAGGACAATCCCACGCCAAGTGCATAAAGTCGGCATTATCTTCCCCGCAGCGTGGACATCCGCTGTCTTCTCTCACGCCATATCTATGCATCCTAGCAGGGGTATAATACGTTCTATGTAAGTACTTGTAATGAATGAATCTATGCCTGCCATTTTGTGATATGGTCTTGGTGCGCGTAGCATTATGCCCATTGTGCTTCTGTGACCTCTGTGCCTAACTCGTCTATCCATTCTTGCTGTACTTTGCATAATGCTAGATTGGAGCGTGGTCGGGAGAGTGCGTATAAGACAGTTATCCCTCGCTGGGGAGATCCAGCACGGATCAAATGTGTCAGTGAGGATAGTTCTTGTGGCTCCTCCATATCCTCCCCTATTAAGGTGCGCATTTCCTGTCTCAGCCTGTGATATTGGTATTTATCCAGCATCGTTAAGTGTGGTATTTGCGCTTGCGCTTGTTCCCACATCTTCAATACCCCTCCCTGAAAGAGGTCTGCCATGCATTCAATATGTAGGGAGCTAAGTGTCCTAAAGACTGCTTTATCCTTACTTAATGTGAGCCATGCACACCACTCCACGAGCAGTTTAGGAGAGTAGAGTAAAGATATGTGTTGTGTGTCTGCTATCCGGCTCAGTTGGGACTTCGCACAACCGACGGGATCTATTATATGGAATCTGCGTTGTGTTTTGTGCATCCAATACACAGGTAGCGGAATGGGGGCTGCCTCAACTTTTTCAATATACAATTAGGGTAGAGTGGCAGGGCCATGTATCCAGTAATGTGTGTGCAGTAGCTGCGCTGCTCTATAGCATGTCTCTAGATCTGGCGCATTGAGCCCTCCCTCTGCATAAGGTTTAGTCAGTGTTTCCCATTTTATTCGAGGTTGCTTTCCCGCCCAGGCCAGGCGTGTCATTTGAGTATTCAGTGTGCGGAAAAAGGACCTGGTAAGCTCTATTGGGATATTTGCAAACAAAAAGAGAAATCTGGAGAGGACTATCATTTTCATGATTGCAATACGGCCTAGCAATGATGGGGGGAGTTTGATCCATTTATCTACTGCCTCAGTGAGTCTTTGTACCGCTCGTCCATAGTTCTCTCTCATGACCACCTCTGGGTCAGTATGTATTTTAATACAATATATCCTATAAAGAAGGCAGTGAGGGCCCGCACGTGTGCGCACTGGTGAATATTCCAGGTGATTAGTCAGTAATCCCGTATTTGTTAAACGCTCAACTCCCCATCGTCCACCGCTGCTAGGCCACAGTCCTCATATAATCATCCGCTCATGGAAAAGAGCGTTTTGTCGTTATCTGGTGTGATCAATCAATTATTGCATTCTATAATAATCAAGTCCGTAGGCAAGCTTCCCTTGTGCAAAACATTCCGTGCTTTATTTATAAACATATATTTTTTTCAAAAAAACTCGATCCAAGAACATAAATTAAATCAGCCTACGCGTTTCGTCCACACTTGGACGTCATCAGGGCTCAATATTTCACTGTGTCACAGCGGGATTTATCGGACCGGCTGCGGCGCTGTCGTACAGAATGGAGAAACACTATTAAAGAGAAATAATCCCCCATGAATGGGATGAGAAAAAGAATTGAGGAATATCTTTGAGGGAAGAATTGACAAAACACAAATATTGAGCCCTGATGACGTCCAAGTGTGGACGAAACGCTTAGGCTGATTTAATTTATGTTCTTGGATCGAGTTTTTTTGAAAAAAATATATGTTTATAAATAAAGCACAGAACTTTTTGCACAAAGGAAGCTTGCCTACGGACTTCATTATTATAGAATGCAATAATTGGCTGATCACACCAGATAACGACAAAACGCTCCTTTCCATGAGCGGATGTATTTTAATACCCAAGTATCTCACTGGTTCGGTGGTCCATTCTATGGGGTATTCCGTGTTAGTGGGGATTGTGCTAGGGTTGAGTGGAGTGATCATTGATTTATGCCAATTTATACGCAGACCGGAATGTTGCCCAAATCTCTCAACCTCTTGCAGCAATCGACTAATGTTATGCTCAGGGTTACGTATGTATAACAACATGTCATCAGTATATGCTGATATAATCAAATTATAATGTGGAAATCGGATACCCCAGTGAAAGTGATATTCTCGTATTGCACATAGCAGAGGTTCTGCCACCAGTGCATACAGTAAGGGCGAGAGCGGACAGCCCTGACATTGTGCCACTAGTGATATTGATTGGATCAGAAATTTGGCCATTAACCCTCACCCTAGCGGTGGGTTTTGCATATAAGACCTCCACTACCTGCAGGAACACATCTCCCACCCCCACTCTTTTTAGGACTGCATTTAGAAATTTCCACTCAACAGAGTCAAATGCCTTTTCGGCATCCAAAAAAAGCGCTGCAGCTTGAACCTCCGGGTCAGTGTGTGTTATGGCACCAAAAATGGTGTGTATATTACTCGTGAGGGAGCGCCCAGGTACAAAGCCTGTCTGCTCTTGACCAATAATAGCCGGAAGCATCAGGGCTAGTCTGTTGGCAAGGACTTTTGCGAATAGTTTGGTGTCTGTGTTGAGTAGGGACAGGAGCCTATATGAAGCACATTACGATGGGTTTTTACCCAGCTTCAACAAGGTAATTAATGGTAGCGTCCCGCATAGATGGCGGCCTTATGTCGTCCCCAGCCATTTCGGTAAAAAGATTCATTAGGTGTGGTATCAAATGTTTCTGATAAGCTTTATAAAAGGCTACGGTGAGTCCGTCAGAGCCGGGCGCTTTGTCGTTAGCCATGCTTTTTAGAGCTACTGTTAGTTCTGTCGGGCGAAGTGGTGCCATTAATTTTTCCCTATCCGAGTTAGTGAGCCATTTCATTGCTATGTGGGCCAAGTATTCCTCATCAGGCTCATCTGGGCTGGGATTGCGCCAGGTATACAACCCAGAATAGTAGTTGTAGAATACATCGACAATCTCAGACGCATTACTACCTGATTTTGTAGTATGGATTGTAGGTCCATTGTTGACATCTGCTAAGTTAGCATGAGCTTCGCTGCCATGAGGCTGCTTTTGCACACGACACTGCATGCATAGATTTCGCAAGACTCTGTTTGTGCCCTTTCACATGAGAACTGTCTGCTTTTCTCGTTCTCTGCAGTGCTCTGAGGTTTAGTCTGCACACGATGTACAAGGTCGATCAACAATGCCCCTTGTTATTCTGTTCTGGTCAGTCCCTCGCACCTAGACATAACATGACACAGCTGCACTACTGAAAATCGTATGCTTTAATATTGCAAGCTAAACATGTGGTGCAGGCACTTGGAGAGATTCCTTTCCAGAGAGAAGAGCTGTGCTTGTCCTGAGATATAAACCTTTCATCTAGGCCTTGAGGTATGGGGTCTGCTGACAAAGCCCAGATGTCTTCTTTTTTATAATAAACTATTTCTTACCACGGGGAGGGTGGTTAGGTATTGTAGCCCTTTTCCACTGTCTTTATAAAATGATATCCCCGTTTATATTCTATGGAATTGTGACAATGCTGACTATATTGTGTTTATGCATTTTGCTGCTAGTAATGGCACGTGTACAGTACCATAGAGCGCGTTAGTTAAAATAAACATTTTAAACTATACTGTGACTCTGATTACTCGCATTGTGGACAAGTATGAGTGAGTGAGCGAAAGAGTTGTCTGGCTCCCACGATTCCTGAGAGAGTCGGGAGTGTCGTGTTTTGGGTTGTCTAATCATTGGTAGCTTCGCTTTTAGTCGGAGAACGAATGAGACACTATAGCTAGTCGGTTTGGGATTTTGGGTACTAATGTGGTAGGTTGGTACACCCCTATTCACTGAGTTCCCGTTTTCCTGTGCATAGTTCTGTATATGTGCAGAATCCCTGCAACAATTCATCATTTATAAATGTGCTCAATATCAGCATTATTTCTGTTAGGTCTAGTGAGTATTGCCAGGGTGGCGCTGGGTCGTTCCCCTTCTGCGTATACTCTTGCGGTGGCGTACTTCCCTAGATGTTTTACCTCCGTGTCAGCTAGCTCATGAAACTCCTCTATCTTAGCCCTTATTTGTGATAGTGTTGTGGGCTCGGGTTTTACTTGCATTTGCATCTCTAATTCTTTTAGCTCCATTTCCACCTTTTGCAACTGTGTTATGATCGAACATAGCAAGCCAGCATGTTTAGAGATCATTATCCCTCTAATATACACCTTATACGTCTCCCAAATGGTGCACATCTTGGGGACACTGCCCAAGTTAGCACCAAAGAACTCTTCTATAGCTTTCTCAAGCTCGGCATGAAACACTGCATCCAGTAGCGAGTACTGGGGAAACCGCCATTCCCTGACTCTGGGTTTCATATTAGGTATTCTCAGGCGCATGCGTACTGGAGAGTGGTCCGAATAGGTGCTTGGCATTTGCTCAAATTCACTGATGTAAGGTAGCAACTCGCGTGAAGCGAACCAATAGTCGATTCTCGTGTGTGTATTGTGTACTGTCGAATAGTGCGTATATTCCCTACCCATCGGGGAGCGGTGCCTCCACACATCCACCAGGGCCCCTGTTTTGGCAATTTCTGCTTTTGCCCTTGCTGATGGCCGTCTAGGAGGGCCTTTAGATCTGTCCAATTCAGGGCTTTGGACACAGTTGAGGTCACCACCCCAAATTTGGGGTATATGAGAGAACTGCATAGTGTTAGCATATAGCGTATGGTAAAATTGTGGGTCTTTATGATTAGAGCCGTAAATGCCTACCAGGAGTCCGTTGAAAGCACCTTTGTAGCACCTGGCCACCACATACCTCCCACCAGGGTCACATCTTATTACCTGTACTTGAAGGCCCGTATCCTTTCTTACCCATATCAGGACCCCTCTAGAATGTGTGGTAAAATATGATTCGATGCAAATGCCCCTCATATTCCGCTGTGTCAGTACCCCACTTTGTGGGGCCAGGTGGGTTTCCTGCAAGATGGCCACATCGACTTGATGCCTATTCAAATAGGTGACGACCTTCCGAATCTTACGCCTATCGTTCAGCCCTTGCACATTCCACGTCACCAGGTTCAAATTTGTGTCCGTAAATTGCCTATCACCTTTGCCCTGTATGCCTAAGTGTAGTGTCTACTGTCCCATAGCTCTTTAGTAGTGTATAGTTATAGCTTAATTCGCACATCATATTCAACACACTATCTTTCGACAAAAACTGAACAATGTTCCCCACGCCACATCCCCCAACAGATGACATGGCTAACTACAACCATCTTGTGATGCCCACCCCCTCCCTTTTTCCCCTGTTAAAACAACCCCTTAGGTGTGGTATACACTTTGAGGGTGAGTAGGCCTCCTTACGTATCCCTCTGTTGTCATACATCTTACTGTCCATTTGAGACATTACTTCCGAAGGTTACACCTCTAACAATTTTTAACATACAGATTGCCTGCTTGATATATCAGTTCCGTCGCATTAGTAGATTAATCGTATCAATTTGCATGATACGGCCAGCGTAATGCTATCATACAGCCCAAGTAAATACTCCAGGTTTGTGATCTAATGACTTGTTTTAGTACTCGGTTTGTCCTTTTGACATTAATCCAGATTGTCCAGATCGCTGCCATCCTTACCTTCCTCTCCGTTCAGTTCTGTGGGGCTCTCTCTCGCTGCTTTCCTAGTATGTTCATGAAGGGCTCTCTGCAAGGCCTTGTGGTCCGTGTAGATTTTGGGTTTGCCATCCATTGTAACTTTTAACCTGGCGGGGTACAACATTGCATAGTCCATGTTGAGCTCTCGCAGTTTGCGTTTTACTGGGGCTAATTGTCTCCTCGCCTCCTGTACCATGGGGGTAAAGTCTGGGAATATTGATAGTCGAGCCCTCATATTGAAGTTCACGCAGTTCCCTCGCTCTGCGTAGTGCCGCATCTCTGTCCCTGTAATTTAGTAACCTCGCTATCACAGGGCATGGAGCTACTCCCGGTGGAGGTCTAGGGACAAAAGAGCGATGGGCCCTTTCCACTATGAAGACTGTGGAGAAAATGTCACGTCCAAATAATGTCACCAGCAATTGTTCAATTAATATTTCCATGTTGCCCATTGCCGTAGTTTCTGGAAGGCTCGTGATACGTAGGTTGTTGCGCCTTGAACGCTCTTCTAAATCTTCTGATTTATCTCGGATAGACATTAGGAGTTTTTCCATTTGTTTCTGAGCTTTGTCGGTTTCAGTCTGAGCGTCTTCAGCTTCGGATATTCTATGCTCTGCCATGTCTAACCGTTCTGGGTGTTTATCTATGCGCTCCGTCATTCGGTCCATTCGATAGGACAGTGAGTCTATTTTACCATCTATCGTGGTGAGGCTCTTTTGCATTCCAGTAAGAATTTGGCGCAGGTCACCCTCTATACCATCAGGTACAGCGTCTTGCGGTGGTAGGGTATGCTCCTTTTCTTCCTCCCTACTTCTTGTGACTTTACGCTGCTCAAACTGCAGTTTGGATTGCAGCTTATCAGCTTTCCCCATGTTAAATATTGTTATTACTGTCTCTGTTGGGGATTTTTGTTAGTGTAGGGCTGCCTCAGTCTGATCGCCAAGTTTACTGTGTCAGTTCAGTGTGCTTTGCTGTTTATTCAGGTAAATAATTCAATTGGGCGACATCAGCTGCAATGTATTACATTGCGGATAACTGCTGGCTGTACAGGCTTTTAAGAAAGTATGATTCTGTCTGCCTGTCCACAGTAGGCCAAGCTGTATCTTTCCAGCACTTTATCCTTTTAGCTTAAGTAGTTTCCCAATATGCTCCTTAAGTGCGTCCCCAGGCTCTTATTTAACCAGGAAGTCTGTTTGTGCCACAAATGCAGTATCTGCGTGATCGTTAGCAAACACACCGTGTTAATCCCTTAATCTGCTAGCAGCATGTACTCTGGAGTTGCACTCTGTAACAAGTAAGTTCCATGCATAGAGGTGACACAGCAGACGTAGCCGAGTAGTGTCTTTTAAGTTATTTATTTAAGTCCATAACATCAATGGTAACAGCCCCACCAGGAGCAGCCTGCTAGCTGCTCAGCCCATCTTCCAACTGTCAACACTCACACCAGGCACCCAAGCATTCCACTCATGTCCATCACACCAACATTCCACACAGAACACTCACACTGGCTGAGCAGCTAGGAACCAGGTAACAGGGGACATTGTAAACATAACAGGAAGATACTACATTATCTTCTCCCCTTAAAACTGAAAATTACTTAAACCATACTAAAATGAAAGACAACTATACACACAATGTAAAAATGAAGTCAATAGTCTATAACCCAGGGATGAATGGTTAAAACCACACCACGAGAGGGAACACAGACTAAACAAAGGAGGAAAGAAGAATGAAAAGATACACATGAAATATCACCATCCTCCTCCTTTAATAATAAAACAAAAAGAAAGTTCAAAGAACGTTAAGCTCACTGACAAATAGTGAGATCACACCACATGAGAACGCATGTGAAACAATGTGCAGAGAAACACGGTAGAAACAGACTCCGAGAACTCGAACACAGTGACGAGACACATGGGAGTAAAACACCCCTAGAACTCAAACACTATGGGTGGACCGCACCCATGTACGTACTACTTACAAATTGACACAGACTCTATGGGTGGACCACACCCATGTACTTACTCCTTACTATGGGTGGACCGCACCCATGTATGTATTCCTATGTAAGGAACACAACCAAGAAAAAAAAATGTGGAGAAGGGACTATAACCCAACTTGCGACCCCTCATGTAAGGGACCAAACATGCTAAAATGGGACTCCAACCCATAGTGCAGACTGTATATGGGACTGACACCCATTACTAATTACGTAGGTGGGACTAACACCCCCTATAAACTAAGTAGATGGGACTAACACCCATTACTAATTACGTAGGTGGGACTAACACCCCCTATAAACTGAGTAGATGGGACTAACACCCACTACGACAAACAAAAATGTGAAGCACAACGCGACTATCACACACACTAGAAAACCAACGTACAGCACAAAGTGACTAAAACACACTACAACAACAAGTGATGCGCGAGCAGACTTACACACAAACCGACAAAACATGCAGATCAAATGCGCAGTGCAAGACGACTTACACCCATTGAACATGACACCAACACAAGAACCCTGAACAACCAGAACCACCCTCATGTAAGGGGTACAATGTGACTACCACCCACTATAAACCAAATACCACCAAGGTATAAAAATGAATAAAGTGTGGCAACACAAAACTTTACGACTTTGTGATGCAAACTCTTCACGAATACATCTTGTAATGTTTTTAAAACCCATAACTCTCGCCGGTGAGCGACCTCTCACCCGAGTTGTGCTACTCTGGGCACACACGCAGGTACAGTGCAACCCGTGTGAAAACTGTTAATCCATAGTGGACACATGTAAAACTTTAGCAAAACAAAATACAAAAACCAGTAAAGTCTAAAGTTCACAGAATGAGACTTCAGATCAAAAATCACCAAAAACAGGTTAATCAATGGAGTTATAACAAAAAGAATGAAAACGAGTCTGTTCTAAAGACGACAGTCTTGTTGATTGCTCTATACATCACCTCCAGATAACGTGTCCACGTCGCACTTTCTGCAAAAAGTGGTTGGCCAGTTTGAAGGCTGAACACCAACTCGTAGCAGCAGCTGCAGCCAACCTAAAGATGGCGGCATGCTGACAACGTCGCGCCGGATGGTTCCCGGCACGTTTGTGTTGCAATGGGCCCGTCAGCAGCCCAAGGCTTCGAAGAAATCACGACGTCAGCAAAGATCCAAAGAAGGAACACCAGGACTCCTCCCTGACACAAGTAAGAGTGCGCGCGCTGAAAATGACAAGCTCCTTTTTTCAAATTTAAACTCTGCGGACCAACTGCCACATGTCAAGGGGCTGCCAGGGACATAAAAAAAAATCACCAAAATGGTCTTACCCCCTCGGCAAGCCTCACTCGCAAAAATTGGTTTGTGCACAGTTTTGAAATGGCAAAATGGCAGTTTAAACTGCCCACAACAGCGAGGGGACCCAAAGCGGATTTTTTTATTTTATTTTTGACAACACACAATGTATCACCAAAAAAATGTTCAGCTCCGGCAGCAGGTACATGGGCTGAATTCGTCACGTTTGGCTCAACATAACAAATAGCTGAATGTCCATGGAAGTCGAACCGCGGACAGGCTCCATACCAAACACTGTGCAGACAGTGCACTCCGTGTACCTGCAATCAAACGCTGCCAAGTCCACATCAAAAAGCACAAGCTGATTTGCAGTTGAGAATAAATAGCTGCCAATACATGTTGTAGACAAAACGCACCTTGTTCCAAAGTGCAACTCCAAAACTGAATGACCAAAACAATAATCTTGAGTCCAACTTAATGCCAGTCCAACAACCAAGATGTTTGTGAGCAGAGCACGACTTGGCTGGGGCTGTCCGGTGTGAGGGACACTGGTGGGGCTGCGAGGCGTGTTGCTCTTGTTCCTCTTGTTCTTCTTGTTCCTTGTTGCTCCATTTCATACCTCTCTTGTGGATATTTTGTCTTCTGTGTCCACTCTTCCTATGTTGTCTCTTTTGGACCATTTCCTCCGTGAAATGTACTTGCGCTGTCGTGTGGTCATTAGTGAACCTTTACATGTTCCAAGTGCACTCTGCTGCTAATTCATTGTGCTATGCACGCCTGGGTTCGTATCCCATCCTCGTCGCCAAATGTAACAAGTAAGTTCCATGCGTAGAGGTGACACAGCAGACGTAGCTGAGTAGTGTCTTTTAAGTTATTTATTTAAGTCCATAACATCAATGGTTACAGCCCCACCAGGAGCAGCCTGCTAGCTGCTCAGCCCATCTTCCAACTATCAACACTCGCACCAGGCACCCAAGCATTCTACTCATGTCCATCACACCAACATTCCACACAGAACACTCACACTGGCTGAGCAGCTAGGAACCAGGTAACAGGGGACATTGTAAACATAACAGGAAAATACTACACACTCGCTCTCATATGCCCCTCCGATGCTGGTCTGCACTCCCCGGTCTTTGTTTTGCTGTCCCCCAGGTTATTTTTAATTGGGGCTGACGCGCTACTGTCTTCTAGGCGGCCCAATACTGTGTCTCGCCTTCCCGCTCTCGGCCTGTCCAGGCTAGCGCTCACTCACCGCAGCATCACTTGGTTTCAATGCCGGCCTCCGTCTCCGCAGCAATCTGGCACCTGCAACGCTGGTACGGTGTCGCCGCCACACCCGCTATCCGTTTGAAGAGGCCCTACATGTGCGTACTGCTTGTCTGCTTTCCCCCGCCTTACATGGCAGCTCCGCAGCACGCCAATTCAGTGGGATCCAGCCCTGACCTCGGCCCGTCTTCAGGGGATATTTGCGCTTTGGCCCCAGGGCGTACCTCAGATGTCAGATATACTCGGCGCCCAGGCCTTGTACTTTTCCACGTTGCATTGCGCTTGGCCGCACCGCTCGTGACAGCCGCAGGGTCCAATTTTTCCACTCAAAAGCGCCTTGCTGCAAAGCTCATCGTCGGGGTGACAATATGCTCTGTTTTTGCGACGGCGAAACCTTCGGATATGATGGACGCCTTAAGGATATTTTTGGACGGTCATCTGACCTCGCTCAAATGGCGGCCATCTTGATGTCAGGCAAACTCCGCCTCATGCAGTATACATTTATTGGCCCTAAAACAACAAGCGTCAAAATGTGTCATGATTGTCAACAATAGATGTAGGTGACAGACGGTAGGAAGTTTGTCTCTGGTACCAGGGCACCACGCATGCCACAAGGTCCTGCTTTTGCTATGTCAAAATGAACCAAAAATCCATTTGAGACTGCGCCACCAAACTTGCTGAAGCCGAGCTCTGAAAGAAGTCACTAAAGCAGTCCCGAATTCAAGGGTACATTTGTGCACCCTCTCCCGGGACCACTCTCAAGACAGCTCCGCTTCCACATCCAGGAGTTCTGGTAAGCCTTAGAAACACAAAAAAAACAAAATTGAAACATGGTTCTTAGTTGCCCCACAGCTCCCATCACTCGGAGTTGCACACTGCCCTGATTACTTCTAGGCCTTAGATCCACTCTATGGAGCAAACTCCACAAGTGCATCTCCTCTACTTCATTCTTCCTCAGAGGACAGCCATGGCAGATGAGATCTGTCTAAAGGAGAGTTCAGCAGTAAACTTTATGACCCCACCGAATCCCTCTGCATACTCCCTGAAGAAGTTCAAACTTTGTTGACCAAGGGAGCAATAGAGAGGGTTCCAACATCTTAGAGCGGTACCTGTTATTCCTGTGTTATCTGGTCCTGAAAAAGGGGATCACTGACACAATATTGTGGTAAACAATATTGTTGACAAAAATATTGTGTCAAAAATATCGTTTACCACAATATCGTGTTTCTACACTTATAATGGTAAGTACGTTAATATCGGAAAAAATATAGTTGACACTAATAGTCCAAAAATTGACAAAAATATCTTTTGTAAAAAAAAATTATTTTAAATATAGACGTTAAGGGGGGGCGAGGCTTGAAGAGCCAACATGGCGGATGCAGCCTAGTGAGGCTCCGGCCGTCCAAGCCACTAATCTCCGCAATAAATCCGGACCCCAGCAACACAATCCAACATCGCTGATTGCGAGGAACTGGTCGTGTTGCAGCAGAAGCGGCGATGGGGATCCGGAGATTCGATTGAGTGTATACGCGGCCGCGGCATTGCGGCCTGGCCCATGCTGCCGTCGGCCTGCAGACTCTGCGGCGTCGGCGTGCTGGATAGCAGAGTCCGCAACAAAAAACAAAAAACAAAAAGCCGGCCGAGGACGTGGCCACAGGTGAGGAAGCGCCACCGTAGACTGGGCTGGCGAGGCCTAGTTTTGCGGTGGCCGCCCGTGGCCCCGGTTATCCTAAGACTGGCGTGACAAGGTAAGCTGCGGCGCCTGCGGGCCCGAGACCGTGTTGTGGCGCCCCGTGGGCCCCTGTGATCTGGCTGTAATCCCCTGTGTGCTCCTGAGAGCCCAGGATGAGGACGGGGGGACCTGGCCAGGGCCGACCTGGGAGCTGGCGAGGGCCCGGGTCGGGCTGCTCCCTGACACCCTGTCACTACATCGTGCATGGAACCGGGGATATACATGACCCCACATTGAAAAGGAGCACACGTCTGGCGGCCCAGAGCCCCCGCATCCCTGGGCGCCCACGTGGAGGACGCCTGGGATTCATAGGTGTGGGAGTCTTGGAGCCCCCAGGTGGTTGGCGGGCTCCCTTCGGGGACCCAGTAGGCGCCCAGAAACAGAGGGCCCGACTGCCTGGTGCGCTGGTACAAAGAGCGCCCGGAGATTGAGGACATGGCTGGGAACACGGGGCCCTGCGGCTGCGTAGGCCTGAGTGGAACACGCCTAGAAGTGGTGGGCGTCACACATAGCATTAACCCCCTTGGTGCCTGGTGGGCCCCCTGCAGAATGTGGGTGGAAACCAGCAGAGAAGATTACGACCACTAGCCACATAGTAGGAGTATTAGAGTGGTGAGCCACAGAGTACAGCCAAGTAAACCAATCAATCAATCAGGGAATTGTAAGCACGCTACTCACCCGTGAGGGTCTCAAGGCGCTGAGGGGGGGTCCACAGATCTGTTTAGCTGAAGAGCCAGGTCTTCAGGGTCTTCCTGAAGGTGTTCAGGGAGGGGGCGCGTCTGATGTCTGCCGGTAGCTCGTTCCAGGTCTTGGCTGCAATGTGAGAGAAGGATCTTCCGCCTGCTCTGGCTCTGTGGATGCACGGGGTTTCGGCCAGTGCGAGGTTGGAAGATCGGAGGTTTCTTTTGGGTACGTGGAAGTTGATTCTGTCGTTGAGGTATTTGGGTCCGTTGTTGTGTAGGCATTTGTAGGCGTGAGTGAGGATTTTGAAAGTGACTCTTTTCTCCACGGGGAGCGAGTGGAGACTTCATAGGTGTTGGCTGATGTGTTCGTGTCGGGGGATGCCGAGGACGAGTCTGGCGGCGGTGTTCTGTACTGTCTGGAGTTTGCAGAGTAGGGACTTGTTGATGCCGGCGTAGAGTGCGTTTCCATAGTCCAGTCTGCTGGTGATGAGTGCGTGGGTGACTGTCTTCCTTGACTCAGGGGGGATCCACTTGAAGGTCTTGCGGAAGATGCGGAGGGTGTTGAAGCAGCTGGAGGTGACGGCGTTGACCTGTCGGTTCATGGAGAGTGATGAGTCGAGTACGATGCCGAGGTTCTTGGCGTGGTCTGAGGGGGTAGGTGGGCTTCCAAGGGCGGTCGGCCACCAGGTGCTGTCCCATGCAGAAGGGGTGGTGACGAGGACTTCTGTCTTCTCGGCATTGAGCTTCAGGCAGCTGTTGGTCATCCAGACTGCGACATCTTGCATTCCTTTCTGGAAGTTGAGTTTGGCAGTGGTGGGGTCTTTGGTGAGGGAGAGGATGAGCTGGGTGTCGTCGGCGTAGGATACGATGTTGAGGCCGTGTTGTCGGACGATGGCTGCGAGGGGGGCCATGTAAATGTTGAAGAGGGTGGGGCTCAGTGATGAACCCTGTGGGACTCCGCAGGTGATTTTCGTGGGGTCGGAGAGGAAGGGTGGGAGTCTGATCCTTTGGCTTCTTCCGGTGAGGAATGATCGGATCCAGTCCAGGGCTGTTGTATGCCTGCGTCGTGTAGACTGACAACTAGTGTGCGATGGGAGACGGTGTCGAAGGCCGCTGATAGGTCGAGTAGGATGAGGGCTGCGGAGTGGCCTTGGTCCAGGAGGGTGCGGATGTCGTCTGTGGCAGCGAGTAGGGCGGTCTCTGTGCTGTGGTTGCTTCGGAATCCGGATTGGGACGGGTCGAGGATGGCGTTCTCTTCAATGAATCGTGTCAGTTTCCTGTTGACTGTTTTCTCTGCAACTTTGGCTGTGAAGGGGAGGAGCGAGATGGGCCGATAGTTCTTGAGGTCGGTGGGGTCAGCCGTGGGCTTCTTGAGCAGGGGTCTGACTTCTGCGCGCTTCCAGTCGTCTGGGAAGGTGCCTGTTTTGAAGGTGGTGTTAATGGTGCGTTGTAGTTTGGGTGCGATGGTGGCCACGGCTCTGTGGTAGATGTGAGGGGGGCAGGGGTCGGTGGGGGCCCCCGAGTGGATGCTTTTCATGGTCGAGGCGGTGTCTTCAGCCGTGATCGGTGTCCAGTTGGACATGGTGGGCTGGCTGGTGTTTCTGGGGGGCGGGGGGCCGTCTGTGGCGCCTTGTGGATGGTCGATGAAGTTCTCATAGAGGTTTTTGATCTTGAGGTGGAAATAGGTTCCAAGCTTGTCGCAGAGGTCTTGGGATGGGGTGATTTCAGTAAACGACCTGGGCACCTAATATACACCTAGTGGAGACGGCTATCCCCTCATCACAAGGCCATATCCCGTAGGGGTTGTGGCCCCAGAACCTGAGCAAAGTGGACTTACCGGGGCAGCTAGCGGGTCGGGGGTCCGGCGAGTCCGATTCCTTTAGGGGGTCCACTTGGCCGGCCTCCTAGGGTTGCGGAAGCGGCCAAGCTAGGCTTGGTGCAGCTTGTGGTCCGGGTTGCTGGATTCCGTGAGGCCCAGCCTATGACACTGCTCTGGGTCCAACGGGGCGTTTTGGAGGAACTGCCACCGGACGCCACAAGATCTGCTGCCCTGTGGTGAGGGCCAACGCAGGTGAGGACACATTGCTGTCTGAAAGTGGGGACTCTCCGCATTATCATTCCTCTCTCTCCCCCGTGCCCTATCATCCAACATGGGCAAGGACAAACAGGCGGGCCCTGGCCCCAAACAGAGTACCTTAGATCAATTCACTACTGCCCCCGGTGACTCAGGCAGAGAAGATGCCGGCGGTCCGATCCCCAACAATGCGACATTGCTGGCGACAATCACCCAATCACGAGATGCCCTGGACACGAAGATCAGAGCCATGGGGTCCGAGGTCTCATTCTTGCACCAAGACCTCCGCAAGGCAGTTGATCGCATCACAGAAGCAGAAACCCTTGTCCCAACCGTAGAGGACACCGTGGCTTCCCTACAAAAAAAGGTGAATAAGCTGACGGTTGTTGCGCCGGAACTGGCGTCCCGTGTTGAAGATGCGGAGGGCCGATCTTGGCGTAGTAACTTGCGCTTTGTTGGCTTCCCTGAGAGATGTGAGGGCTCCTCAATGGACAGCTTTCTCACAAAATGGTTGAGGATCCTACTGCCGGGGGGATTCCCTGTCTTCCTGCTTTGGGGTGGAGAGAGCCCATCGGGCGCTGACGAAGAAGCCCCCCCCTGGTGAACGCCCGCGAATGGTGATCACTAAACGGCTAAACTATGCCGACCACAACGCCATCCTCCCGTTTGCAAGAACCCACAAGGACCAGCTGCTCTTTGACTCACAAGCCATAATGATTTTCCCGGACTACACTAGACTCGTACAGCAACAGTGTCAGTCCTTCATGGCTGCCAAGTGTAGGCTTCAGTAACTTAAAATATCCTATATGTTGCTCTATCCCGCTCGGATGAGGGTCACATACAACTCGAAATCATACTTCTTTGATTCCCCTGAGGCTATTTTTTACTGGGGCGGATGAAACAATGCACCTCAAACCACACACCCCACCGCCGATTGAATCGGACTCCTGGCAAGGATCACAGAGGAATAGGCCAAAGAGAGGTAACTCTAAGAGGAGGCAAAGGTCCAGATCCAAATGGCGATCCCAGACTCAGGATGACATGACATAACACCAACAGACTGCCGCCGCCTTTCGGGCCTGTGGCCCTGACAGATAGCACCATCTTATTCCCTTGATGCAGAACCGCTCGGAGAACTTATCTGGCTTGGGGCCACCTACAGAACTGCTATGCCCCTAAATTGTCATGTTTAATTGTTTTTGGATGTTTGGGTATGTTTGGTAGAGTTCCCTGGGCTCCCCCTGTTTGGGCCCCGGCTGCTTCTCTGCCGCGACAGGTACTCCTTATTTATGGAAGTATAGGGGTGGGGGGGTTTGGGGGGGAGTTCCATTATATCACGTTAATTTTGTTGTAGACACCAAACACGCGCTGTGACCACATCACACCTCCACAACCGTAACCGAGATCGAAATTTGCACTGGCGACAGATGACTCTATACACCCATAGTCCCCAACTGGGGGAGTTAAACATAGTATCCTGGAATGTAAGGGGTTACACAATAAGATCAAGAGGGGTGCTGTACTCCGACAGGCCAAACGCTGCGTAGCCGGCGTCCTCCTGTTACAGGAGACCACGCTTCTAGGCAACAAAACTCCATGCCTCAATAGATTCGGATATACCACAGTATACCATTCTGGGTTTACACGGAGCTCTCGGGGCACGGCAATTCTGGTGTATTGGCAGGTCCCATTTACCATTCCTAAACAGTGGTCGGACCCCGGGGGTCGCTACACCATTATCACAGGCACATTGTACGGTGAATGTTTAACCATAGTCAGTGTCTATGCCCCGCCCCCCCAAGGACAATCCTTCTCAGACAGAGTTTCACAGGTGTGGGGGGAGCTCCCAGAGGGTCTGATAGTACTGGGTGGAGATTGGAACGACGTTATGACACCTCAAGACCTTTGGCGGCGGCCAGGGCCGAATCCCATACAAGCAAATCCAAGCTTTAGCTACTACATTGGAGTGGTCGGATGCGTGGCGCGCCCATCACCCCTCTGAGAAAGGTTTTACATACATATCGGCAGTACACGGCACGCTATCATGACTTGATTAAATTTTCCTTCCCCACAGCTACATACACAGGATATCCCACATCTCCATCTTGCCTAGGGGTTTGTCCAATCATTCTCCGGTCCAGAATAAGCTACGCCTAAAATCTCAGAGGCACCTCTATCGATGGCGTATGTCACCCTGGGACCTCTGTCGTGTGGTTAATGGCCTCATTGTCTGCATTGCTAAGTTGGCTTAGGCCTGGCTGCCATGATCCCTTTTTTGCGCACGTTACTTTGTGCCTTTGTTTTTCCAGCCTCTGCTTGTGCCCAGCTATATTAGAACTGTCTGGCTTTCTGCCTTTCACCTTTTCTCCTGTTCCCTGTGGGTTTCGTCTGCACAACGTGTACAAGGTCGAAAAACAACGTCCCTTGTTCTTGCTGATCTGGCCAGTCCCTCGCACTTAGACATAACACTAGGTACACCTACACTGGAGAAATTCGTGTGCTTTTAATATGGTGATCTCGCTGTTTGTGGCACTCAGAGAAAAACCTTTCCAGAGAGAAGAGCTGTGCTTGTCTGATGATGTAAACCTTGCATCTAGATATTGAGGTATGAGGGTTCACCTGACAACGCCCAGAGGTCTTCTATTTTTATAATAAACTAGTTAGTAGCAAGGGGAGGGTGGTAAGGTCATTTAGCCCTATATCCACTGCCTTATGAAATGCTTTCCCCGTTTGTATTCTATGGAATTGTAACTATGCTTATTATTTTATCATTATGTTGATAGTACTGGCACGTGTACTGTATCTTAGAGCACGATAGTTGAAATAAACATTTTAAACTATACTGTGTCTCTTACTACACACGTTGTGGACAGGTATGAGTGAGTTATGAAAGGGTGTTCTTGCTCCCGCGAGTCCTGAGAGAGAGATACCGTGTTCTGGGTTGTCTAATCATTGGTAGCATCGCTGCTAATGAGACGCTAAAGCTAGTCGGAATGGGATTGTGGGTACTAAGGTGCATGGTTGGTTCACCACTATACTCCGAGGTCCTATTATCCTGTGCATAGCTCTGTGTATGTGCAGAATCCCTACAACATGGCGCTACCAACGTGGTGGGCTGCTTATCTGCAAGACGCTTGAGTAGTACTTGTGCTTGTCCACAACACCCTTCGCATACGCTTCCGGAAACGTGTGTGAGGGTGATACCTCCTATATTGACGTTTTTATAGGTTCTTTCAAGCTTGAAGTTATTAAAAGGTGTTTAAGTAAACCCTATATTGTGCTGCCTCATATTAGGTTGTCGATTATTTCTGGTCTTAATGGCGGATATAAATATACCGGCACATAGCCGCGCTGCACTCCGGGCACATTTACTGGCTTATGGAGTGCCTGACACGGGTGTCTCACTCATCTTTGTGGTGCAGGCTGACCCGGCTCACCACTTTGAGGTGTTTTATTCTTGGGTCACTTTTCCGGCGGTGGATGGAGCAGACGATTTGTTCCATGAGTACACTATCACTGTCCTACCCAATGCTTATCGGCCTTATCAGGCTCTTGAAGTACCACTTACGGCATGGCAACACCGTATTTGGTTTAATGGCGCCCTCCCACATCCGGTCACACCGGTTCGTTTAGGCCCCCTATCGATAGACGGGGCCACTTGGCCAGTCTTGGCCGGGTATACCCCACATCCGCGTTATTTGACGATTGCGGTTGCTGAACTGCGTGAATTACATACGTCTTTGATACGCGTACATAGAGCTTTAGTACAGTATGTTACAGGCAACGTTCTGGGAGCCCCTCCTGGAGTTGCGGTGCATCCAGCTGGACCGGGCAGTGTAACCATAAGTCCCGTCATGGTTAATTCAGTGATGGGCAAGCTCCCACAAAATAAGGATGATTTGCCATATTGGCTTGCAGAAAAATTTGACCAGCTGGAGGCAGTTTTTCCCAATACTTCCCCTGTGGAAAAACACAGGATTTTAACGATCAGTTTGCCAAAAGACTTAATTCCAGAGTTGACAGAATGCAACAACTGGGGCAAGGTATTCGCAGCAGTATATGCGAAGTGTTTTGGCACTCCTTCCATGACAGTTCTCCCCTCTGTAATTAAACGGGTACAAGATGAGCATGGCCCTGAAGCGGCTGTGGAATTAGGGATGAGACTGGTGGGAGTGTTCGATGTAGTGGCTGACTTAATCCTTGCGAATGTCAAGGGCGATGCAGTTAACTTTCAAGTAGCTAATGCTTTGGCTTTAGTCCCAGAACCGGACAGGCCACGCGAGTTACCGAAAATTATTGCACAGGCTTATAAAACCATTGGCCGCAATAGTTTGGGAGTTAAGCCTTTTGCTAAAACGCAAACTCAATCGCAGCCACAACAGAAAACTCAATCTGAGAAAGATGAGAGACCGTTCTTTACTAAAAATAACTGGAGACTGAAGAAACAGGGTAAGCAACAGAAAAAACCAGGGTCGCGTGGCGCATCCCCGGTTTCCGAATCTTCTGAACGCACTTATGATTTGCGCGATAGAGCGAGAATTAAATCTCCAGAGAGATTTCAAGTCCCTGATCCGTGTTCTCCTCGTTCTTCACAGGCACCGTCGACCTCCCAGACAGGTGGAGGAGAACGCCAGGATAGAGGCAGGGGTCGTGAGGCTCCACAGGGACGAGACCAACCTCGACAACAAGTCCGAGGGAAAGCCGAAGAATTTCCACGTTCTCGCCCACAGTTTCAGAAGAAGAAAGTTGCAGCTTTAACAGCGAGGTATGCCACAGACGGTGAGAACGAGACTCCTGAATTGGACGTGGGCAGTGACGCTCCTAGACAGCGCTGCGGAAGTTACCATAGTGCAGGAGGCACTACGTCCTCATGTGGAGGTGACAGCAACTGACACCTTCATTACTGTCGAGACAGCTGACACCAGAGTGGCACCCCCTGACAGACTATATAATATTGTCCTTCAAATTGAAGGTGACATACAGCGTGTTATTAACGGAACTTTTTGGGAAAATCTGACCTCTTCTTACGACATTTTGTTGGCAGAGGCGGATTAGCCACCCCCATTCGTACTTGCTGCTCGTAGGGGGGAGGAGGTAATCCTTCCGAGCTTTTCTCGTCACATCCCCAAGGACAAAGCGGAGGCTCTCGCAGCTGAATGGGCTGGGGCCCTGGCTCCGGCATTATACCGTAATCACGTGGGCTGGGATGAGGACTCTCCCCCCCATGACATTCCTTTGCGGTCGCTGCCACAGCCACAACCCCAATATCCCATCAAGCAGGAAGCTAAAGGTCCCGTTTCCGACATTCTGACACAGTTAGAATATCAAGGAGTAATTGAAACATACGTATCACCTATGAATAATCCCCTTTTCGCGGTTTGTAAACCCGATGGATCGTACCGCCTAGTTTTGGATCACCGGCATTTGAACTCTCATTGTCGGACCTTTGCGGTGCAAAATACACACAGTTCTGCGCTTGTAGACAGTCTTGTTCGTAAAAAATATAAAACGACACTTGACCTATCCAATGGATTTTACACGCACAACTTGTCCCCCGAGTGCGGCCAATGGAGCGCTTTCACTTCCGGTGGTAAACAATTCAAATTCCGGCGTTTACCCATGGGCTACAAGAACAGTCCGGGTGTCTTCGCCACCCGTGTTGTCTCTTTGTTGGACAGCATAGACCCAGATGCGTGTTCGTACGTCGACGATATTTATCTGACAGACGACGAATTATGGCCGCATCTTACCCGAGTGGACCGCATTATTGTTGAATTTGCGGTCTTAGGATACAAATTTAATTTTGCCAAATCTCACATTGCTGAATTTACCGTTTTGTTTTTGGGCTATGAGCTCAACAATGAAGGTAAGGGCTTAGCCCCCCATTTCTTGGAGAAATGCGCACTTTTGTGCCCTCCAACCACTCTGAAGAAGCTTCAGTCATTGCTGGGTTTTCTAAACTTCGGGCGTACTTACAATCCCGAATATGCCCAGCGTATCAAGCCTCTTTATGTCTTGATACAACCTAACTTTTCGAAGTCATGCTGGCTTCCCGAGCATTCCTCTATACTGCAATCTTTGCAGGCAGATTTACTTGAATCAAAATTCTTGTTGACTCGTGACAACCACACTAACCTGGTGATTAGAATCATTCCAGGGGCAGTGGGTTTCACGTACTTAACCGTTAACGAAGGTGACACAGTACCGATTGCATACAAGTCACATCTTTACACTTCAGCAGAAATGCGCTTTTCCTCTGTGGAGAAAGTTTTGACTGCAGTGCAAATGGCGATTCTAAAGGAACGCGCACTGGCACAGGAAAAACGCATTTTGGTGGTAACACCATATCCTGCACTTGAGGCAGTGACGAAAGCGAGTGTTCCCGAACTCTAAGGCGTTGCACCCTGTTGGATACAATGGGCTACATCTCTGACGTCTCCGGGTTGTCACTTTTATCTTTGATTCCTCTCTTCAGACGCAGGAGTTTTTACAGTATGAATTTGTTCATCCTCCTCCTCTGTCCTTGCTGCCGCTTGAGGAGTACTAATGTATTATCTATACCGATGGTTCGGCACAACCGGCCACGGGTTCCAAGCATGCTTATTCAGCAGCATGTGCTATTGTTGCAGGTACCATGGTGAACGGTGAGTTCAAATCGACTGTAGTGCACACTCAGGCACTAGGAGACAGTACTGCACAATTGGCCGAGCTGCGTGCTTTGGGGCTCGCACTTGAGTTCGCTAATCCAGACGTGACAACCCTTATTGTATGCGATTCTTACTACTGTGTTCAGTCTTTCAATGACAATCTATTCTTTTGGTCGCAGAACGACTATAGAGATGCAAAAGGGAGCACAATTAAGCATAAGATGCTTTGGGTTCGAGTGGCAGATCTTAAACAACGTTTGCCTCTCACACAGGTGATTCACACCCTTGGCCACCAGCGTGTGGGCGCACACGCTGTCGGTAACGGTTTGGCAGACGAAGCTGCCAAATCAGCAGTAGCCACGTGCTCAGTAGCAGCAGTTACAAGATCCATGACTAAAATAGATAATGATATTTTGGCAGCTATTGCTGCAACAAAGGAGGGTGCTAATTACCCAAGGGGTTTCCCTTCCAAATACTCTTATCAAGTAGGTCCTGATCAGGTTCCTTACGTAAAAATTCCAGACGTTGGTGAGCGGCTGATTCCCAACGCGGACCTCAGACCTTCCTTGATAACAGCCGCACACGAAGGCTTGGCTTCGACCCATACTGGCGTGTCTGCGACGGTTTCCATCTTGCGGCAGCGTTACTGGTGGCGTGGTTTATATAAACAGACCCGTACTTATGTGCTTTCTTGTAACGTTTGTCAGCAAATTAAGCCTTCAACGGTTACACGACCACCGCAAACACCGCTCTGCATTTCAAACAGACCTTTTGCATGTGTTTACCTGGATCACTGCGGTCCATTTACTTCTGACACTGCATACAAATACATCTTAGTTGCAGTAGACTCGTGCACACGTTTCATCTGGGTTTGGCCAGAACGGAGTGCTGACTCTCGAAATGTCATAAGGGATTTGCGTGTCTTTGTGGGAATTTTTGCCTGTGGTACCTTCCGTTCTGACCAAGGTCCGGCGTTCGCTTCTAAGGCGTACAAGGACGCAATGGGGTCACTGGGGGTGCGGGTGAAATTTTCGTCTCCATATCGGCCTGAGGGCAATTCGATTGTTGAACGAATGAACCGTGACTTAAAGCAATCCTTGACAGCTAGAGTCTTGGGTACTGGCAGGAACTGGCTGGCCCACTTGTGTAGCGTGCAACGTGCACTTTATAATCTCCCTAGAAGACCTCTGGGTGGGCGGACCCCATATGAAATGCTCTTTGGCATCCAAATGTTTGTGCCTGACCTTGATGGTCTAGACATGGCGGCGCAATCCGCAATCTTTGATGTAGATAACCATTCTACTATGTTGCAGGACTTACAAGTAGCCCGTAACAAACTTGCAAACAAACATTTACCTTCAGCCACAGACGCTGCGCTGCAGATACCGGTTGCCGGCTGGCTTCCAAAGGTTGGAGACCTGGTCCGAGAGAAGGTGGCGAACAATAAGGAATTTGGCCCCTCTTATCGTGCACCGGTTCCAGTCCTTGGCTTGAAGGGTACTCGAACTGACATTTTACCACCGCTTCCTGGTCGCAAAGAGAACAGATACATCTCAGTGGAAAATGTCAAGCTACAACATCTGGCCGATCCTGAATAGTGTAACACCAGCGGTCTCCTGTCCAGCCATTTCTAGGACACATGTTTGTGGCCCTCCAGCCCGAATGGTCACGGATGTTGCCATTGAGATGGTAGATGTGCCTGATCACCTGCTCGACTACCCGGATTCCCCCTGCAACGAGGAGACCGAGTACACATACCCTGCCAACGAGTCGGTGGCTCACCTACCAACAACGCCACTGAGCCCAACCCGTTATTCCTTTGATTCAGCTTCCACCTCATCACTTATCCCGTCCAGATTCAGTGTTTTTATCTCCTGGTTCAGAGACAATTTTTTGATCCCACCCTGGACATACATCTTGTTGGTACTATTCCTGATTTTCCTGTTCATGTCCATTGGCTTTGTCACAGTTTTTTTTCTACTCATCAATGGTCACTATTTACCAGAACGCTCTGCTGTGAACTGTGTCGCTGGAACTTTGGCTCCGCATTCTTCTTCTCACATCATGAAGCGTGACCACACATTTGTGAACATTTCAGCTTTCCCAGTCACTGATGGCATCGTATGGGATGCGGTAAACTTCCAAATTCATGGACCCACCGAAATTATTAATGTACCAAATGTCCTTCGTGTTTCAATGGGTGATGTCGTTAAAAGTAATATTCATTCCGACGATTGGGATGTGCATGCCGTTGAATCGTTATTTACTGATTTGAAATATTATGCTGCTTTTAATGCTGAAGATTTGTATATGAATTCTGCAAGTTATGCCGATTTATATTGTTACCAGCATTGGGGCAACCACTTTCTCCATAAACCAAGTACTCTGCGGGGTCCCTTTAATTACACCCAATGGGAACATTGTCCGACCCCTTTGCCCAGTAGCTCCCCCACACTTAAAAGTAAGTTTACTTATTTTACGGACTTTGATAGATCAAACCCTGGGTCCTATTATTTTAAATTGAATACTTCGTCCACACAGAAGATTATGTTGACCCACACCAAATTGCTATATTCGGGTTCCTTTTTGAACGCCTTAGCGGTGGGTGGTTATGAACGCTGGAAGGACACCATTGACTTAAAATCTATTTGGGGCACCAAGTCATGGCAGGTGCAGGGCACGGAAGCCTTGCACCGTGCTTGTCTAATCCCGACCCAAATTTTATTTTTAAATCATACCATCTATCAAACGACCTGTTGGGGTTTGGCTACTTCTAAACAATTGAATGCACCCTCCATTCCCGCATTGTCTTCCACTCCCAACGACAGCTTGCGTTTTAATGTTTCCCTGGCCGACTTGCAAGCGTTGTTTCAGAACAATTCGTTTAATGTCTCTACGTTTGTTCAGTCACCCTGGTTGGCTTGGCCAACGGCATCAAATGCCTGCCAAATGCATTTTCATGATTCGGTTCCTGGTTACAAACAGGATAGACCGGATCCAAGGTTTTCTGACTCTCATACTGTTACAACATATTCTGTTGGTAAATTGTGTAAACAGTGGTTGCAGCACTCTTCCTTAGATTCTGTGAAACAACATTTATCCCTCCTATCAGGCAACATTGATCTGTCCGATTTTGTTCTGGGGCCTCGTGGTCCTCGACCTAAGAGATTCATTTATGAAACTTACAATGAACTCTGGAAGCTTTCACAAATTGAAGCTGCTTCCCGTCTTCGGGAGATTGATCAAGCAAATTTAGACAAGGTGCTTGCTGTTGTTGACAATAGTATTAATACCCTGTCTTCCCGCATTTACACATTAGAGAATATTGTTTCCTCTGTTGTTGATATTGTACAAGATGATGTTTCTGTGTTATATCATGGTCAGAATCAGTTGCGTTCAGTAATGCAGTTTGCATGGACTTTGCAAACGCTTAAAATGGGGAAAGTTCCTTGGCATTTTTTGAACACCTCTGCCTTGTTCTTGCCGTTTAATTTAACTGAGAAACAGCAATTCATGTCCATGAAAGATACAACATACACTCTCTTACATATCGAAAAGATAGAGCCCTTACCATTCTCTGTGGCGGAATTGGATTCTGCAGTGTGGCTAGTTCACGGGTTATTGCTTTGCCTTTTTCTTTATTTGAGTTCAGTTCCTGCATGAAACATTATCCTGTTGGCCGTTTTCAGCCTCTAGGAAGTGCCTTCTTGCATGAACTTTGGTCCCTGCCTTTCCTATATAGATGCCTTAGGGACGGAAAGGAGGTTTTTCTCACAGGAGAGTCCTGCGATTCTACTGTGGGTCATTCCCTGATTTGTAAGAACATTAAATTGCACGGGGCTTGTAATGTTTCGGCTCCGAATCTTGCTTGTGTTTTAAAGGGCATCCCTGCTCCTGCTATATCTCCTACTTTTGCTGTGCTTGCAAATGGTAGCTATCTCCTTCTGAATAATCAGGACTGCTGTGGAATGCTGGCTGGCATACCCTATATTGTAACTGTTTCCCACCGGGTTGTGTGCTGTAAAAATGTGCTTTTTCCTCCCCCGCACGACATCATAGATAGTTCCATTTGGCCTTCCATTCCGACTTTGAAGGCAGATTTCAATAAATTCACGTCCGCTCTGGAGACATTCATCCTCCAGGTGGCTAGTACCCCCAGTGAAATACAGGCCCTGTTGAACACAAACCTCCCACAACATTTCGGTGAGCTGATTCACCGTGTTTTCAATGCATCACGCACTGAAGGTCTTGTGCACTTTTTTAAGGTTATGGACTCTGGCCTTGTTTCCTCCTTTCAAACTATCTTTGGTGTAATACCGGCTTTTATTCATTCCATTTTTTCCAGCGGCTTTCCGTTGATTCTCGCCTTAGCCGCTGGTATATTGATTTTGGTCTGTTTGCTGCGCAATGGCTGCACTTCCTGGGGGCCTCCTCGACCAAGGCCGACTCCGGATGCTCCGTGAACGCATCCTCGCCAGTTTCGGCATCCTGCCTTTGGCGACACTTAGTGTGTCCTATAGACTTTCTTTGGAACTGGTAAACTGAAAATTGGACTTTCTTTTCGCTTTGGGTATTTCACTTGCGTTCAACCTGTGCTGTCTTGCATCCGATGTCCTTTCTCGTGGTCCTTGGATTATTGCCTCTCCAATTCGTCTCTGTCTGACCCGGATTTTGTCCAGTTAGTGGGTCCCTTAGAGGCCCATGAACGGGACTGTTCAGGTGATGGCTTAATGGCGCGTGCGGCTGCACTTGGAATTTTGGCACAATGGGATGTCTGGGCGGCTGCTCAGACTCTCCTACGACAAAGTTATATTGAGTATCACGCAAGTTGTCCCGCAAGGCTGTTCCCTACTCCCTCTTGCGAGGAACATGGATGCAGTTTTGGTTTGTTGAACTGGATGGCGTCTCTTTTTTCGGACAGTTCCAACGATGTCCTCTTGGAAGGTGTGGCGTTTTTCTGCACTTACACTCTCATGGATTGAGGGGCCTCCGCTTTCAGCGTCCTGCCTCAATGGATTTTATTATTTTTAATTTTTTTTCCCTTTTCCGTTCATTGTCCTTCATTGGGGACTATTCCTGCATGAACGTTTCCGCAGTCTGCTCCATCTATTTGAACTCTGTCTTCGTCCCATGGACTGACCAGGGGAGGGTGTCGTGTGGTTAATGGCCTCATTGTCTGCATTGCTAAGTTGGCTTAGGCCTGGCTGCCATGATGCCTTTTTTGCGCACGTTACTTTGTGCCTTTGTTTTTCCAGTCTCTGCTTGCTTGTTGTAGGGATTCTGCACATACACAGAGCTATGCACAGGATAATAGGACCTCTGAGTATAGTGGTGAACCAACCATGCACCTTAGTACCCACAATCCCAATCCGACTAGCTTTAGCGTCTCATTAGCAGCGATGCTACCAATGATTAGGCAACTCAGAACACGGTATCTCTCTCTCAGGACTCGCGGGAGCAAGAACACCCTTTCATAACTCACTCATACCTGTCCACAACGTGCGTAGTAAGAGACACAGTATAGTTTAAAATGTTTATTTCAACTATCATGCTCTAAGATACAGTACACGTGCCAGTACTATAAACATAATACATAATGATAAAATAATAAGCATAGTTACAATTCCATAGAATACAAACGGGGAAAGCATTTCATAAGGCAGTGGATATAGGGCTAAATGACCTTACCACCCTCCCCTTGCTACTAACTAGTATATTATAAAGATAGAAGACCTCTGGGCGTTGTCAGGCAAACCCTCATACCTCAATATCTAGATGCAAGGTTTACATCATCAGACAAGCACAGCTCTTCTCTCTGGAAAGGTTTTTCTCCGAGTGCCACAAACAGCGAGATCACCATATTAAAAGCACACGAATTTCTCCAGTGCAGCTGTACCTAGTGTTATGTCTAAGTGCGAGGGACTGGCCAGATCAGCAAGAACAAGGGACGTTGTTTTTCGACCTTGTACACGTTGTGCAGACGAAACCCACAGGGAACAGGAGAAAAGGTGAAAGGCAGAAAGCCAGACAGTTCTAATATAGCTGGGCACAAGCAGAGGCTGGAAAAACAAAGGCACAAAGTAACGTGCGCAAAAAAGGCATCATGGCAGCCAGGCCTAAGCCAACTTAGCAATGCAGACAATGAGGCCATTAACCACACGACACCTCAAAGACCCCACCTACCAAGAAATCCTACGCCAGGCTATCTCCGACTATCTTTCGACCAACACCGACACTGCCCCGTCTAATATTATCCTATGGGAGGCTCTCAAACCTACAATCCGGGGCGTCGACATGAGATTTCGGACAGGTGAAAAATTTAACCGCCTAGCCCAAAAGATCATCAACGGTCCCTTGAAACACAAGTGGCTGCAGGGGCGGACCCGGGATCGCAGTGCAGTCTTCTCCAAGTCCAGCAACAAATACATCAACTCCTCACTAATGAGGCGCGCTTGATCTGGCTGACAACACAGCACAGGATCTATCAGTGGGGAGACAAGTCCAGTAAAATGCTTCATCGGCTATGCCAGGCCAAGACTGCCCCTATTCCTGTGCCGGCACTGCGTGATGCAGATGGGGTACTGTGTACTTCCCCGTAGACGGTGGTCCAAGTATTCGCAGCATATTATGCTTCCCTATATCAACAGAAGGAACTCATATCAGGTGCCCTTATTGACGAGTTCCTATCAGACATATCTCCCCACAAAGTCTCTGACCACATATGAGATCTATTAGACGCCCCTATAACGTTGGATGAACTCAGAGCGGCACTGGCCAATACCCATCCCGGTAAAACACCTGGCCCCAATGGCTTCCCCAGTGACTTTCTACGGCCCCACATGACAACACTGGGCCCACATCTGCTAGAGGCACTCCACGAGACACTCGAACAACACATTTTACCCATGGATTGGCGTAATGCTGAAATCGTGGTGTTCCTAAAGCCCGGCTGCCCCAGAGGATCCCTCTTCATATCGCCCCATCTCCCTTCTTAATTTTGAACCCAAACTCCTCGGCAAAGTTCTCGCCAACCGCCTTCACTTGTATATTCGAGATCTCATCCACCCAGACCAATCTGGCTTCATGCCACAGCGATCCACCCGACATAACATTCGGCCGGTCCATAACGCCCTCGCGAGGGCCCGGGAGCTAGGCCGACCTGCGGCCACCCTCTCGGCTGACATTGATAAGGCGTTCGATTCCTTAAGTTGGAACTACCTTTTCAAACTCCTTCGGGCCATACATTTTGGATCGTGCTTTCTGGTGTATATCCAGCTATTATATACAGACCTCTCGGCCTCAGTGCAGGTGGCGGGACACGGGTCGACTCCCTTTCCCATTTGTCATGGCACGCAGCAGGGCTGTCCCCGCTGCTATTTGCCTTGGCCATAGAGCCCTTGGCCACCTGGGTGCGGCAAGACCCGCTGATCCAGGGGTTTGAGTGGTCTCAAGAGCATTCTGACAGAATTGCACTGTCTGCCGACGATGTGCTCTTTTTTATGACGGACCCTTGGTCCTCCGGGCCTCGCATTCTTCAAATCCTCCGGGTGTTTGGGGAGACCTCCGGTTTGGGCTCTAACCCTTCAAAATCGGTGCTCTACCCTGTGTGTGGAGACCAGAGACGCGGAACCTGGACCGCACAGTTATCATATGCGATAGAGGGATTTAAATATCATGGGGTATATATCTCATCATGCCCCACGATATTGTGGACACACAATATTACCCCACTTCTCCCAGCCGTTCGCGAAGGAACCACGGTATGGTCACAGCTGCCACTGTCATTGTACGGTCATTCAGCCATTTTTAAAATGGTTTCCCTACCCCGGTTATTGTATTGGTTGCAAAACTTCCCGCTATTGGTTTGCTCAACTGAATGCAATTTTAACGAGTTCTTATGGCAGGGAGGGGCGATTTGAGTGGCGCTACATACCTGTACACAGTCGACCTACTGCGGGCACATTGCAGCAATGGATGTATACGCATATTATGCAGCATCCCATCTCTTAGTCATTAGAGAGTGGTGGTATAGTCCACAGTCAGACCCGGCTTACGCAGTAGAACGTCTGGCAATGGAGGGCACTCCCCTATAGAAACTCCTTTATAGCCGAATGAACCTCGATACCCTCCCCTCGGCTAGTAAAACAGTTATCCAATTATGGCGACACACGGTTGAAACCACGGGCTGGTTGGGACGCTTAACACAAACGACACAGTTATGGCAAGGCACATACATACGTCCCGTCTCCAAACTTACAGGCTTTCATAAGAGGGACCTCCTTGGGATTTCCACACTGGGTGACATTATGCAAGGCCACACCCTCAAATCATTTCAACAATTAAAGAATGAGTTTCAGCTGCACAAATCGCAGTTCTACAAATACCTACAGCTGAGACATGCCCAGACCTCCCAGATTCGTCAGCTCAATGAATTACCAGAGTTTCACCCCCTAGAGGGCCTTTTTACTAATGGGAGACCTGGGGACACACAAGATAAGACAAATTTATCAGACCCTGACCACCCACACACGAACCACACTGCACAAGATGAGGGAGGCATGGGCGACAGGTCTACCAACCTTGACAGACGACGACTGGACCGAGGCCCTAGCCAGACCCCGTGGCGCTGCAGTTTCCACGCAATACCGCCTTATCCAGTTCAAATACCTTCAATGCGCAATACTATACCTGATCCCATCTGTGGAAGATGTGTGTTATCCAATCCCCCCTGTGCCTCCATTGTGGGGTTGCCGTGGGCACATTCTTACACACGGTCTGGAGCTGTGAGGTGCTACAACCATACTGGTGGAAAATCTCGTCCTGTTTGGGTCGTGTTCTGGCCTGGAACCTTCCACTTGATCCCAGGCTGCTTTCGCTTCACAGTACAGAGACGATTGGTGGGAACCGTTACAAACAGCACTTGCTGTTCCTGGGCCTCACGTTGGCCTAGAGGGACATTGCCCAGATGTGGAAGGCGGCTTCCCCGCCGAGTGTGGGTGGATGGAAAAAGGCCATGGACAGATGCATGGGTGCTGAGATTGCAGTCGACCAGGCGCGGGGCTACCCGCAGAAGCACAGAAAGATTTGGTCTGGCTGGGCGGCATATCAGGGTATTGATCTACCCCCTCTGCCACACCCTGACCCCTCATAAATCTACTAGGTACTATGCCCGACTCACCACTAAGCCACAGAAGAGTAACCCTGACATCAATGCACACACACTTAGTCCTTAGCGGTAGAGGGATTTCAGCAATGTTCGGTGCTACATTTTAGTTTTTAGGCCAGATGTACAACAGGCCAGTTTGATGAGGTCCTCAAAAATATGGAACTTTCTACATTGATTTACATTTGTAATGTATGCTTTGGGCATTGCTCATCCTGTACCTTTGAAAACGAATAAACTTTGTTTTAAAAAAAAATTTAGACGCTAATGTAGTGAATGTTAAATATTATAATATATTATAATATATAAACTTGATATAATGTAAATTAAATATATTCCATTAATATTTAATACTATATATAAATATGTACTTATATAAACACAATCACAATTTTTTTGTGAGCGGTACTCCTGCACGCTTGTAGGTGGCATCGTTCGGCTCCATGTGGTATCATTGGTGTCCTCCGTGCTGGAAATGACATACACAGTGTCTATATAGGTGTCACCTAGGTGGGCTGGCATCAGTTCTTTTCGTGCCAGTCAGCGCAGATCTGGGAAGAGCCATCCCTAAGTCGCTCTTTGGCTAAGCTTTTTTTAATGTTTTGTAGATATCTTTTGAGCTCTTACCTTCTGGTGGATTTGGGATGTCCTCTAACAAGGCTGGCTTCAAGCCCTGCAACACCTGTCTCCAAACGATGCCTGTGACGGACCCGCACCTTGTTTGCCTATGGTGCCTCGAGTGGCATCCTGACCCGAACATCTGTTCTAACTACCGCACCATGCACTCAAAGGCCTCGAGGGAGTGATCCCCCAAGCTCCTAGCACCACAACGATTGAGGTTCCATTCGAGAGGAAGGTCCTGGTAAACGTCACGGAGCCCAAGGTCGTCGTCACAATCTAAGTCGTCGAGCCATTCAGGTTAGTCCCACAAAAGAAGAAGAGTAAGAAGTTGGAGCGGTATTCGACTGATGCCTCATCTGTCGGCCAACGAGACGAATGAGCGTCGCCACTCAAGGCCTGGCTCATGCGATTGAGCTAGCTCCTAGGCTGACTCCGTGCCTCCCTGAGTTTCCGGGAGCCGAAGCGACTCCCGCCCAACTCCGAGTGTTTTATGAGGCCATGCACCTCATATTTGGGATGCCCGTTTCCACCAGTGCGTCTACAGGCCCCACAGGTTCAAGATCCCTCCTGGATTCAGTGCTGAGGACTCCGGTGCACGCAGGCCCACAAAGATCCACAGATGGGTCCGGACCGCTGCCGGTCATACTTCCCGACCTTCCCCGGCACCAGTTGTGAGGTAGATGCTCCCAATGCCATCCCCATCCTCACCTCTGACTCCAACACGGAGCTGGGGGGGCATTGTCCAAAGCTGGCTCTGGTGCCGACGGGAGTCATGCTGTCCAGGCTGGAGCCTGAGCTCTATTCTTACGGGCTAGGACTCTACGAGGGGTTGCTTGATTCTGAAGAATACCAGCCTTATGAGGAAGGAAATATGGACTGGTGTAAGGATCTGGGTGAAGCCTGTTGACTGGACACTTCTTTAGATACTGGCATGCTTTCTCCAGCTACAGTGGCTACGGAGGAGTGAGCGTCCTTTGTTATGGTGGTGCGATAGGTGGCTTAGGTCCTTGACCTTAGTCTACCCTCGGTGGCAGTCAAGACAAATCTCTTGACGGATGTCCTACTTGGGACCTGGTCGAAGCCCAACACAGGGGCTCCTGTGAATCGGGGAGAGGATGTGGTCCGTCGGCTAGACTGCCGACTTTGGTGCTGGAAACCAAGGTTCGAGCCTCGGGGTCGCGTCCACATCTTGTGATTCTGGGCAAATCACTTAATCTCCCCGTGCCTACCCAAATTTTTTTTTTTTTAAATGAATGTGTCCTTGTGTAACGTAACCGGTGCTCATGTAAAGCTCTCCAATACCTTCGGGTCGAGTTCGCGCTATATAAATCTGCACAAAAAAAAATAGTACATTTGCCCGCCGCCACAGACCCACTCCAGGAGACCCAAACTTCCTCATCCAACACCCTATCCCAGAGAGCTTGGTGGTCCAAGCCTGTATGTCACATGTGAATCCTGGTGCATTCATTAGCGCACCCCCGGTCAGGGAATCCAAGAGGTTGAGTGCTTTGGCAAAGAAGATGTTTTCTTCCGCCAGCCTGGCACTGGGGTCTTTAAACACTGCTTGACGTTTTGTGCCGCTGTTTCCATGCCCTGTGGGATACGCTTGTGCAGGTACTGCCAACAGTCCCAGATGAGGCCAGGACCATACTTTCTCACGCTGTTGCTAATGGGAGAGATGCAGTCAAGTTTGCAATATGATGTGGACTAGACACCACAGACTCAGTAGGCAGAGCGGTTTACTTGATGGTGGCCTTACGGCGCCACGTCTGGTTGAGAACAACTGGCTTCTTTGGAGATGTCCAATCCTCTATGATGGCTCCCATCTCATTGCAGACAAGGTGTATTCAGCGCTGGAGCGCAGATGAACATAACAATCAGAGGTGCACCACTTTTACAAAGTCTATGTTAGTTCAAAGTTCATCCACAAAATTTCAGAATTCATTCGAAATCTTCTCGTTATTGTTGCTTGATAAGTAGGTGCCAAAAGCCAGCCAACGCGTTTCGTCCACGTGAATGTGGCCTCCTTCAGGGCGCAGAAAAGTTTAGAAAATCTGTTTGTCATCTATAAATAGGGATTCTAAGTCTGTTCATTATTATCATCAAGAATATACTACAATTGATGCGGACCCCTGGAAACCGTAACACTCTTCCCAGTCCCGATGATACGATGAGTGGGGCTCCTGGTCTTCCTCAGCTGGCGGGAACTACACATAGCATATCAATGTATGTCGATGACCTGCTCCTATATGTACGACACATCACCTCAGTCCTCACTCCAATTATTGCCACTCTAACAGACTTTGAGACAGTAGCTGGTCTAAAGGTCAACTGGGCCAAGTCCACAATATGTCCGTTATCTGCCAACCTTCCTTCGCAAATGGTGCATGTTGGAGAAGTTGACCTGGCATGGAGTGCGCAAGCGCCACAGTATTTAGGTGTACGCCTGTATCATTCCCCACAAGATATCTACGAGGATAACCACTGAAAAGTACTGACAGGCATTTTCTCTTTGGTTAGTTTCTGCAAAACCATAACCCCTATCGGGAAAATAGCAGTGGCCAAAATGGTTCTTGTCCCGCGACTTCTCTACCATTTTGCTAATCGCCCGATAGTCCCTCCCCGATCCTTCTTGCATGAATTAGATACCCTTCTTGGCACCCTAACATGGGGTGAGGGTCGTAGACAGGTAGCCCTGGCCAATATGCTGCTACAAATGAATCGAGGCGGACTGGGAGCCCCCTCATTTGAAGCATACTTTCTAGTGGCCCAACTACAGTGGATGTTGCAGTGGACTGTGGGACGCTCCTTCAGGAGAGACCCACATAAGCACCGGGCCAAAATCCGCTCCTGCGATCTGAGGCATGTAGCTACCAGGGTCCAAACCCACGTCCACTATCCATTGCAAGTGAAAGTAGCCCTCACATGCATGAAAGGCATACATCGGATGTCACGGACGACCCTGCTTTATTCCCCTCTTCTGCCGCTAGTAGGCCTTCCCAGAGATAGCGATCAGTACACAGCACGGGCCCTACAAACCTGGACAGAACACTCACTCACAGAGGCAGGTTCGCTGTTCGCAGATGTACGCGAGCTTTCATTTGCAGAACTGACGGCCGACACCGACCTTCCTAGAGGTCAGTTCCTTATGTACGGGTGGCTGGTGGCAGATTGCCACCGAGCCTGGCTCATAACCGATAACGAACCGGCTACACACCCAGTCCTCCATGCTATCCTGCAAATGGACCCAGGACGTCACATAGTGACATGGATATACAAGGCGATCTGAGAACTCAATGCAGTAACACTCGCCTTCCTGCGGGAAATATGGGAGGTTGAACTTCAGAGGCCTCTTCATGACAAAGAATGGGAACAGGCGTTAGAGTATCCCAAAAAAGTATACCGAAACTACCGATTCAAAAACATACAGTACTTTATTTTACATCGAGCATATTCGACGCCAGAAAGTCTTCAGCAATATTACCCTAACACACCATTCTCATGCCCGAGATTTCAAGAACCTAGCGCGAACCTTTCTCCACATGCTCTGGAGCTACCCAACGCTACATTCCTACTGGAATATAATACACACCACGCTGTGTGAGATAACAGGGCTCACGGATACTGCAACATGGGAGGCCAGCGCATTAGGCATATTCAAGTGCCGCAAACAACACAAAGTTGAGCACGATTTGCGTCTTTGGCTCTCCTACTAGTCAAACAGAGCATCGCTATGCACTGGAGAACCTCAGCAGAACCCCCTTTGGCCACCTGGAAAAGGGCAGTTGCAAAATGGGGAGCATTGGAGGAAGATGCGCTATGATATGAGGAAGTCTGAGGCATCCGTAAACGCCGCATCTCCATGCAGTGGGCGACACTCTTACACACCTTCAAGCAGACAACAGAACACGCTGAGTCCCCTCAGTCATCGCCAAATTCCCCAGAAGCCCCTCCGGAGGAGCTTGATCCAGAGCGTGAGCAAGATGACCCCCTCAACGCGCACAGCATACAGGTCGCGAATGCCGGGCATATATAGATACCATAGCTCAAACATCACTGAGACACACCCCCTTGATGCCCTCTCAAAGTAACCACAAACTAAAACTCTCAATAATGCTCATCCACATCTAGTACTTCGCACCTCTCCATACACAGTGTAACCCCAGTTCTGTTCAACTCCCCAGTTTAGTCACAGTTATATTCCTCACTGCATAACTAATTCTTACATTTAACAATACCAAGGACAGAAATCAGACACAGCTGCAATATACAAACTGAAGCCACATCCTCTACCAGAGAATAAAACAAGTGCAGCACATCAGAACAGAACATTAGACTATAATAATGTCAGAAGCTAATATGATAATGTATCCAACTGCATGTATAAGCTCTTATGTAAACCTCAACTGACAATGATGTTGACCTTCGCATGTATGCACTGAAAACCAAATAAAAAGAATCTACACATCACTCCTGAGCCTCCCGACATTGGTGGGCATTGTGCTTCCGTGCCTCCTGGTCACCCCCGAGTGGCATAGACTCTGTCTCTTCTGCTTGCAGGTTCTCCTCTTCAAGAATCCACCCTTGGATTCCACCGGATGCTTGCACAGTCTTTGTCAGCAGCCTCTTTACTGAAGTCCTCCATTGTGGTCCATGGTGGTTTCCAACGTCACTTCGCACCTATGCACCCAGCTTCCCTGGTGTAGGTATCCTGGTTCTTGGGGTATCCATGGGTGGGGTGACTCTCCAACCTTCCATCTTCCACGGGGTTTCTTCAGGGTCCACCCGGAAGGGTCCTTCTTCAAAACTACAACCGCGACTTCCCCATTGACTTGCATTGAGTACATGGCTGTGTTTCCACTCTGCACACAGACTCCGTTGTGTTCCTGGGTACTTACCTTGGGTGGTTCTACAGCCCTTCTGAGTCTCCTGGTCCAAGTCCTGACTTCGGTCGCAGTTCGCATTCCACTTTTTTAGTATATGGTTTGGTCTCCCCCCTGGAGACCAATGTGTATTGTGCTTACTTACCTATTTGCAATTGAAGGTTTTTTGTTTTTTTGTCCTCATGTCAGCATGGCATCTTACAAGTCAAGGACCATTATCTGGTGCTCTTATATCGTATGGACCCTTGCCTTTTCTCAGCCAAACCCTTAAAAAGGCTCTTTTATCCCGAAGGATAGGCATCTCCGCCATATTCTGATATAATCATAGAACTCAAGAAAAAAAAAAACACACAAAAAGAAACAGGCATCTCCACGTGCCTAGCTTGACCAATCTGCCAACACCTGCCACAGATCCCTAGTCCTTGATAGATTACCATCTATAACTGTTCTGCATGTCCACTTGGCCACTTTCAACCAACCATTAGGATGCAGGGTTACAGAATCAGTCCAATATTTACATATCTCTCGTCTGGCCAGTAATAACAGGTAAAATATCAACACCCTTTGTTTACTGTCAAGCCGTGTTTGTAAATCATGGTTCACCCCGAAGAGCACGAGAGTTTCTGTCAATGTTAATGGTATCTTCAAGATGTCACAGATAGTAGATTCCACCACCTTCCAATATTGCTTTATTTCAGGGCATGTAAAAAAAATATGTATATCATTGGCTTTTGGTGTTTTTACATCTGTTACAACTAGGGATCAGCTGAGATATAAACTTGACTATTTTTTGCGGTGTCCAGTACAATCTATTTATTGTAAAAAATTGATGCCTTTTGACATTTGCCGGTGTAACTAAAAAGTATAGTGCTCTTAGGGAATCCTTCCAGAGTGATTGCAAATCCTCTTCCTGGAATGCATCCTGCCAGACAGTGTGTGGGGGTTCTAATTTCCTTTCCTCCATATCCACAAGTTGCGTTTACCACTTGGAGACTTCTTTGTTCTTTGCTCTAGTAATATCATTCTCGAAGTCTCATAACGACCCTGTCTCATGGGGTATTGTGGAAAGCCATGAAGTTAGCTGAATATATTTAAATTTAGATAGTCTATTATCAGTCTTGGCTTTCAATACTTCCCAAGGGACCAGTTCGCCTTTGAATAAAAGTTCACCCCACTTGATCAACCCAGCTTGCTTCAGTGGTAGCGTCAAACCATCTTTTAGGCATTCCGGTGTCCCTGGGGAATCCCAGATAGGGGCAAATTCCGAGAAGTATCCTATATTAAACATCTTCCTCATTGTGAACCATAAATTCAAGGATGCCTTTAATACTTTTAATCTTACTTTTTGGAAAAATTTCTGACCCCCAAATTTATACAAAAAAGCTGTCCCGAACTCATTTGTCATTTCCCGTAATATAGAGCCCCAAGTGGTTAAGTCAGGGTCCCCTATAAGCATTCGGAAGTTTTTAAATTGGAATGCCATACAATATATTTTAAGATCCGGCAGGGCTAGACCACCCACCTGGAGCAGTCTTCTTAGCTTCTTCCATGAAAGACGTATTCCATAAGAGGCCCAGATGAAACTAGTTATTTTCTCTTTGTATTTTATTTATCATTTCTTTAGGGAATTTTAACGGGATACAGTTAAATATATATGTTAATTTGGGGAGGATAGACATTTTTATCAAGTTCACCCTCCCGTAGATAGTAAGCGGGAGATTTTTCCATCTAGTCAGGGCCCTGTCTATCTCTTTTGCTACTCTAGCTAAATTCCGGGTCGGAATATCGCTAATCTGTTTAACTATATTGATCCCTAGATATTTTATCTCCTCACACCCTCTACCTTCCCAACCATCTAAATTCCAAACCATCACCTCAGTTTTAGTAGTGTTTACTAAGTATCCAGAGATTTCCCCGAATTCTTTAGTTAACTGTTCCATCCTTGGTATCGTTCTAGCTGGGTCAGAGGTATAAATTATAAGGTCGTCCGCAAATAGCGCGATTTTGCTACAAGAGCGGAGTGAGTGGATGGGAATTATCTGTTCATCCTTCCGCAAGAGATAGGCTAGGGAGGGGTTCGATGTAAATATCGAAGAGGAGGGGGGACAATGGGCAACCCTGCCTCGTACCTCTAGTGATCTTAAAAATCTCTGTCAGGGCTCCATTTACTAAAATCTTAGCTGTAGGACCTTGATATCGTTTTTTTATAGCCGTAATATAACCCGCATCAAAGCCCATTGATTCCAAGACCGCCCACAAAAACACCCAACAAACGTGGTCGAATGCCTTGGCGGCATCTATAGTGATTACCGCCAAGGGAAACGATCGCATGGTTGCTAGATCAATAGTCCCAATCAAGGACAAAGTCAATTCCTGGATCTGTCTCTTAGGGATAAACCCTTCTGATTTACATTAATTAGTTGGGGGGCTACCTTGGCTAATCTCCCTGCCAAAATGCTTGTATAGATTTTATAGTCAACATTTAGCAGGGAGATGGGCCGATATGAATCCGCACTCTTCGGATCCTTTGCAGGCTTAAGGATCAAAGTAATTATAGCTTCCATTCATGAAGCTGGAATTTGTTCCTCTCCCTTATAGATCGAATTAAACAATAATACCATGTCTGGGGCTATTTCATCTACAATTGTCTTATATAGCTCTCCTGGCAATGAGTCAGGGCCTGCTGCCGTCCCGTTTTTTAAATGTTTTATATGCTCCCTAATTTCTCCCTCGGTGATCTCGGCTTCTATTATCTTCCTGCCTTCACTTGAAAGAACTGGGAGATCCAGCTTATCAAGCCAATGCTTTAACACCCCCTCCTCTGGCCTGATTTCCTCAGTGTATAATTCCGAAAAAAGCGAGACCAGGCGAGCCTGTATCTCGTCTTCCTTTTAGCTGTCTTCATGTATCCACCAAACCCATTTTGTAGATCATATGCTTCAGGGCCTGCCTTGTCCTAGGTGCCTGAGCCTGTCCCCTGATCTTGCCATTGGACCTATCTAGTAATGGATCTAATAGGGTGTTAAAGTCCCCTCCAATAACAATGGGGGTGGACACTCCAGCCAATGACAAATGTAAATCAATTATGTACTGGGGGTCATCTACATTAGGGCCATAATAGGCCACACATGTGAATACTGTACCAGCGCATCTAAGAGTCGCTATAACCCACCTCCAGGAACTGTTGGTTTTAGAGGTAATTAAATCAATTCCGGAGCCCCCCCGGATCAAAATCGTCAGCCCTTTACAATATTCTACTTGATCTGAAACCGCATAACCCTCTATCCACTTTACCTTTGCGTACAACTCCCTGCTTTCACTTGCGGTTAGATGTGTTTCTTGTAACATAATGACTTGTGCTTTAGACTCCTCTAAATATTTCAATATTAACTTCCGCCTAGCTTTGGATCTGAGACCATTTATGTTCCAGGTTAACACCTGGAATGTATTCTCGCACCCATTCATCTCTGCGTGGAGTTTCGATTATGGTCCTGTCTATAGTTAATAGTGCTGTCATGAGGTCTTATTTTTTTGTTTTTTTCCCACTGCTCCCCACCCTGTGCCCCTCCCACGACCCCCTCCTCCCTTCTTCTACCCTTGGGAACCCTCTCTTGCTCTTCAGGCATACAAATGCCTATTTGAACCACCAAAGTGAGGAAATCCTTTCCAAATCGAAATAAAAAAGAGATTAAAAAAAAACGGAAAAATGTAATTTCACTCCCCTTCCTACCCTACCTTGTCCTCTCCTTTTTACCCCCCCCGAGCTTTTAAGTGTTCCTCCAATTATTTAATTCATGTGGTTTTACAAAACTGCTCAATTTGTATGGGGTGCCCTACCTTACTTCCAAGAATTTTCAAAAATGTCAAAAGTTTTCAAAAGGTGCCCCGCTTCTTTATAGTGGCTATTAAATCTTCCGCCTCTTCCACTGACCTAAAATTTCGCATTTGGTTATCCCACATTACACGAAGCATTGCCGGAAATTTCAATTGAGCCGTGGCTCCAAATTTGTTCAATTCGTCCATTTTTTTTCCAAGTTCCCATTGTTTCAAATCTGTGGCACGACAGACATCAGACCTGATACTAAAAGAAAACTTCTGGAACAAATATGGGCCATTTCTCAGCGCTGCTGTCAATATTAGTTCCTTCACAGTATATGAGAAAAAATGTATGAGAATTTTCCTTGGCTTCTGCCTCTGGGGGTTTCGTCTGAAGGGATCACAATGTACACGCTGTACTTCGTTATCCAGATTTATATCTGGCCTAGCTTTTAGAACGGTCTCACGAAGCAGTTTGATTATGAAAACCTTGATGTCTGTCCCTTCTTCCGCCTCAGGGATATTTAAAAGCCTCAGGTTGTTTCTCCGGGCGTGGTTCTCTACTCTCTCCAAATCTGCCCTGAGTCCTGTGTTTTCCCTGGCCAGCCCTCCCAGCCCCTCAGTATTTTTGGCAATATCGTGTCTCATTACCCCTACCTCCACCTCCAACGCTTTAGTGCGTATTGCGACGTCATCAAGTTTCTGTGCCAAGGAAATACAAGAAGCTTGTATATCGGCTTGATTTGCTTCCGACTTTTTAAACCTGGAGCTAATCTCCTCTTTTAGACCCACGAGTATGGAGGCCAAGGGGGTTTCATTATGCAAATTTGGTCCCACAGTCCCAGTTTCAATCTCAGCCACTGTTACTGGTGCTGACACAGGATGGTCCTCCTGGGTTGGACTTTCTCCATCTTCGACATTTCCCCCATTTCTAGGCCGGTGAACCTATTCTGCGTTGGCAACTGAAAGACAACTCCAGTTGATACTCCATGGCCACTGCTCACCTCTTCCCCACCTTCGTCTATCTGTGCTGGGATAGGCTTTTCTGAGGTCTCACCCGTAACTTCTCCTCTCTCCAATTCCCACTGGGTTTTAGCCGTCGATTCCTCCCTACCCATCCCTGTTGAGGAAGAATGCGACATAACGTTATAGAAGGTTTTAAGGGAGGGGGTTACCCTAACCTGGGGAGGCGAGATTTTTTTCCCCTTTCCTCGGAGACTCTTTCCCTGTTGCTTTGCCGGCCTGCCCGTTTTTAATGTTTTAGCTTGCACAGCCTTTTTCGCAACAGACTCAGTTGGGAACTCTAAAGCCGTAGATGCATATAGGTCAGGGCTTACCCCGGATTTTCCCACTGCACGAGTGCGCAGAGTATATCTGGATATTTTTTCTGGCAGGGCACCTGATTTACCAAAAGGCACTGCAGATTTCTCCATATGAGCACTCCCCTGCTCACTAGAGTACCCTAAATCTCTGACCTGCTGCTTCTGGTTTCCATGCGTAGTCTGGGGGGCTACACCTCCTCTCCCATCGGGTACTGCCACCCGCCTGCACTCTCGTACCTCTGAGTTTCTTCCGTCTGGATCGCCTCTATCCGACCAACCTGTGCTGCCTCTGCCGCTGCGTGCAAGGACGCGAACAGCCCATGCACGCCTCAGCTGCACCGCCGCTCTGCTCCACGTTGAGGCAGCGTCTCCGGCGTCTCCGGCCAGTGGGCAGTTCCAACGGCTCCCGCACGATGCCAAACAAAGCTGCATAGATCCCTTACAACTCGGGAGAGAGGGTCTCAGTTACGGTAATTTTTTGCGGGTTGGGGTTTGGGAGGGGAAGTTACATGAACCTACATTCTATCTCTCAATCCGTCGCACTCCTCACTCCGGCGGTCCGTGACAGTTTAGCTCGCGGCCGCCATGTTCCCGGTCAATGCAATGTCCGCAATTGAAGTATTGTATGTGTTTGTGTTGGTATCTCCGGGTAGGAGATATCCCTTGGTGTTAGTGAGCGTTGTGTAATAAATAGACATAATTTCAATATACACTGTGTGGTTCTTTTTCGTTTAACCCACGCTATATGATTAGATCTGACAAGCTGCTTAACACTCCTTTAAGATAAGTCTGAAGGCTGCTCTCCACAGCTACCACTTGGAGAGCTTTCAATGGTTGTCTAAAATCACCATAAGGGCTGTACAGTTTAGTGCAAGGTGTTTCATTTAAATAAGTGTGCACCATATACTAAGCCAGCCTCCTACAGTGGTGAGAAGGGGAGCGGAGGTCCTGGACCTTCAGCTCCCTTCGGACGAAGTCAAGGCAAACATCTTAACAGAGGTCCTGCAGCCCGGTGTCTCCTTCTCCTAACCCCTCCTGCCTTTCAACGAGGCCTTGACTGATGTCCATCTGGGAACCTAGTCAAAGCTCAGCGAGGAGGATCCTGTGAATAGGACAGTTGCCCACCCCCATTGCCCTGCACCGGGCGACCCAAAATTCCTCACCAACCACCCTACCCCTGAGAGCTTGGTGGTCCAGGCCTCTACCTCACAAGGCATGTTACCCTCCGCACCCCCGGACAGGGAATCTAAGAGGCTGGATGGTTGGGGCAAGAAGATTTTTTCTTCTGCCAGCATTGCATTGCGGTCAGTGAACGCTGCATGCCTATTGGCCCACTATGCCCAGTCCTTGTGGGAAATGGTTGCGCAAGTGCTGCCACAGGCCCCGGAGAAGGTCCAGGCCATTCTCTACAAGTGGTTTCAGACAGGAGAGATGCAGCAAGGTTAAGCCTTCGTTATGGGCTTGACACCATCTACTCGCTGGACAGGGCAAAGTCATTGACGGTGTCAGTTGGGCACTACCCTGGCTGAGAATTTCTGGTTTTTCTGGGGATGTCCAGGCTTACCTTATGGACACGCCCTTTGATGGCACCTGTCTCTTTGGTGACCAGGCAGACATGGCCCTGGAGTGCTTTAAGGACTCGCAGGCTACGGCCAAGTGTTTGGGCCTTTTGGTGACCACCCGTCCTCTGTTTGCTTTTCGCCCCTTTTGTGGCCGAGGAAGGGGCTTTCAGCCGCACTAGCCATTTCCCAACCACAAGACCGTACAAGTTCAGCAACCTCTGCGTGGCCGTGGGCTCCTTTTGACCCCGTGGGTCAGGCAGCCAGAGCTCCACTACGTCTACTCCTTCCCCCTGCAGCCTCTAGACCTTCCTAGTTCAGTCCTTCAAGATCATGGGCGGCCGGTTGGTGGCAGGATCAGCCATCACCTCCACCACTGGCAAAACACCACATCGAACAAGTGGGTTCTTCAGGTAGTCTGAAGGGGCTACTCCTTCCCCTTCGAGGCTACTCTTCCCTCCATGCCTCCGACTTACGACCGGCTGACAGAGGACCACCTGAACTTGCTTCAGGAGACAGGACTCTCTTGGCCAAGAGAGCCATAGAGAGGGTTCTGGTTGCTATTCTAGCTACTTTCTGGTCCCGAAAAAGGACAAGGGCCTTTGTCCTATTCTAGACCTGCAGCCCTCAACTACTTCCCCAAAAAAGAAAAGTTCAAAATGCTCGCTCTGGCTCAGGTATTGCCTGCCCTAGACCCCGGAGACTGAATGGTAGCGTTCGACTTGCAGGACGCCTATTTTCACATTCCCGTCCTGCCTGCTCATTGGCGCTACCTGCAGTTCACAGTTGGCCACGAGCGCTTTTAGTTCACAGTGCTCCCTTTTGGCCTTACAAGTGCCCCTCGGGTGTTCACCAAAGTGATGGTGGTGGCTGCAGCTCATCTTCGAAAACAGGGGTGCCAGTCTTCCTCTATCTCAACAACTGGCTGTTGAAGGCGAGCTCACCCCAGACTGTCCTCTCCCACTTCCAGACTACGGCGCATCAATGTGCCGAAGTCACACCAGGCTCCCTTTCAGACACTCCCTTTCATCTGAGCTGTTCTGGAGACAATGCAGTTTCGGGGCTATCCTCCGGAGCGGTGAGTCCAGGAGTATCAGGCTATGATACCAATGTTTCAGCCTCTAGCTTGGATTTCGGTGAGACTGACTCTGAGGCTGCTGCACCTCATGACCTCCTGCATTCTGCAAGTGACACATGCCAGATGGCATATGTGGGCTCTGCAGTGGGACCTGAAGTTCCAGTGGGCGCAGCATCAGGGGAATCTCTCCGACATGGTCCAGAGTTCAAAGGGAACTGCACAGGATCTGCATTGGTGGCTGACCAACCGCAACTGGGTCATAGGCAGGCCATCTACCTTCCCCAACCAGATCACACAATAGTGACAGGTGCGTCACTCCTGGGATGGAGCAGCCACCTGGGAGAGGTGGAGATCAGAGTACTCTGCTCTCCGGTGGAATCTGGACTCCACATCAACTTGCTGGAGCTCGGAGCGATTCGCTTGGCATTGAAATCTTATCTCCTTTCCATCAAGGGAAAGCTGGTTCAGGTGTTCATGGACAACACCACCGCCATGTGGTACTGCAACAAACAGGGCGGGGTGGGGTCGAGGACCCTCTGTCAAGAGGCCCCGCATCCCTGGACATGGCTTGAACAGCAGGGCATATCCCTGGTGGTTCAACATCTGGCAGGGTCCCTGAATGCCAGGGCAGGCAAACTCAGCCGTTGATGACTAGCGGATCACGAATGGCATCTCCATCAGGAGATGGTGCAAGGTCTCTTTCAACAATGGGGAGAGTCTTGGTTAGATCTGTTCGCCTCTGTTGAGAAAACACAGTGTCAGTAGTTTTGCGCGCTGGAGTTTCCAAGGTGACACTTGCTCAGCGACGCTTTTCTTCTCGAGTGGAGCTCAGGCCTAATGTACGCCTTTCCACCAATACAACTCCAGTCCAGAGTGCTCAAGCAGATCAGGAGTGACCAGGTCCAAGCCATTTTCGTTGCTCCGGACTGGGCACGGAGAGTCTGGAATCCTGAACTTCTCCAACTGAACATCGATTTTCCGGTCAGGCTGCCCCTTTGGGAGGATCTTCTGTCGCAGCAGCAGGGGAGGGTCCTCCACCCGAACCTGTCAACTTTACGCCTTCTTGCGTGGAGATTAAGCAGCAGTTGATAGCATTCAACTTTTTTCCCTAAGTTTGCAAAGTTATTTTAGCTGCCAGGCCGCCCTCCACCAAGATCATGTATGTCTGCGGGTAGAACACATTTGTGAAATATTGTACAGAAAGGTCTACTGATCCTATTTCTGCTTCCCTCTCTCAAGTTTTGCTTTTTATTTTGACCCTCAACTAGCATGGCTCTGCACAGGGCACTCTCAAAGGGTTCCTTTTGGCCCTGCCTGCCTTCCTAGGCTGCCAGACCAACCCTCATTTAAATGTCCTATTGTAAATAGATTCCTCAAAGGCCTTGTACATATGTTACCATCTTCGCCTTTCATTTTGCCTCAGTGGGACCTTAATTTGGTTCTTACTGATGTATGCCCCGTTCGAACCTATGCACAACTGCCCCCTCTGTCTGTGTACCATTAAAACAACCTTTTTAGTGGCAATCACTTCTGTCAGGAGAGTGAGCGAATTGCAGGCTTTGTCTTCCAAGCCTCCTTAACTGAATATTCCCTAAAAAATTGATGCTTCGCACTAGAGCTTCTTTCCTCCCGAAAGTGGTAACAGCATTCCATGTGGGGCAATCTGTCGCATTGCCCACTTTCTATGCCCCTCTAAAGATGATGAGAGACTCCACCGTCTGGACCCAAAAAGAGCGTTGACATTCTACCTTGACCACACTAAAGAGTTCTGTGTGGACGACCAACTATTCGTGGGATATGTTGGAATGAAGAAAGGTCGTGCACCGCAGAAGAGGATTGTCTCGCAATGGGTCATCCTCTGCATCAAGATTTGCTATGCTCTGGCCAAAAAGCAGCCTCCTGAAGGCTTAAGGGCTCACTCCATGAGAACTAAGGCTGCTACCACCTAATTACGCGGACGATTTCCAACTGGTGTTTTCCATTAGTAACTCTCCTACATCCGTCCATGAATTCCAGACTACAATGCTGTTCATCCGCGACTGAATGAACAGCAACCATCTGAAGTTAAATCCAGATAAGACGGAAGTGATTCTTACAGGAGGTCCTTTAAACCCTTGGAGTCCCCGGTTCTGGCCTAAAGAGCTGGGACAGCCCCCTACTCCTTCTATATCTGCCAAAACCCTAGGAGTCATAATTAATAATGACCTCACAATGAAAACTCAGATAGGATCCGTAATCTCAACATGCTTTTTCCAACTAAGAAAAATAAGGAAAATTAGCAGGTTCCTTACACAGGAAGCAAAAATACAAGCAGTCCTGGCTATGGTGATATCCCATATAGATTATGCCAATTCTCTATACTTCGGCATCCCCGCTCATCTCACCCACCGTCTTCAACTAGTACAGAATCAGGCAGCCAGAGTGTTTCTTCAGGAGAACAGGCGTCAACATATCACTCCTCTTCTAAGGAAGCTGCACTGGCTCCCCATAGCTCAGAGATGCGCCTTTAAGGTGGGGGACATTATCTTTAAGTCCCTGAATGGTAGAAACCCCAAATTCATCGACAGCCTTATTGAAAGATACATTCCGACCCGCAACCTACGATCTGCCCATATGCATTTCCTGACTATACCCTCCTTCAAACTGAAACGTTTGGTGGAACAAGGTTCGCCACTCTAGGCCCCAGATACTGGAACTCCCTGCCTCTAGAAATCAGATCCTGCACAGACCTCATGTGTTTTCGTAGACTCCTAAAAACATGGCTATTTAGACAGGCATACGAGTAACATCTCAGACCAGCACCTTTAGAGTAGCGCCATGAAACCAATCTGGTGTACGTGCGCTTTATAAATAAAGTATAACATAACATAACATACCACTGCATTGCAAAACGGAGTTCCAGCCCTCGACATTTGTCAGTTGGCAACATGGGCATCCCTGCACACATTTACCAAGCAGTACTGCCTGGACAATCAAGTCTGCAGGGACCACCTTTTTGTCCGCTCTGTCTTGCAGGACTTCCTGGTCTAAACTTGTCTGCAGTCCCTCCTCCAGGCTAAATGTCTCTATCAGATGGTCAGGTTACTTACCTTCAGTAATGCCTTATCTGGTAGATATTATGATCTAGCTGCAGATTTCTTACTGACCCAGCTATCCTTCCCACATTGCGTACAGGTTTCTAGGATCAGGGCTCTCTCCCTTCCTGTCCACTTCCATGTCATTGTGCTAGCGCTACATCTCTCCTGGTTCCATTGTGCTGCCTATCGTATATCAGATCATGTCCTGTCTTATTGTCAACCGCATCCTCCCTGATATCTACGGGATGCTTCTAGCGGTCAGGGATCAGACCTGAGGGTGCCATAGGTGATTGTGCGCCCCCCATATCCATTAACATTGTCGCCCAGGCTCGTAAGTTGTCCTCCTCTTTTTCATCACACCTAAGCTGTTTAATTTCAAACTGCCTCTGCAGTTGCCCATTCGCATACATCTCCCATCCACAGCATTGTTCGCGGTGGGGTGGGACTCATCCATAATGTGGCAATTCGACATTTTTCGTGTATGAGTCCGAGCATTACAAATGTCCTACTGAGTTTTTTTATTCTTGGGAGTAGGTAATAGACCCAACAGCACCTTATGGATCTCTCTAGGTACCTCCCACCCCATAGCTTCTTTCAGTTAGATTAAATTTCAATCCAGTGAGGGGCTAGCACTGGACAACACCAGACGATATGTACGAAATCTGCTTCTGATTCTTTACAGCGGGGACAGTGACCTGAACGATTTGGTTAAATTCTACTCAGTGTTTTGGAGGTAAGGTAAGTGTGGTGTACGAAGTTATATTGAATGGATTTAAACCGCGCATTCGAGCTCACACGTTTAACCCATTCATGTATTTTGATCCATTCCTGCGCTTTTAGGGGGTCACCCACAACTTCATCCCACCGTGTTTGGATAGGTAGTATCTGATCCGTATTAACGACTTGGATTACTCGATATAAGTGAGAAATGAAGCGACATCCTTGGGCCATGTAGAGCATTACATGAAGCACATTCGTGATAGGAGGCTCCTCTGGAAATGAGGGCCATAATTCCTGAGCCACCTGGGAGATCTTCCTATATTGCAGAAACTGCCTGTTTCCTAATTCAAAGGTGGACTCCGCACTTTCACGTGTAATAAATTGTTTATTTTTGAAGAGGTCTCCCATTGTCAGGCAACCGCCTTCTTTCCATTTGTGGACAGACATAGAGTCTGCAATTTTGGAGAAGGGTTGTATCACCCATAGTGGCATATCTGGGACATATGGTGCTCGACCTATCACTTTTTTAACTGTATACTCCCAAACCTCCGCTACGTGACGAGTTGTGTAAGGGCAGCCGGGAACTCTCACCCCCATCATCAGAAGTTCCGGTAGTGAGCCTCCCATGAAGGTTCCAGCCACGAACCTCCTCTCCCAATTATCATTCTCATCTAGCCAGTGAATTGCATGCTGCAGTTGGGAGGCCATATAGTAAAATTCTAGACATGGCACCTTAAGCCTTTTTGCCATGTTCTCTGTAATGTAGTCAAACTAACCCGTTTACGGTTCAAGCCCCATAACAGTTCTATTATCAAACTATTTAGTGTTTTACAAAAATGATTAGGGATTTTACAGAATGAGTGTTGTACCGCGTGTAAGCATCGGGGCAAGATGATCATTTTTGTAATTGCAATCCTGCCCATAAGGGACAGTGGCAACTCTTGCCAGAAACGCATCGACCCCCGTATACCTTCCATGGCCTTCCCTATATTGAGCTCCAGATATCTCTCGGGTGTATGCGCCAGTCTAATTCTCAGATATTTGGATTTGGTCTCCACCCATGGAAGCCCTACCACATGTAACACATCCTGCGGCTCCCTAGCCAGCCGTCCAATCGGAAGTAACTTCGATTTACTGGAGTTTGTTTTCAGTCATGAGATTTCGCCGAACATCTGCAGTATGTCTAATAATATAGGGACCGTCTGCACTGGTTGTCGAATATACACCAAGGTATTGTCTGCATACATAGAAACCACATGATTAGAGTCGCTCAGCGGGATCCCCACCTACCCATCTTCTCCCTCAAAGCCACCGCTAACTGTTCCATCGCGGCTGCAAATAGAAGCAGTGACAATGGGCACTCCTGTCTAGTGCCACGCCTCAGCGCAAAAGCCTTTGAGATCATGCCTCCTACTCACACCCTGGTGTGGGGGGCAGTGTACAACAATTGTAATCACTTAAGGAATCCCCGTCTCCACCCCCATTACTCGGAGGACCTCCCAAATATAGGACCAATTCACCGAATCAAAAGCTTGTTCTATGTCCAGCAGTGCCAAAGCGTGGTCCTCTTTCTAAGGGCGGAGAATGCCATATGTGTGCTAACATCCGTAGGTTATGGGCAATGCTACGTTTGGGAATGAATCTTGCCTTGTCTGGGTGTATCAAGTAAGGCATATGTGGCAGAAGGCGAGCCGCCAGTATCCCACTCAGGATTTTCATATCCAAGTTCAAAAGTGAAATCGGTCGATACGAAATAGACAGCTGAGGGTCCCTGTCTGATTTGGGGATCATGACCACCAGGGCCTCCCTTATAGAGGCCGAGAGGGCCTGTGTCTTTAGGGCTTCATTATATACCTCTAATAGGTGGTCCACCAGTAAGGGTGCGAACCTCATGTAGAACTCAGACGGGAAACCATTGCTCCCTGGGCTTTTAGCTGGTTTTAAACCCCGTATGGCCTCTGTTAGTTCTTCTTTGGTAATCGGGACATCTAACAGTATACTCGCCTCATTCTTTAACCGGGGCAGACCCAGGGTGGTCAGAAAATCCCCAATCCGCTCCAGTGGCGGGAAGAGTAGTTTTGTATCTACCTTAGCTATGTGATCCGTCAAAATACCAATGATCGCTGTTTGATTATATATCATAGTCCCATCCGCCGACTGCATTTGTGTTATGGGAGACACTGGAGGCTCACCGATTATCAATGTAGCAAGTAAAGCCCCTGATCTATCGTTGCCGGTACGCTGTTTAATTCAATTTTTCCTGGTGGCACAGGGATTCAAATAGTACCCTGCGGGCTGTGCAACATTTGTCTCTGAGATGGGGGTTGTGGGGAGGTTCGCCTCTATGTCCCCCAGTTTTCCTTCTTGTACTTTTATATCCCTCTCAAGCTGGCGGCATATGCTATACAATGTCTTTATACAGACCCCTCTTATCACCACTTTCATTGCCTCCCTCTACGTTACCCTCATGGACACTCACCCCCAATTCTCCGAGTGAGAAGCTGGCTTAGAATATGGTGCACACTTAGGTAAGTGGACACCCTGCACTAATCCAGACGACCCTTATGGTGATTTTAGTGGTCTTAGACAACCTTAAGAAGCTCTCTAAGTGGTAGCTGTGGAGAGCAGCCTTCAGGCTTAGTCCAGAAGGAGTGTAAAGCAGCTTGTTTTACGACAGCATAATCTTATTGGTATAGGTTAAGTCAAAAATAACCACACAGTGTATTTATAAAAATATGTATTTATTATTAGACACTCACTAACACATACAGATATCTCCTAGCCGGAGATATACACAATGCACACAATACTTTTCAATAGAAACAGGTAAGTAGCATATAATACACAGTGGTCTCCAGGGGGATACCAAAACATATACTAAAATAGTGGTATGTGAACCACGACTCAAGTCAAGACTATACCCAGAAGACATAGAAGTGCCGGGGACCCAAGGAACCACCCAAGGTAAGTAACCAGGAACCTCACGGAGGCTGTGTGCAGAGTGGGAACACGAATGTGGGCTCAATACAAGTCAACGGGTAAGTTGTGGTTGCAATTTTAAAGAAGAAGGACCCTTCCCAGTTGACCCTGAAGAAACCCTGTGGAAGACAGAAGGTTTGATAGCCACCCCATCCGTGGATACCCTAGGAACCAGGATACCTACACCAAGGGAGCCGGGTGCAAAGGTGTACAGTGGCTTCGGAAACCGCAGTCGAACTCAATGGAGGACTTCAGGAAGATGCCGCTGCTGGAGAAGGTGAAAGTGTCCGGTGGAACTCAAAGGTGGGTTCAAGATGAGTGGTACCTGCAAGCAGAGGGGACAGAGTCTATGCCACTTGGAAGTGACCAGGGGGCCCAGAAGACAAATGCCCAACGAAGTCGAGTTTTGCAGGAGAGCTGACGGTGACCTTGAAACTGCAGCTGTGTGGACCAGGTGATGCTGTGGAAGACCAGAAGCCGTGCACGAGCTGTTCCACGTCAGATGTCGAGAGTTGAGGGGCCAGTGTCTGTCTGGAGCACCAACAAGCCTTTGCAACTGCAACCAACGTGGAAAGTGAAGAAGGTACAGTGTCAGGACCAGCAAAATCCAGGTTAGTCACCACAAGCAGGGGAGTCAGGCAGGCCCAAGCAATCAGGGGAGCCCACAGAAATCAAAGGAGACCCTCAGGAGGACCCACAGGCCGAAGGCACTGGAGTCGCAGGAGGACCTGAGCAGCTCACCAAAGATGCAGGCCCACGTTGCAAGTGATGTGGTGAGGACGAAGATCTTGATAGCAGGAGATGCTTGAAGTTGGGGATACTTGGAGAAATCCAACAAGCCTTTGCAACTGCAAGTTGACGCCGTGCACAGGGGTGCGGTTCCTGCGGCTCCGACGAGGGATACTGACCTCAAACTTGGTGAGAGGAGAGGGCAGGCCTCGAGTGATGTGAAGAACCACTACCTGTGTTGCTGAGCCTTTAGGAGTCTGTGGGAGCCTAGGATCAGCAGACCGGTCAGCTTAGTTGTGGTGCCTGCAGATGCAGGGAGGTGACTCCTTCACTTCCAGGGAGATTCCTTCAGGTTTCTTGGATGCCCATAGGCCTTGGAAGGTTCCTGGATGGAGCACAGGCACGTACATTGCAGCAGATGAGCATGGCGTTGAGATCAGGAGCAGCAGGAGTCTTCACAGTTGCAGCCTGATGTCCAGAACGAAGTCCAGAGTGCTCAAACGGTCGAAGAAGAAGTGGTGTCTCGAAATCTAGGGACCCACCCTCAGGTAAGTCCTTAAGTACCCTAAGGAAAGGGTTGGGACGATTCAGGGTTCCCTCCCAGGGGAGGGGTCGGACAGTGGGGAGGATACTCCCATGTCCTTTGTCCAGTTTTGGGCCAGAGCGGGACCCAACGGTTTGAACTAGACTATGTTAGGAGGGCATCAAGTGTGCCCTTCAAGCAGACTGGGTGGCGTTGACAAGCTCTCCCACCCGTCCCCAATACACTAAACCCTGTCTGGGAGGTGGTCACACCTCCCTGTGACAGGATACCTATTGTTCTGCCTTCCCCTGTTCGAGCTTGGCTCAGCAGCAGGAGGGCAGCATTGTGTTTCTGGTCGGCAGCAGCCATGTTGTGCTGTCCAGGTCTAGAAGACTGGTACCGGGAGCACTGAGGGCCTCCCGGAGGAGCTTTACAGTGCATGGAATCTTATCTCTCACACCGTTTATGGTGTGGGGGGTATGATTCCAACATGTTTGATACCAAACATGACACGGTTCGTTACAGCCCGTTTAGAGATGGTCATCGCGTAATGACGCATGGCCACTCTATTTATCATAATGGCTGATGCACTTACAGCCCAGGAGAATGGACTCCGCAGGCTGTAGGGGTGTCCTGCTCATGCAGGGGCACCCTCACACTTAGAACCGAGCACCCTGCCTTCAGGATTGAAAGGCCTGCTTGAGGGATGACTTATAGGTATTAAACGCAGTGACCTTAGATATAGGGTAACCTATATCTTTCGTAAGTGGTGCTAGCACCAGCTTACACAGGCTGCAATGGCAGGCCTGTAGTTACAGTTTGAGTGGTCCCTCATGGGTGGCATAATGCATGCTTCAGCCCATGGGGGACCCCTGGTGTACCTATGCCCTGGGTACCTCAGTACCATATACTAGGGACTGATAAGTGTACACCAGTATCCAATCTGGGATGTACCTGAGTATTTACCATACCAATTTAGGGGAGAAAGCACAGAGACTGGGGTCGTGATTAGCAGGATCCCAGTCAGACTAGTCAGAAACAGCATTATGTCAAGCAAAAAGTAGGGGTAACCATAAAAGCAGATCCTACTTTCCTACACAACCCCCCCAAACGTAAGGAGATGAGACTAACCTTGCCCAGTTGAGTCTTTATTTTCTAAGTGGAAATATCTGGAGAGTCCATCTGCATTGGCATGGTTACTCCCAGGTCTATGTTCCACTGTATAGTCTATCCCTGTAGGGAAATGGACCACCTCAAACGTTTGGGGTTTTCACCCTTCCTCTGTTTAAGCCATAACAAGGGCTTGTGGTCTGTCTGAACAATGAAGTGAATGCCAAACAGGTATGGCCTCAGCTTCTTCAAGGCCTAGATGACAGCAAAGGATTCCCTCTCAATGGCTGACCAACGTATCTCCCTGGGGGTCAACCTTTTGCTGATAAAAGCTACTGTTTGATCCTGGCCCTCTGCATTAAGTTGTAATAACACAGCCCCTACCCCTATCTCAGATGCATCTGTCTGGACAGTGAAAGTTTTGGAGTAGTCGGGATTCTGCAGGATGGGAGCAGTGCACATTGCCTGCTTCAGGTCATCAAATGCCTTTTGACAGCTTACTGTCCACTGAACTTTCTTGGGCATTTTCTTTGATGTTTAATCATTCAGGGGAGTTACAATGAACCCATATCCCTTTACAAATCTTCTGTAGTACCCAGTCAGGCCCAAGAAAGCTCTGACCTGAGTCTGGGTAGTGGGAGCAATCTAGTCCCGAATGGTCTTGATTTTGCTCCCCAATGGTTGAACCTGACCTCCACCTACCAGGTAGTCCAAGTACACAACCTTACTCTGCCCCACTTGGTGGCCTTGATAGTGAGGCCTACCTTTTGCAGGGCCTCCAGAACGTTTCTGAGGTGGACCAGCTGATCCTCCCAGGTGGAGCAAAAGACAGCTATATCATCTAGATATGCTGCACTATAGGCTTCCAGGCCTATGAGAACTTTTTTCACCAGCCTCTGAAATGTGTTTGGCAGACCAAAGGGCATTACAATAAATTGATAATCCCCACTAGGGGTTGAAAATGCTGTTTTTGGCTTGGCATCCTCCGCTAGTCTGATTTGCCAGTAGCCAGCAGTCAGGTCAAATGTACTCAGAAGCTTGGCTGAGGCCAAAGTATCTATAAGTTCATCTGCCCTTGGAATTGGATGGGCATCAGTCTTAGTGACTGCATTGAGGCCTCTGTAGTCCACACAAAACCTCATCTCTCTTTTTCCACCCTTGGTGTGAGGTTTTGGCACAAGGACTACTGGACTAGCCCAGGGACTATCTGAAGGCTCAATGACCCCCAGTTCCAGCATCTTTTGGACCTCTGTCCTGATGCAATCCCTGACATGGTCAGGCTGTCTCAGATTTTACTCGTAACAGGCAGGCTGTCACCTGTGTCCACTTCATGGGTACACCAGGTGGTTTGACTGGGTGTCAGGGTGAACATGTGTCTGTACTGATTGAGGACTTGCCTACAATCAGCTTCAGTCAGTCAATCAACTTTATTCGGTTTCAGCATATAAAGCCATAAAAGTTAGCAATACATAAAAATATCATAAAATGATAACACAATTCATCACTATTAAAATGTATTGATGCATTAAAATATCATAAAATTATAACACAATTCATCACAGTTAAATCACCTTCCACGAGAATCCTTGTTGATTCAAAAACTGGGGTGCAAAATTAGGTACATGTAACCTTGACCCACAATAAGCAATTTAAAGAGTTAAGAGAGTGAGTCCCGGGGCCTTTTCTAGAGTATGTATATCATTGGGGTGACATGGACCCTGACAGTTGCTGGCATTTAATCAAGGCAAGACCTGGCCTTTATAGCGGATTTTAGATAACTGAGAACAAAGAAAATACATTCATCATACAACAATTGTAAGTAAATAAGAGCTGGACAGGCCTGTGTGAAATTCATCCTCTTTAAAATCGGGGCGATAAAAGTTTTTCGAGGGACTTTATATAATTTACAAAATAATGTGAAGTGAAGCAAATCCTGTGGAGACTCATCGTCGCAGCCACAGGTTGCTAACACCTGGCCTCTGCTACACCCCCTAGGTATAGCCAACAAAAAATGGAAAAGATCCAGGCGAAACCTGGTTAGTAAAAACCGTTCATATATACTTAAAACCCCCAAGAGATAAGGCTCAGCTAACGGTGTTGTTTTCAACATTATGAATTTACGAACACTGGGTTTCTTCAGCTCCAGTTCTTCCCTCACCTGTTTCCTTAAACTGCTAAAAGACTCCCTTATTAACCCCACATCCTTTTTGGTTACCAATTCAGGGTTAGTATACAATTTGGCTCTTCCTAACCTTACAAAACTGTTCTTGATATATCTGAGCAAACACAAGGAGATGATGGACGGAGCGCTGAAACTTTTCAGACACTCACCCCCAACCCTAACAGCCCTCATCAGCCAGGCTAGCTTGAATCCAGTGGCAAAGTGAGCAAGGAACCCACGTCTGGGCATACCCTGCCAACTTAGGGCAAACAAAGCAAACACAAGGAGATGATAGACAGAGTGCTGAAACTTTTCAGACACTCACCCCCAGTCACAGATCTGGGTTGAATCCATCATCGTTCTTTAGCTCACTTCGCCACCCAAGTTCAGACACAACTATATGCAAATCAGTCTTGACCCTGTGCCTCATGGGAACAGTCCAGCCCAAACTGCTGAGCCATGTCTTCCCTGGACGGGAAACAAGTATGCTGGGACCGGTTTCGGGCTAACAGCCCTCATCAGCCAGGCTAGCTTGATTCCAGTGGCAAAACGAGCAAGGGACCCACGTCTGGGCATACCCTGCCAACTTAAGGCGAACAAAGCAAACACAAGGAGATGATGGACGGAGCGCTGAAACTTTTCAGACACTCACCCCCAGTCACAGATCTGGGTTGAATCCATCATCATTCTTTAGCAGAACTTTTCACTGCTGGGGTCCCTTTTCAACCAGAATGGCACCCAGAGGATGAGGAGGAGGACTGGGAGGGGTCAGGTGACCCTTTGACTGACCAGTTGGACAGTGAACAGGACAGTAGAGAGAAACTGGGGGATGCCAGTGGTTTGGACACCTCCCCTGACCTTAGCATGTTGTCTCCTCCTACCGTGGCTACGGAGGAGGGAGCATCATATGCAGTGGTGTTGCGTAGGGCAGCCGAGGCTCTCAACCTCGAGCTTCCTACGGTGGCGGACAGAAGTGCTTCAGCCGGCTGTAAGCTCTTCGGAGCCCTTGCTGCCATTCAATGAGGCCCTCGACGTCCTTTTGGGCACGTGGTCCAGGCCCAACACGGGGGCTCCCGTGGACAGGATGATTGCCCGATGCCACCGTCCTGCCCCGGGCGACCACACTTTCCTCTCCCAACACCCCACCCCGGAGAGCTTGGTAGTCCTAGCCTCCACTTCCAAAAGTGCATTCCCTACCGCTCCCCCGGAAAGGGAATCCAAGAAGCTGGACCACCTTGGGAAGAAAATTTTCTCTTCCGCCAACTTAGGACTGCGGTCTGTAAACACTGCATGTCTCTTGTGCCGTTATTCCCACTCGGTGTGGGATACAGTGGCGCAGGTGCTGCCTCGGTGTCCGGAGGAGGCCCGAGCAGTGCTCTCCCAGGCTGTTGCCGCCGGGAGGGATGCAGCAAAGTTTGCCATACGTTGTGGGCTGGATACCGCCGACTCTCTGGGCAGGACCATTTCAATGTCGGTAGCACTTCGTCGCTACGCCTGGATGAGGTCAACTGGCTTTTCAGGGGATGTCCAGAATACCTTGATGGACATGCCCTTTGATGGCCGTCGCCTTTTTGGCGACAAAGCAGACAACGCTCTAGAGCATTTCAAGGACTCCCGGGCTACGGCCAAGTCCTTGGGCCTCTCCACCCGCCCTGCGCAGTCTTCTTTTCGCCCCTTTCGTGGCTACAGAAGGGGTGCCCCGCTACGTCCCGCCCAGAGCCACAGGCCCCAGCAAGTTACCCAACCTTCGCGTGGCCGGGGACGTGGAAACAACCGTCGTGGTTCCGGGGGCCAGCGGGCGGGCCAGTCCACCAACTCCCTCTCCGCAGCAGCCTCCAAACCTTCGTAGTCCGACCTTTCAGGCCCATCAAACGCCAGTGGGCGGCAGGATTCGCCATCACCTCCCCCACTGGCGCACCATCACGTCAGACAGGTGGGTTTTGCAAAGAGTCCGAAGGGGCTACTCCCTCCCCTTCGAGACTACCCCTCCAGCCATGCCACCTCAATACCACAGCATGTCGGAGGATCACCTAGGCCTTCTCCAACAGGAAGTTTTGGCACTCTTGGCCAAGGGAGCCATCGAGCGCGTTCCTGTCCCAAAAGTAGGTCGTGGTTGCTACTCCCACTACTTTCTGGTCCCCAAGAAGGACAAGGGCCTGCGTCCTATCTTGGATCTCAGGAACGTCAACCGCTTCCTCCGGAAGGAGAAGTTCAAGATGTTGACGCTCGCTCAGGTCTTGTCTGCCCTCGACCCGCCAGACTGGATGGTAGCGTTGGAGTTGCAGGACGCTTATTTTCACATCCCCCATCCTGCCGGCCCACCGGCGTTACCTACGGTTCACTGTAGGCCACGAGCATTTTCAATTTACCGTGCCCCCCTTTGGCCTTACCAGCACCCCTCGGGTGTTCACGAAAGTGATGGCAGTGGTCGCAGCTCATCTGCGCAGATCGGGGGTTTCAGTCTTCCCCTATCTTGACAACTGGATGTTGAAGGCGGGCTCGCCCCAGGCAGTTGTCTCCCACCTCCAGACTACGGCCGACCTCCTGCATTCGCTGGGGTTCTCCATCAATGTGCCGAAGTCACACTTGATTCCCTCTCAGAAGCACCTCTTCATCGGAGTGGTTCTGGACACGACGCGGTTTCGGGTCTATCCTCCCGAACAGCGAGTCTGGGATATTCAGGCTATGATTCCGGTCTTTCAGCCTCTATCCCGGGTTTCGGTCAGAATGACTCTGAGGCTGCTGGGCCTCATGGCCTTCTGCATCCTGCTGGTCGATCATACCAGGTGGCATATGCGGGCTCTGCAGTGGGACCTGAAGTTCCAGTGGGCGCAACATCTGGGGAATCTGTCCGATTGCATCCAGATCTCGGAGGGCACTGCACGTCAACTGCAGTGGTGGCTCACGAAACAGGATTGGGTCAATGGCAGATCCCTCTCCCTTCCCCAACCAGACCACACTGTGGTGACGGACGCGTTCCTTCTGGGATGGGGCGGCCACATGGGAGAGGTGGAGATCAGAGGCCTCTGGTCTCTGGCGGAGTCCGGACTCCACATCAACCTTCTGGAGCTCCGGGCGATTCGTCTTGCTCTGAAGGCATTCCTTCCTTCTGTCCGGGGAAGAGTAGTGCAGGTGTTCACGGACAACACCACCGCCATGTGGTACTGCAACAAACAGGGCGGGGTGGGGTCGTGGACCCTATGTCAAGAGGCCCTCCACCTCTGGACATGGCTGGAACATCAGGGCATATCCCTGGTGGTTCAACACCTGGCAGGTTCCCTGAACGCCAGGGTGGACGAACTCAGCCGCAGGTGCATGATGGATCATGAATGGCATCTTCACTCGGAGGTGGTGCAAGGTCTCTTTCAACAATGGGGAGAGCCTTGGTTAGATCTATTTGCCACCGAATAGAACGAGCAATGTCAGCAATTCTGCGCGTTGGAATTTCCAAGGCGGCACTCGCTAGGTGAAGCTTTTCATCGCGAGTGGAGTTGCGGTCTGTTGTACGCCTTTCCGCCTATACCACTTCTGCCCAGAGTGCTGAAGAAGTTCAGGCGCAACCGGGCCCAAGTTATTCTTGTGGCTCCGGAGTGGGCACGAAGAGTTTGGTAGCCCAAGCTGCTCAACATGGCCATCGATCCTCCGATCAGACTGCCTCTTCGGGAGGATCTTCTGTCGCAGCAGCAGGGGACGGTCCTCCACCCGAACCTGTCCAGCCTCCACCTCCTTGCGTGGATATTGAGCGGCGGCAGTTGACGTCTTTCGACCTGCCTCCCGAAGTCTGTGATGTAATCTTGGCAGCCAGGCGTCCCTCCACTAAGACGGTATATGCCTGCCGGTGGAACAAGTTTGTGGCATGGTGCACAGCAAAGGCTGTGGATCCCCTTTCTGCCCCTCTTTCTGAAGTCCTCTTGTTTCTTCTTTCTCTAGCCCAGCAGGGCTCTGCTCTGGGCACTATCAAGGGCTATCTTTCGGCCATCTCTGCCTTTCTTCGGCTTCCAGATCAGCCTTCCCTTTTCAAGTCCCCAGTTGTAAGCTGCTTCTTGAAAGACATAACTCATCTTTTTCCTCCTATTCCCTTCGTTATGCCTCAGTGGGACTTGAACCTGGTGTTAACTTATTTAATGTGTGCTCCCTTTGAGCCGCTTCATAACTGTCCCTTACGGCTCTTATCTCTCAAAACTGCGTTCCTGGTGGCCATCACATCTGCCAGGCGAGTGAGTGAGCTCCAGGCGCTTTCTTCTAAGCCTCCTTTTCTCTCTGTACATCCGGGCAAAGTTGTCCTTAGAATTCGTCCATCCTTCCTGCCCAAGGTTGTCACTGCCTTCCACATCGGGCAGACTATCACTTTGTCCACCTTCTTTCCACCTTCGCATCCTTTGAAAGAGGAAGAGAGGCTCCACCGTCTGGACCCAAAACGTGCGCTTTCCTTCTATCTAGATCGCACAAAACAGTTCCGGGTGGATGACCAACTCTTTGTTGGCTACGTGGGTGCCAAAAAAGGTCGGACCGTACACAAGCGAACCATTTCTCGATGGGTCGTTTTGTGTATATAAGTATGCTATTCTCTGGCTAAAAAGGAGCCTCCAGTGGGGCCACGCGCCCATTCCACCAGGTCGACGGCAGCCACTACTGCCTTGGGGAGTGGAGTTCCTCTGAACGACATCTGTCAGGCGGCTACATGGGCATCGTTGCACACGTTTACCAAACACTACTGCCTGGACTGCCAAGTCCGGAGAGACGGCTTCTTTGGCCGTTCTGTTCTCCAGGATTTTCTGGTGTGATCTTGGTTCGCAGACCCACCACCGGGGTTGGTATTGCTGGGGTATCTATTCTAAGGTAAGGAATCTATAACTAACGTGTTTCTTTCAGATGAACAAGTTACTTACCTTCGGTAACGATATATCTGTAAGAAACATTAGTTAGTTATAGATTCCTTACCGCCCCACCCATCCTCCCCGTTCTGCGAACTGATTTTTAGGGTTAAGGACATCCTTTCAGGGCCCTAGTTTTGTGCGCCAGTGGTCAGTGTCTTGCATGGCTCTGCGTTTCTGGCGCAGAAAGTCATGTACAGAACTGACGTCAGCGCGTGAGGGTGGCGTCTAAGTAGCTGCCGTGAGGTCATCCCGGCGACCACGACGCCGACGACGGACTCGGAGCCGACCGACGTCACCTTCCGACGCGCAGAGGTACTGCTGACGAAAAAACGTTCCTGATCCAGTCTGACGCCTGGGGGTAATTCTAAGGTAAGGAATCTATAACTAACATGTTTCTTACAGATATATCGTTACCGAAGGTAAGTAACTTGTTCATCAAACACGGAGGACAGGTCCATGATTGCAAGATAAATGGTACCAGAATGGGCAACTGTGTATTTGTTAAGAATCATGGTTAGGTTAAGGCACTGGGCCACAGTAGACTGGCCAGGGCGGAACCATTACTGGACTTCTAATAACGTAGCGTATTCCACTGCCCAGCTAGTCATCCTTTCTAGAAGCACTGGGCCCACCACCTTAACCACCGAGTCCAACAGTGAAATTGGTCTATAACAGTGGGTGCTATCACGATTACCCTTTTTTAAAACTGGCACAATGGTCGAGGTAGCCCAGGACTCAGGGCAGCCTGTCCCTCAGGGCAGCCTGTCCTTGTCACAGCATTGGTTACTGCAGCAAGGACCGGAGCCCAAAAGATTGGATCTGATTTATAGAGATCCGGAGGGATACCGTCGGGTCCTTGGGCTTTGTTACTAGTCAGCCCGATGATACCCTCCTCGATGTCTTCTATACTAAAAACCAGATCAGCGCTGACTGTCTCATGATTTGGCAGGCGATTAAGCTCAGCTGGGCTCTTGAACATGGTTTCAAAGTGAAACACCCACTCATCCTCTGTGATATGTGCAACTACTGCACAGCCTTCGTCGTGGTTTAGTAAGGGACTATTAATGATGCCCCAGAATCTCGAGCTATTCCTCAGCGTGCTAGCCTCAATTAATCCTCTCCATGCCTCTTCCTTCAAAGCGGACTTGCGTTTGGCCAGTTCCAGTTTGTAGTCTCTTCGACACGATCTGACCTGGGTCTGATTTCTTGGACTACTGTTTAAAGCCTCCCGCAGCTTTCTAGCCGCCAGAGAACAGGAGGAGTCAAACCATCTAGGGGCCTGGGTGGCTGGGCGGCGGCCCGGGATTCTTAAAAGGTCACCTACTTTAACAGAGATGGTATTAAAAGCACAAATGACCTCCCCTGGAGAAATATGCGATGAAGTACACAGTGCTAACTCACTAGCACAAGAGTCTTTCACTGACTTGTAAAATTCATCTGGGGAGATCTGTGACCACTTTAGCCGCCTTCTGCCGTCTGTGGGTCGCACAGACCCACTTTGCCCAACTCCTCTTTTAGGCACCAGTAAAGAACCACGAATTTCAACACTCAAGGGGTTATGGTCATTATGGGCGCTTGCTTGTATCTTGAATCCCGTAAATAAAGCTTTTATAGACGATGAAATTAATATAAAATCGTTAAATGAACCTCCGCCTCTCCCTTTGAATGAGGGAACAACAGCCTGGCTATGGGGGTCACATAATGATAAAGGAGACATTAAATCAAATTCGTGGAGGAGGTCATTCAACATGTCCCCCAGTGAGGAGTGTTCAAAATGGATTCCCCTCACACGTGGACACCCTAAGTCGGCCAACATTGCTGCCCCTGGGACTCCACATGGGTGGATGTTGAAGTCCCCAGCAATCATGAGATTTTGAAGAGCAGTATTACAGTGTTGCCTTATGAAGGAACCTACCGTAGTGATATTACACCCACCCTTGCGGCACGATGGTGAATTATAAAAATTAATAAGACCCAGTTTGTTCGACCCCTTTCTTAGAGCCATAGACTTTATACACGGGTACGATGTAGGAAGAACCACCTTTTGGTCTGCCAGCCGAAGAGGGGGATGCTGGGACGAAGAAAGACTTGTAACCTTCTAAAAATAAACTACTATCCATCAGCCATGTTACCTGAAAGCATATCACACAAAATTGCTTCACAAATGCAATCCACAATGGATCAGAAAACTTGTTGGCTAGTCCTGCCACATTTCAAGATATAAAGTTGCTAACACATTCACCCAAACACCCATGGCTTTGCTGTGAACAAACCCGCTGGTCGTTGGATTTCACTGGGTCCATAGAAGAGGGACCACCAAGTCAATCACAGGCATCCGTCGCAGCCAGGGAGCAAAACCTGTTTGACAGCTCCAGGGGATGCGGACCAAGATCCTGTCTTCTTGAAGGCATCTGGTTCGGGTGGGCTAGAGCGGAAGGCAGGTCTAAACGAACATTCCTGAAGGTTCGGTCGACTGGCAACCGACTATTAAATGAGGCCATGTTGCCAGTGTTCATATAGTTGCGCCGCGAAGCCACTGGTTTATAAAAGAAGCCAAGGGGTAAGGCCATGATTGACGACTTGTGACCAAAAGGAGCAGGGTGCAAATCTGATGCTAGGATCCTTTCCGCAATATGGGGCCTAATAAAGTTTATAATAACACAATCGCCCTTACAGGTTTTAAGGGAATTTCCAATTCAATTAACCCTAAGCGCCATATTGATATTTTTCTCCACCCTCAATCCCAAGGTGGTGTTATGTGATAACCAATGTAAGACTTTGTTCTTTAGTTGAAAAAAGTCCTCCTTAAAGCCCTGGGGGAGAGTTGGCACATTCCCCAATATCACTACATAAGGTGTTGATTCAGCTGGCAGGTGGATGACTGGTAAAATCTGCAATGGGGCCTCCCCTCCACCCTGAGGGTGCCCCCCGATGAATCATTCTCCAAAACTGAAGGATCCCGCCTGGCCGGCCTGTCCATGTGACTATGGTTTACAACCGGGACGGACACTAAGGGGTTTGCTCGTACCTCTCCCCCTGACAATTGCGAGTGTCCCCTGGCGTTTATAAGTGGGCCTGTTCGGTTAGGGCTATCCAGAATTAGAGGTACCAATGGGGGACCTGGTTCTGGGTTGACGACTGCCCCTCCTGTTGATACACAGTGTTTGAGATCAGATAGGCCTTTTTCAATCGAGTTCAAACGTTGGATTAACAAACCCAGTTTGGCATCCAATAAAGTCTTCATCGACTCCTGGAAAGCTTCTAAAACACCCATCAGATCTGCCTTGGTCAGTGTTTGAGTGGTCGACGACTCATGTGGTGTCAGATTGGGTCTTGATCTTTTGGCCTTGCCCCCCGTTGTTAAAGATTTTCGTTTAGTGCCTGTCCCTGAGCTACCTGGATCAGCCACTATTAGACTTCCTCGTGTTGTAGGACCAGCGGCTTTTGGGTTAACCGGGTGCTTGCTGAGAGTAATTGCTGCGTGCCCATGATTTGAGAGTACATTGTCATCCCCCTGGTTGTTAATTATGACAGCCGCAGAAAAGGGTAGCTGTTGAGCTATTGAATAGCTATTTGTCTCAGTAAAATCCTGCATGGTCTCTCGCATTCCCAAGATGTTTGATGGATCACCCTCAGTGCTAGTCAAAGACAATTGGGGTTCTATGAGCGTAAGAGGTGGAGCGATAAGAGGAGACCTGGAAAGACGGCGATTTACCAACTCGATCTCCTTATCCAGCACAGCCGCGGCACGCTGAAGAAACGCGTCCATAGTTACCACTGGGCTGTGATGCCAGCCGGGGCCCTCCCGGGGGCTAAGGTCGCCTTGTGATTCACCATATTAAAACCAGAATAATGCGCTTAGTAACGGGTCTCAGGTGTCTGTCCCAAAAGCTGGTAAAATCTAAAGTTGATTGAATATATTGACTTAATTACAATAAAAGGTATCTCCAAAATATCAGAGTGCCAAAACCCCGACATGCGAGCCCACAATGATGCAGAAATCAGTACAGGACAGGGTGAGACAAACTGCCCTCCTACCTGCTCCTCATCTGCTGCAACTGCTGCTGATGAACGGGCTATAAGGTACTCCGGAGCGTTGAAACAGGGCCCAAAGGAGTTACCGTGGAGAAGTAGTAGAGTATATCCAGTAACAAACCATGGGAGTAGGCCCAGCCCAGCCTCGTCTGGTCTCGGACGGGCGCAGACGGGCCCGCCCTTGGCCTGGGCTTCGCCATGGCACGCCCGCGCTGCGGGAGCCCTGTCCGGATTTGTAAGCGCCTCCTGGCGCAAGCAAAACACGTCGGCGTCCTCGCGGCAGAGCAGGCTGGGGCTTATGGTTGCTGGCCCCCCTCGGGCAAAACGGTAGCAGTGGCAATGGAGGTTCGGTCTCTCCGTGCTGCGGGAGCCCTGTCTGGATTTGTAAGCACCTCCTGGCGCAAGCAAAACACGTCGGTGGCGTCCTCGCGGCAGAGCAGGCTGGGGCTTATGGTTGCTGGCCCCCCTCGGGCAAAACGGTAGCAGTGGCAATGGAGGTTCGGTCTCTTCGTGCTGCGGGAGCCCTGTCTGGATTTGTAAGTGCCTCCTGGCGCAAGCAAAACACGCCAGCGGCGTCCTCGCCGCAGAGCAGGCTGGGGCTTGTGGTTGCTGGCCCCCCTCGGGCAAAACGGTAGCAGCGGCAACGCAGGTTCGGTCTCTCCGCGCTGCGGGAGCCCTGTCCGTATTTGTAAGCACCTCCTGGCGCAAGCAAAACACGTCGGCGGCGTCCTCGCCGAAGAGCAGGCTGGGGCTTGTGGTTGCTGGTCCCCCTCGGGCAAAATGGTAGCAGCGGCTACGCAGGTTTGGTCTCTCCACGCTGCGGGAGCCCTGTCCGGATTTGTAAGTGCCTCCTGGCGCAAGCAAAACACGTCGGCAGCATCCGCGCCGCAGAGCAGGCTGGAGCTTGTGGTTGCTGGCCCCCCTCGGGCAAAACGGTAGCAGCGGCAATGCAGGTTCGGTCTCTCTGCGCTGCGGGAGCCCTGTCCGGATTTGTAAGCGCCTCCTGGCGCTTGCAAAACACGTCGGCGGCGTCCTCGCCGCAGAGCAGGCTGGGGCTTGTGCTTGCTGGCCCCCCTTGGGCAAAACGGTAGCATCAGCAAAGCAGGATCGGTCTCTCTGCGCTGCGGGAGCCCTGTCCGGATTTGTAAGCGCCTCCTGGTGCAAGCAAAACACGTTGGCGGCGTCCTCGCCGCAGAGCAGGCTGGGGCATGTGGTTGCTGGCCCCCCTCGGGCAAAACGGTAGCAGCGGCAATGCAGGTTTGGTCTCTCCGCGCTGCGAGACCCCTGTCTGGATTTGTAAGCGCCTCCTGGTGCAAGCAAAACATGTCGGCGGCGTCCTTGCCGCAGAGTAGGCTGGGGCTTGTGGTTGCTGGCCCCCCTTGGGCAAAACGGTAGCAGCGGCAACGCAGGTTCGGTCTCTCACAATCAGCTTGCTGTTGGTCAGTGAGGCTGCCGGCCAAGGCTACTCCATCTACTGACCCATCATCAGGGTTCTGAGAGAGGAGTTCAGGGAGAGGGTCACTCTCTTCCTCCTGTCCCTCACCAGTTGCCATGAGCAAGCCCATGTCAGCCCTTTCTACAAAAGGTTTCAGGCATTCACATGAAGTACCCTATGGGAACTTCTTGGAGGGACGCCACCTTTTTGTTCAAAGATTGTGTGGGGGCCACTCCAATTGTCTTGGAGAGCTGCTGGGGCCACAGGCTCCAACACCGACACTTTTTGGCCTGGCTAGTAAACAGTCAAGACAGCCTTTTGGTCATGCCAAGCTTTTTGAAGTTCTTGGCTGGCCTCCAGGTTTTTGCTGGACTTCTTCATGTACTCAGCATGCAAGAACGCAGGCCAAGGACATAGTTTAGGAGGTTTGAGAGGTTGCTCCCAGCCAGAGAGAAGGCATGGTAGTAAGTCATCCCATTTTCACCTAAGATTTTCTGGGAGTCCCATGATCATAGCCTTGAGGGTCTTGTTGAACCTTTCAACAAGTCCATTTGTTGAACCTTTCAACCAGCCCATTGCACTGTGGATGATAGGGTGTGGTAAACTTATAGTTCACTCCACACTCTTTCCACATGGCAGTGATCTAACTAGACATGAAGTTTGTACTCTGTCTCATAAGACATCCTTAGGGAAGCCCACTCTGGCAATGATTCTTCTGGTCACCTCCATTACCATGGTGTTTCTGTTTTACCCTAGTGTGGGCCCATTATCTGCCTTCTTTCCCAATTCTTAGGGAGAGGTCAGATCAGAGTCCACCAGGTACTGATGCAAAAGTTGGTTCTCACAGTTATTAAGGATGTGCTCCTTCATAATCAAATTGTAGAATCCTTCATAGTCTTGTACCTTGCTTCCATGAAGCCAGCCTTCCAAAGCCTTAATAGCACTGCCTACAAAATGTACCCAGTCCTGGGTGTATTCCTTCTGGGTGTCTCTGAACTTAATCCTATACTGTTCAGTGGTTAAGCCAAACCCATCTATGAGAGCACTCTTCAGTACTGAATAATTATCAGCATCCTCTTCTCTAACAGCGAGGAGCTTATCTCTACCTTTGTGAGCAAAGGAGAGCCACATGATAGCTGCCCACTGCTCTTGAGGGACCCTCTGAACTTTGCAGGCCCTCTCCAAAGCAGTGATCCATTTATGGATATCATCCCCCTCCCGATAAGGAGGGACTATCCTGCTCAGGTTCCTATTGTCAAAATAAGATTCTCAGATTCTAGAGACACTGGTACTGCCACCATGGGACTCTAGTCCCAATCTCTTCTTAGTCTTCTGTACTTCCAGGTACTCTTTGTCAAGGGCCAACTAATCTTTCCTGAGCTTAAGTCTGACTTTCTCAAGTTTGAGTATTTGGTACTCCCTGTCCAAAGAGCTGTCCCTCCTACTAGATATGGAGGTCCCTATGGAAGTTCCTGAAGCATTGGATTCTCTAGAGGAGGATCTAGACCTCCTTGGTCTACTCTGGACCCTCCCAGGAGGAACAAAGGGTATGTCCTCTTGTTATATTCCATATAGGTACCCCAATATAGGCTCAGGTAACATCACCTATATTCTCCCCTACCTTACACACATAACGGTTCTTGGGGACTGACCTTTTACCTAGATACAACACTGCACACAGAATGCGGGATTTCCCTAGTAGCAGCCTCATACATTATGCATGAGGATTCTTGGAAACTCGGCAGGGCTCATCTCCTGCATAATAACTGTGTATAAAGTTCATTCCCGATGTCATCCTAAGTCCGACACTGGCACAGCAAGGTAGAACCCCCAGGGAGACCTTTGGGTATAAAAACATCACATCTTGCTGAGACAGAGAGAGGAGATCAGGACTTCCATGCCGACACACTGACGCGAGACGCTGAAGCACCCTGCATGCAGTTACTCTAGCTCGCAGTGGTCTGACATCCCTTGGGGGTGTCCAACCTGAAACCAGGACGGGGTCCCACAGCTTCTCACTTCAGGTAATGGGGGTTGACTCTATCCTAGAGGGATTCTTGGCTTAACACCTACATACATGCTAGGTACACTTAGGTACATCTAGTTAGGGTAGCATCGTAGGAGTACGCATTTTATTGTCATGCATTTTATTTACTTCCCTGTATTCATGGTTTGAGCAAAATGGTTTAACTCTACCATCCTTTTCCTAGTGCTTCTAATCATCTATATCTGTTACTGTCTAATGATTGTTTCAGCACACCTATTTTACAATAGAATAACGACTGTTCAATAAATGCTTATTGAAAACGTCCCTACCATTTATTCTGTGTATCTCTCTGAGACTAAGTGAGCACGAGTGACTGAGCGAAAAGTAGTACACTGTTTCCACGGTCCTGAGGGATCAGGGTTGTCATGTTCGATGGTTGCCAAGAACTATTCTCTCCTTGGTAAGAGGAGTGTCTAGGGGCACTGTGAGCTAGCTGGTATACAGGCTAACATACCCGGTAGGGGTGCTCAGAGTAAGTCTTGCATCAATCCTACAGTGTATGTTGTCTAAACGCGCATATCCTGTGTAGGTTTTATAGGAACTACACAACATGGCGCCCCCAAAGTTGGTTGGGTACTTATTTAACAGTCAAATATGAGTAGTTCAGTCGTGCTATTCTCAGAGACCCCTACTCACATTTCCCCAGAGACGTCTGGAATGGGAGGGTACAAACTCCGCCACAGCTGAGTAGGCAAAATCCTATGTATTGGCTGTTGGTTAATCAAGCTTGAAGGACACATTGTTCCTATTGTGCATAACACCTTATCTTGGTTCCCTTGCAAAACTCTTCTTACTAAAAAGAATGACTGAGCAAGCGGATAACTCTGTGCATAACCTAAATCTCTCAGCCGAAGAAGAAGATGCAGATGCAATATAAATTACAGAAAATGTTAGAACTGCCATCACCCTAATACTAGCAGAATATGGTTTAACAGCTAGGGGTGGGCCAGTAATATTCGTGATTGAGGCACACGAATCATACAGAACAGATGTATTCTATTCATGGATTAGATTCCCACATGGAAATGCACAATCAAAAACATTTCATTTCTACTTAGAAGATGACATACCGAACGAATATTGTCCATACGAGGACATTGAAATTCCGCTCACTTACCAGGAGCATTTATACTGGTTTAAAGGCACCCTCCCCCATACAAGAAATAGAGTAAGACTCGGCCCGCTCGGAAGAGACGGAGCAATACAGCCAGTACTAGCGACATATGCAGCACATCCTGACATTGAGACAATGCCAGGAGGAGACTTACTTACACATCATAAAGAACTAATAAAAATTTACAGAAACATGACAGTTTGTGATGAGAGCTTTCAAGTGAAAGGAAAAGTTTGGCAGCCAACTTTTTAGAAAAGTGTGCGCTGCTCCAACCTCCATAATCATTGAAAAATTTACAGTCCATACTGGGATTCCTGAATTTTGGGAGAACATACATTTTGGATTACGCAGAAAGGGTTAAACCCTTCCACGACCTCATAAGACCTGACTTTTCAGCTAGGCAGTGGACACAAGAACATACAGATACACTTCGTTCACTCCAGGCTGACCTGATAGCGTCAAAACACTTACAGACACGCGTAAATGTCTGCAATCTGGTGATCCGTATAGTTGCGGGTCAATCTGGGTACACCTACTTGACATACAATGAAGGTGAAACTGTACCAATAGCATACAAATCAGGACAGACTGCTGTAGTGAGAGAAAGAGCACTGGCTCAGGGGAAACAAATTATTGTTGTGACTCCAGTACCGGCCTTAGAGGCTGCTACAAAGGCGAACGCTCCGAATGCTAAAGCTTTACATCCGCGATGGATACAATGGGCTAATTCTCTCACTGCATCAGATGTAGAATACAGGTACGACCCAAATTTAAAAACACAGGCATTCCTGCAATACGAACACGAATATCCTCTACCGAATGAAATTATGCCTCTAGATCAGTATGAATACATAATTTACACAGACGGCTCTGCACAACCGGCCATAGGAAGTAAACAATAATACAGCGCCACATGTGCGATTGTTAAAGGTCGTATGCGAGATGATAAGTTCCATCCAAGCTGTACAAAGACTCAGTTTCTAGGAGACTGTACGGCTCAGTTAGCAGAACTAAAAGCTCTTTTACTGGCACTGATTAATATGGATTGAGAATTCCCTACACTAATTGTGTGCAAATCCTTTTACTGTGTCCAGTCATACAATGAATATCTACACTATTGGGGAGAAAATGGGTTCAAAGACTCAAAAGGTGGCACAATTAAGCATAAAATGCTATGGGAACAGGTAGCTGAGTTGAAAAACGAACTACCAAGAGCTCACGTGATACACACGCTGAGTCATCAACGTGATGGCGTTTACTTTGAAGGGAATTCATTGGCTGATGAAGCCGCGAAGGTGGCAGTATGAAGTGCGTCCGTAGCTGCAATCACTCGTTCAAAAACGAGAATAGTCGGACAGATAATGGTAGCTGTCATTGCTTCACGCAAAGACAACAAAGCTCTTCTGAAAGGTTTTCCACTCAAGTGCTTCTACAAGTTAGATGCAAACAACGTTCCATTTGCTCAGATTCCTGGAGTGGGGGATAGAGCAATACCAAACATGGACGCAGATTAGGCTTAATATTAGCTGCACACAAGGGTTTGGGTTCTGCACACGCAGGAGTTACGGAGACTGTTTCTTTATTGAAACAACGCTATTGGTGGCCAAAGTAAACGAAGCAGACCAAAGACTATGTCTTGAAATGCAACATCTGTCAGCAGATGAAGGGCTCCACCATAACACGACCAGCGCAGACACCATTGTTAATATCAGACAGACCTCTCGCGTGTGTCTATCTGGACCACTGTGGCCCCTTACAATCTGATTGGGCCTACAAGTACATAATGGTTGCAGTGGATTCCTACTCGAGATTCCTATGGGTTTGGCCTCAGTGCTCGGCTGACGCTCGAACTGTTATCAAAGATTTGCGAGTCTTTATAGGGACATACGCAGTTGGCACATTACATTCTGACCGTGGCCCCGCGTTTAGCTCTAGGGCTTACAAGGAGGCCATGGGAGGTTTGGGTGTAGCATTGTGGTACTCCTCTCCGTACCATCCTGAGGGAAATTCGGTCGTGGAGAGGAAAATCCGGGACTTAAAGCAATCATTAACAGCTAGAGTATTAGGCACGGGGTCAATCACTTATATGGGGTTCAGAGGGCCTTAAATAACATGCCAAGAAGCTCTCTGGGGGGTTCACTCCTTATGAGGTCCTATTTGGGACGAGAATGTGGGTACCTGATCTTGATTATGGAGGCACAGTGGCGGATGAAAAACCTTTTGACATCCATAAACGCTTAGCTGTTTTACAGGATCTGAATGAATCACGGGCACTACAAAGCAGTGTCCAAGTGAAAAGGTTCGCCACTGGGGAAGTCAAGTCAGTCACGGCAAGACCTGTCTGGGTCCCTAAGGTTGGGGATCTGGTCAGAGAGAAAATAACGGCCAAAAAAGAATTTGGACCATCATACAGAAAGCCTGTACCTGTCCAGGTCGTTGAAGGAACAAGAACTGTATTCCTGCCGCCTCTTGCCGGTTAAAAGGAGAAAAGATTTGTCTCCATTGATCTGATAAAATCACACTATGTGGCCGATACTGAATAGTAGGCCTCGTGGGCTCCTGGGTAGCCGACGTCCTCCTCTCGCTACCATACAGGAGGTTCAAACTGAAAGGCTCATTACCTTCAAAGAGCCACCCATACGGAATGATGGACTAAGCAACACTGCAATGGAATTCGTTCCCCTTGAACAAGGAATACAAAATCAAGAAGAAAAACAAATTTCAATTCGACCTAACACAGATGTCTATGTAAACATGCCTCAACAAACACCATCAACAAGTTCAACAAAACCTGCTGAGCTGCCTAAAATAGATCGAACCTTATCTGGCTATTTCATCGACTTTGATACCTTTTCTTTGGATCCAAGTGAACCTGAAACAACGCCAGCCCCAATTTCTCGTAAACAACAAATCAAAGACTTCTAAATTTTTCTTAAAAAGACTTACCTGGTGTCACCTTGGATAGAACTTTGGATAAGCACCGGGATACTTTTCTTCCTCTTCTGGTTAGGCTTAGTAGCTGTCTTCTGCTTACTTGTTAATGGAACTTACCTTTGCCAAAGCTCTGCAGCATCGAAAGTGAACTTGCTCCTGAAACCTCATGTTTCCTCACATCGTGAACAAAGAGACTTGTCATCAGTGAACATTACAGCAGTTCCTATACCCGATGATATAGTATGGGACAAGGTTGATTACGATATATTCGGACCGATAGAACTTTTAAAAATACCACATTTATTAAAAATTTCCTTGAATGATATCATTACCTCCAGTACATTTTCCGATGATTGGGATTTTGAAACTGTGAATAATATGTTGTCTGATTTAGAACAATCTGCCGCATTTTCTAGCAATGAAATGTTAGAAGACACATCAGACTTTAACACAATGTACTGTTATCAACATTAAGGTCATCAGTTTCTACACAAAAGCCAGTAACCCTAGAAATGTTTTCACATATCACCAATGGGAACATTGCCCAACACTGCCGAAAGGTAGTTTGAAAACTTTTGCACAAAAATGTTCATATTTTTCAGGGTTTAATATTTCAGACCCGACCTCATACTATTATAAGGTTGCACCTACACCTGCACAGAAATATATGTTGACTAACACCAAACAGATTTACTCTGCTTCCTTTATTTCCCAATTGTCTGAACAGGATTTCGACTTATGGAAAAACACCATAGACTTAAAATCAATCTGGGGTTCTAGAGATTGGCAAGTCCAGGGAACAGAAGCGCTATTTAGAGCATGCCTCATTCCTCAGCAGATGATATGTCTAAATGAGACTGGGCAACAGACTTCCTGCCTTGGAATAGCCAAGAACAAGGATTTAAATACACCTTGAATTCCACGACCATCACAGGCCAAGGGTAATTTTACATCACTGAAAGGGGCTACATTAGATGACATCTTACAATACAATAGATCAGACCCCAATTGGAAGGGATGGTTGGTTTGGCCCACAGACACTAATAGATGTCAGGAAAGATTCAGGGGTACCACAGAAGGGTTCAGTATCCATAGGCCAGACCCACGCTATGTACAAAGAGAACATCCAGGGGTGGTGACATCATACAGTGTTGGGAAGTTATACCTCGATTGGCTAAGAACCTCAACACTAACACAGGTGAAACAACACTGACCCTTACTAACAGACAGTGTGGACCTAAGGGATATTTTATTAGGTCCCAGAAAGCCACATCAGAAATGTTTCTATTACGCTGTCTATAATGAAATTTGGAAAATCTCCCAACAAGAAGCTGCGGAGAGACTACGAGAAATAGATAGGATCAATTTAGAAAAAGCGTTAGCCGTAGTTGACAATGGTATGACTACGTTAACATCCAGGATTTATTCACTGGGCAACATTGTATCTTCTGCTATTGATGTACTAGAACAAGATTTGTCCATACTACAGCACGGACAATCACAATTACGTTCTAATATGTTATTGATCTGGATGCTGCAAACATTGCGCGCAGGTTATGTGCCTTGGCGTTTTATCAACAGTACGTCACTATTTTCTGCATATAATCTAACAGGTAAACAGATGAAAATGGCACAGAGAGGAGCAAAATATACAATGCTGCGTATTGAAAAACTGGATAGATTACCTTTTACTGTGGCGGAATCACCATCCACAGAATGGTTGATCCATGGCCATATAACACTACCGGTCACAACTTTCCAGTTTCAGTACTGCCTAGAGCAACAACAGGCAGGCAGGTATGAAGAAATGGGTTGGGAATATATAAAGGAATCTTGGGAATTACCGCACAGATTTCGATGCAGGAGTGGGGATCTAGAAGTGTTTCTAAGTGGTACAAACTGCAAGAACGCTTTGAGTGGATCTCTCATATGCCAGGATATTATGTTGCACGGGCCTGCAATGGTTCGGTAGCAAACCTATCATGCCACTTGAGGGGTACCCCAGCAGCTGTGATTACTCCGGTATTCAAGCTACTTTCAAATGGGAGTTACTTGATGCTGAACGATCAAGGTTGTTGTGGCATCCTTCCGGGCATCGCATATCTGGTAACCGAGAGCTCCAGGGTTACTTGCTGTATGCAAGTATTGTTTCCACCGACACATGCAGTCAGGGAGGCGCCGTTATGGTCTTCACTAAATGTTTCTCCTATATGGTTTGATACTCTGAGCAGAATAAAAGCCATGCTTTTACAGAAAACCGTGCCCTTAACCTCCGCCCGGTAGACTTTTGATCTCTTGATCGCAAGGTCCTCGGCTGAGATACAGGCACTCATACGTACAAACGGCCCCTTCCATTTCGCAGAAATGGTAAATCGTATCTTTAACATGTCTGATACGACGGGTATAGTCCACCTATTTAAGACCATAGGTTCGGGGCTATTAAGCACATTTCAGACGCTCCTTGGAGTTATACCAAACTTTATACACTCCGTGTTCGGAAGCATTTTTGGAGGACTTCCACTGATCCTGTTTCTAATAGCAGGTATCCTGATTGTAATTTGTCTGCTACGCAATGGACGACCTAGTCACCAGGGAGATGGAAAGAGCACTTCTGGAGCGTAAATAGCGTGATCGCATGGTACAACATCTAGGCACACCTTGCCTACGAGAACTGAGCGCCTCTTGGTTCCTGTCATTTAGACCAGTCTGGTTGGACTGTGTCCTACCTGTTCTCCGATGCCTGTTCTGCGGAGAAGAATGTGTGTTGGATCTCTGTCTGACACTTCCATCATGTGCGCATGCGGACTTTGATGCTCTACTGGACCCGATAACGCCCCATGTTCTGCAGTGTCCCCAGCTCATCCCAATGTTGTTGGCAGCATTCTTAGAGCCACCACAGGAAGTTTTGGCTCCTGTTGGAATGAAAACCGGCTTCTCCACTGGCACCCAGGCCTTGGATGGCGCACAGGCTGCCCCGGCATCGGCTGCTGGCAGTGCGGAATATCATCTGTGCTCAATTGACGTAATGTGCGAGGTGTTCCGGGGTTCATCATTTGCAGAGGCAGGCAACAGCGATGTTGCGTCTACCAGCCAGGACAGATAAACATTTGGCTCGTCGTGTGCTGGGAAAATGTGGTCTTTTTTGAACAAACTCCAAATTGGGACTCAAAAATAAAATTGACACTTTTTATGACCTGCATGGCTTTCCAATGCTTGTAGGTGTTCGAACTATATAAACGGACACATTAGAGCTATTTGCTTAAGTGACAATTTTTGTTTTTAGCATTTTTTAGAGTTTTTTAAACATTTGTAAGCAGCACTATTGTTTTATTGTAGTTATTTCCGTACCAGTGCCTAGACAGCCTAGTAGTACGTTAGAATTTAATTATGTCGGATGAGGAGTGGGTGTTATATTCCGTATAGGTACCCCAATATAGGCTCAGGTAACATCACCTATATTCTCCCCTACATTACACACATAACGGTTCTTGAGGACTGACCTTTTACCTAGATACGACACTGCACACAGAATGCAGGATTTCCCTAGTAGCAGCCTCATACATTATGCATAAGGATTCTTGGAAACTCGGCAGGGCTCCTCTCCTGCATAATAACTGTATGAAGTTCATTCCCGAAGTCATCCTAAGTCCGTTACTGGCACAGCAAGGTAGAACCCCCGTGGAGACCTTTGGGTATAAAAACATCACATCTTGCTGAGACAGAGAGAGGAGATTAGGACTTCCATGCCGACACACTGACGCGAGATGCTGAAGCACCCTGCATGCAGATACTCCAGCTCGCAGTGGTCTGACATCCCTTGCGGGGTGTCCAACCTGAAACGAGGACGGGGACCCACAGCTTCTCACTTCCGGTAATGGGGGTTGACTCTATCCGAGAGGGATTCTTGGCTTAACACCTACATACATGCTAGGTACACTTAGGTACCGCTAGTTAGGGTAGCATCGTAGGAGTACGCATTTTATTGTCATGTATTTTATATGCTTGCCTGTATTCATGGTTTGAGCAAAATGGTAGAACTCTACCATCCTTTTACTTTCCTAGTGCTTCTAATCATCTATATCTGTTACGGTCTAATGATTGTTTCAGCACACCTATTTTACACTAGAATAACGACTGTTCAATAAATGCTTATTGAAAACGTCCCTACTGTTTATTCTGTATATCTCTCTGAGACTAAGTGAGCACGAGTGACTGAGCGAAAAGTAGTACACTGTTTCCACGGTCCTGAGGGATCAGGGTTGTCATGTTCGATGGTTGCCAAGAACTATTCTTCCCTTTGTAAGAGGAGTGTCTAGTGGCACTGTGAGCTAGCTGGTATACAGGCTAACGTACCCGGTAGGGGTGCTCAGAGTAAGTCTTGCACCAATCCTACAGTGTATGTTGTCTAAACTCGCAGATCCTGTATAGGTTTTATAGGAACTACACGACACTCTGTGCCATCTGCACTATTCCCTGAGGGGTCAGAGTTTGGCAGGTTGGAGTCATTTGAATCCTCCTGCGTACACTCTGAATTGAGATCATCAGGGAGAGCCCCTGATGCTCCCTCTCCAGGAGTATCCCCACCCACATTATTCTGTTCTTCTGCCCTTAAAGGATGGCTATCATCCTGATGCAGCAGCTCTAAGAGAAGCTTAATGGTGGGGTTGCCACCTGTCTTTATCTTTCTAAGGCTACAAAGGGTCCTTTGTTCCTGGAACTTTAGGCCACTGTACTTAGTAGACTGGAGTACACTGGTATCCCAAACTAAAGACATGGTTCTAGGTGTAGTGAGGGGTTGCACCTACCTACCCTGGTGTAAACTAAACTCTCTGAGGTTGGAGAAATGGTTGTGCTAGACCCTTAACTACCCAACCCTAAGTTCAGTAGAACTTATTTATTCTAAGCTGCATTATATGTGCCTAACATTAGTGATGGTTTTTCAATTAATCCACACCAAGATTATCTGATAACACAATGCAGGTTTGAATCCCAACCACTGCACACCAATGTGAGAAGCTGGCTTAGTATATGGTGCACACTTATGTGAGTGGGCACCCTGCACTAATCCAGACTACCCTTATGGTGATTTTAGTGGCCTTAGACAACCTTAGAAAGCTCTCTAAGTGGTAGCTGTGGAGAGCAGCCTTCAGGCTTAGTCCCGAAGGAGTGTAAAACAGCTTGTTTTACCAGAGCATAATCTTATTGGTATAGGTTAAGTGAAATAGAACAACACAGTGTATTTATAAAAATATGTATTTCTTATAAGACGCTCACTAACACATACAGATATCTCCTAGCTGGAGATGTACACAATACACACAATACTTTTCAATAGAAACAGTTAAGTAGCACGAAATACATAGTGGTCTCCGGGGGGGACCAAACCATATACTAAAATAGTGGTATGCGAACCACGACTCAAGTCAAGACTATACCCAGAAGTTGTAGAAGTGCCGGGGACCCAAGGAAGCAACCGAGGTAAGTAACCAGGAACCCCACGGAGGCTATGTGCAGAGTGGGAACACGACCGTGGGCTCAATACACGTCAATGGGTAAGTTGCAGTTGCAATTTTAAAGAAGAAGGACCCTTCCCAGAGGACCCTGAAGAAACTCAATGCAAGACAGAAGGTTGGAGAGCCACCCCACCCATGGATAAGGTGAAAGTGTCCGGTGGAACCCAAAGGTGGATTCAAGATGAGAAGTACCTGCAAGCAGAGGGGACAGAGTCTATGCCATTTGGAAGTGACCAGGAGGCCCGGAAGAGGAATGCCCACCGAAGTCGAGTATTGCAGGAGAGCTGACGGTGACCTTTACACTGCAGCTGTGCGGACCAGGCAATGCTGTGGAAGACCAGTAGCCATGCATGAGCTGTCCCACATTGGAGAGTTTAGGGGTCGGTGTCCGTCGGGAGCACCAACAAGCCTTTGCAACTGCAACCAACTTGGAAAGTGAAGAAGGTACAGTGTCTGGACCAGCAAGGTCCAGGTGACGCACCACAAGCAGAGGAGTCAGGGCAGGCCTCGAGCAATCGGGGGAGACCGCAGAAATCAAAGGAGACCCTCAGGAGGACCCACAGGCCGGAGGCACTGGAGTCGCAAGCGGACCTCGAGCAGCTCACCAAAGATGCAGGCCCATGATGCAAGTGATGCGGTGAGGATGAAGATCTTGGTCACAGGAGATGCTTGAAGTTGGGGCTACTGGGAGCCTGAAGATCTTGGTGGAAGGAAGTCAACAAGCCTTTGCAACTGCAAGTTGACGAGGTGCACAGGGGTTCGGTTCCTGCGGCTCCAAAGAGGGATACTGGCCTCAAACTTGGTGAAAGGACAGGGCAGGCCTCGCGGGATGTGAAGAACCACCACCTGTGTTGCTGAGCCTTTCGGAGTCCAGGGAGCCCAGGATCAGCAGACCAGTCAGCTTAGTTGCGGTGCCTGCAGATACAGGGAAGTGACTCCTTCACTTCAAGGGAGATTCCTCTAGGTGTCTTGGATGCCCACAGGCCTTGGAAGGTTCCTGGATGGAGCACAGGCACGGACATTGCAGCAGACGAGCAGGGCGTCGAGCTTAGGACCAGCAGGAGTCTTCCCAGTTGCAGCCTTGATGCCCAGAGCGAAGTCCAGCAAAGTCCAGAGTGCCCAAACGGTTGGAGAAAAAGTGGTGTCTTGAAATAAATCTTGTCCCATGACGAATCTAGGGGCTCACCCTCAAGTAAGCCCTTAAGTACCCTAAGGAAAGGGTTGGGACGATTCAGGGTTCCCTCCCAGGGGAGGAGTCGGACAGTGGGGAGGATACTCCCATGTCTTTGTCCAGTTCGCGCCAGAGCGGGAGCCAATGGCTCCCTGAGTTGGTTTGAACTTGACTATGCAAGGAGGGCCCCAAGTGTGCCCTTCAAGCACACTGGGTGGCTTTGACAAGCTCTCCCACCCGGCCCCAATACACTAAACCCTGTCGGGAAGGTGGTCACACCTCCCTGTGACATGATACCTATTGTTCTGCCTTCCCATGTTCGAGCTTGGCTTAGCAGCAGGAGGGCAGAATCATGTCTCTGGTCGTCAGCAGCCATGTTGTGCTGTCCCAGTCTAGAAGACTGGTACCGGGACCACTGAAGGACTCCCATAGAAGCTTTACAGTGCATGGAATCATACCTCCCACACCGTTTATGGTGTGGGAGGTATGATTCACATGTTTGATACCAAACATGACAGGGTTCGTTACAGCCAGTTTAGAGATGGTCATCACGTAATGACGCATGGCCACTCTATGTATCATAATGGCTGATGCACTTACAGCCTGGGTGAATGGACTCCGAAGGCTGTAGGGGTATCCTGGTCATGCAGGGGTACCCTCACACTTAGAACCGAGCACCCTGCCTTCTGGATTGAAAGGCCTGCCTGAGTGGTGACTTATAGATTTTAAATGCAGTGACCTTAGATATAGGGAAACCTATATCTTTCATAAGTGGTTCTAGCACCTGCTTACACAGGCTGCAATGGCCAGCCTGTAGTTACAGTTTGGGTGGTCCCTCATAGGTGGCATAATGCATGCTTCAGCCCAAGGGGGACCCCTGGTGTACCTATGCCCTGGGTACCTCAGTACCATATACTAGAGACTGATAAAGGTACACCACTGTCCAATGTGGGATGTACCGAAGTACTTACCGTACCAATTTAGGCGAGAAAGCCCAGAGTCTGGGGTCCTGATTAGCAGGATCCCAGTCAGATTAGTCAGAAACTGCATAGCACCAGGCAAAAAGTGGGGGTAACCATAAAAGCAGATCCTACTTGCCTACACTCCGCAAAATATCTAGAAAGCTCTTCTTCGATTGTCGCGGCAAAGGGTGGGTCCGTGAGCAGCTCGACCTGTAACCTCCATATGGATATCGCTGGTCGGGGTCGCTTAGTACCACGAGTAAGCAGCACTGGGGAATGATCTGAGCGATACCTATGCAGGTAGGGTATCTCTTCGACGTCAGGAACCAGGTCCATTGATATAAAGCATTGGTCTAGTCGGCTAAATGTGTTAGTTGCCGGTGTGTGAAATGAAATACTCTCCAATGCGGGTACCTCACCCTCCATTTTTTGTTTAAATCTTTTTATTGGCATTTTCTTCTATTCATACAACATGAACAGTATAGTGACACCATGTTCTGTGACAACATATAGGCAATGCGGTTCAGAGTATAAACTATCGTACTAGCAAGTTAGTTGGCGAATGCAACGTTGCTAATAGGTACTGAAGGAGTAACATTACAATAACCGTAATGGTGTTAATGAGACATTATTATATGTTGCACGCTTACATTCTAGACATGGTGCATTACGTAATTAAACTGTGGGCGTAGGGTACAACAAAATGAGGACAAAGTAATCAAATTAGGGATTGGGTAGACGCCTGAGACCTATTGCCGAGTGTGCTGGAAAGGGAGAGTCCTACTAGAACCTAATGGTGACAGCTCTGTGATGTAGGATCATAAACTATGTGAATGGGGCCTGCGCTTCCTAATCTTTCGTATGTGTATTTCCAGAGGCAAAGTGCTGGGTAGCTGGTCATGGTCCCCCTCCTGAGGCTCCTCTGCAGTAGTATCCAGGCTCTGCAAGTCTGACACTATATTCTCCCAGTGACTCACCTGAGGGAACTTACGGATCCTCAGCAGCTTGTCTCGGCGCAACTCCACCCCTTCCGCTCTAGCCCAGTTGAGTAGGGAACAGCGCCAGGCTATTGTGTGAGGCGCTATCGGGGATTTCCATCTCTTGGTGATCAAGCGTTCTGCCGCGATCAGTCCCAGGTCGAGGAATCAGGAGGTTGCCCTGTTTTTCTTATTCCTACTAAAAAGATGCAGTATGTACACCTCCCAGCGAAAGGGAATGTTGGAGGCTGTACAGGTGGCCAGTGTAGTCACCACATTAGCCCAATATTTGCTTAAGGCAGGGCAATGCCATAGCATATGAAGTATGTCTGCATCCAATAGGCAGCATCTAGGGCAGGCTGCATCGGATCTTAGGAAGTACTTATTAATTTGAATCTGCTTAAAACGCTGATTGCGCGGGATATGTGTCGGGCCTCCCTGAGCGGCGACCTACTCCTTGTCTGTGAATATATACACCCCAGAGCCTCCTCCCAATGATGCTTTAGGGGGATAAGGTCAATCTCTGTGTGCTGGCGGAGTGATGGCGCGATCCAACGAGTCAGTGCCCCCCATTTCCCATCACATGTAGGTACTGCATCCTATGGTGTGTGGGTGGTTCCTGGGTGAGATTGCCCCATTTGGATGCCAGAGAGGCTATGAGCGCATGGTGCAATAAAAATTGCCCAGGGTACATATTCTCCTTGGACATAAGCTTCGGGTATGGGATGAGTGACCCATTTCGATAAAGGTCCCCCGTGTCCTGAATGCCTTCTGTGTCCCAGTGTCGCAGTTCGGCTGCCGTGATGCATATATCACTTTGTGGTGTTCCCAATAATGGGATGGCGGGGGCTTATGGCATGATAGTCCTGGTGAAGAAAAGGCTTCTGCAGAAGTATTTGTAAGCTATGGTGAGTAATAACGCTCCCAGGGGTCTGGGTATCGTGCATGGGTGAAAGATATGCAGCAATGTATGATGCGGCACTGGGAGTTGTAATGAAGCCATGTCTGCTAGGTGCCGGGAAGACAGCCAATGGGCTATCCCCTGTAGCTGGGAGGCTAGATAGTAGTGTTCGAAGTTGGGCACCGCCAACCTCCCCTGTTTCGTTGGTAGATATAGTTTCCCCATAGACACTCTGTGCCCATATAAAGTCCCTGATTGTCCTTTCCCATTTGCGAAAAAAGGAAGGGGAGATGACAATAGGTAAGTTAGTGAAATAATAGAGGAGGCGAGGGAGGACCAAGGTTTTTACGAGGGTAATCCTACCAGAAATCCCCAATGGGAGGGTCTTCCAGAAGCACATTTGCGACTGGATGGCAGCAGTGGCTCTAGTTATGTTACCCTCAAACAGATTCTCTTTGCTACGGTATATGCACACCCGTAGGTATCTGAAAGGATCTGTGCACCATGTCACCGGGACTTCCCCAAGGGAGTACCCTGGGTCCGAGGTCGCCTGCAAGAAAGGGGAGAGAATAGATTTTGCGGCGTTAACCCTCAGTCCCAATGCTATGGCAAAACATGTTAGGGCCAGGTTCAAAGAGGGTGGGATGGCATGAAGATCTCGCACATACATTAAGTCTTCTGCATATAGTGAGATAACGTGTGTGCCGTCTCCAAAGGTGACTCCCATATCCATGTGCGAGCAGATGTATGCCGCTAGTGGTTCAACCTCCAATGAGAAGAGGAGAGGGGACAACGGGCACCCTTGCCGTGTCCCACGTCTTATCTCTATAGGGTCCGAGACATAGGGACCCGTTCAAACTCGGACGGTCGGGCGTTTGTATAGCAGCTTAACCATACTAAGGAAGTGAGGTCCTATGCCATATCGGGCTAGGGCGGTGAAAAGGAAATTCCATTCAAGAGAGTCAAAAACCTTCTCAAGGCCCAGCACCAGGCACCCCGATCGGGGCCAATTTATAGGAGCGTACTCGGCTAACCTAAAGTAGCGATGGATGTTCAGAGCAGTATTACGGTTAGAGACACACCCATTCTGGTCGGGGTGCACCAGGGTGGGGATAAGTGGCACCATTCGGTTAGCCAAAACCTTTGCTAAAATGTTATAGTCTGTATTTAATATCGCTATCGGTCTATACGATCCAGGGGAAGTTGGATCCTTGCCCGGCTTCAACAAAGAGACCACATTAGCCGTACACAGTGAGGGCAGTAGGGTCATATTAGTGATTGCAGAAGTGTATAAGGAGTGCAGACAAGGCACTAGGGTTTCGCATATGTCTTGAAAAAATCAGTTGGGAGCCCGTCTGTTCCTGGTGTCTTTCTGGACGCCAATGACAGCAGCGTTACCCGGACTTCGTCTACTCTCAAGGGGGAGTCCAGTGTGAGGAATTGATCAGTCCTCAGTGTGGGCAGCTCGACTGCGGTCAAAAATGCCTCAATGTGGTGATCATCCCCAGTCGGTTGGGACGTATACAATCTAGTATAATGTTTCGTCGACACTGCGTGAATGTCCCGCTGTGTACATTTCCTATGTCCCAGCTCATCTACCAACAGCTGTATGGGGCGTTGCGGGTGCTCTTGTATTAAATAGGCCAATAATTTACCCGCCTTATCTGCTGCAGAGTGGGAGCGTGCTGAATGCACCAAATTGTTGTGACACTGCAATCTTTCTAGTAACTCTTCTCTATCAGCATGGGTATCATCAAGGGGGGCGTGGCCACGGAGCAGATGAGGGAAGACGCTTGAGCTCGGAGCTCCGCGCCGACCCTGCCAAAATCCTGTCTAATGGGCACGTAAATGAGCCCCTGAGCGACCCACAGATTGGCGAGGGACAGACGCCATAAGAGGGAGTGACGGCTGGCGCTGCCGGTGCCGGAATCACCGCGAAAACGGGAGAAAAGTGCGGCGGCCCCGGCGGACCCAAGATGGCGGCGAGGATGTAACCCTGGCGCCGGGAGAGGAGCAGCCTGAGATCGCGCAGCCTGCCTGGGACCTGACTGGAGCAGCGAGTTACCGGCTCCTGGCGGCAGAGCTGGTGCGGAGGTCGGAGCTTGAAGGCAGTGAGCGGAGGAATCGTCGCTGGGGCCGGAGATTGCGGCAGTGATGACTGGAGCGGCCCACTAGCGCCCCGCGCCGGAGTCACACGAGGCGGCCAGCGGAGTGGAGAGGCGCTGGCGGCAACAGCACAAAGGCCCTGAGAGGTAGGCGGGATTCAGGAGATCGAGCGATGGGGCAAACACCACTGCGATGAGCAGGAAGAACTGCCGAGCGCCTGGGTGCGGACTGGAGGAGCACCGGTGAAGATAGGCTGTGGAGCGCGCTGGTTCCCGCACGGGCCCCACAGCGCAAGTGGGCCCCTGGGAGTGTGAGAACGCGGACCTTAGCAGCCAACCGCACCAAACGCATTGGGGATTGACGGCGGGGGCGGCCACCCCCGGGAGCAGTGCAGAAACCAGGCAGGGAGAACAGCGGAACAGAGCCTGGGGAGGAACGGCCCCAATAGCGGACGCTGCGGAGGGGAGACCGGGTGATAGCGGGGTCCGGGGAGCCGCCCCAAGAGGAGCGTGACGGAGGACTAGCCGAACTGTGATGGGCCTGCTCTGGTGATAAGAGGGATCGGCCCCGGCAACTGAGAGGCTACGGGGAATTGCTTGGGGCAGTTTACTGGGCTCCAGTTGTTGGACCAGGGCGCTGCCACCACCCACGCGGAGTCAGGCTGGCGACTGGACCTATAACAGGGCTGTAATCGGACAAAGGACGCCTGAGGCACACGCGACACTGTGAGTGGGGGTGTAGTAGAGTGACATTCGAGAGAGCGGGGACGCGCACAATGCGCCTGGAACACGTGCGGGGGCCCAGGTCGTCGCTGATTACTGCGGAGGCCGCAAGCGTGGCAAGACTACGACCGTAGCCATACAGTGGGAAGCGACCTGGGTGGAGCGGAGCCCGCCGAGGAGCCTGGCCGGGAGTTTGCACTGGGAGGCTGTTGCATAGCGTCTGGAGGGCCCATTGATAGGGCGTTCAGGCCGTGGGACTATTTGAAGGATAGACAGGAACGGAGAGGGCAACAGGTGAGCGGCCCCTTGCAGGCAGTGTGCACTGTTCATTCCCACAGCGGAAGTGATACCTAGGACGGTGGACTGGTGTTTCTCTGCAGCCGCACGCATACTATTTGCATTATGGGGAAGCCTAAGGGGAAGACGGGGGTGCGACCCCTGAGCGCGAAGACGATGAAGGCACACCGACTACCCAGGGGAGCCCACACGAGGGGTTGAAGGGATGCAGCAGAGGCAAGTGGACCAGATCCTTAAAGCTATAGCGGATACCAGGGAGGCACTGCAGCAGGACATAGCGCATGTGGCGCAGGGGCTGGGACTGCTACGAGCTGACCATGCCAAACTCGCAGACAGAGTGAAACAATCGGAAGCCACTATAGAGACCCTGGTACCCGCCCAAAAAGAGATGGCAGCTAAAATGGAGGATGTGCAACAGCGGCTGCGGACCCTAGAACGGCGGGCAGAGGACGCCGAAGGCCGGAACCGCAGGAATAATGTTCGGGTGGTGGGATTGCCAGAAGGAGTGGAGGGTGGCAACATGATGGACTACCTGGAGGGCTGGCTACGGCGGGAGGTCGCACCCGAAGGACTGACGTCCTTCTACACGCTGGAACGTGCGCACAGAGTGCCTTCGCGGCCGCTGGCACCTGGACGCCCTCCTCGGCCAGTGATAGCTAGGTTGCTCCACTATAGAGATAGAGATATACTGTTGCACAAGGCACGAACTTCAGGCCCTTACATAGTGGGCAACAGCAAAGTGACGCTTTTCCCCGACTATACGCTTGATGTTCAGCGCCGCCGCAACTCTTTTCTGGAAGTCAAGAAGGCGCTCCGCTCCGAGGGGATACAATACTCACTGATGTTTCCCGCTGCGCCTCAAAATAGCGCTAGACGGCAAAACGACCTTCCACGACACTCCGGATGATGCCTGGACTTGGCTGGAGATGTACAAGGCGGGAATGGGGGAAGCGGGCCGCACGACGAGGGAGCAACAGGAGGAGCCACGACCGCGCCGTTCGCGGAGGATTCGACGACATGGGTCAACAGCACGGAAGCCTTCGGAGTCACAGACAGACAAGGAACGCATGGCTGCTCTGCAGGCGGTAGCATCCATCTCATTAGAACCGAGCTCAGCATTATTGGCGGCGACGGGATCCGAGAAGGGGTCACCACGGTCGGACACTGAAGAGTCCGAAGCGGGCAGTGTGGTGCTCCTGCATGTGACCGCTGGGACAGCCGACGAGACCGTGGATGCGTGATGGGGTGGCAGACCCGGGACAAGTGGAAGGTTTGACGGGGCGCTGGGGCGCAGACTGCCGGTGCCTCCCCTGCCGGCAATGGCGAGGGTTTGTGGGAGGGGGAGAGGAATGCTCGATCGGATCACTGAATGTCGAAGTAGCCCTACTACGTTGCAGCCCCGGAGGGGGCTGATTAACAGTATAAGGGTCAGGTGTCTGGGGGGCAGGAGGGCATAGAGTTTCTCTCTCTGAAGGTTCAGGTCATCCCCCTGCGTTTGTGTGGGTGTAGCTCCCAGAGTTTGCTGTTGGAGCGGTTTGATTGTTAGTTTGGATGGGTACTAAAGTTGTAGCGCCTGTTCTGGGGATGGGGAGTTGGGGGGAATTTGGGGTTTGGGTAGAGTAATTAGAGCCACCGGTGTGACAGGAAGTAGGGGGACGGAGAGGGAGGACTTGGAATTGACTCATGGGGGGCTAGCTAATCTGAAATGTATCACCTGGAATGTGCGGGGGCTCCATACAATGCAGCGGCGACACAAGGTGCATGCTTACCTAGTGCGGCGAGGGGCCCATATCGCCCTACTCCAAGAAACGCATATCAACAGGGAGGAGGGGTTGGCGCTGAAACGGAGATGGAGGGGGCAGCTATATTATACGACCTACTCGGCTTTTGCCAGGGGAGCGTTGATTTGGGTTAGGGCGGGGATCCCCTTTCAAATGACGCAGCACTTCTCAGACCCGGAGGGAAGGTTTGTAGTGGTGAGGGGCCGCCTCAATGGGATAGACGTGACGCTGTGTAGCGTGTATGCCCCCAATGCAGACCAGACCTCCTTTTAGACCGGCTGTCACGGAGTATAGCACCGTATATGACGAGCTCGGTATTGATGGGAGGGGACTTTAACACGATAGTGGACATAGAGAAGGATAGGTCCCACCCACCGCTTACTGGCGCACCTGCCCACAGACTTTCCAAAGCGCGACGAGCATGGCAAACTAATTGGGGGCTGGTGGATACTTGGCGCGTCCAGCACCCGGAGGAAAGGGATTACTCCTACTATTCAGGTCTTCATGACCTGCATGTAAGGCTGGATGCAATGCTGTGCACTCCAGAGGTGCACGCCAAGGTAACTCATAGCGAGTATCTGGCTCGAACGATATCGGACCATAACCCGCTCCTAGTGCAGATACGATGGGCCTGGGAAAGGTCATCCATACCGACCTGGCGTTTGAGACCGGAATCGCTGGACGATCCGGTATTTAGGGCGGAACTAGGGGAGTGCATAGCACACTACTTCCAGGACAATGAAGGCACGGCAGCAATGGCGGCGGTGGAGTGGGATGCTTTTAAGGTTGTGATTCGTGGAGCGTGTATTGCCAAATTAGTAGGGGTGCGGAAAACATTGCTACAAGACATAGAAGAGGCAGACAACCGCTTGCGGCAGGCTGAGAGAGCTCGCCGTGACGCTGCTGGACAGCAGGGGAGGTCCTGGAGGCCAGAGAGGCAGTGGCGGTGCAGGTGGAGCGACTCCGGGCCTTCGATTACAAACAATACCAAACACGGGTGCATGCAGAGGGCGATAAGACGGGGGCATTACTGGCGTGGCTGGCCAGTCCCAATCCCAGGGGGTCGCCTATACTGGGGCTAACGGCACCAGCGGGCGAAGTGGTGCATACACAGCAGGGGATAAACGAAGTGTTTCGGGACTACTATGCCGACCTATATCGTAGCCAACTACAAGGAGGGGAAGACATGATAGGGGACTACTTGGTGACACTAACCCTCCCCAGGCTGGAGCGGGATCAGGCGGACGACTTGGGGCGGGACATCACATTAGGAGCAATCCGTAGTGCAATCAAGCATCTGGCGCGTGGTAAAACGCCTGGAGAGGACGGCCTACCAATAGAATTTTATACAGTGTACGTGGACTTATTAGCCCCTCGGCTGCTGGAAGTATACCGAGAAGCGCGGACGCTAGGTAGATTGCCGATGACAACTAGAGAGGCCATTATAATCCCGATATTGAAGCCTGGCAGAGACTCACTAGATAAGACAGCGTACCGTCCTCTGTCAATGCTGACTACGGACTATAAAATATTAAGCAGGATCCTAGCGACTCGACTCCTGCCCCATATGACGCACTTGGTGCACCCGGACCAGGCGGGGTTCATCCCCAAACGGAGCACGACGGCTAATGTGCGGCGACTGCTGCGAGTTCTGGAGCAAGGGGATCGCTTGCCAAACACCGCGACGATCCTCTCGATTGACATCGAGAAAGCCTTTGACAGCCTGGAGTGGCCGTTCCTGTTCCAGGTGATGCAAACGATGGGTTTGGGGGATGCCTACATAGGGTGGACCCGGATCCTCTACAACCTGGCGACGGCGCGAGTACGAACGGGAAAGACGATCTCCTCCACCTGCTGTGTGGAGCGGGGGACGCGGCAGGGGTGCTCTTTGTCTCCCTATTGTTCGCCCTTGCGATGGAACCCCTGGCGGCATATGCAAGGTCGGGAGGGCATTATGCAGGGCTAGAGCTTCGTGGCGACATGCAGTACATATCCCTCTACGCGGATGACCTCCTTATGTTCCTGGCTGATACTGGGGATGGCTTGCCGGGGGTGATGGCATTGCTGCAGCCCTTTGGGGAAATGTCAGGGCTCCGGGTGAATTGGGCAAAGACCTGCCTGTTCCCGGTGCGGCGGACAACGGAGTGCCCCGACCTGATGGGAGATATACGATGGGAGCCCCAGTGTTTGCCTTACCTTGGGACCAGAATCTACCACACACAGGAAGATTTACTGGAGGGCAATGTACGCAGGGCACTGACTGGGATCAGGGGAAGCATGACCTTTTGGAGCACACTGCCACTCTCGGTGGCAGGGCGCATAGCACTACTGAAAATGGTGGTTCTACCCCGGCTTTTATATTATTTCCGGACGTTACCGATATGGATCCCGGGCTCGGTGTTTAAAACACTCCGCACCTTAATGGTGGGATTTATATGGGGTAATGGTCGACGGCGGGTAGCGCTGGCCACGCTGATGCGCCTTCGCGCCGAGGGAGGATGGGCAGTCCCGGACCTAGAACTGTATTACTTGGCCGCTCAAATGCAGTGGCTCACGCAGGCTGTTGCAAGGGAATTCCGGGGACCAGACGGCCCGGAGGGTAGATGGCTTCCGCGCCATGTGTTGTCGTTTATAATACTCAACCAGCGGCTGCGGGTGGGACTGTTGACACATGAGGAGCGAGCGCTGCGGCAATGCTGGCTCCGCAGCCAGAGACGGGGAGGAATTGAACGGCCTTATGCCCCGGAAATTCCATTGGGCATGTGCACTGCCCTGCCGCATGGAGGGGATTGGACTGACCTGGCCAAATGGGAGGAATTGGGGGTGCAGATGATTGGGGATCTATATGAGGATGGTATCCTCTTGCCCTATCAGGAGTTGCAAGATAGGTATGGCCTCCCAAGGGGCCACTTCCTGCTGCACTCGGCCCTTGTGTCGGCCATACAGCGTTACTGGGGAAGAGGGTTGTCGGAGCCGCAGACCACGCCTACATGCCAGTACGTTGTAATGGCAGCAGGGACTTTCAAGGCTATCACCTGCCTATACCGGCGCCTGCTGGGCGAGGGAACACAACCGTTGCATCGACTGCAGAGGAAATGGGAGGTAGATCTGGGCAGGGAAATTCCAGAGGTGGAGTGGGCAAAGATAGTGGAAAGAGCATGGAAAAGTACGCGTAATGCTAGATTTCAGTTAATCCACCACTACATACTGCATAGAGCGTATCTTACGCCGGCCCAGATTAATACATATTTTAAGACGGATACAGCTACTTGCCCTCGATGTAACTCCGAAGGGCGGAGCTTCTGCACATGTTATGGAGCTGCCCACAGCTGGGGACATACTGGGAGGACGTGACAGAGGTGCTGAGCGAGGTAACAGATAGACAGCTTGAGCCGGAGGTGGGGGTCTGCATTCTACACTGGTTCCCGCATACAACTAAGACGAAAGTAACGAGCAAGTTTATAGACCTAGGCCTATTATTAGCTAAGAGGGAATTAACTAGGCGCTGGAAATCCAGACAAGGGCCTACTAGAGAGAACTGGGAACAGGAGTTCATTAAGTGGGCAACTAGCGAGAGCGCTGTCAGGTTACAGCTAGCGAAAAGAGCAAATAGCGAAAGAGCACTGGATACGGCCAGGGCATGGGAAGCACTGGTTGCACTGCTGCGAGGGCAGGCCGTGGACTCGGACGAGGAATCGTCCGAGGAGTCAGTGGGTCTGATACCTGCCACGGGGTAAGAGGGCGAGAGCGGCCCCAATTCTGAGAAAGGCAAAGGGGAGCCCAGCAGAATATGGACCTCAAGGTTGCCATCAGGGAAGAGAAGAATCTGGCCCTAACTTCGGAACCTACATAGAGAGTGGGTAACCTGCATGTGCAGGCACACCTAAGACACTTAAACACACCGGTGGCAAGGGTTGGGGAGGGGGTTGATAGGGGGAATATATGCATAGAAACAAAATAGTAGATTGCTCGCATTCAGAATTGAGAGAGATGGACGATTAGGAAGATCGAAACATTATCCGCCAGAACTACCAAATATCCAGGCGGCCTATGCAATATGAGCGGATTGAAACGGCAAATGATACTGACATTGCAATGGAAGATGCGAGGGACGAACAAATCAATGTGCAACTATTACTGCGATAAGCAGGGAAATGTTAAGTATCTAAATATGCATGTAATTGGGAGAAAACCAATAAAATATGTTTAAAAAAAAAAAAAATGGGTATCATCAAGCTGCTTTTGCTTTTCAGGTCAGACGATGGCTAACGTTTCTAGTTGGAGTAGCCGTCGCTCGATGGTGGACAGGGATTCATCTAGCTGCTTGCGAATGCTCCACGTGTGGCCTAAACAATGCCCTCTGGTCACCACTTTAAAGGCCTCCCACTCTGTTAGTACTGAGTCCGCGGAACCCATATTGAGCTCGAAGTATCCGATCACCGCCAACTAAAGTGAGCTCCGGAACGTGGGGTCTTCCAGCGCTGCCGTCTGTAAGCACCAGGCAGGAGTCGGGGGTGTCCTCGCCTCCCAAGTAAGATGCATTATTTGTGGATTATGGTCTGAATGTGTACGACCTAAATACTCTGTGTTAGATTTGGGAGTCTCTAGTTGACAATGGTTTGCACCTTTGTCCAAATAGGGACCCTTGCGTCTAGTCAGGGTAAGGGGCTACACTCCTAAAATAACCCCTGCTCACCCCCTTGGTAGCTTGGAACGAGCAGGCAGGCTTATCTCAGAGGCATTGTGTAAAGCATTTGTGAACAAATACAGTATTACAGTGAAAAAACTACAAATGGACACTACACCAGCTTAGAAAAATAAGTAATCTTTACTAGACTTAACACAAGGTCAAACGACAAAAATCCACAATACTGTAATCAAAAATGAGTCTTTAAAATGGTAGAAATAGCTTAGTAAATGCAACACTTTACTCTCAAAGTACCTTGGATGCGTAACGCAAAGCAAACAAAAGGGTCGCAGGGAAGGTGATGCGCCGTTCCTTACATTCAGGGGAGTGGATGTGTCGGTATCTTACTGCGATCCGGTGCGATGCGACAAGATGGCGCCTCGATGCGATGACGATCCGGTGCGATGCGACAAAATGACGTCTTGGTTACGGTGCGACAACGTAGATGCGATGCGTGCACGCCCGACGGCCGTGCGGCGGCTCGGTGAACTTCTGAGCGCGACAGGCCCTGCGACACGCTTCTCCGGTGATGCGACGGCAACCTCTGCGGCGGCGGCATGCTTCTCCGGTGATGCGACGCGCTTCGGCGATGCGAGCAGCTGCGGCGGCGGCGGCACGCTTCCTCGGCGATGCGACGGCAACTGCTGCGGTGGCGACACGCTTCTCCTTCGTTGAGTTGCACTTCCAGCTCCCAGCGACACGCAGTCTTCAAAAGGGCCCAACACAACAGCAGGCACCTCTTTGCAGGTAGAATCCCCAGCAAGGGAATTCAGGGGAGCTGGTTGGTGAAGTCTTGTATCCCTGAGACTTCAGGCAGGAGGCAAGCTCAATCTTCAAGCCCTTGGAGATCTTCTTCAAGATGATGAAAGTACTCACAAAGTTCCTTTCTCCTTTCTTTGGCAATAAAGTAACCACTGCAGACCAACCCCAACAGCACACAGCACAGGGGCAGTCTCCTCCTTCAGTTTCCTGGTTCTTCTCCTCAGCAAAGGTTCGTCTTGGTTCAAAGAAGTGATCTAAAGTCTTGGGGTCTGGGCCCCAATATTTATACTCAAAAATCCTTTGTCTCAGAAGGCAGAGAGTGTCTGTGCCTGACCAAAACCAGTTCTGTGCAGCTTCCTGGCAGGAGGTGGAGACAGCATTGTTGAAAGCAGACCTGGTCCAGGTAGCTGAAAGGAAATCTCCTCCCCATACTCTCTATTCTATGAGGGCTCAGGGGAGTGAAAGGAAATCCCCGCCCCCTACTCTCTATTCAGCCAAGGTCCTATTCAGCCCAGCCCTGACCCATCAGACTGCTGCAGCCCAAGCCCCCCTGTCACTCACAAACCAGACAAGTAATACACAACTTAGCAGAGGCAGCTGGATGGTTAGGCAAGAAAATATCTACTTTCTAAAAGTGGTATTTTCAAACACAGAATGTTAAAACCGACTTCACTAAAAGATGTATTTTATCATTCTGAGTTCAGGCATACTAAATTCGTTTTTCTACCATGTTCCCTGGGTCAGTTAGGATTATAAGATGTTATAATCAAACTGCCCATTCTGGCCTATGGGAGCAGGTAGCCTTGCAATAGTGAAAAACGAAATTGGCTGTAATTCACTATCAGGACATGCCACACACATCAGGGCATGTCCTACCTTACACATACAATGCACCCTGCCCTAGGGCCTACCTTAGGGGTGACTAACATGTAGAAAAGGGAAAGTTTGGGGACTGGCAAGAGGGTGCACTTACCAAGTCGACATGGCAGTCCCAGACTGCACACAGGCTCTGCAATGGCAGGCCTGAGCCATAGTTTACAAGCTTCTTCTGTGGGTGGCACAACCAGTGCTGCAAGCCCACCAGCAGCATTTGATTTACAGTCCCTGGGCACACACGGTGCACTGTACTAGGGTCTGACAAGTAAATCAAATAACCCAATCATGGAATCACTAATCCATAATAACAATTTACAATAGGGAGCACTTGCACTTTAGCACTGAATAGCAGTGGCAAAGTGCCCAAAGCATCTAGACCAGCAAACACACAGCAAAACACAGGAGGCAACATCAAAAAATGGAAGGGAGACCCACGCCAATGGTGCCAGGTCTAACACTCTGTAGTCTGAATCAGGGGGATTAGAGCTGCTGAGGTCAATATGCGGTCTAGCCGTACGTGTAAGTTGTGGACCGGTGAGTAAAAGGAATATATCCTCGTGTGAGGGTGACGCTCATGCCAGGTGTCTGTCAATGACCAATGCCCCATCCAAGTACGTAGGGATTGTGCGTTTGAGGAGGCTGTGGTACGATGCAGAGGAGAGAAGGAGCGATCAAGAGAGACATCCAAAACAGAGTTAAAGTTGTCACTAGACACTGCCACGGTGTCAGTCAGCACAAGGAGGGATAGCGCCCCCTCATTGTGCCCAAGGAGTAGGGCCAGGCAGCACCACCCCCCTTGTCCGAATGTAGACAGAAATGCCCAGCAGGACTAGTCTTGCTCAGCTCACAATACCGCTACTGCGTCTCGGGGGCCATCATGAGAATGATCATATGGGGAGAGTCTAGGCCCGACCGGCCCCTGGACCTCTCTCCGTCCCAATCATCTGCGTACCCAAAGGTCAGAGCCTCTTTATAAACCGAAGATGAAATGGGGGTCAGTTCAGGCCCGAACCAATGCCCTCGAATGTCTGGCGGTTGTCCCCTGGGACCCAAGCACTTCCCGGCAGCCATGTGCCACCATGTAGCTGCATAAAAGGGTGGGGGCCTAGGCCCAATTGACCCCCAGACCCCCCACCCATCACCGCAGCCCAGCAGCACCGCCGCAGGCTCACCTGTCGTGTCCCAGGCCAGGGAGACGCAGGATTCCCAGAATGGCGTCCTCCGTCACAAGCGGGCACTCCAACTGCCACCTCCACCTTCTATTGCTTCGCTGCACCGTCAAGGGCCTCTTCAGCTGTGTAGATCTGCCTCAGGGTCCGGTGGCTCCAGAGGGCGCTCCATGCGTATCCCAGGTACAGCAGGCACCATGTCCCTGGCTCCGGTGTCAGCTGCCCCGTCTAGGGGCAGTCACGATCCGGCCAAAGCCACGGAGCTCCACCACCTACACACCTGCAGGGGAAATGGGTCCCACCTCTGACCCAGCGAGGGCTCCCCTCTGCCTCAGCAGGATCAGTCCCAGCCACCGTTAACCACTCCCTGTCACAGCGGCGGCCGGATCATCAGTGCAGTCTCTGCAAGACCTTGCTCTTCCACAAGGCGCCGCACCATCTCTGGTCTGCCGCGGGTCCCCGTAGCTTTGGACCCACGTGTACCTCAGGCGCCTGGTAGGCTGCGGGTATAGAGTTCTGCCGCTGCACTCACAATGGAGAGGAACCTCTCCTCCGAACCAGCGAGGACTCCTCTCCGTCCTCCAGCCCAGCAGGGTGAGTCCCCACCATCTTTCACCACGATGCACAGGATAACTGGGGGATGGGACTCGGAGTGCCACTAAAGCACGTCCGCCATCTTAGGTGCTCGGCCACGCCCCCCGGGTACCTCACCCTCCATATATCCTGTAAACACATCCCCAGCAGGATGTCTCTAAGGGCCTCTGTCATCCCCGGTTTGGTATTCTTTTGGGGGGGCTCATGGTCTAGTGTGCCATCCATCACACAGTTAACATCCCCCATCATAACCACTCGAGCCCCCAGATATGGAGTCGCCGCGGTCACCACGGCGGGGAAAAATCCCGGGCAGTCGGAGTTAGGAGCATATGCATTAATGAGGCATACCTCTCGCCCATCAAGCCTGCCATGCAAAATCAGATAGCGTCCCTCTGGGTCTGTCACGTGCTGTAGGTGTTGGAATGGAATCCCAGACCACCCAGATGAGGACCCCACCTGCAAACCCTGAATATGAGGTGGAGTTTATCTGCCCTCTCCATCTGCGTGTTATGCAGGGTAGTGTATCACCCCAGACATGAGTTTCCTGTAGGCATGCTATGGATATTTGGTATCTTTTCAGATAGACAAACACCTGTCTCCGTTTTTCAAACCTTGCTATACCCTGTATATTCCAGGTAAGCAGTTTCATCATGGGGTAAACCATACTGACAATCTTTCAGGGTGATCTCCCTGTTCCCATCGTTCCTCCTCCACTTAGGTAAATTTTGTAGCGCTGGACTGACCTTCATGCACGGAATCCCTGAACCCCACCCGCACCTTTGCAGAACACAATGAACTGGTTTAAACCCCCCTCCTTCTGGGCAGTGATGGGGGTCCATCCCTCCGTACTGTGGAGAGCTAGGATCCGATTTCCCCACCCCATTCCCCTCCTCTCAGGTTTCCCCAAAACAACAACTATCCATTGCATCATTATCCATATCATTGAGGTAAATGCTCTCTGGTCTCTTGTTATGCAGTAGCTATGTCCCCAATAGTTAGTGCATTGCCAGTGGCAGAGCAATCGCCGGAATGCGAGGCCGATGCCTCAAGCTCACTTTATGGGTCTCAGCCTCTGAAGGGGGTGAGGTCTCCCCTCCGGCCACAGGGAATCAATAACATTATAGAATTTTACATATAACACAATCTGAAATCAAACCCCTCAAAGTACTTATCTGAGTGTTCTAGGGAATGGCTGCACACCATCTCATTCAACAGGCAGTATCTCGAGAAGCGTTGGAGTCCAGCTGCAAGTCCTGTGTGGCAACATCAGAGTCAGGCTACAACTCTGCTAATTGTAATGTTCCATCGGAGCACACCAGGACACGACCCGGGTTGCCAGCATCCTTCCACGGTGTCCTTTGAGGCACCTCACCTCGTCCTGTGAGTTTCTTGATTTGGATGTTCCGGAATGCGAGTCCCGGTAGGCGTCTGTCCCTCCCATGGCGTCCAACCATTCCGATATTTCCAACGCAGAGAAAAAGAATACAGTTTTGCCTTTGTGTTCGACCCGCGATTTGGCCAGAAAGAGAAGGCTGTACTTTATCCCGACGTCTCGTAATCGTCTCTTGACCGCCATGAATGTCCTCCTTTGGTCTTGACATGTTGTGTGTAGTCAGGGTAAATTGCGATCGGGTGACCCTCAAATAGCAATGATTCTCTGGTGCGAATGGCCTCCAGGATCAGGTCCCTATCCCGATAGTTAAAGAAATGGGCTATGATGGCTCGCGGTGGGGCTCCAAGCCGGGGCGGAGGAACCAGTGCCCTATGGGCCCTTTCAATGTTGAAAAATTTTGGACAACCTCTTAGGGGCAAGGACCTTAGTAATCCAATCCTCCAGGAACAGCTCAGTTGAGGACCCCTCCGCACGTTCCGGAAATCCCATGACTCTCAAGTTGTTCCACCTTGACCGTCCCTCCTGGTCATCCGCTCGGTCATCAAATTTGATCACCTTTTTTTGTAAGTCTATGACCATTTCCCTCAGTGATCGAACCTCTTTTTGAAGGACTTCCACGTTTTGCTCATTCGTGCTGACTCTATCAGAGACCTTTCGCAGGTCACATCGTAACAAGTTGACGTCAATGGCTACCGCGTCTATTCTATTCACCATGTCATCTCTGGTAGACTGGATCGCTGCCATGAAATCCGTTAGGGAAGGGTCCCGCTGTGTAGAGTTCGTGTCCCCATCACCTTGTTTATCCATACTCGTTTCCTGCTGGTCCGATCCCTGGGGTAAGTGCTGCGCATAGTTCAGGAACTCGTTGGCTCACTCGGTTGCTCTTATCTTTCACCATGTTGGCTGGGCCACTTATAAATGATTCTGGGTCATTGGACGGTCTTCCCACCAATCTTGGGCCGCTCCTCGCCTGCTCAGCACTCTAGGCGTCCGGGCTAATATAGGTTTTCACTCAAGAGTCCTCCGTTTTCTATTGTGTCCCATTCCTTGAACAAGGGAGCTGCTCTTCTGGCTCCTGTTTTAGGCTCGGGAAGTACTCGGCTAAAGCACACCCCATGGTTTGCTCCCTCTAAGGGCCCGGAAATCAGGTAATCCTCACTCTAATTGTCCGCGCTTTCTGTTCCGATGCAGTGTCCCCTGTAGGAAAGTAGGATCTGCTTCTTATGGTCCCACTTTTTGCTTGATGTTACACTGTTTTGACTAGTCTGGCTGGGATCCTGCTAATCAGGACCCCAGTCTATCTGCTTTCTCCTTAAAATGTTATGCCATGTACTTTGGTACACTCCAGATTGGATACTGGGGTACCCTTATAAGTCCCTAGTATATGGTACACATGTACCCAGGCATAGGTCCCCAGAGGCCTCCCATGGGCTGAAGCATGTATTATGCCACCCATGAGAGACCATGCAAAATGGAACTACAGGTCTGCCATTGCAGCCTGTGTAAGCTGTTGCTTGCACCATTTACTTTAGATATAGGTTCACTATATCTATAGGTCACAACACTTAAAACTTATAAGTCACCCCTATAGCAGGCCTTAACAATCCTGAAGGCAGGGTGCTGGGTTTTATGTGAGAGGGTGCCTCTGCATGAGCAGAGCTCCTCAGCAGCCTTCGGAGACCATTCTCCCGGGTTGTCTGTGACTCAGCCAGACATATAGGTAGAGGTGCATTGTAACCTCGCGTTAAATGCTATCTCGAAAATGGCTGAAACAAAACATGTCGTGTTTGGTATCAAACACCTTGGAATCATACCTCCACACCGGTAACCGATGTGGGAGGTATGATTCCACCCTTCTCAAGTGAGCTTCGTGGGGTCACTGGTCTTCCCGGTGCCAGCCTTCTCGACCCAGACAGCACAAAATGGATGCTGCCGACCAAAGACACATTTCTGCCCTACTGCTGCTGAGCCAAGCTCGAGCAGAAGAAGGCAGCACAATAGGCATCCTGTCACAGGGAGGTGTGACCACCTCCCAGACAGGATTTAGTGTATTGGGGCTGGGTGGGTGCACTTCCAAAGTGCCTGAAAGTCTGCACCTGGGGCACATTTGGTGTCCCTGTGCATAGTCCATCTCAAACCAGTTCTGGGAGCCATTGGCTCCTGCTCTGGCGCGAAACTGGACAAAGGAGATGGGAGTAACCTCCCCTCTGTCCGGACACTCCCCTAGGAGGGTCCCCTGAATCTGTCCAACCCTCTCCCGTGGGTACATAAGGGCTTTCCTGACTGTAAGACTTTAGATTTGATGTGGACAAGATTCTGAAACAAGAAACCACTGACCTTCGACCGTCTGGACACTCTGGACTTCGCTGGACTTCGACTGGGCCCGACTTCGTCTCCCTCTCCGTCCAAAGCATTGTGTGTGCCCTTGCACCATACAGGCTCCACGCAGGACCTGTGGAGCATTAAGGACAACTGAAGAATCTCCCTTGGGGTGAAGAAGTCACTCCCCTGCATTCGCAGGCACCACAACGCAACTGACCGGTCTGCTGATCCTGAGACTCCGAAGGCTCCAGCAACACAGGAGGTGGGATCCGAAGTTCCTTGAGGTCGAACTGCCCTCTCACTGAGATTGAGTCCAGTATCCCTCGTGGGGACGGCATAACCCAAACCCCTGTGCACCGCATATTTTTGCAAGTGCATATGCTTGTTGGTGATTCCCGAGCTTGTGCATTGGACTCCGTGTAGTCCTGAGCAGTATTTCCACCAAAGAACTCCGGCCTCCTCGCACCGAGTGCTCCGTGGGCTGGTACTTTGTGATCTTGCTCGAGGTCCCCTCGCGACTCCTGGTCATTCTACCTGTGGGTCCTCTTGAGGGTCATTTTGATTTCTATTGGGCTTTCCTGTTTGCTCCAGATGTGCCCTGACTCCCCATTGCTTGGTGAGTCCCCTGGACCTTGCTGGTCCACACGTAACCTGCTTGACCTTCCTGCGTGGGTTGCTCTTGCCAAGGCTTGTTGGTGCTCCCGCTGGACCCTGACCCCTCAGCACTCGACATCCTTCGTGGGACAGCTCGCATCTGGCTCCTGGTCATGCTCAGCGTTTCCCAGACCTCGTGGCTGCAGAGTCAAGCATCCCTTCTTCGCACCTGAAGCACCCGACATCGGTGGCCATTCATCTACCGAGCCCCTGGTCACCCTGAAGTGACCCAGACTCTGTCCCCTCTGCTTTCAGGTTCCTTCCATCATGAATCCACCCTTGGATTCCTGCGGACACTTTCTTCCTTCCAGGCAGCAGCTCTTCTTTGAAACTCTCCAATGAAAACGACGGCGGTTTCCGACACCACTCCAGACCTATGCACTCGGCTCCTCTGGGATAGGTAACTCGGGTACTCTAGTATCCACGGGTGGGGTGGCTCTCCAACCTCCTAAGTTCCAAAAGGTTTCCTCGAAGTCCACCGAGAAGGGTCCTTAAACTGTAAAATTGTAGCCACGACTTCCCAATAGAATTGTATGGAGCCCTCGGTCGTGTTAGCACACTGCACCCGTCCTCCGAGGGGTCCCTTTCTGCTCACCTTGGGTGGTTCCTTGGGGTCCAAGCGATTCTACTTGTTCTAGACACTGTCTCGACTCCAGTTGTGGTTCTTATACCACTATTTTAGTATATGGTTTGGTTTCCCCCTGGAGCCCACTGTGTATTGTGCTACTTACAACCGTTTCTTTGCTAAAGTATTGTGTGCTTTGTGTTTTATCCTTGTGTAGAGGATACTAGAGAGTGTTATATAAATAAATACATATTTTTATAACTACTGTGTGGTTCTCCTTTCATTTGATTAGCACTAAAGGTGATATTCTGGTAAAACAAGCTGCTTTACATTCCTTCAAGATTAAGCCTGAAGGCTGCTCTCCACAGCTACCACTAGGATAGCTTTCTAAAGGTTATCTTTGACCTCATACATCATAAGGGTCGTTTGGACTGGTGCAAGGTGCCCGCTTTAATTAGTGGACAGCATATACCAGGCCAACTTCTCACATCCCCCACTCACCAGCAGGCCATATCCTCAACTTCCAGGGAACTGTTGTCCGCATGTCTGGAGTGGTCGCTCCTGCTCTGCTCCTGTAGTAAACACCAAAAAGTCAAGCTTGCCAGCAACACCGACAGCTGAGTTGTCGACCTCTGTGTTACTTTCCAGTGCTCTCGTCCCTTGCAGTGCCCGGGCCGCGTCTTCGCACGGCCGCTCCCCAGGGTAGTCTTGTGCTGAATTGCCCCCTCGTTCCTAAACAGACTAGTCCAGATCCTCCTGTGCCGTCAGTAGGCCTCGGGCGCACGCTGGAACCTATTCAGCCTGGACCTGCCTCTCATAAGGGGAACCTAGGCCGAATCCTCCGCCGCCCTGATCATCTGCAGGGCCCAGAAGGACCGGGACCCAAAGCGCGGCTGTGTCCTGATCCTCTACTTTCCTCTTGCGTTCTCCGCTGTTCCATGGAGCCCTCCGGTTCAGCGCCTTTCAGCCACAGCAGGGCCCAGCAGGATGGCCGCCTCCATCAAATGGTGTCACCGGCGTCGGGTAGACTCTGACACCCCACGGAGGTTCGCCCCTCACCTCTTTCACCGCCACTCGACTTCATCGGGTCGGCATCTGCATCCTGGACTCCTCTAAAATGCAGCCAGGACAGTTCCGACTCTCCGTCCGACCTCCGGGGCACGCACACACACAGGGAGGCTCTGGTGTCCTACGTGATCCTCGAGGGGGAGTCTTCGGATGAGTCAGCTTTCTCTCCCCGTCGGCAACAGATTTTGACTGTCCTGTGAATCGCCACCACTTCCGTGTCCCAGAGGGGCCTCCAATGCTCACCGTACACCTTCGTATGGGTCTTGGGTCTGCCTTCAGTCCGCCCAAGTTGGCGCCACCACTCCCGCGGCCTCGGTTCAGTTTCTCCTCCGATAGCGGGAGAAGGGGGTCTGTTACTTGTTTCTGATCTTCCCAGGGAGGATCACCTGGTCATGGTGCCGATTGTGGGGACGATGCAAGTTTGGCATCGCAGGATTACGACGGATCTCCCTGTCACCAGCGGGAGCGCCGTATGGAACTTCTTATTCGGCCATCTTGCCAGGCCACCATGTCCGTGCACTTCATGCCTCCACGCTTCTGCCGTGGAAAGTTGTGAAAAGTAACTAACGTCAACGCGCCGAGGTGGTGCCTATATAGGTGAATTTCAAAGGTAATGAATCTGCTTCTAGATCATGTCTCTACCAGATAAGGTGTTACAGAAGGTAAGTAACTTGTCCACTAAGTAGAAAAGTCATTGCATACAATTAATACACAATATTAACACAATCTATTAGTACAGTTTCTCCCCACATCAACATTACAAATACAACATAAAATTCATTATACAATTTTGAGAAACTGCTCAAACCATAATGTAAAAGAGAGTGAACAAAAGAATAAAACTGTTTAGTCTAATTGTTACAATATAAAGATCTCCCTAGTGTAGTTCTCAATCAATCAATCATAAATCTTTATTTCGGCCTGTAGGGCCATAAAAGCACAAGTAAAAAATACAATACATTGCATACAACTTGCTGATAATATCCTTTAGGCTATGTGAGGCCGGATGGTACTTTGGTAAAAATAAATTTCCTGTCTGATTTTTTTAACTGGCGAGATCAACTCCCTACTCACTAGCCTTAAGATGGTTGTACAGTATACACACAATATGTGGCCATTACATTAGCCGCAGGATAGAAATCGATAAAGTGCATGTGCAAAAACGGTGGGGTAGCTTTAACAAAAGATCGTCTCCACTCAGATGTGATCTCATTAAAAGATACTAGAGCAAAGCCTTTGAGCAGCAAGGTGTCAATTACAATAATTAAAAAGGCAATTTCAATAAAATGCATTAGTAATGTCTAGACAAAAGTGTAAACATTAAAAAAATAAAAAATGATTCAGTGGAGCCACCAACGTGACTTACAGTTCCTGAGAGAGGAAAAGTGCACATGCGAAGCTTCAGCTGCATTAAAGTTATTGCTTAGAATTAGAGCCATACATACTAAAATGCCTAAACAGGACTCAGGTGGAGCAGGGACCGATGCAATTACAAAGAAAAGCCAAGATATTTTACAAACAACTGGTTTAAAATAAGACAATTTAAAAAAACGAGTTATAAAACACTTGTTAATTAAAATAATAATAATAAACATAGAGGGAATCAATTGATTTCATTCATTTTAAAGGGGAAAGAACGGGCCCAGTTTACGTGATGGATAATAATGAACTGGACAGACCTATGAGCTCTTCTTTAAGATAGCTCTGCGAGTACACCACATGGAGAATAAAAAACGCGAAATAGAAAACACAGTGGGCATATCGGTATCATATTTAAGTAGCCTAAAAACCTTGCAGCAATGTATGGACCCCAAATTCCTACATAACTGTAACAGCCAACGAGTCCTTGCCCTCCTGTAACCTTGGCAGAAAAATAGCACATGTATTTCGGTCTCGTCTGCATTCTCGCACGCTGGGCAAACCAGACTGGGAGAACCCGCCCACTTATTAGTAAATATACGCAACGGGAGCACCCCGTGTCTGAATTGGAGGTATAGCTTCTTGGCAAGGAGCGGTTGAATATTGTCCAGAACTGATTCTAGCCTGTATTGGTCTTTTAGTTCCAGAAACTTGAGGGTCAGAGGACCAGGCGTAGACCTCCTCTGTAGCTGGTCCAGTTTATATTCTCTATAAATTTCTGAGAGTACCTTTCTAGAGGTCACGAGACAGGCCTCTTCTGCAGTGTTCCACAGGTTGACCCTCTCCAAGGCCTCACAGGTATTCCTGATATATGCCAACCATGGGAGTTTTCCCGCACCTTGGAGGCCCATAACTTCGCTCAGCTCATCCCTATATGGAACCAGTTCAGGAGTGCTCCACAGACGTCGCCAAAGTAAAAGAGGTCTGAGAGCTACTTCTTCTGCGATGGGTCTAATCCCGAAATCCATTCTGAGAGGTGTTAGTGGGGAACTAGAGGGAAGACCCATGAGTTGCCTAGCGAAGGAATTCTCTGTGTGCCATAGAGAGCCTGATGAGCAGTGACCCCAAATTTCAGCTCCATACAGTGCAGCACCCCTAGCCTGTACTTTATAGATTTCCACCGCTGGGCCAACCAGTTTGTGGGTGCAACTTTTATATGCCTTTGAGATGCCCCCCGCTGTCTGGGCCAGCTTCAGACTTGTTTTCTTTATTTGTGCCCCCCAGTCCATTTTCTCGGTAAGCGTAATCCCCAGGTACTCAAAGATAGATACCCTCTCTAATGGCCTTCCTTCTAAATGGGGATTTGGACGAGTGCTGTGGTTCGCATTAAATACCATATAATTTGTTTTTTGCAGATTAATCTCCAAACCCCGATTTCTACAGAAGACACTAAAAATATCAAGTGCCCTCTGAATTCCATAGGGGATTTCGAGAGCAAGAGGGTGTCATCTGCGAACATCATGGCTGGTACTTTGCGGTTCGCTAACCTGGGGGCATCAATGTCCTTTCCGGCGGTCAGTGACTCGATTAGGCCATTGATAAAAAGAGAGAAAAGGGTTGGGGCCAAGACACAGCCTTGGCCAACACCTCTCTCTACTGGGAAAGGAGCTAAGAGTTTTCCATTTTTGCCATACCTAATTTGTGCAAAATTACCATGATGTAGACGTTTCAATTGGTGGCAAAGGTACTCAGGGACTCCCATATCCATTAAAATTACCCAAAATGTTGGAACCGGGGTTACCGAGTCCGACACGGTAGCATGGCGTGAAGCGGGAAAGGCACGCGAAGGCAATGTGTAAGGCAGATGTGCAGCACACTCTTACTCTGACTCAGAAATGCGAACGCAATAACATGACACCACACCAGGCTTGTGTATTTAAAATCAAGATCTTTTATATATAAATCAAGTTGGCATCAGATGAGACAGATTAATTCAGATCTACATTCAAATTCATTGTATTACTCAACTGGGGCACATTTTAAATAAAGCATCATAGCTCATCAACATTGTAGGCCACTAAGAGGCCGCAGGAATTATCTCCTACACGTAGCACTTAATAATGATCTCAAGGTACGTTACTAAAACATGGGCCTAAACATACAGTTCACTTTAGCATATTCAATTACTTAAAAGAAGGCTTTTCACGTTACATTTAAATAGGCCTGCATTAATCTAGGTGCACCCACATTCAGTACAGTGGGCGTCGCAACTCCAGTACACCTGTAACATAAAATACTTCAACTCTTGGCGGTGTACACTTCAGCTCAATTCAATTAAACACTTTCCCCTTGTGGTAAAGACTTAACAGTTAAAAAGTATGGTCTAGGCAGTAATTACAATAGGCATCTGCATAAATTATTAAATACTATAGGGAACCCCTCAACATGTCCTCTATCCTGGGGCACCTAGGACCCTTAGGGGTTAACTCCAGGCTAGGCCCACTCCTCTCCGGGGCCTCGCCTCATAGGGAAAGTTACACCCTGACTTATGGGGTTAATGGTGGCCCCCAGTGGCGTTTTGGGTGCCCTAGGGGCCTCCTGGGCTCACCTGTTGCGTTGGTCGCGCTTCAGGGCGACTGGCACTCCCCCAGGCCCGGCCCGTGTTCTGGAGGGCGGGGCCCGGTAGGGGTACCTCGGCCTTCAGGCCGGTCTGGCTGGTCGTTGCGGGGGCCGGTATCTCCTTACTCCGGCCCCCGGGATCAGGATATGCCTGGACGGCACGGTGCGGCTTCAGGGGGTTGTGCGTGGGACGTTGCGGGGGCCGGTATCACCTTACTCCGGCCCCCGGGTTCAGGGAACTGACTCGCGGCGCGTTGCGGGGGCCGGGATCACCCTCCTCCGGCCCCCGGGATCAGGGTAAGTGAGGTTGGCGGGCTCAGGGTTGCCGGGGAAGGGAGCGGGAGCCGGCAGTCCTCTCCGGCCGGCTCCCCGTCTCCCTCTGCACTGCCGGGGCTCTTCCCGGGCTTCCGTCGGCGCTGGGGGCGTGACCGGGGGCCAGCGCCCAATCGATGCACGGCCTTCCTGGGTCACGCCCGGCGACCCCTGGTTGCTCTGCAACGGCGTCTGCGGGGCCTGGAGGCCTCGCTGTAGATCGCGCTGGCGATTTCTTGGGCCGCGGCGGTGGCAATTCTTCGGCCGCGACGGCGGCAATTCTTTGGCCGCGACGGCGGCAGGGGCAATTCTTTGGCCGCGACGGCGGCGATGAGGGCCCAGGGCCCAGTCTTTGGAGGCTTCGGTGAGGGCGCGGACGGCGCACCTCACCACACACACCTGAGGGGTTTCCCTCACTTCAGCGCTTCCTCCGGTGAGGGCGCGACGGCGCACCTCACCACTCGGTGCCTCTTCTCAGGCAGCGGCGGCCGCGGAGGTGATCTCCTTCACAAGGTCAGTGACCTGAGGGGCAACAGAACGCAGGGTGCACCAGCAGCCTGTGGGCAGGGCTGACTGGCAAAGTACTTGGGGGCAGCCCAGCAACAGGCAGGAATGAATAGGGGGTGAAGGTCTAGCGCTTCAGGGTACGGCGCTTTACCTGGTGATCCCCAGTTGGGCAGTTTGAGGCTTTAGGCCTTGCTGGACGGTCAGGCCTCCTCAAGTTAAGGTGTCTTGCGACTGCTTCAGCTTGGTTGCTTCTTAGGCGCTTCTGGTTGTAAGTTTCTTGTCAGAAGTTCCTTATTATAAGTCTCTTGTCAAAGTTTCCTGTCAGAAGTTTCTTCTTATGAGGGGGGGGGATGAGTTGGTGGTCTGGGAGTGCTTGATGTTCCTCCCCGCACGCTGAAGGTGGTTCCCTGGGTCCCCTCACACTGGGCAAGGTCAGTGGGTGGTGGGCGTTCCTCAGCTATCTTACTACAGCAGGGCCTCAGCCCTGTCAGCAGCAGTAGTGTAGGTCTCCCCCCTAGGCCCTAAAGCCTATACTCCGGCGGAGGTTCTCCCAGGTTCAGTGGTGCCTCATCAACTGAACTCCAACTGACTAAAAAGTTTTCCCTCCAAGCCTTTTATACCCCTAGGTCAGGTGACCCTCTCAAAGGCGGCAAAACATAACTCCTCCCACAGCCCGGAAGGTTCTGGAACCTGCTACATGTCCGCCTAGGTGGCCCAGAGGCGGGGACGGAATGGATACTGTATCCCTATGTCCCAGCCTGACCCTGGCTACTAGTGTGTATGCGTGTAAGGCCCCTCTGCAGTAGCAGGGGCCTGTGGCAGCCATCTTGAGTGAGAGAGAGCACCTGCACCTCAGCACTGTTGTCCATTTTAAAAGTAACATTTCTTTAGAACAGTACACCTAAATCTGCGCACGCCATTGTGCAGCAGGTATTATTTCACACATGGTAAAAAGGCTAGGGGGAAAAGCGAACAATTTCTGGGAAAGAGGGCCAAGTCCAACACAAAGTGTATCCCTCTGGACCAGATCAAATGCGGATTTAAGGTCCACGAATATTAAATAGAGGCTGCCACCCTCTATGGTCACAGTTTTCCAGAATAAAAGTTGCAGCCTGAAAATTTGATCGATTGTGGAAATCTTAACTCTAAACCCTGCTTGGAGGGGGGTAAGAACATTGTGCTCCTCCATCCAGGTCTGCAGTCGCCCCAAGAGTGCACAGGCGTATATTTTCTGGCTTACATCTATGAGGGTAATGGGGCGATAGTTGGCAGGGATGAGCGGGGAGCCCTTTTTAAAAATTGGAATGATTTCAGCCCCAGCCCAGGTGATAGGAATCGCCATGCCCTGTAGGATGGCATTAAACAAGGACCACAAATAGGGGGCCCAGACAGTGGGCTCAGAACGGAAGAGGTCCCCAGGGATCTTGTCCAGCCCTGGTGCTTTGGCTGGTATTATCTTGCCCAATGCATCAGTGATCTCCTTAAGAGAAAACAAAGGGGTGACTAGAGGAGTTGGCTCTGAGGGGATCGGACTATTAGCTACTGAACCTTCGTCATCCTCTGCCATTAGGTATAAGGATTCAAAATGTGCCCTCCATACTTCATCCCCAATATTGGATTTAATAGCCAATTTACCTTCTAGGGATCCTGAGTTGATCACGTTCCAAAATGCCCTGATGTCGTGATTGTTTAGTGTACTTCTGAGGGAATCCCATTTTTGGCACTCCCAGCTGCTTTTTGCCTTTGCAATGGCATTTTTATAGATTGCCCTTGCTTCCCTAATTAATGCCCTATCATTTGGAGAGGTGTGGTGCAGCGGCCAGGGCAGCTGACTTCGGAGCACAGGGTTCACGGTTCGATCCCCGGCTCCGGCGGCAGCTCAGCTCAGCACCATGTGACTCTGGGCAATAGCTCACTTAATTTCCACTACGGCCCCCAGCGCCTTGAGACCCGTAAGGGTGAGTAGCTGCGCTATATAAAAACGGACTTACATTTTTTTTTACTTTGATGGAGACTATAAGAGCAGACTTAGCTACGCTACAACATTCATTATACCATGAATGTCTGGGTTTTCTAGTCAACCTAGGCCTTTTATTAGTGTAAAAGATAGTTGCCATGGTGGAGAGTAAGTCTTGATGGTTGTTGAAAATTTTAGTTTGGGAAGTGGGGGTGCCGTTGGTCACTGTGAGTTGATTCGCAGCTGCAAGAATGGAATAATTGATTGATATGAAGAGGCCAGCTTTTCTTGTGATTGGGAAAATTCCCCCCAACGGACTCTCCTCCCTCCATTGGACAGTGTTAATCTAGGGTCAGGTGGTGAAGATGTTTTGGGTGCATTATCGTCACATGGTGAGATTACCTCTAGAGCTAGAGCATTATGGTCACTGTCATAACGAGGGATTATCTTAAAATCTAGTACCCTATGCCACGATTTGGTGTCTACCAAGATGTAATCTATGACCGAGGCCTGCCCTGATCTATTAAAGGTACACTTGCCTGGGCTGTCAGATACTGTGCGGCCATTGCATGCTCTTAGTGAAAGACTCAATGTGAGGGTATGCATCTGTAACACCAGCGGAGTCCATGCCCGTATAGGCGGGATATTGGGCTCTGGAATGGCCCAATGTGAATCCTCCTCACTAGAGATGCCTGTAGCCAGTCCATTCAAAGGTTCGAACTGGCAGTTAAAATTCCCACCTATGATTACCCAGAAATTGTCAGGGATTGTTAAAAGAAAGGTGGTCAGTTGGTCAACAGTGGTTGATACTTGGCCATAACAGACCGGCCGTGAGTAGACATTAATCAGGCAATTCTGGCTTTTGTGGAAAAAGTCAGGAAAATGCAGAGAATATCTCGTGATGAGGTCTCTATCTGTTTTACCTCGCAGCCCAGGCGCACACCAACCCAAATGCACAGTCCCCCAGATGGCCTTCCTCTGGCCCCCTGGGTGGCTAAAATGCTAAATGACGCATAGCCCAGTCTGTTTGTATCCACCCTAGCCCAGGTTTCCTGGAACAAGCAGATCTCATGTTGTTCAATAAATAGCCCCCACTCTGGGTTATCTAATTTGGAAGTGAGTCTGGCTATGTTCCAGGATAAAAACTGCAGCCCGGAGGGGCCCGCAGCATTGACTGGATTGTGGGGCTGGATGTCGCAGGCCTTTGTATGGTCCAGGGGGAGTTGTTGGATCCCCTCCGGCCCCATCAACCTTGGGCCAATACCTTGTTCGTGGTTGCCAACTTGGGCGGGTGGGGGCTTTACAACTACCGCCTGGTAGAATTTGGTTGCCTGTGAGTCCATGCGGGGAGGCTGGTGCAATAGAGAGCTAATGGGGACCTTCTTCTGTTTTCCACTTTCTACTCCTCTCTCTCCACCCGAGTGTACCATCACCTGTGCTCCTTTCTGCTTCCAGAACCCTCTCCGCTGTGCGAACTCCCCCTGATGGAGTGAGCCCCCGGTAATCTCCTTTTGGCGGCCGGGTCTCTCATGGGGGGTCCAGTGCGCGGTAGTCAATCTACTGACTCTAGGGGACTGTATCTGTTTGAAACAGGTAGATTGTAAAATAGTGGTCTTGGAATGTCCTGGCTCAAAGTAGCATATTGCTTATTCTGGTTCCACACCCCCCTCTCATGACCATCTCTTCTTCTGTTGTGTGGCATAATTCCTGGAGGAAAGAAGTAACCCAAGGGGAAGGATCCTATACCCCCTTCTCCCTTTGGTAGCTGCAATGTAGGAGAGTTTCCACGGCTCTTGTGTTTCTGAAGTTTATCACTACACAATCCCCGGGGACATCTTTTGGCCTCCGCACCACCCAACCTACCCTTCGCGTCAGGAGAATTTCGTTAGCATCTTTATAGGAAAATTGCCTAAGCTTAGCTAACCAGAAGATGCATTTGTTTTTTAACTCAGACTGGGATTCCCTACACCCCCTGTTCAGCCCTGGGACTCCTGTTAGTACGATTACAAAGGCTGTTGAGGCCGGGGGGAGATTAATGCATGGCAGGGCTGACCCAGTTTCAAGGGTTTCTTCACAAGGGGCTGTCCTTGCTCTGCCCCTGTGATTTGGTCATTGTTGAGGGAGATCATGTACTTGCGGTCTTGCTACAGGAGGCCTAGGAATATTTCCTATCTCTGTCCCTTGGGAAGACCCCTGGCAGTGGGTACTGTCGTCTGTTCCCAGTGTCAGTGGGTTACTCAAGCATTTAACTGCACCCTTCAGGTGAGTATGGTTAAACCTAGTAGAGATGGTCGTAGAGTTTATTGCTAGGGGTTCCGGCCTGATAGTGAGAGGGGCTGGTTGTGGGATCGTAAGCTTTGCTGACTCGACCCCCGTAAGGATTGCCTCTGACTTGCCCACCCATAAATCAACCAATGTCGATAGCTTATCAACTCGCTCCGATAAATTATTAAGTTTGTCCTTCACAATGGTCCTTATTTGGACCTGTAGGTCCACCACCAGGTTAGTCACCCAAGCTGGTTGCTCCATGCCTGCTTGCGATAGAGCCCCTGGTCCGGCTTCCCCCGGGTCACTGATCGTTGCGTTGTCCTCCGATTGTTTTTTACGTTTGAGTCCCACGGTTATGGCAGGTTTATGTCTCCCTTTTTCTGGACGGGCACCCTCCTGGTGTGACTCAGCAATGTGTTTTGCAGAACCCTTTGCACGTGTCCTTGGATGGACTGTTGGAAAGCCCAGGGCCAAAACAGAAGGGGAGCCTACAGAGTCATGGATGGTACAGGGTGGGACTAGATACGTGGTTAATGATAGATGCCTTTCGGTCAATTCGATTTCCGTAGCAACTACGCCAATTGCCCTCTGAAGCATTCTATCAATTGAGGTTGGTTGTAGGGAGGCTACAGGTTGCGACTGTTAAAAGCAAAATGACAATTATGAACATTACCTGCGCCATCTTGTCTGGTGGAATTCTATGTGCACATAAGTTACAGTCATTTTAATCTATCACAGCCATTTTGTACTCTGTTGGTCACCTTTGTTTCACCCTTCCCTTACTAGCATCCCTCTGACCGACCTGGTACTGTGCTGGGGGCTATAAACTCTATTGCCACAACAAACCTCAGCGCCACTTGCTGCCACAAACTCGTTTTTCCCCTCATCCCTGTTTTCAGACAAGGCTTTGGACGCTCTACCCTTCACTACACCTAGTTACACAAACAGGTTCCAAGCACCAAAATACTCTTGCAAAATGATTTATTGCACTGCAAACAGCAAGACTTGTTGTTACCAACAATGGGACCTGTTTTTATCAACAGAACAGACTCTTAGATCTGGCCGGTCTCACATGTTTTAGACCCTGAAGCAAGGTCCAGCTGCAAGATAAGATTGTCTGTTTGACCTGGGTGGGAAGAGAATTACTGTTGGGCTTGTGTGACAACCTGCCCGGGGTGGAGACCCCAAGCTTGTGTAACCATGCTGATCAAACAAATGCATTGTGTCAAACCTGTATAAAAGGAAGAGCCAAGGGAGTTGTCAGCAGAACACCTCCCTGAGACATCCCGGTGTCTCAGTTGACGCGATCTCCTCATGAGAAATAAAAACCTTCTTGTCTCCCAGCTTCCAGCGCTTGCCTCATTATTTTGATAGCGAACCCAAAGTGAATTAGAGGTGGAACCCTGCACCGGGCAGCATTGAGGGTCTTAGAAGACTCGCTGCCTTTCACAAATTGGCGCCCAAACGTAGGGGCCCATCAGCGACGCGTGGGTCCGGTAGAGAGGTCCTAACAACGGAGTGAACGACTAAACGATTGGGGTATACCTGCCTGAGAAGACCCTTGTCTGGCTGCCGATCGACTGAACTTCACCGGTTCCGAACGGACCTCTCTCGAGTGACCTGCGGTCCTGACTGGGACCTTAGAGGAACGCCGCATTGATTGTTGGAGTGAGAGGACAACCAGGCGCTGGAAGGGAAGACTAAGAACTGTCCATACGGTCCGGGTAAGGTCGTGAAAAAACGACTTAAATTGATTGATTGATTGATTGAATAGTTTGATTGAAATACTAGTATTCCTTTTTTGATATCGAGTTATTTGCGACATTTCCCTGCTTGCAAACAACAAAGTATAGGAATATTCTCTCTCTTTGCAGGCAGCGAAGGACAGGTAGTGCAGACTTTTTGTCTAAATTGATTGATTGAGATATTCATTTTGATCGATAAATACGTCATGCCTGTTTTCTCTAGATTGTTTGATTGTAATTGTTTTGGACCAGACCGTTTGTTAGAGGTCAGTCAGCCGGCACCGCCGGAAGGCACCCCTAACAAGGACATGTACGTAAAGTATGGATTAGCCAGCATAGCTTATAGCAAACTATGGCATAAATACACTAGGAAGGACCGGGTAAATCAGTGGCCACTGACGGGATCTTTCGATCCTGCTAAAATAGAAACGTTAGAATTAGCTCTCCACAAAAAGAAAACTAGACCAGCCATGTTTGACAGTTTTGGTTTATGGCGAAAAAGAGGCAGCTCAAAGAAAGAAAAGGGACGAAGCTAGACAAGATAAAGAAACGCGAAAATCAGCTTACCAAGCCTGTAAAAGATTAAAAGAAAAACTAAAAGAAAAGGAAATCGATCAAAAGGAACAGGAATCAAAAATATCAGGTCAATGCCCTGTTAGAACGCCCTCGACTCTTTACCCCAAGTTACCAGCAAAACAAAGGGTAGATGATGATTTATTGTTAGGTCCCCCAATCATATACATGCCACCCCCTTACGCCCCTACTCACCCCGTAGTACAACGCCAGGACCACCAAAGTATAGCCGGAGATGGCACGATCACCTCAGTCTCCACCGCCTCTGCTCCCACTGAGTCACCCACACCAAATGCCTCATCAAAGGATACAGTAGTAGAGGTAGGATCAAAAGAAACAGGAGCGCCCAGGGTCCCGCGATTAAGTAAAAATGAGCGAGCAGGCATTGATAAAGTAGTTAAATCCCTCATAGATAGGAAGGAGACAGAAGAGTATGTAACTGACATATGCAACTCCTATGTTGAAAACCGCAAACGATACTTTATTGTACGTCTCTGTTACCACACTCTTACTGCATATGAAGAGAAGTACCAAGATGTAGGGCCCGAGCGGCTAGTGGCTCTCTATAGGAAGGTAGACACCGGAGATGAAGGCGACAACGATGTTACAGAACTCTTTTCATCCACACTGGAGGTATTCCGTCACCTCGTGGAACAAGGACGGATAGATAAGGACACGACATCTAAGATAGCAGGACCCCCGGTGGAAAAACCAGATAGCATGATGCCGATAAAGAAGCTGCCCCTTATTGGGTACCTCCTAGAGGACAAGGGACTCATGACGATATGAACCATCAAGACGCTAGAGGAAGGGTGGTCTACAATTGGGTGTATCAACCATGGGACAGACAGGACATTTTGACGTTCCGTAAATCTCTACCGGATTCACGAAAGAACCCCACCGCCTTTTACACCGAGCTAGGTACCGCTCTGGGATTAACAATAATGACACTTGCCGACATAGACTTGTTCTTCGGGTTATGTTTGCCAGCAGATGTGTGGAAACAGATTAGGAAAATAGACCATACCGAACTGCTTGCTCATACCTGGGAACAACTTAACACACTAGATAAACAGCGGAACCCTGGTCAAAAACCGGTTAAAGCAATATTGGACCTCCCTGACAAAATAGTGCAGAAAGTGAAAACGCTGATCCCAGAGAAAAAGATAGACTGGTCCATAGTAACCGCGTGCCGCCAGAAACCACAAGAGGATGTCTCAGAGTATTTCTCCAGATTTGAAACCGTGTTCTCCGATTACAGTGAACAAGACGTGTCCACCGCAACCGGACACCACTTATTTGTGCAGAACTATGTCAAAGGACTACTGCCAGATGTATCCCAGAAATTACAAGCCAGCGAAAGTAGTTGGGCAGCATCTAAACCGGCGGCCATTCTCCAAATGGCCCAGTACTATGAGCATCAGAAAAACGAAAATGACAGGGCTACAGAAAGGAAAAAGAAGGACTTGAAGGAAAGGGTAATGGTAGCACAACTCCAGGGGGCGAATACAGGAAGGGAGCAATATAGGGAGGATACCAGCAGAATACCCCTAGAGTACAGCCACCTAGTAACAATTCATCGACATCATATGTAGGACGCCAAGACCTAGGACAGGATCAATGTGCATTTTGCAAAGAATATGGACACTGGAAAACCCAATGCCCGGCTTTGTTAGGAGCTGGTAGGGGCAGAGGGGTGAGGGAAATAGCAAGTGGACAGAGAGGAAGAGGACGTGGGAGAGGGTACACGAGTGAAGCAAGCAAGGAAAGGCCAGGAAGAGTGAACACATTTGACCATCCCAAACAGAATCAGTACCAACAGACAGATTATGACAATACGTACGACTTTTCATAGGACAGCCAGGGGCAAGGGAGGGATCCAGTCGAGCTCTATGTTGATCAGCAAGGCCCTTATGTTACCGCTGAGGTCCTGGGCACAAAGTCGCCATTTCTGGTAGACACGGGAGCAACACGTAGTGCACTATCCAAACGACTGATTTCAAGGGCACCCTTGTCAGGCTCGCATGTGACCTCAATAGGATTTGACGGTACACCCTCCACCAACCCTTTGTCCCTACCGATCTTAGCGACTGACACGACAGTTAACATATACACCGACAGCCAATATGCCTTCGGGGTGGTTCACCATTTTGGGATCTTATGGAAAGAAAGAGGGTTTCTGACTTCACACGGTACACCCATCCTGCATGGAGATTTAGTCTCCGCCTTGACGCAAGCAGTCCTCCTCCCCAAGAAGTTAGCAGTGATAAAATGCCAAGCACATAGGAAAGTGACTGATCTCATTGGACAGGGAAATGCACTAGCAGACGTTACTGCCCGAGCCACGGCAGGAGACAGAACTACGCAGATTACTTGCATAAATTGACAAACGAGCTAACAATTATCCACCAACAGGTGCAGCAAGCCTTGCCTGACGTATCCAGGGGCCCGGGACATGAAATAAAGCCAGGCGACCATGTTTGATAAGAACGAAGAATCTGGAGCCTAGGTGGACGGGCCCCTGGCAAGTCCTGAGCACCACCCGAACTGCCCTCCGAGTGGAAGTAAAATGAAACTGACTGCACGCTCCATTGCAAACGAGTCCCTCCAACCCTGGCAACCTGTGAAGGGGTGGAGGTGCAAGAGGAAGTACTCGCGAGAGACCGACCAGCTCTGAGTTGCTACCCACAAGAAGACACCCTTGAACTATCAGAATTTCCCGACCCCACGTGCCATCCAGGAAAGGGTACAACCTAAGATCGACGAAAGGAGGGAGCTCCAACGACCAGGCCACTAACTGAGTCAAGGTCTCAGATCGGTAGCACAGTCAAACAACGCTACCAGGAAAGCGCCAGACAAAAGTCTGTGGTCCTAACAGTTGTTGAGCTCCTCGAAGATGATGGAAGAAACTGAACACCTGCAAAACCACCGCAAAGACACCAAGACTGCTAACCTGCACAGCACAAAGACAATTGCACTTGTAGTCGCATTTCTCACCTGTCTCCTGCTAATGGTCGCACTCTGGATCATTGAAGAGAATGCACCTGCATACAGAACATTGTCACCCACCATGCAACCAACCACCAAGAAAGAACACTACCTGGTATCACTACCGCCACATCTCCAAGAACGACGCAAAGAATTCTGGAATAATTCTTTCATGCAGATGTTGCACCAGCACAATCTTGCCACCAATGCTACCAACTGTTGGGTCTGTCGGCTGTTACCACATGCCACTGAACATTCCATCCCTTTCATCCCTTCGCCCTTTTCTATTCACGGATCTTGCCTTGCCTGGATGATGCTCCTACAAGAAAGTTACAAAGACAATGCCACTTCCGACGGAACAATCGCCCAGTTCTACAACGAGTTCAGGCGAAACAAAACAGGAAGGACAGCCGCCCCCTTCTGCCCTCACACCTTCAATGCGACATTCCAGATTAATGTCCCCTCCAAAGAACGAGTGGAAATGCAAGTGTTCAATAATCCTAACAGAGCCACATTTTCCTACCTGAAGAAAAGAACTGCTGCAACACTGACTGTGGCCCTATCTGTGGTGAACGTCTCTGGCCTTGTATGCATTGAAGGCCGTGGGACTGAGAATGTGGGTCACAGCACCTGTAGCATTGTGGGGACTTTGAACACTGCCAACCCCCCAGCGCTTGTTGCATCACCCAATATGTACTTTGTTTGTGGAACCAAAGCCTACACCTGGCTCCCAGGAAACTGGGGGGCACGTGCTACATCGCCTTTGTTCTGCCACCAACCTACACAGCCCCTGCAGAGCATCATCGAGAAAAGCGTTCTAAAGACATTGATCAAACAGACTCTGCCTCATCACAGTTCCTCGACGCAGCCTGATAATTCACCTTCTGTCTATGAAGCAATCGAACATCTCCATAGACTATCTTCAGAAATTCATCAAGGATCAGAGACTTGGACAATTGGAAGTTGGCTTTGGGGCATCTAGAAGGAGTGGGGTTGGAAAATATCAATGATTCTCTTGGTCCCAGTGTTGACAATATGTGGTGGTTGTTTGGGTATACACTGTATACCACCTTTGTGTTATGTTTGCATAACTACCTTGCACCCTAAGACTATGGACACTCAGCTAACAAAAATGAGAGTAATGTATGATCAAGATATACAGGACATTATGGAGATCGAAATAGACTGACAAGCTGGCTAGTTATGTTCAAAGGGGCCACTGTTAAAAGCAAAATGACAATTATGAACATTACCTGCGCCATCTTGTCTGGTGGAATTCTATGTGCACATAAGTTACAGTCATTTTAATCTATCACAGCCATTTTGTACTCTGTTGGTCACCTTTGTTTCACCCTTCCCTTACTAGCATCCCTCTGACCGACCTGGTACTGTGCTGGGGGCTATAAACTCTATTGCCACAACAAACCTCAGCGCCACTTGCTGCCACAAACTCGTTTTTCCCCTCATCCCTGTTTTCAGACAAGGCTTTGGACGCTCTACCCTTCACTACACCTAGTTACACAAACAGGTTCCAAGCACCAAAATACTCTTGCAAAATGATTTATTGCACTGCAAACAGCAAGACTTGTTGTTACCAACAATGGGACCTGTTTTTATCAACAGAACAGACTCTTAGATCTGGCCGGTCTCACATGTTTTAGACCCTGAAGCAAGGTCCAGCTGCAAGATAAGATTGTCTGTTTGACCTGGGTGGGAAGAGAATTACTGTTGGGCTTGTGTGACAACCTGCCCGGGGTGGGGACCCCAAGCTTGTGTAACCATGCTGATCAAACAAATGCATTGTGTCAAACCTGTATAAAAGGAAGAGCCAAGGGAGTTGTCAGCAGAACACCTCCCTGAGACATCCCGGTGTCTCAGTTGACGCGATCTCCTCATGAGAAATAAAAACCTTCTTGTCTCCCAGCTTCCAGCGCTTGCCTCATTATTTTGATAGCGAACCCAAAGTGAATTAGAGGTGGAACCCTGCACCGGGCAGCATTGAGGGTCTTAGAAGACTTGCTGCCTTTCACACGAGGGTGCCGTTTGAATTTTCCCCACGCAAGTGCGCTTACCCATATTTGCGAGTGGTGGATGAGAACAACCCAGTCCTTTATAGTGGCTATGGACGCAGTCGGGCTTCTTGATGATTCGTGTTAGGGATAATTGCCCAGGGTAATAGTCAAAATTGAGATTTTTAAGTAAATACTGAACGACAATGATGATATCCACAAAAAGAATGAGGCTACTTAAAGATACTGGGGCAGCAGAACAGACAACAAGATGTTAAAGTCACTGACCTTGTTTCAGCTGCCAAATTGGATCCACAAGCCCAAGGATATCCAATGTCAAGCATCAGAGGGATGGCCCAGCCCGGTCTCCTTCGGGCTCTGACGGGCGCAGATGGCTCTGCCCTTGGCCCGGGCACGGCCCGGGCACGCCCGCGCGCGTCTCGCGCAGAATTTATGCGCCTCCGGGTGCTCTGAGCCTCACGTAGGTGCCTCCTGGCTCTGTGCTTCTTGGGGACTGGAATTCCCTGTCAGTGGTAGCAGGCTGCAGGCAGGAAAGGCAGGTAGCGGGCTCCCGCGCTGAATTTATGCACCTCCAGGCGCTCTGAGCCTCACGTAGGTGCCTCCTGGCTCTGTGCTTCTTGGGGACTGGAATCCCCTGTCAGTGGTAGCAGGTGGCAGGCAGGAAAGGCAGGTAGCGGGCTCCCGCGCTGAATTTATGCACCTCCAGGCGCTCTGAGCCTCACGTAGGTGCCTCCTGGCGCTGTGCTTCTTGGGGGGGGAGTCCCCTGTCAGTGGTAGCAGGCGGCAGGCAGGAAAGGCAGGTAGCGGGCTCCAACAGCAGCTAGTTGTTAAGTTAACAATTCATACTGTGAAAATCATGTCAGTATATCCTAATCTCTATTACCACTATTACCTCTAGAGAATTCATTTGGGCAGATATCTGCATATCTCTACGAATGTTTGTGTAGAACCAATTCTTGCTGCATAAAGGCTCTCATACTGCTTCACCCATTTCATCTTATTAAGCCATTGGATAAAATTGGGTACCACAATGCATCTCCATTTCTGTAATAATAATGATCTGGCAATCAGTAAAGCGACAAATGCAAATTGCTGTTGCCACACAGTGAAATCAATAGATTGTGAGATCATTCCAAATAAGACCCCATAGAGATTTGTTTGTATGAAATGAAAACAATTCAGTGTTTGTAAAGCGCGAACAATTACCCGAGGGTGTCAAGGCGCTGGGGGCTGTCGGGAAGATTAAGCGAGCTATTGCCCAGAGTCACATGGTGCTGGCCGGCGTCGGGGATCGAACCGTGAGCCCCTGTGTTACGGTGTCAGGCGCCCTGGCCTCTTATACGGTCACTTGGTGCCTTCGAATAATAAACCCAAACACCTGATCCCAAAAGTGGTCGAGACTGAGACAGGTAAGGCATATACGGACCCAATCACCATTAGCATTCGCGCATCTGAAACAAGCAGCTGAGGCTGCAGTGTACATCTTGTTGATGAGATGCGAAGTGCAATACAACATCCACTTAATGTAGAAAGACATCCTTCTATAATTTGCAGCACAAAGAGCTTTACAACAAATTGTTATTGTAGTTTCCCCAGTGGTTCCGATCAAACTTGAAATTTTTAGTAGCTGCAATAGCACTTAACAAATGATGTATTGGTTCTTCTCCCAATTTCACATCTTTTTTGCTCTCTTTAACACAATTTCGGATTTGTATATAACTGAATGATAAATTAGAAGCAATTTTTGGATGATTATTAGCTAACTGGTTCCAAGATATTACTTATCCTGCTTGTACGAGGCTTGCCAGTTCAGCTCTTTGGATATGACAGATTTGCTTAACTGTAGTCCTAGCTGGCAGCAGTTACTTAATCATAAACATAAATTAGTCCGGGGAGACAAGATGACGTCCACCGGGCTGGATGTGTACGCTGAAGCTTCTGGACCCCCCTCTATACAGTGATGTACTTGGACAAGCGGCGATAGGGCCAGAGTCTAAACCAGCACGCATCACCCTTAGATGGGGAGAACTCTGCCTGGTAGTGATCACATCTGGCACCTCGTGACTACATCTCCCGCAGGACCACTTCCCGCTACTTACCATGGGATCTGCATTCTCGCCATGCCGCTGATGTGTGCTGCTTCTCGGGCTTTGTCCCTGCTCGAGCTGCATTGGGTGCCGGCTCCTGGATCTGTGCCCCCGCTACACTGCTGTGAGCGACAGCGCTGTAACACTGGTCGTGCTTTCCCGTCGCTATGCCGCCAAAGACAGTCAGGGATGGGAAATCTTGCGCTACTGCTGATGTCACTGGGACAGCAAGGGTACGTCTCGGTCGTGGTCTCCAGCATAGCGGTGCCGGCTCACTGGAAGGTGAAGCAGAGAAGCATGATAAACTTCATGGAGGTGAGCAAGGGAGGAGGAAAAATTTACCTTTTTTTCCTGTCAGCTAAAAACAAGAAACCCCAGCCATCTCAAGCAGATTGTATGCACCCAGAAACTCTCCCACATCGTCAGGAGGCTGACCTCTCTGCTGTAGGTGAGCAGCCACTGCTGAGGTCGCGTATTGCCCAGCGAGATCAAGGGACCCCAGATAATCATGATTGGAGCTCTAAGGATTGGGGCAATGTAGGTATTAGTGTGCCGGCAGGGGGAAACCAAAGTGCAGTATCTCCCTCTCCTCTGACTGGTGAAGGTATCTCTAAGGGGCATATTGAGCCCAGCACTACAGCTCAACGTAGATCTCCTACGAGGAAATCTAAGGCAGCAAGAACACAGGTGACCGAAAGTCAGGGGGCAAAGGATGCCTGTGGCATGCAGGACACCGCAAAGAAAATTGACTCTGGGAATACATTATTTTCTATGTCGGATCCGTCTGACTCATCAGAAGATGAAATAGCGTCTATTCTTAGGCCACGCTCTGTAGTAGAGTCACCTGTCAGTGGTGGGAGTGAACTTAGTAGCACACGTTTTGGAGAAGATAATAGTGGCAACCTGGAATTTGGCCTGAAGACAGTGCGCAAGAGCCAGGCATTGTTGGAGGGGCCGGCACAACCGGATGGTACAGGCACACTACTCTGAGATTAGTCATTCTCGGCTGGGCTTGCGCTGGATGGGGGGTCCGCATCCAAACACATGGAGGAGGCCCTCCCTAAAAAAACTAAGGAGATTTCGCTGGCCATGAGAGGAAACATGCACGGAGAGCCAAAAGACACAGGGTGCTTGTCGGAAACTCCAGAACGCCGCCAGATGGATCGCAAAATCCTGCACAGAATTTGCTGAAAGGGTCAACGAAGCAGAGGCTCCTATTTCCACCCTAGAAGATGAACTCGAAGCCCAGAGATCCATAACCGAGGCTATGCATGCACAAAAAGATGATACACAATGAAAATTAACCGACCTAGAGAATCGCCTGGGGCGGAACAACCTGAGAATCTTGGGCATACTAGAGGGAGCTGAAGGTCAGGATGTTCAAAAATTAGTGGTGGATCTCTTCAGCTCAACCTTCCCTGAGCTGTTGCAGTGGAACTGGAACCAAGAAATTCAGAGGGCACACCGGTTCCCTTTCAAACAACAACAGTTAAGACCAGGACAGTCCTCTCCCAGACTCAGGGCTATTTTGATCTGCCTAAACAACTTTCTGGCTCATCAGGCGGTGTATGATCTAGCACGACCGGATAGGAAGAGGGCAGGGAAGGGCTGTGAGGTGGCAACTTCGTTAACTAATTCCACCATTTCAGGGCAAAGGAGCACAGGCATTCCTTTTAAATCCGGCAAAGCTGAAGATAATCTATAAGGAGCAAACTTGCTTTTTTTCATCTGAGCTGCATGCTAAGGAATATTTACAGTCACTTTAGCGGGGCCCCTGATTCTGTACTTCTTTTCTTTCAGCCTTATCTCACTGTTTGGGCACTTATTCTCCTCTTTCAGCTTTAAGGTTTAATGGTGGTGGTGTTAAGTTCTGTTGGGTTAGGTAGGCAAAGACAAGGAAGAAGGGGGAGTGCACGGGCAGCATGGGAGCTTCTCATCCCACTGGACCCTGGGTCATATTGCCTCGTATCTGGGAAGGGGTGGGGCCCGGAGGATGCTCCGGGAGGGGGCTGTGGGGTGGTTGTGGGGGGCACAGGGGGTGGTGAGGGCACTGAGGGGGAGGTAGTGGGGTTGTAGGTGGGGTGTTGGGTGTTTTGGGGGGAAAAATCAATCCATTACAGGTGGAAGCTTGAGGGGTGTACTTATGCTGTGACATCTAGAAGAGTCATTTGTCGGAACAGTGTTGTTTTGATTTAGGGCGACACCTTTAGGGGTACGTATCTGCTCTTTTAATGTATGTGGGCTGAACAACAATGGGAAAAGGCAGTGGGTGGAGGCCGAATTGCGATTAATGAAACCTGGCATTGTCTGTTTGCAGGAAACCCACATTTTGTGGGGTAAAAGGAAGATTTTGACCGAGCTCAGTTATTCCCTGATCGCCTGTACACAACAGGCTACAACGAACCGGAGGGTTGCTAACTTGGCAAAACAGGGGATTCAGGGCACAGGTAGGATATTGGCTGATAAACAAGGCAGCTGGGTCAATACAGAATGTGTAATAGGGGCGGCCAAGTTTGTTCTGTGTGCAGTCTATGGGTCAAACCTGGACGAGGCATTAGTACTTGAAGGGCTGAATGTAGAACTAGCATCTTGGCCTATGCCCCTAATTTTATGGGGTGATTTTAACATTATTTGGGCTGTCAGGAACCGCAGCTAGCCACTAACAACTACAGGGGCCGGAAACCCAAAGTCTTTAAGGCACTGCAGCAGTTACTAGCCGATCATGGATTGGTTGATGTGTGGTTTGCTCTGCGGCACCCAGATCCTGGTTTTATATTTTATTCACACCCACATAATAAGTTTGTTAGGCTGGATAATTTTTTTATGTCAAGGGCGCTTATTTCAGGGGCCATAATTCAAGCCTGTCCCAGGATCACTGCGGATCATGGTCCGCTGTTGATAGATATTCCTGCCATAAGCACTATATCTTCACCGAGATCCTTCTTGTTTGATAGGAAGCTCTTGCTGGACACCTTGTTTATCAGCCATATTAAAAGCTGGTTAGTGCAATTTCTCGATATTAACTGCAATTCAACCTCACAGGCTCTGGTGTGGGGTGCTTTAAAGGCAGGGTTTAGGGGGGAGGTTCTCAGCTTTGGCCTTTTCAAAGAGAAGCAGCTTAAAATTGCGATTTAGGGTATTTTTGAGGATCTTAGAAGGGCCGAAGAGAACCTCGTACAAGGGGTATTTGCTGGTATTGTCACAACCCCTTTGTAAACTGGGATAGCCCGATGTAAGGCCAAGATTAATTTACATTGGAGTAAAGAAATTGCTTGTAAAAATAAGGTATATAGAGAAGAGAGTTACGAGTATGGAAAGGCCACTGGACGGTGTCTGGCACAAAGGCTACGATCTAAGGGAGCGGCGCAAAGAATCGCCGCTATGACAGATTCGATGGGAAAGATAGTGGAGACACATGACAAGATTATAAATGTCTTCTAATCATTCTTTGAGGCACTGTACACTGAGAGGAATCCTTGTGGTCAGACCGGAGAGGCTTTATTGCAGAATTTACATTGTGAAAGGTTGGGCCAGGAAGAATTGACTATGTTGGATACCCCCATCACTATGGAGGAGCTTGAGGAAGCAATAAATATGTTAGCCATTGGCAAGGCGTCTGGCCCAGATAAGCTTCCTTTGGAAATCTATAAAATGTTCTTCCAGGAGCTAAAAGCCGATATGCTGGCTACCTTTCGAGCAGCACAACTTGGAGACACTCCTCCCTCTTGGGATGAGGCAAACATCATTGTTTTTTTAAAAAAAAGACAAGCCCCCGGTTTTACCAGGCTCTTATAGACCTATATCCCTGCTAAATTGTGACGGGATAATCTATGCCAAAATTCTGGCATCACGTTTGGCTAGGGTGATCACCCCATTGGTTTCTATCCGACAACATGGTTTTATACCTGGGAGGGGCACAGTCAACCATATAAACAGGGTAGAGACCCTGTTGGACGTGGCAAATGTGCAACGCATTACCATAGGCCTGGTGTTACTAGACGCCGAAAAGGCGTTTGACTGTATCTCCTGGAAGTTTTTATGGGCGGTATTGCGACGTCTGAGGTTTGGGCCGGGCTTTACTAATTCCATTCAGGTTATGTATAGGACCCCTATAGCCAGAATATGCATGATGGGCATAGAGTCTAAGCCAGTGTCCATTACCAGAGGCACAAGGCAGGGTTGCCCTTGCTCCCCGCTTCTATTTGCTCTATGTATTAACCCTTTTTTAACAATGTTGGAGGATAGTAAGATGATTAAATCTGTACTCTGTGGACAGAAACACTTTCGGGTGTTTGCGTATGCAGACGATATAGCTGTAGTGACCTCTGACCCAGCTACAGCTATCCCTGAGATAGAACGGTTTGCGCATAGTATCAGGGTATAAACTTAACCCATCCAAAATGAAGATTATTTGTACAAATTCAGCCTGTAGCGATGACCCTAGGGTATCTAATGAGGTCTCATATTTAGGGGTCGAAATCAGGGTCTGTCTGAAGGAATTAGTAGAGGCTAATTGGGGCTCTGTCCTCACTGGAATTAAGCAACAACTAGATCGGATTGAATATCTCCACCTTTCACTGGTGGGAAGGTGTAATGTCCTTAAAATGAATATCCTACCAAAAGTATTATACTTCTTTAGATCAGTACCACTGGAATTTACACGGGCACAGCTTCAGAGACTTCAGTCACTGTGTGGTAGATTTCTATGGGGTCAGGGGAAAGCTATCAGAGCAATGAAATTCATGATACTACCTCGTAAGCGCAAGGGCTGGGCACTTCCTAACTTTACTTTATCTTCACACTTGAGGATCTCCTTAAAAAGAATAACCAAAAATGTACTTAATTGCTGCACAAATCATTTATAGACTTCTGCGTGTAGACCATTGCGCCATCAATTTTTTGCATGTGGAGATGTTTTAATTGCATTTTCTACTTCGGCCAATGTAATGGGCGCAACAACTGCTTTTTGTGAATTTTTAGAGAAAACGGGCATCTGTAAGATTTCCAAAAAGTTATTAATTCCTTCTGGTGTTAATTCTTTGGTTACAGAGGAAAGATCTAACTAGTGTCCAAGAAAGACTTAGCCGATAGAGTCAAACCAACTAGCCATTTTATTTTGATTAGCATCAAAAAATGATTTAATAATGCTATTCTTTTTTTTTTCCCTTACTGACCAGGCCAGTTAGCATGACCAACATGTACACCTTCCTCATAGCTTTTTTTGGAAACTGGTATTTTGATTAATTGTTTCTGTAGCTATGAGGTGATCTTTTAAGTTTTGGCACACTTGGCTTAACTTTACTCTGGCTGCTTGTGTATTTGATGCACTAAAGGCTTGAGTTGCAGAATCCAAAGCAGATTGTAACTGGATAGTTTCTGCTTTATTTTGTTTAATAGTCTATGCTTTGAAAGAGATAGCTTCAGCGCGAATAAAAGTTTTCAAGGTGCCCCATATAGAAAAGGAGGAAGCGGTACCTATATTCCTTTCCACAAAATTGTCTAAAGCATCACACATTTGCAACCCATATCTCATTAGAGGGCAAAGATTTGTCTAAACTCCATCTAGAGTTGGTTCTACTAGGATGACTAATCATTAGTTTGATAATGGGAACAGAGTGTTCAGAAAGGGCATTGCCTAAAATATCCACCTTACCTTTGGGCAGAGAGTGTGATTCTAAAGAAAATCAATGCATCAAGCAGAGTGGAAGCTCTATGAAAAGCACGTGTAAGATTTGCCCTAAGGATACTCTGCTCGCCATGGGTCTCCTAAGGTGAGGTCTTGTTTTATCCTTGTCAGAAAGCGAACTGATTTTGCTTTCTTTTGTTTATTGATTCAAGAGTAGTCAAGCTTTACATTTTGATTAATATTAAAATCTCCACCAAGTACAATTGCCCCCCTTGAGCCCTTAGTGAAATTGTATGTTTCTTGTAAGGTGGTAATGCTATCTTCTACGAAACTTGAACCCAAATCCATCTGGCCCCTGCATCCCTTATCACCTGAAGTTCTTTCAAAATCAATACGGCCACACCTCTTATTGCTGCCTTAGTTGAAGCAAAAATACACAAGTAAGGAATTCTCTGAGGGGATGTGGATTTAAGATGAGTTTCCTGTAAAAAGATAACATTCACACTAGATGCTGTCAGCCAAGCCAATATTGATTGATACTTCATCTTGTTATTAATACCATTGGCATTACAGGAGGCCACCTTTATAAGATTAGGTACCATGCTTATTATGACACTTTAATGAATGAGAACCCCACACCACACCATCACAAACTGTAATGTTCTTCTTCCTTATTGAAACTACTTCATTGTGAAATCTTGCTTGTCAAAATATATTTGCTATCTTTTGTGAATATTCTAGTGTTGGTTTTCTACTTTTAATTTCCCCTAGTTTGAAAAAGTGCTCCCCCTTCCTCCCCACCTAACCTACCTGCCCTCCCCTGTGGATCCTTCCTGGACCTCACCCATCATGATCGCTGAGGATCCTTTCCCTCCCCCACCCACAGATGATCTTCCATACTGTTATCCCACATAGGGCCCCCACCCTTGGAATGAGTGGCTCCGCTCCACAGCTGACAATTGCTTCTGTGTTTCGGTGAGAGTGTTCTGACTGGTGACGGCGTGAGCTGCTCAGCGTGGCTCTTCGAGAAAAATGTTCCACTGTGTTTGATCCGCACTCGACCCCTTTGGTGGAGGATGAAAGAAACGTGGATGTTTCTTGAACACGGTCTCCTTTGAGTTTCACAAGGCATGGCAGCAGTGAGCTGCGAGGTGCCTAAGTGCTGGGAGGCGAGGCAAAGTGGGAATACAGAGCCAAGTTGACTAGAGCAGTAAGAGCTCATTGTAGAGGCAATATATTTAAACTGGAGTGTGGAATGAATGCACAGTTGTAGATGGATAGCAGATGATCTTTTGGGTCGAGCAAGTTAGAGCCGCTACCGATGGTCCATGTGCACACAAACAATGAATTACGGGCCAGATGGCATGGGATGCTATTAACTCTACTGTGAAACAGCTGCAAGAAGTAGTAGAGAAGTAGGAGGTGGAACCCTAGGAAGCCACACCCACCACTAGATGGGCGTAAGTAGCCCATCTAGTGGTGGGTGTGGCTTCCTAGGGTTCTCTGCTTGCTCCCTCAAACTGCTCCTAGAGATCAGTCAGATTGATGCAAGGTGTACTAGAGGTATACTAGAGACTGAGGCGGCAATAAGCAATTTATCGCAATGAAGCGATATGCTCTTCGAGAAGTGGCAACTAAGATTAGACCTCCAGCAAAGACTTTTAAGGGTCAAAAGAATTGTTTGGTAACAGCGACAACAGGAAAAATAATTGCAAACTCAACTATGTTCTCTGAACAAGCCATGGACTCCGTCGAGACTAGCAGTGGTGCCCAGACTCTGACATCAGTTGTTAATCCGGACTTGATTAAGATACCTACTGCTTCTTTACAAGTCTCATTAGCACAAACAACTCAAACAATCGAAGATCAGAACTCTAAGGGCATGGAATTATTGGTTGATAGTGGTCTAGTCGGACTGGGTTTGGCAATGCTGAGAGAGTCGCTACCTCAAAGCTCAACCGCAGCAGTTTCCACAGTGTCACAGATAAGCCATTAAGCCACAGTGCCCGTACAAGCACCATCTGCGCTGTCTCATAAAGCATCATATCGAATCTTTTCACATCCTCCACAACCTCCAAGGCCATCCTCTTCTAATCCAGCTACATTGTTGCTTACTATGGCTCATCACTATCCAGTCACTAGTAACTTACCACATGAGGAGAGATACAGCCACTCGTATGAGTGCCAGTGTCTCCAATAGACTCCTGGATTGGACCCTAACAATAAAGAGAAAGGAGATCTTTTGTTTAAGGATCCCAGTTTGCAAGTGTCACTTGATCTGTGGACAAAATTTGATCAAGCTATGTAGTCATTGATACCGCTACATCAACACGGGTCGAGTGATGAGCATTCCTTACCATCTGCTTTTCTTGTTTTCGCTTTCCTCTCAGCTGATAGATGTGCTATTACAGCAAGTTTTTAGAGAGATTTGACAAATGAGAGCTGCCCAAATTCAGGCCTGTAAGGAAATTAATGAGCAATTGCGCTCCATAAATGAGAAGCTGATCCAATGCAATGCTTGTATGGAGCAAACAGAACAGAGAATTTCGGATCTCGAAGACAACTATAATTGATTAGATACCATGGCAGCAAGGTCTAAAGATGAGACAGGCGAGCTCAAGATTAAGCTGGAGGAAATGAAAGATAGAGCTTGTCGTTTGAATCTACTTTTTGTGCACACTAAAAGGATGGTAGAAGGACTAGAATATTGACAAGTTAACTAATTTGATCAAGACTGCATCCATTTCTCCTTTACGAAACACACCGCACACAAGCACGTGCGCCGCCTCCCATGCAGAAGCTGGAACAAAGTCTCCGAAGAACACCTCACCTCCACCCTCACCTGCACTCTACCCCCTACTACAATAGACGTCAACACTGCAGCAAGCAACCTCCACCAATGGATCGCCAACTGCGCCAACACTCTTGCCCCCCTCCAGAACACCACGTGATGGCACAACAAGAAAACCAACTGGTTCACCACGGATCTCCGAGAATCCAAGCGCTCCTGCTGACAACTGGAGAAGACGTGGAGAAACAGCAAAACCCTGTAAGCTCGCTCTGCCCACAAAACAGCCATCATATCACGACACCAACTCATCAAATCAACAAAGAAAATCTTCATCCAAGACAGAATCCTCTCCAACGCCCACAACTTCAAGGAACTCTTCGCCATCATACAGGAATTCGCCAAACCCAACAGCGAAACAACCGACGTCCCTTCCTCCCAAAACCTCTGCAACAAACTCAGCTCCTTCTTTCACCTCAAGATCAAGACGTTCTACAACAACTTCGATGACCAAGACCACGGCACCGCCTCAACTCCCACCCCCAACGACACCACCCAACAGACCCTTCTCACCTGGACACCTCTCACCACAGAAGACACCTTAAAGACAATGAAGAGCATCCACTCCGGAGTACCTTCTTGCCCCTGCCCACCGCACATCTTCCACAGGGCCGACACTGCAATCGCACCCGAGCTATGCTGAACTATCAACTGCTTCCTTGACACAGCCACATTCCCCGACAACTGGAGGCACGCCGAAGTCAACCCCCTCCTAAATAAGCCCTCCGCAGACCCGACAGACCTCAAGAACTTCAGGCCCATCTCACTGCTTCCTTTTGCAGCCAAAGTCATCGAGAAGGCTGTCAACACCCAGCTAGCACACTTCATAGAAACATACAACATCCTAGACACCTTTCGATCCGGACTCCACAGCAACCACAGCACTGAGATCGCCCTCCTTGCCACCACCAACGACATCCACGCCCTCCTCGGCCAAGGCCACACAGCAGCCCTCATTCTCCTGGACCTATCAGCAGCCTTCGGGCGAACAAAGCGATACCAAAGGGGATGATGGACGGAGCGCTTGAGCAAATCAAACACTCACCCCCAGTCAACTGATCTGGGTTTAATCCATCACCATTCTTTAGCTCACTCCACCACCCCAGTTCAGACATGGCCATATGCAAATCAGTCTGACCCTGTGCCTCATGGGAACAGTCCAGCCCGAACTGCCAAGCCATGTCTTCCCTGGACCGGAAACAAGCATCCTGGGACCGGTTTCTGGCTATTCAGCCGTCATCAGCCAGGCTAGCTTGAATCCAGTGGCAAAGTGAGCAAGGGACCCACGTCTGGGCATACCCTTCCAACTTAGGGCGAACAAAGCGATACCAAAGGGGATGATGGACGGAGCGCTTGAGCAAATCAAACACTCACCCCCAGTCAACTGATCTGGGTTTAATCCATCACCATTCTTTAGCTCACTCCACCACCCCAGTTCAGACATGGCCATATGCAAATCAGTCTGACCCTGTGCCTCATGGGAACAGTCCAGCCCGAACTGCCAAGCCATGTCTTCCCTGGACCGGAAACAAGCATCCTGGGACCGGTTTCTGGCTATTCAGCCGTCATCAGCCAGGCTAGCTTGAATCCAGTGGCAAAGTGAGCAAGGGACCCACGTCTGGGCATACCCTTCCAACTTAGGGCGAACAAAGCGATACCAAAGGGGATGATGGACGGAGCGCTTGAGCAAATCAAACACTCACCCCCAGTCAACTGATCTGGGTTTAATCCATCACCATTCTTTAGCTCACTCCACCACCCCAGTTCAGACATGGCCATATGCAAATCAGTCTGACCCTGTGCCTCATGGGAACAGTCCAGCCCGAACTGCCAAGCCATGTCTTCCCTGGACCGGAAACAAGCATCCTGGGACCGGTTTCTGGCTATTCAGCCGTCATCAGCCTGGCTAGCTTGAATCCAGTGGCAAAGTGAGCAAGGGACCCACGTCTGGGCATACCCTTCCAACTTAGGGCGAACAAAGCGATACCAAAGGGGATGATGGACGGAGCGCTTGAGCAAATCAAACACTCACCCCCAGTCAGACTGTTCCCATGAGGCACAGGGTCAGACTGATTTGCATATGGCCATGTCTGAACTGGGGTGGTGGAGTGAGCTAAAGAATGATGATGGATCAAACCCAGATCAGTTGACTGGGGGTGAGTGTTTGATTGGCTCAAACGTTCCGTCCATCATCCCCTTTTGTATCGCTTTGTTCGCCCTAAGTTGGCGGGGGTATGCCCAGACGTGGGTCCCTTGCTCACTTTGCCACTGGATTCAAGCAAGCCTGGCTGATGACGGCTGGAATGCCAGAAACCGGTCCTAGGATGCTTGTTTCGGTCCAAGGAAGACATGGCTTGGCAGTTCGGGCTGGACTGTTCCCATGAGGCACAGGGTCAGACTGATTTGCATATGGCCATGTCTGAACTGGGGTGGTGGAGTGAGCTAAAGAATGATGATGGATTAAACCCAGATCAGTTGACTGAGGGTGAGTGTTTGATTGGCTCAAACGTTCCGTCCATCATCCCCTTTTGTATCGCTTTGTTCGCCCTAAGTTGGCGGGGGTATGCCCAGACGTGGGTCCCTTGCTCACTTTGCCACTGGATTCAAGCAAGCCTGGCTGATGACGGCTGGAATGCCAGAAACCGGTCCTAGGATGCTTGTTTCCGGTCCAAGGAAGACATGGCTTGGCAGTTCGGGCTGGACTGTTCCCATGAGGCACAGGGTCAGACTGATTTGCATATGGCCATGTCTGAACTGGGGTGGTGGAGTGAGCTAAAGAATGATGATGGATTAAACCCAGATCAGTTGACTGGGGGTGAGTGTTTGATTGGCTCAAACGTTCCGTCCATCATCCCCTTTTGTATCCCTATCAGCAGCCTTCAACACTATCTCCCACAGCACACTAGCCACCAGACTCCACGACGCCGGCATCCAAGGAAAAGCCTTAGACTGGATACGATCCTTCCTCTCATGCAGAGCACAGAGAATAAGATACCCGCCCTTCCTCTCATAACCAATAGAGATCAGATGCGGAGTACCTCAAGGATCCTCCCTCAGCCCCACACTCTTCTAGGACTACATGGCCCCTCTCGCAACCATCGTCAGAAATGATGGGCTCAACAACGTCTCCTACGCCAATGAAACCCAGCTCATCCTGGAGAAGTGTGGCTCAATGGTTAGAGCGGCAGACCCTGATGCAGAGATCTGGCCCGGGACCAGGGTTCAATTCCCGCCTCGGCGGGTCTTGGGCTCAATTTCCTCGGACGTGATAATTCTCGCCTCGGTGCCTATTCTAATCATGGGTCCCACTCTGCAACTCTGGGCAATAGCTTGCTTAATCTCCACAACGGCCCCAACAGCGCTGGGATGCCTGGCTTCACCCTGGGGGTGCCCAGGAGTGGACATTTCACAGGGAAAAGCCAGGAAGGGTTCCACAGCGGTATGCGTACAGCGCCAGGACACCTCTTTGGGGGTATAAGTGCGCTTTACAAGTACGAATTTCATTTCATTTCATTTCATCCTCTCCCTCACCAAGGAACCCGACATCACCAGGGGAAACTTCCAAGAAGGGATGAAAGCCGTCGAGACCTGGATGAGCAACAGCTGCCTGAAGCTCAACTCAGAGAAAATAGAAGTCCTCATCCTCTGTGTAGGAAAGTAGGATCTGCTTCTTATGGTTACCCCCACTTTTTGCTTGATGTTGCACTGTTTTTGACTAGTCTGACTGGGATCCTGCTAATCAGGACCCCAGTCTATCTGCTTTCTCCTTTAAATTGTTATGCATGTACTTTGGTACACTCCAGATTGGATACTGGGGTACCCTTATCAGTCCCTAGTATATGGTACCCATGTACCCAGGGCATAGGTACCCCAGAGGCCTCCCATTGGCTGAAGCATGTATTATGCCACCCATGAGAGGCCATGCAAAATGAAACTACAGGTCTGCTACTGCAACCTGTGTAAGCTGGTGCTTGCACCACTTACTTTAGATATAGGTTCACTATATCTATAGGTCACTACACTTAAAACTTCTAAGTCACCCCTATAGCAGGCCTTAACAATCCTGAAGGTAGGGTGCTGGGTTTTACGTGAGAGGGTGCCCCTGCATGAGCAGAGCCCCCCTGCAGCCTTCGGAGACCATTCTCCCAGGTTGTCTGTGACTCAGCCGGACATATTGGTAGAGGTGCATTATAACCTCGCGGTAAATGCTATCTCGAAAATGCCTTGGAATCATACCTCCACACTGGTTACCGGTATGGGAGGTATCATTCCACCCTTCTGAAGCGAGCTTCGTGGGGTCACTGGTCTATCCGGTGCCAGCCTTCTCGACCCGGTCAGCACAAAATGGATGCTGCCGACCAGAGACACATTTCTGCCCTCCTGCTGCTGAGCCAAGCTCGAGCAGGGGAAGACAGCACAATAGGCATCCTGTCACAGGGAGGTGTGACCACCTCCCAGACAGGATTTAGTGTATTGGGGCTGGGTGGGTGCACTCTGAGAGTGCCTGAAAGTCTGCACCTGGGGCACATTTGGTGTCCCTGTGCATAGTCCAGCTCAAACCAGTTCGGGGAGCCGTTGGCTCCTGCTCTGGCGCAAAACTGGACAAAGGACATGGGTGTAACCACCCCTCTGTCCTGACCCTCCCCTAGGAGGGTTCCCCGAATCTGTCCAACCCTCTCCCGTTGGTACAAAAGGGCTTACCGACTGTAGCTCTTTAGGTTTTACGTGGACAAGATTCTACAAAGAGAAACCACTGACCTTCGACCTTCTGGACACTCTGGACTTCGACTGGGCCCGACTTTGTCTCCCTATCTGTCCAAAGATTTGTCTGTGCCCTTGCACTATACAGGCTCTGTGCAGGACCTGTGGTGCACTAAGGACAACTAAAGAATCTCCCTTGGGGTGAAGGAGTCACTCCCCTGCATTCGCAGGCACCTCAACGCAACAGACTGGTCTGCTGCTCCCTAGCTCCTGCAGACTCTGAAGACTCCAGCAACACATGAGGTGGGTTACGAAGGTCCCTGAGGTTGATCTGCCCTCTCAGCAAGTTTGAGGTCAGTATCCCTTGTGAGGACTGCATAACCCACACCCCTGTGCACCGCGTCTATTTGCAAGTGCATATGCTTGTTGGCAATTCCTAAGCTTGTGCATTGGACTCCGTGTAGTCCTGACCCTGAGCAGTATTTCCACCAAAGAACTCCAGCCTCCTCACACTGAGTGCTCTGTGGGCTGGTACTTTGTGATCTTGGGCGAGGTCCCCTCGCGACTCCTGGTTATTCGGCCTGTGGGTCCTTCTGAGGGTCATCTTGAATTCTGTTGGGCTTTCCTGGCCGCTCCAGATGTGCCCTGACTCTCCATTGCTTGGTGAGTCTCCTGGACCTTGCTGGTCCAAACCGTAACCTGCTTGACCTTCCTGCGTGGGTTGCTTTTGCCAAGGCTTGTTGGTGCTCCAGCCGGACACTGATCCCTCAGCACTCGACATCCTTCGTGGGACAGCTCGCTTCTGGCTCCTGGTCATCGTCGACATCTCCTGGTCCTCGTGGCTGCAGAGTCAAGCATCCCTTCTTCGCACCTGAAGCACCCGACATCGGTGGGAAATCATCTCCCGAGCCCTTGGTCACTCTGAAGTGACCCAGACTCTGTCCCCTCTGCTTTCAGGTTCCTTTCTTCAAGAATCCTGCCTTGGATTCCACCGGAGCCTTTTTACCTTCACGACAGCAGCTCTTCTTCGCAGCCCTCCATTGAGAACGACGGCGGTTTCCGACACCACTCCAGGCCTATGCGCCCGGCTTCTCTGGGGTTAGTAACTCGGGTACTATGGTATCCACGGGTGGGGTGGCTCTCCAACCTCCTAAGTTCCAAAGGGTTTCCTAGAAGACCTCCTAGAAGGGTCCTTAAACTGTAAAATTGCAATCGCGACTTTCCCATAGAATTGTACGGAGCCCGCGGTCGTGTTAGCACACAGCACCCGTCCTTCGTGGGGTCCCTATCTACTCACTTTAGGTGGTTCCTTGGGGTCCCAACGATTCCGCGATCTCCAGACCTTGTCTTGACCCGAGTCATGGTTGTTTTACCACTATTTTAGTATATGGTTTGGTCTCCCCCTGGAGCCCACTGTGTATTGTGCTACTTACAACTGTTCTATTGATCTTGTATTGTGTGCTTTGTGTTCTATCCTAGGGTAGAGGATACTAGAGAGTGTTATTTTAATAAATCCATATTTTTATATAACTACTGTGTGGTTCTCCTTTCATTTAGTTAATGCAGGAGGTGATATTCTAGTAAAACAAGCTGCTTTACATTCCTTCAAGATTAAGCCTGCTCTCCACAGCTACCACTAGGATAGCTTTCTAAAGGTTATCTTTGACCTCATACATCATAAGGGTCGTTTGGACTGGTGCAAGGTGCCCAATTAGTGGACAGCATATACCAGGCCAACTTCTCACATTGGTGCAGTTGGGATTCAAGCCTGCATTGTTTTACCAGATAAATCTCTTTGTATTGATTAACTGAAAACCACTAAAGTATTAAGCAGATATAATACTTCAGTTTAGAATAAGTAAGTTCTACTGAACTTAGGGTTGGGTAAGTTAAGGGTCTAGCACACCCTTTCTCCAACCTAAGAAAGTTTAGCTCCCACTAGGTTAGGTAGGTGCGTACACCACACCATACTTAGTTATGTCTTCTAAAGGACAAGCCAGTGGCTCTCTGCCTTCTAGGTACAATGAATTTTCATTCCAGGAATTGAAAGCCATGTGTGTTTCTAGAAAGCTGAAGACAGGGAGAAATGCCAACACCCAATGTCTCATTGAGGTGTTACTCTTAGATGACCTTAGAAAGACCCCTGGGTCAGATGAGGTAGAAGGAGTGGGTGGGGCAGGGAATGAGGACAAGTCAGGAGGTGACACCTTTTATGACCTAGACTCAAACCCTGGCCAGGAGGATCAAGATGATTCCCACCTGGACAACTCAGATCTTCGGGAAGAAGGTAGAGAAGGCCCCAATGGCCCTCTCTTCACTCCTCCTGGAAGAGTGCAGGGTTTACCTAGGAGATCTAGATCTCCCTCTACAGAATCTAACCAGTCAGGACAGTCTGCAGGGACCTCCATATCTCATAAGAAGGATAACTCTTATGATAGACAGTGCCAATTTCTGGAGCTTGAGAAAGCTAAGCTTAGGCTCAGGCAAGAGCAATTGGCCTTGGATAAAGAGTCCCTAGAAGTCCAGAAGGCAAGGAAAAGATTGGGACTAGAGTCCCATGGTGGTAGCAACAGTGTCCCTAGAGTTAAGGAACATTCCTTTGACAATAGGAACCTGGGCAAGATAGTCCCTCCCTACCATGGTGGGGATGACATCCACAAATGGATAACTGCTTTAGAGAGGGCCTGTAAAGTACAGAGGGTCCCTCAAGAGCAGTGGGCAGCTATCTTGTGGCTCTCCTTTGCTGACAAAGGTAGAGATGAGCTCCTCACTGTAAAGGAAGAGAATGCTGACAACTATTCAGTTCTGAAGAATGCTCTCATTGATGGGTTTGGCTTAACCACTGAACAGTACAGGATTAAGTTCAGAGACACCCAGAAGACACAGACTCAAGACTGGGTAGACTTTGTAGATTGTGCTACTAAGGCTCTGGAAGGCTGGTTACTTGGCAGCAAAGTGAATGATTTCAAGGGATTGTACAATTTGATTATGAGGGAGCAGATCCTTAATAATTGCCAAAATCAGTTGTTGCATCAATACCTGGTTGACTCTAATCTAACTTCTCCCCAAGAATTGGGAAAGAAGGCAGATGGGTGGGTCAGAACCAGGGCGAAGCAGAAAACCCAGAATACTGCTGGTGACCAAAAGAAGCAAGATGCTAAACCTTCAGATAAAGGTGGGGAAAAGGGTAAAGACCAGAGGTCTTCATCAGGACCCTAAAAACCTGCATCTGGGGGGAGTCACAGTCTAACAAAGGTAAAGGCAAAAAGAAACCTTGGTGCTTTTTGTGTAAGGAAAAAACCCATTGGACAAGAGATGCCACTTGTCCAAAGGCCAAGGATGCACCTCCTACCACCACTGCCCCTAAGGCAACTGTTCCCCCTAGTTCAGCTTCAAGTGGTGGTACAGGGAACAAGGGTATAGTAGGGTTAACCTTGGGATCTGAGATGGGTTCTGGCCTAGTCAGACCTCCAGCTCAGGCTGTACTTGTCTGTGATGGGAGCATAGATATTGCCTCCTTATTTGTGAGTCCCAGTAACCTGGGCAAATACAGACAGCAGCCTTTGATCAATGGTGAGGAGGCCATGGCATATAGGGACACAGGAGCAAGTGTCACTAAGGTGACAAAAGATTTTGTGGACCCTGACCAAATCAAACTTGGTGAGATGTACCAAGTGACCAATGCTAACAATGTCAGTACAGACCATTCCTTGGCAGTTGTTAATTTCAGCTGGGGAGGGGTAACTGGTCCTAAGAAGGTTGTGGTTAGCTCAGACCTCCCTGTGGAATGCTTGTTGGGCAATGATTTGGAAACGTCAGCCTGGGCTGAAGTGGAACTCAGGACACATGCAGCAATGTTGGGCATCTCTACAGATGTGTTTGCTGTGACTAGGTCACAGGCCAAAATGTCTTCAAATGAACAGGCCCTGGATCCTGGAAAAATGGACCAGGAGCCTTCCAAGAGAAGGAGCAGGAGGGGTAAGGCAGTGTCTTCCTCCCAGGCTCAGAGTGAGGATCAATCTCCTGAGGGAGATGATCACAGTCACTGTGAAGGAACTGTCTCAGATGAACTTGAACCTGATCAGGTTGAGTTCTTGGGGACAGGGGGCCCTTCCAGGGCAGCTCTGTGTCAGGAGCAGCAAACCTGTCCCTCTCTTGAACCTCTCAGACAGCAGGTTGCTGCTGGGAGTGCCAGTGGGTCCCACAGGATCTACTGGGATGAAGGACTCCTTTACTCCGAGAGTAGAGACCCCAAGCCTGGTGCCACCAGGAGGTTGGTCATACCTCTGAAGTTTAGGGGCTTCCTACTGACACTGGCACATGATATCGCTTTAGCAGGACACCTAGGCCAAAGCAAGACTTGGGACAGGCTTGTCCCTCGCTTTCACTGGCCTCACATGTCAGAGGACACCAAGGAGTTTTGTCGCTCCTGTACCACCTGTCAAGCCAGTGATAAGTCAGGTGGTGTCACACAGGCCCCCCTGAGACCACTACCTATGTTGGGAGTTCCCTCTGAAAGGGTTGGGATTGACATAATTGGTCCCATGAACCCTCCAATTGCATATGGGCACAGTTACATACTAGTGGTGGTGGACCATGCCACTGGGTATCCAGAGGCAATACCCCTTAGAACCACCACAGCTCCTGTGGTGGCCAGGGCCCTCCTGGGAATTTTTTGCAGAGTGGGTTTCCCTAAGGAGGTCTTAACTGACAGAGATGCAAACTTCATGTCTAGTTACATCACTGCAATGTGGAAGGAGTGTGGAGTAAATTACAACTTTACCACACCCTATCAACCACAATACAATGGGTTAGTTGAAAGGTTCAACAAAACCCTGAAGGGCATGATCATGGGCCTCCCAGAAAAGCTTAGGCGAAAATGGGATGTCCTGTTGCCCTGCCTTCTCTTTGCCTACAGTGAGGTCCCACAGAAGGGGGGTTGGCTTCAGCCCTTTTGAACTTCTGTTTGGGCATCCAGTTAGGGGTCCCTTGTGTTTAGTGAAGGAGGGATGGGAGTTACCTCTCAAACCACCTAAACAAGAAATAGTGGACTATGTACTTGGTCTCCACTCCAGGATGGCTGAGTATATGAAGAAGGCAAGTAAAAACCTTGAGACTAGCCAAGAATTACAGAAAGCTTGGCGTGACCAAAAGGCTGTACTGACTGTGTATCAGCCAGGACAGAAAGTATGGGTGTTGGAGCCTGTGGCCCCAGCAGCTCTCCAGGACAAGTGGAGTGGACCCCATACAATCCTTGAGCAGAAGGGAGAGGTCACCTACCTGGTGGACCTTGGAACTCCCAGGAGCCCCCACAGGGTGCTCCATGTGAACAGGCTCAAGCCATATGTGGACAGGGCAGACATGGGCTTGCTCATGGCTACTGATGAGGGACAGGAGGAAGAGAGTGACCCACTACCTGACCTCCTCCTACAGAACCCTGATGATGGCTCAGCGGATGGTGTATCTTTGGCAGGCAGCCTCACTGAGCAACAACAGACTGATTGCAGGAAGGTCCTCAAACATTACAGGCATATGTTTTCCCTGACTCCTAGTCAGACAACTTGGTGTACCCATGAAGTGGACACAGGTGACAGTCTGCCTGTTAAAAATAAGATTTACAGGCAACCTGTCAGGGACTGCATCAGGACTGAGGTCCAAAAGATGCTGGAATTGGGAGTGATTGAACCCTCAGATAGCCCTTGGGCTAGTCCAGTGATCCTGGTACCCAGAACTCATACCCAGGTTGGTAACAGAGAAATTAGGTTTTGTGTGGACTACAGGGGGCTCAGTGCAGTCACTAGGACTGATGCTCACCCTATTCCTAGGGCAGATGAGCTCATTGACACTTTGGCCTCAGCCAAGTTCTTGAGCACATTTGACCTCACTGCTGGATATTGGCAGATCAGACTAGCTGAGGTTGCCAAACCCAAAACAGCATTTTCAACGCCTAGTGGGCATTATCAATTCATTGTAATGCCCTTTGGCTTGAAGAATGCACCTGCCACATTTCAAAGGTTGGTGAATAAAGTTCTCACAGGCCTGAAAGACTACAGTGCAGCTTATCTAGATGATATTGCTGTCTTTAGTTCCACCCGGGAGGATCACCTGGTCCACTTGAGAAATGTTCTGGAGGCCCTGCAGAAAGCAGGCCTCACTATCAAGGCCACTAAGTGCCAGATAGGACAGAGTAAGGTTGTGTACCTAGGCCACCTTGTGGGTGGAGGCCAGGTTCAACCATTGCAGAGCAAAATCCAGACCATCATGGACTGGGTTGCTCCAACTACCCAGACTCAGGTCAGAGCTTTCTTGGGCTTGACTGGGTATTACAGGGGGTTTGTTAAGGGATATGGATCTATAGTGACCCCCTTAAATGATCTGACCTCTAAAAAAATGCCTAAGAAAGTTTAGTGGACAGTTAGCTGTCAGAAGGCATTTGATGACCTGAAGCAGGCCATGTGCACTGCTCCCATTCTGCAAAGTCCTGACTATTTCAAACAATTCATTGTTCAAACTGATGCATCTGATTTGGGAGTAGGGGCTGTGTTATCACAACTGAATGAAGAGGGTCAGGATCAGCCAGTAGCTTTTATAAGCAGAAGGCTGACCCCCAGAGAGAAACGTTGGTCAGCCATTGAGAGGGAAGCCTTTGCTGTGGTTTGGGCTCTGAAGAAGCTGAAGCCATACTTGTTTGGTACTCACTTCATTGTTCAGACAGACCATAAGCCCCTCTTATGGCTAAAACAGATGAAGGGTGAAAACCCCAAACTTTTGAGGTGGTCCATTTCCCTACAGGGGATGGACTTTACAGTGGAACATAGACCTGGGAGTAACCATGCCAATGCAGATGGACTCTCCAGATATTTCCACTCAGTAAATGAAGACTCAACTGGTCAAGGTTAGTCTTGTCTCCTTTCGTTTAGGGGGGTTGTGTAGGAAAGTAGGATCTGCTTCTTATGGTTACCCCCACTTTTTTGCTTGATGTTGCACTGTTTTTGACTAGTCTGACTGGGATACTACTAATCAGGACCCCAGTCTATCTGCTTTCTCCTTTAAATTGTAATGCATGTACTTTGGTACACTCCAGATTGGATACTGGGGTACCCTTATCAGTCCCTAGTATATGGTACCCATGTACCCAGGGCAGAGGTACCACAGAGGCCTCCCATGGGCTGAAGCATGTATTATGCCACCCATGAGAGGCCATGCAAAATGGAACTACAGGTCTGCTACTGCAACCTGTGTAAGCTGGTGCTTGCACCCCTTACTTTAGATATAGGTTCACTATATCTATAGGTCACTACACTTAAAACTTATAAGTCACCCCTATAGCAGGCCTTAACAATCCTGAAGGCAGGGTGTTGGGTTTTACATGAGAGGGTGCCCCTGCATGAGCAGAGCCCCCTGCAGCCTTCGGAGACCATTCTCCCGGGTTGTCTGTGACTCAGCCGGACATATAGGTAGAGGTGCATTATAACCTTGCGGTAAATGCTATCGTGAAAACGGCTGCATAGAAACATATCGTTTTTGGTATCAAACACCTTGGAATCATACTTCCACACCGGTAACCGGTGTGGGAGGTATGATTCCACCCTTCTGAAGCGAGCTTCGTGGGGTCACTGGTTTATTTGGTGCCAGCCTTCTCGACCCGGTCAGCACAAAATGGATGCTGCCGACCAGAGACACATTTCTGCCCTCCTGCTGCTGAGCCAAGCTTGAGCAGAGGAAGACAGCACAATAGGCATCCTGTCACAGGGAGGTGTGACCACCTCCCAGACAGGATTTAAGTGTTTTGGGGCTGGGTGGGTGCACTATGAGAGTGCCTGAAAGTCTGCACCTGAGGCACATTTGGTGTCCCTGTGCATAGTCCAGCTCAAACCAGTTCTGGGAGCCATTGGCTCCTGCTCTGGTGCGAAACTGGACAAAGGACATGGGTGTAACCACCCCTCTGTCCTGACCCTCCCCTAGGAGGGTCCCCAGAATCTGTCCAACACTCTCCCGTGGGTATAAAAGGGCTTACCTGGGCAACGCACCCAAACCAACGGACCACGCACGCAACCTGGGCTTCATCCTGGACTCCTCCCTCTCAATGACCCGACAAATCAACGCCGTCTCCTCGTGTTGCTTCAACATCCTACGCATGCTGCGCAAGATCTTCCGGTGGATCCCCACCGAAACCAGGAAGACGGTCACCCAGGCCCTCGTCACCAGCCGACTGGACTACGGCAACTCCCTCTACGCCGGAACCACAGCCAAACTTCAAAAAGACTCCAACGCATCCAGAACGCCTCAGCTCGACTCATCCTGGACATCCCCCGACACAGCCACATCGCCGGACACCTGAGAGACCTGCACTGGCTCCCCGTCAGCAAGAGAATCACGTTCCGACTCCTCACCCACTCACACAAAGCTCTCCACAACCAAGGCCCCAGATACCTCAACGACCGTCTGACCTTCTACACTCCCACCCGCCAGCTACGATCGACCAACCACGCCCTGCCGCCGTCCCCCGCATCCGAAGAGCCACAACGGGAGGAAGATCCTTCTCCTACCTGGCTGCCAAGACGTGGAACTCCCTACCCATCCACCTCCGCCTTACCCAAGACCACCTCTCCTTCAGGAAGCAACTCAAGACCTGGCTGTTCGAACAGTAGCGGACCCCCTCCCCAAGCGCCTTGAGACCCTCCGGGTGAGTAGCGCGCTATACAAATGCTTGATTGATTGATTGATTGATTGATTGATTGATACCTGACTGTAGCTCTTTGGATTTTACGTGGACAAGATTCTACAAGAAGAAACCACTGACCTTCGACCGTCTGGACACTCTGGACTTCGCTGGACTTCGACTGGGCACGACTTCATCTCCCTCTCCGTCCAAAGCTTTGTCTGTGCCCTTGCTCCATACAGGCTCCGTGCAGGACCTGTGGTGCACTAAGGACAACTGAAGAATCTCCCTTGGGGTGAAGGAGTCACTCCCCTGCATTCACAGGCACCTCAACGCAACTGACCGGTCTGCTGCTCCCAAGCTCCTGCGGACTCTGAAGACTCCAGCAACACAGGAGGTGGGTTACGGAGGTCCCTGAGGTTGAGCTGCCCTCTCAGCATGTTTGAGGCCAGTATCCTTCGTGGGGACTGCATAACCCGAACCCCTGTGCACTGCGACTATTTGCAAGTGCATATGCTTGTTGGCGATTCCTGAGCTTGTGCCCTGGCCTCCATGTAGTCCTGACCCTGAGCAATATTTCCACCAAAGAACTCCTGCCTCCTCACACCGAGTGCTCCGTGGGCTGGTACTTTGTGATCTTGCTCGAGGTCCCCTCGCGACTCCTGGTCATTCGGCCTGTGGGTCCTCCTGAGCATCATCTTGAATTCTGTTGGGCTTTCCTGGTTGCTCCAGATATGCCCTGAGTCCCCATTGCTTGGTGAGTCTCCTGGACCTTGCTGGTCCACACCGTAATCTGATTGACCTGCCTGCGTCGGTTGCTTTTGCCAAGGCTTGTTGGTGCTCCAGCCAGACACCGACCACTCAACACTCGACATCCTTCGTGGGAGAGCTCGCTTCTGGCTCATGGTCATCGTCGACGTCTCCTAGTCCTCGTGGCTCCAGAGTCAAGCATCCCTTCTTCGCACCTAAAGCACCCGACATCGGTGGGCATTCGTCTCCCGAGCCCCTGGTCACTCTGAAGTGACCCAGACTCTGTCCCCTCTGCTTTCAGGTTCTTTTCTTCAAGAATCCAACCTTGGATTCCACCGGACCCTTTTTACCTTCACGGCAGCAGCTCTTCTTCGCAGCCCTCCATTGAGAAAGATGGCGGTGTCCGACACCAGTCCAGGCCTATGCACCGGCTCTTTTGGGATAGGTAACTCGGGTACTACGGTATCCACGAGTAGGGTGGCTCTCCAACCCCCTAAGTTCCAAAGGGTTTCCTCGAAGACCTAAAAGGGTCCTTAAACTGTAAAATTGCTACAGCGACTTTCCCATAGAATTGTACGGAGCCCGCGGTCGTGTTCGCACACTGCACAGGTCCTCCGAGGGGTCCCTATCTACTCACTTTGGGTGGTTCCTTGGGGTCCCAATGATTCTACATGCTCCAGACCTTGTCTTGACCCGAGTTGTGGTTGTTATACCACTATTTTAGTATATGGTTTGGTCTCCCCCTGGAGCCCACTGTGTATTGTGCTACTTACAACTGTTCTATTGATCTCGTATTGTGTGCTTTGTGTTCTATCCTCAGGTAGAGGATACTAGAGAGTGTTATATTAATAAATGCATATTTTTATATAACTACTGTGTGGTTCTCCTTTCATTTAGTTAATGCACGAGGTGATATTCTGGTAAAACAAGCTGCTTTACATTCCTTCAAGATTAAGCCTGAAGGCTGCTCTCCACAGCTACCACTAGGATAGCTTTCTAAAGGTTATTTTTGACCTAATACATCATAAGGGTCGTTTGGACTGGTGCAAGGTGCCCACTTTAATTAGTGGACAGCATATACCAGGCCAACTTCTCACACTCGGCTCCACCCCCTCTGCATGGGACGACACCTGGTGGCCCCCTGCCCTCGGAAACCCACCCACCCCAACGGACCATGCACGCAACCTCGTCATCATACTCGACTCTTCACTCACCATGAATTGCCAGATCAACGCCGTATCCTCTGCATGGTTCAACACCCTCTTCATACTTCACAAGACGTTCAACTGGATCCCCCCCCGACTCCAGGAAAAATGTCACCCACGCACTCATCACCAGCACACTGGACTACGGCAATGCCCTCTTTCCGCAATCAACAAAAAGCTCCTCCACAAACTCCAGACCATCCAGAACACTCAGCCAGACTTATCCTCGATATCCCACGACACGACCACATCACTGAACACCTCCTCGACCTCCACTGGCTCCCCGTTAAAAGAAGGATAACCTTCAAGCTGCTCACACACGCAAACAAAGCCCTCCACAACACCGGACCCCAATACCTCAATGACAAAATCTCCTTCCACACCCCCAAGGCAAACCTCCGCTGTGCCGACCTCGCCCTAGCCACCGTCCCTCATTTCTACAGACTTTTTCCCCTTGCAGGAAAAATCTTTTCAAATAGATGAAGAGGAAACAAAGACTTATTACATACAGGAAGGCCCCATGCACATACAGAATATCACTTGAAACTCTGGAGGGTTCCAAATAGTAGAAGCTCGTTTGGTCAACACTCAGGTCATCAATTAGCAACTTTCCCCATAGTATTAGCACTTTGGCCCCAACCCTTAATTGCAAAACAGAACCTTTTACAAATGTAAACTTGGAAACTATTGCAAACCTAGAGTCAGAGAAAGACCCAGGAGAAGAAGTAATAGCTTTTGATTGTAACATTTGTGATATTTTTCACCTAGATTTTGTGGATTTGTTCACAAACACATCTGCATGTATCCTGTTAAATGGATAGATCATGGTTGCTCAAAATGTTTCGAAAAACAAAAAGAGGGGGGACTGGGAGCAAAAGGAAAGAGAGATCCAGACCCCGGGCTCCCAAGACTAACGTTATAATCACTGGAGGGTGACTGTTCCTGAAGAAAGAAAAGCTGGCCTATTTGGTCGCTAGAAGGACTAGTGAGAGAGACTATCTCATAGAGAAGGTTGGAAGTGAGACATTATTAAGGCGTGGGAATTCCTCCTTTTGGAAAAAGTGCCCTCACACACCCATGCGGGTGTCATGCTTCATCATCGGGCGTTGCTCCTCGTTGGGGTGGTGCTGCAGTCCCCCACGGGCCCCGCGAAAGGGCTCTTTTTTGGAGTTCTTTTAGGAGAAACGCCACAGTGGTGAGTGCGGGTGTGTGGGGGGGAAGAGGTTAGTGAATTAAAAATACTGCACTGGTACCCTAAAAACTTTATTCAGGGGTCCGTGTAGTATGGCTAAAACAGGTGACAAGAGAAGGCCTCTTGATTAACTTTATCAGAGGGGTGAGTATTTTCCTTCTGCTTATTGTCAAGGTGAAAGTGATAGTGGAAGGTGGATCAGTTAGGTCGACATGTTTCACGCCTTTAATAGGTCCCTAATGGATCCTTCAGCGTTTCATCAGGACCATGCTAATAGTGAAAGAAGTTAAAAAATAGGAATCTGAGACAACGACACTCAGTAATCCCTATGGTACCTATATTCATGTTTACTGTCTGGGCGTCAATGCACCCTGAGAGGAATGCCCACCAGGAGTTCCAAAATCCAACCCCAACAAGTAGAAAGGCTGGCCTCATCGGCGTAGAGCGCGGAATGGAGAGGACTATGGAGCCTCCCCAGGAACGCAGCGTTTAACCTGCCCTCTGCTGCTCGAATTGCGATATGCCAAAATGTTTCACGCAATTCCTTGCCTACTCTCTTTAAACACCAGGGCTATTAATATGGTGGCCTGATTTGTAACTACAGCTAGAAATGGGCTGAGTACCACACGCAAAAGTGTCCTCCAATAATATATGTTGATTTATTTTTAGATAATGTTGACTCCCTTTGTATTATGGGCAACAATGTCTCTCTTTTCCTTGTAGAAGGTAGAAAGATGCTGAAGTGCGAGAGCCAGGCAAAAATCACAAGCATCAAGAAGAGTACTAGATCTTGCCCTGCGCGTCAATTCACTCTGCCAACAAGCATTATATGTGATACAAAACAGTTAGTGTTTACGCCCTTAAATGGCATGAGAATGGTCAAAGTTTGGAATTGCCGGCACAATAGGGAAATCTTAACCCTGAACCCGCAGAGGAATATTGAGGATGGTTACCTGCATCATTATTTATTTGTAATGCAACCTTGTCCCATCACAAGTCCAAGTACTTTGCTCTCGTAGAAACAATTTTTACCATAGCGATTAATACTTATCTACTACCTGCACTCGCACAGTAGCATTAAATGGGATGTGTAGCCTTGGTGGAACAGCCATTAGCCTACTTAGCTGGAATATAGTGGGGTTGGCTCGTATGTTCGAAGATCCTGAGTGGTGATCTTTCTTCAAAGGGAATGATATATGCTGTGTCCAGAAAACATGGGTCCTGAAAGAAATTGGAATAGACTTTTTTGCGCCTTATGACGTAACAGCAATAAGAATTAAGCCTGATCACCACGAGGAGACTTGTGATTTGAATCTCCACTGGGCTGCATTGTACATTGGAGCAATTGTTGGTAAATGTGATGCTCTTGAATATTTTACATATTCGATTAATTGGGCCACCTTTGCCAAGGGTAGCAGTAGCTATATTGAATGCTTATATCTGAAAGAGACAGTTAGTTATGGATTCCTCACCTTAGAATTACCCTCAGGCGTCAGACTGGATCCAGAGAATTTTTTCCTCAGCAGTATCTCTGCGCGTCGATAGGTGGCGTCGGTTGACTCCGCGTTCGTCGTTGGCGTCGTGGTCACCGGAATGACGTCGCGGTATCTACTTAGATGCCGCCCTTGCGCGCTGACGTCAGTTCTTTCTTTTTCCGCGCCAGCCAGCGCAGATCTGGAGAGAGCGGTACCTCAAGTCACTTTTTGACTCAGTTTTTGCGACTTTTGTCAACACTTTTTTTGAGTTGATCGACTCCTGGTGCACGGAGAGATGTCACGTCGGACCGGCTTCAAGGCTTGCGACTCTTGTAGCAAATTGATGTCGGTCACGGACCCGCACCTCGTGTGCCTTTGGTGCCTGGAGTGCGACCACGACCCGAAGTCTTGCTCCGACTGCCGGGCCATGAACCCGAAGTCTTTGCGGGAGGTCGCGGGACCGGTCACAGAGCCAACACCACCACTCGTCATCGAAGTCTTCATCTGCGGGTAAGTCGAAGCACAAAAAGAAGGCGAAGAAGCAATTTCACTCTTCGCGTTCTCCCTGTCCATTGGCCGACGTGATGTGGGAAGTGGAAGGTAGTCGTCCGGCTCCGCCTGCGGAGCCTGTTGGGTCGACTCCGGCCTTCCCTCCCTTTCCGGGAGCCAGAGTGACCCCTGCCCAGCTTCGAAGCTTTTACGAAGCCTTGCATTCCATCTTTGGGCAGCCCGACTCCGCCGGCGCGCCTTCGGGCCCCGCAGACTCGTTTGGGGTTACTAGGCCTTCGATATCGGCGACTTTGGCACCGCAGGGCCCCCAAGGATCCAGGCCTGGATCCGGATCGACGCCAGTCGACCTCGTGACACCTCCTCCAGTGCAGAATCCAGTGACGACACCCCCGCCGCCTCCGATGCCAGTTCTGTCCCCAGCCGGCGTCGACCCCAGCCTCCCCCTCGATGAGGACACGGAGCCGGACCGACGTCGTCTGACATCGGGACTGGCGCCGACCGGTACTTTTGTACCCCTGTTCTCCCCTGATGTTTCCTACCACCCTGAGTGGGAGGGGTCTGTGGACCCTCTTGCAGACCAGTTGGAGGAATCAGACTGGAGAGAGGAGTTAGGTGCGGCCAGTGGTCTGGATACCTCCCCAGACCTTGGCATGCTATCTTCCCCTACCGTTGCCACGGAGAAGGGTGAATTGTATGCAGTGGTGTTGCGTACGGCAGCCAAGGCCCTAAACCTCGATCTTCCTATGGTGGCGGTCAGGACTAACCTCCTGACAGAGGTGCTTCAACCGGCAGCGGTCTCCTCAGAGCCCTTGCTGCCGTTCAATGAGGCCCTTAGGGACATCCTTTTGGGCACTTGGTCCAAGCCCAACACAGGACTCCTGTGGACAGGATGATTGCCCGACGCCACCGCCCGGCCCCGGGTGACCCCATTTTCCTCTCTTCCCCCCTGAGAGGTTGGTAGTCCAAGCCTCAACGTCCAAGGGCGCATTCCGTAACGCACCACCTGATAGGGAATCCAAGAAGTTGGACCACCTTGGGAATAAGATGTTTTCTTCCTCCAGTTTGGGACTGTGGTCGGTGAACACCGCATGTCTATTGGGCCATTACTCCCACTCGGTGTGGGACACGGTTGCGCAGGTGCTGCCACAGTACCCGGAGGAGGCCCGGGCCATGCTCTTCATGCTGTTGCCGAAGGAAGAGACGAAGTGAAGTTCACCATCCGGTGTGCGTTGGACACCGCCGACTTACTGGGCAGGACGATTTCCACGTCAGTAGCATTGAGACGCTATGCCTGGTTGAGGTCCACTGGCTTTTCGGGGGATGTCTACACTTTTGGACATGCCCTTTGATGGCCGTCGCCTGTTTGGTGACCAGGCAGACTACGCACTCAAGCGCTTTAAGGATTCTAGGGCTACGGCCAGATCCTTAGGCCTCGCTTCCACCTCCTGCCCAGCACAGTCTGCTTTTCTCCCCTTTCGTGGCTACGGAAGGGGTGCACCGCCACGTCCGCCCAGAGCCACAGGCCTGTGCAAGCTGTCCAGCCTCTGCACAGCCGGGGACGTAGATCCCACCGCTGTGGGTTGGGGGGCAGCGAGCGGGCCAGTCCACCAGCGCCCCCTCTGCAGCAGCCTCCAAACCCTCCTAGTCTGACCTTTCAGGCCCATCAATTGCCATTGGGCGGCAGGATTCACCATCACCTCCCCCACTGGCTCAACATCCCGTCGGGCAGGTGGGTTTTGCAGATAGTCCGAAGGGGCTACTCCCTCCCCTTCGAGACTACCCCTCCATCCATGCCACCTCAATTCCATCGCATGTTGGAGGATCACCTGGCCCTTCTCCAACAGGAAGTTTCGGCACTCTTGGCTAAGGGTGCCATCGAGCGCGTTCCTGCCCCAGAAGTAGGTCGTGGTTGCTATTCCCATTACTTTCTGGTAACCAAGAAGGACAAAGGCCTGCGTCCTATCTTGGATCTCAGGAACGTCAACCACTTCCTCCGGAAGGAGAAGGTCAAGATGTTGACGCTCGCTCAGGTCTTGTCTGCCCTCGACCCTGGAGACTGGATGGTAGCGTTGGACTTGCAAGACGCTTACTTTCACATCCCCGTCCTGCCGGCCCACCGGCGTTACCTGCGGTTCACGGTAGGCCACAAGCACTTTCAGTTTACCGTGCTCCCCTTTGGCCTCACCAGCGCCCCTCGGGTGTTCACGAAAGTGATGGCGGTGGTCGCAGCTCATCTGCGCAGGTCAGGGGTTCCAGTCTTCCCCTATCTCGACGACTGGCTGTTGAAGGCGGGCTCGCCCCAGGCTGTCATCTCCCACCTCCAGACTACAGCCAACCTCTTGCATTCGCTGGGGTTCTCCATCAACGTGCCAAAGTCACACCTCACCCCTCTCAGAAGCTCCTCTTCATCGGAGCGGTTCTGGACCCAGCGCAGTTTCAGGCTTATCCTCCCGAGCATGGAGTCCGAGATATTCGGGCTATGATTCCGATCTTTCAGCCTCTATCACGGGTTTCAGCCAGAATGACCCTGAGGCTTCTGGGCCTCATGGCCTCCTGCTGGTGGACTATGCCAGGTGGCATATGCGGGCTGTGCAGTGTAACATGAAGTTCCAGTGGGCACAGCATCAGGGGAATCTTTCCGACTGCGTCCAGATCTCGGAGGGCACTGCACACCAGTTGCAGTGGTGGGTAAGGAACCGAGATTGGGTCAACGGCAGATCCCTCTCCCTTCCCCAACCAGGGTTCACAGTGGTGACAGATGCATCACTGCTAGGGTGGGGTGGCCACATGGGAGAGGGGAGATCAGAGGCCTCTGGTCTCCGGCGGAGTCCGGGCTCCATATCGATCTTTTGGAGCTTCGGGCAATTCGTCTTGCAATAAAAGCATTCCTTCCCTCTGTCCGGGGAAGAGAGGTGCAGGTGTTCACGGACAACACCACCTCCATGTGGTACTGCATCAAACAGGGTGGGGTGGGGTCATGGACCCTATGTCAAGAGGCTCTCCGCCTTTGGACATGGTTGGAACATCAGGGCATATCTCTGGTGGTTCAACACCTGGCAGGTTCACTGAACGCCAGGGCGGACGAACTCAGCCGCAGGTGCATGATGGATCACAAATGGTGTCTTCACTCGGAGGTGGTGCAAGGTCTCTACCAGCCTTGGTTAGACTCTATTCGCCACCGAAGAAAGTGCGCAATGTCAGCAATTCTGCGTGTTGGAATTTCCAAGGCGGCACTCGCTAGGCGACGCTTTTCGTCGCGAGTGGAGTTGCGGTCTTCTATACGCCTTTCCGCCTATACCACTTCTGCCCAGAGTGCTGAAGAAGATCATGCTCGACCGGGCCCAAGTCATTCTTGTGGCTCCGGTTTGGGCACGAAGAGTCTGGTATCCCGAGCTGCTCAACATGGCCATCGATCCTCCGATCAGACTGCCTCTTCGGGAGGATCTTCTGTCGCAGCAGCAGGGGACGGTCCTCCACCCGAACCTGTCCAGCCTCCTCCTCCTTGCGTGGAGATTGAGCGGCAGCAGTTGACGTCGTTTGACCTGCCTCCCGAAGTCTGTGATGTAATCTTGGCAGCCAGGCGTCCCTCCACTAACATGGTATACGCCTGCAGATGGAATAAATTTGTGGCATGGTGCACACCAAAGGCTGTGGATCCCCTTTCTGCCCCTCTTTCTGAGGTTCTCTTGTTCCTCTTATCTTTGGCCCTGCAGGGCTCTGCTCTTGGCACTCTTAAGGGCTACCTCTCTGCCATTTCAGCCTTCCTCAGGCTCCATGATCAGCCTTCTCTTTTCAAGTCCCCTGTTGTAAATAGATTTCTTAGGGGCATTACTCATCTTTTTCCTCCTGTTCCCTTCGTAATGCCCCAGTGGGACTTGAACTTGGTTCTGACATATCTTATGTGCGCTCCCTTTGAGCCACTACATAACTGTCCTCTAAGACTTCTCACTTTGAAAACTGCTTTTCTGGTGGCCATCACCTCTGCGCGCAGGGTGAGTGGTCTACAAGCTCTGTTTTCCAAGCCTCCCTTTCTGGCTGTCCATCGGGACAAGGTCGTCCTTAGAACTAGACCTTCCTTTCTTCCCAAGGTGGTTACTTCTTTCCACATAGGCCAAACCATCACTTTGCCCACCTTCTTTCCGCCTCCGCATCCTTCAAAAGAGGAAGAGAGGCTCCACCGTCTGGATCCAAATCGTGCGCTTTCTTTCTACTTGGATCGCACAAAACAGTTCCGGGTGGAAGACCAACTCTTTGTGGGTTATGTGGGCGCTAAGAGAGGTCGGGCCGTGAACAAGTTACTTACCTTCGGTAACGATATATCTGTAAGAAACATAGGTTAGTTATAGATTCCTTACCACCCCACCCATCCTCCCCGTTCTGCAAACTGACATCTAGGGTTAAGGACATCCTTTCAGGGCCCTAGTTTTGTGCACCAGTGGTCAGTGTCTTGCATGGCTCTGCGCTTCTGGCGTGGAAAGTCGTGTACAGAACTGACGTCAGCGCGCGAGGGCGGCGTCTATGTAGCTATTGCGACGTAATCCCGGCGACCACGACGCCGACGACGGACCCGCAATCGACCGACACCACCTTCCGACGCGCAGAGGTACTGCTGACGAAAAACTTTCCGGATCCAGTCTGACTCCTGGGGGTAATTCTAAGGTAAGGAATCTATAACTAACCTATTTTTCTCACAGATATATCATTACCAAAGGTAAGTAACTTGTTCATCGTTACCGAAGGTAAGTAACTTGTTTGTTAGTGCAGGCCTGGACATAAGACGAATGAAGCCGTGCTAACAGCGCTGAGGGATGGGATTATACTGACTAGAGGAAACATTGTTCATCCTACGTACCAGTAAATAATTGTATGCAGGAATTGTAACATATCCCCTTGCATGAATAGTCTACTGCCTCAATAGAGGAAGATAGTGCATGGGGCATTCTGAAGACAGATGTTCATCATAGTAGGGAAAGCAGGTTAGGTAAGATCCTTATGCCCCTACTAATTGCTGGTGGTCAGTGTTTTTTAAATTGTCTTACTGACACCTATGTACTTGCAAGGCAGAACTTTAAGGTGGGTGGAGTGGGGGGGCAGCTTGATTGATAATATTATAATAAACTCTGATTGGAAAACTGAACCTTAGACTAAAAGGTCCAGGCCACAATACTGTCCAGTCATGTTTGACTAATAAATATATCTTCCCAATAAATACCAGAACGGCTGTTAAGTGGAAGACCGAATATTACCCCAATTATAATAGGCACCATAATGAAAGAGTTGGAAGGTATAGTACTACCTTATTGAGGTGACAATTTATTAATATTAAAACTGTATTTCCAAATGACTGTAAAGCCTGACTTTCATCTGACTACAACTAAACCTACAAGGGGAAGTGGGAACAACAAGCAGTATGAGTGGTTTGACAGTATATAATAGTCAAGGCAACATAAGTTGTCTCAGGCATTAAAAGCAAGACATATAGCAGAGGATGGTGATCTAGTGCTACATTTTTTTATCATTGCCTAAAAGTGCCAGCTCCAGCTAAAGTTATGGAATGACCTTAGACAGGCCACCCAGTCGAAGAATACAAGTTTTGGAAACTTGTGACATGGGGATTTAAGGGGCAACATAATTGCTCAAAAGTACGTATCAGGGCACACAGTTGCATACACAGTACTCACTACCTTGTTTCTGACAAATGTCTCAATCTAATGTTTATGGTCTTGGATGTGGAAATGGCTATGGTAAGCCAGAAGCCCAAAAAGGCCCCTGGCCCTGATGGGGTTCTGGTGGATCTGTACCATACTAAGCCTAAGCTGTGGACACCAGTCCTCACCAGCATTCTAAGGTTGTTTACAGCTCATGGCGTAGTGCTACTTGCACTCCCATGTAGAAAAAGGGAACTGTGGAAACCCAGCCAACTACAGACCCACCTCGCTAGTGGGTAGTGCTTGCAAAATGTATATCTTGTCCTGCTAAATCGTATACAGGCTTGGTTTGATAGAGAAGACATTCTTACCAACATACAAGCACAATTTAGAAAGGGCATTGACACGACCAACCAAGTAATGAGGCTGCAGCTTATTTGCACTAACATACTCAAGATAAATGAGTACCATTAATTCAATTCAATTAATCTTTATTCGGTTGCAAGAACCATAAAAGCAACAGATAACTCAACACTTAAATAATACATTTAATCGTAATTTACATTTCAAGACGTTTCTGTATTCTGATAGCAGCAGACAAATATTAGCTAACTACATAGCATACTAACGGCGATGCAAGCATCTGTAAATACAAAAATGGCAGCCTACGTTGTGCAAAATTGGCAGCTTTAAGAATAAGTACAATAAACGTCTTATGCGGAGAAATTAAAAAACTTACAAAAAACAAAGTGCATTTTAATAAGACATTGTGACAAGGGTAGAGGCCAATGCTATTGTATATTCCTCTGCCTAAAGGAAATGATAAATTGGATTGCACAAAACCCAGCCTAAAACGTGTAAGCAAGTGACGATCCCAGATATCATAAACATAAGAGATATAGGGTGCCATTTTGTGGGTTGTCTTGACCATAATATGCGACTTGACGGAGGATTTAGATAACTAAATCAATTCTCTGTCATGTGTTGGTAAAGAATTGTCTTAGCCGATAACTTATCCTTCGTAGTGATGGTCTCAGGGGAACCATAAATTTCCGCTCTACCTGTTTACATGGGGATTTAATATGACTCAGTCAACTCGACTTAACTTGTCCCATTTCCTTCCATAGATAAAAGATCTTTAATTATTATTCTGTTTAAGATGGCATTAGGATTCCACCAAATGTGGATCCATAACAAAAGTGGAGAGAGGTGGATTCTATTAGTTAGGAGACCCCATTACCATTATTTATGACCCTTCTACACTTAAAATCTGGTTTTGACTCAATTGATAGAGGGGAATTGTGATTTGCCCTACATCCCCATGGTCTTGGCAATTCCTTGTAAACTACCATTAGGTTCTCTACAGCAACACGTCGCAGAGAGTACAATATGAACAATTTATTTTATTTTGAAGAGTTTTATGTAGCGCAAATAAGACCACATAAGGGTAACAGAGCGCTTTACATCGTGGCAGTTCAACGGGCACACCCCGTGGTAATCGTAACACAATTAGAAAAGAAAACAAACATATCAGATCATGAAAATCAAAAACAGAACTAAAGGGAAGAAAAGAAAGTCAATGCATCTTAAGGTGATTGGAAACTAGCCCAAAAATGTCTTCATCAGTAACTCTTTGTAACAATGTGGAGAATGTATGGAAGTGTTCCCCTAATTTGGCATATTTAAGTTTAGACTTTGTACAATCCCTCCTCTGGACAATATTTCAATATGTAAACCAGTGGTTTACAACAACGGGCACTGTGATTGCACTTTCGGCGGTAGAGAAACTATTTTATGATTTTTTTTTGTAACCAAAATATTGCTTATCGGCAACAAGTATTTGATAACCCCTTTTTTAAGAAGTATGGATTAAAACGCCACCTGGGCACATGAGCCCTCTGCTATAGGACCAGTGAAGATTTAAAATGTTATGCTGTGGCCTCCTATGTAAGGGCTGCATGGAGAACCACATCAATAAGTAAACCGCAACATTCAAAAGAGTGCTTTGTATTTGAATATTGCTGTTTTCTTACTATTAGCATATCTTATAACCACATAATTATTTTACATCTGTACTTAATTGCTTTTGACAAATTTTGTAAATTATGGCTCGTGCAATACATTATTTTTACATTGAAAAATTATTTAATTCACATTATCATTTATGGTTATTTATTACATATTAATGATCATTTTTAACTGATAATAATAAAGATAAAGACTTGAATTACAAGTTGTCTGGGCTGCCTCAGTTAGAACAGTTAAAGTTTAAGTGTGCTTATTCAGATCTAGGAATAAGTAAAGATTATGGTGAAAGTTTATGCCCAAATTGACAGCATCTCGTATAGAGGTTGGTGACTGAGCATGGCTTGATTCGGGTTCTGGCTGAATGACTGACCCTGGCTCCTTCCTAGTTCTGTGGGGGGGAGGGGCGACTGCTCAGTCAAAATAGAACTTAGCGAAGCAGCCTAGGTACTGCTTTAAAAAACAAAAACACTATAAGTAAGACTGCTAAACACACGAAATCTAGGCAGGTGTTTTACTGTTTTGTGCGTCTGCAGCCAAACTCGCTGCAAATCTCATTTGTATAACGGAAGTCCTGTGGGGAGTCCTTGAGGTCCCTTTGTTTAGCTAATTAATGTAATTGCTGACTATTAGGTGCTTACCTTCTCAGCTGTTTTAAGATGGGGGAAGGCAGAGAGAATAACATGAAAATAGTTTCCTGACTTCCCTTATACCGTTGTCAAGAAAGGCATTTTAGGTATATATTGTGGTACACTGAATTAGCATATGATAGTTGTATTTGGTAAACCTAGTGCACTAATTTAGGTTGAGAGATAATTTAACACAAAGCCTGCTGTTTGGTGGCAAAAGGACAGAAAGAAAATGTTATCTATTTGCGGAATAACACAACGAGGAACCAGGACTCACATCCCAGCTTTCCCAATTTACTAAATTGCTTCCTACACAAATACGTTTAGTTCACTGCGCCTAATTATAATTGAGTGTCAAATCCAAGACCACCTTGAAGAAATTCAGTTCAGGATGTGTGCTACATAAAACCCTTAGTATATCAGACAATACTCATGCTTCACATACAACAGCAACATTGGCCATATTAACAGCTCACATGACAAACTAACTTCAAGGGGTGGGGGTGTATAAAAGCTATTACTTTTAACAGACGTCAAGACAGTGATTCCAGACCCCATTCGGTGGGGAACGCAGCAGACATGGGCTACTGGGTCACTACTACATTTGTTTCCCTGTGGTGTTATATGCCCTGTCCCACTATAGCGCTGAAACCCAGCCAAATACATGCTTCACACATTTGACTCTCAGGTTAGAGGGAGCGAGCAGACAATGGCTTCTTGGGGAGGTACCGTTGGATAGGGGGCAGAGACTCAGAAGACAAGAAACAGCTGGCATAATAATTTATGTCCAGCCCAGTGTGTGTCTTATAGTAGAAGAAAGTAATTTAATATCACAACAAATGGAATACTACACATTTTTCTCTTTCTTAAACTCTTGGTAGAGGCGGCATGTTGTAAATGCGTTTCAGAACATTAAGGGCATTTTACATGAGTTTCTTAAGAATGAAATACAATTGTTTCGTTGAAGCGGGGATTACCTCAACAGGGTTACGAATGAGGAAATTAGTAGTCTACGGCCAGGTGCTCAATACCGCCCAAGATAGCAATCCTGGGTGCATCACCAATTACTGCGAAATTCATGATTCTGATCCTTGTACTGGGTACAAATACAAGGTCACCTGTCTCATCCATGGGCTCTAGTCAAGAACTAAACTCTCTAAGGTGTCCCCCAATATCCATCAGGGGTGGCTCCTCCGTTGGAGCGGAGGAGCGTCGCCCCACTTAAGCCCCAGAAATGAAAAATAAAATGGTAATTTTTTTATCATTTTATTTTTCATGCCCCGTCCCGAACAGAGTGTCAGGACGGGGCGGGGTGGCCGCTGCTGAGTGACAGCAGCATGTCACTCAGCAGGGAGGAGGATGGGCTGGCAAAGCACTGTTTCAAGTGTGCATGTCTTTTGGGCCGGCTGTCTAGGGACAGCCAGCCACACATGCGCACTTTAAACAGCTCTAACTCAGCTGTTTTAGGATAACTAGGTTAGTGCAAGCCAAAGCCTCCAGAGCGCTGTGGAGCACCGAGTGAGGCCACTCCTACCAATCCTAGGGCTGCTCTCAAGCTGATGAGAGCAGCCCTAGGATTGGACAAAGGAGTTACTGCTTCCAGTTCCAAAGAAGAGGTCGGGACTGGAGGACATTGTGTTTGTGCAGGGTAAGTTTTAAAAAAAATATATTTGATTTGCGTGCTATTTTTTTAGATATATAATTTGCATCTCCCCCCGTAGGTGCCAGCCGCCACTGGTATCTATAGTGACTTTCTGGCAGTTGGGTCATAGGCAAAGTAAGGCACAGATGTAAGTTCACTAAGCTGTTCCTGCATCTGCAATTTATAGGTCCTTTCGAGCAATTCTTTAGCCCAAAAAGTACACACTGGAAAAGGCAACTTCCTGCGACAGGATAATCTTTGTGCATATAGTTTATGTCCTTTCAAGTCGTGCCTCTTGTTACCTGCTCATTTGGACCACATCATCTGTGTCTTCTTGTGGTGTCTCTTGACAGCAACTTTGCTTCTTTCATCGGCCGCTGAGAGTTTCAGTGCAGCAGGCCTGATCGACAAGTATTTGTCTTCTGCAGTTGCAGCCTCTGGTCCATAGGCAGGTCTTCCACTTCAGCAGCGACTATGACTTCTCAGAGAGGTGGATGGGGGCTAGGAGGAATGGGCTACACAATGGCAGTGGCAGCACAAGTCTTGGCACACTGCAGGGGTTCAGGATGACTAGCTGTTCTTTGGCATAAATAATTGTTAGATTTGGGGGTCTCTAGTTGGCAGAGGTAGGTACCTTTGTCCAAATAGGGACCCTTGCGTCTAGTCAGGGTAAGGGGATACACTCCTAAAATAACCCCTGCTCACCCCCTTGGTAGCTTGGCACGAGCAGACAGGCTTATCTCAGAGGCAGTGTGTAAAGCATTTGTGAACACATACAGTAATCAAGTGACAACACTACAGATGGACACCACGCCAGTTGTATATTAAAAATAAGGATCTTTTATATAGATTTAACACAAGACCACAAACAACAAAAATCCACAATACTGTACTTCAAAAATGGTAGAATTAGCTCAGTTCTCTTTAGATGGTAAATGCGACACTTTGAGTTCAATGTACCTTTGGATGCGTAACGCTATACAACGAAAGGGTTGCAGGGAAGGTGATGCGTCGGTTCCTTACACGCAAGAACGGTGATGCGTCGGGTCCCTACTGATGCATAGGGGATGCGTCGGTTCTTCTCGGCATGGGGAGGTGATGCGTCGGTCTCTTACTGCGCTTCCGTGACGAGGCGACCAGCAATGCGTGATGCGATGAAGATCCGGTGCAATGAACAAAGATGGCGTCTTCTTCTTGATGCAACACGATGAGTGCACGCCCGACGGCCGTGCGGTGACACAACGATTCTTCTGAGCCGCGACAGGCCCTGCGACACGCTTCCCGGTGATGCGGCGGCGTCTGATGCGACGTCGATCCTCTTCTCCAACGATGCGAGGCGCTTCGGCAACGATGCTTCTGAGCCGCGACAGGCCCTGCGACATGCTACCCGGTGATGCGGCGGCGTCTGATGCGACGTCGATCCTCTTCCCCGGCGATGCGAGGCGCCTTGGCAACGATGCGACAGCCATGCGGCGACTCAACGATTCTTCTGAGCCGCGACAGGCCCTGCGACACGCTTCCCGGTGATGCGGCAGCGTTTGATGCGACGCCGGTCCTCTTCTGCGGCGATGCGAGGCGCTTCGGCAACGATGCGACAGCGGCGGCGACACTCTTCTCCATTGATGCGGCGGCATCTGATGCGACGTCGATCCTCTTATTCGGTGATGCGAGGCGCTTTGGCTCCGGCGGCGACGCTTCTTCCTCGTGAGTCGCGCTTCCAGGTCCTTGCGACACGCAGTCCCTCAGAAAGTCCAGCACAGCAGCAGGCACTTTACAGAAAGACTCTTGGGGAGCTGGTTGGTGAAGTCTGTTGTCCCTGAGACTTCAGCAGGAGGCAAGCTCTTCTCTCAAGCCCTTGGAGATCTTTTACAAGTTGATGAAGTACACACAAAGTTCCTTTCTCCTTTCTTTGGCAGTCAGGCAACCACTGCAGGCCAATCCCCCAAACAGCACTCAGCATAGGGATAGTCTCTTCCTCAGTTTCTCTGGTTCCTCTCCTCAGCAAAGGTTTCTTCTTGTTTCCCAAAGTGATCTGATCTAAAGTTCTGGGGTTTGGGTCCCCTCTTTTATACACATATTCTCTTTGTTCTCTGAAGGCAGAGAGGCCTTTGCCTAGTCCAAACCAGTTCTGGTCAGTCCTGGAGCACTTTGTTGACAAGACTCCTTCTTTCCTTTCACAGTGTAGGCCAGGGACATCAGACACACCACAGGTGGTGGAGCCAGCAGTGTGGAGGGAAGGCACAGCCCTATTCAGGTCCCAGGTGCAACTCCTCCCACCCATCTCCATGCAGATCTCTCTATTCAGCCCTGTGCTGACTCACCCTGTCTCCTGGAATCCCCCAGCCCCTGTCACTCACAAACCCAGACAAGGAATACACAACCTAGCAGAGGCAGGCTTGGATAGTTAGGCAAGAAAATACCTACTTTCTAAAAGTGGTATTTTCAAACACAGAATGTTAAAACCAACTTCACTAAAAGATGTATTTTATCATTCTGAGTTCAGGCATACTAAATTCGTTTTTCTACCATGTTCCCTGGGTCAGTTAGGATTATAAGCTGTAATAATCAATCTGCCCATTCTGGCCTATGGGGAACAGGTAACCTTGCAAAAGTGAAAAACGAAAATGGCTGTAATTCACTATTAGGACATGCCACACACACCAGGGCATGTCCTACCTTATACTTACAATGCACCCTGCCCTTGGGCCTACCATAGGGGTGTCTGATATGAAGAAAAGGGAAGGTTTAGGGACTGGCAAGTGGGTGCACTTGCCAGTCAACATGGCAGTACCAGACTGCACAGAGGCTCTGCAATGGCAGACCTGAGACACACTTTTACAGGCTGCTTCTGTGGGTGGCGCAACCAGTGCTGCAAGCCCACCAGCAGCATTTGGTTTAAAAGCCCTGGGCACACTCAGTGCACTGTACTAGGGTCTGACAAGTAAACCAAACCAACCAATCATGGAATCACTAATCCATACATCAATTTACCATAGGGAGCACTTGCACTGTGGCACTGAATAGCAGTGGCACAGTGCCCAAAGCATCTATAACCAGCAAAAACACATGAGGCAACAGCAAAAAATGGAAGGGAGACCCACGCCAACAGTGCCAGGTCTAACAATAATATTCTTGTAGTTCGCCACATGAACCACATTCTGGGAAACCAGACAACTCCTCATGACTCTGGTCAGTGCCAGGGTTCCTCCAGTGGCAATGTGCTACTTCTGCGTATTCACTCACTGGGAACATGGCAGGGCTTCTCCTGCTGGACTCTCTCTTTGTGCAGGACCAGGCACTCTCCTTCCCTTTCTGATCAGGCAGGCTGACTTCTAGGCTGATCCACAGCTTCCCCATCAAGTCGTGCACACTTTATGTGATCTCATGGACTGTCATGCAGACACCAATCAATCAATCAATCAATCAGGGTATTGTAAGCGCGCTACTCACCCATGAGGGTCTCAAGGCGCTGAGGGGGGGGGGTCCGCAGATCTGTTTAGCCGAAGAGCCAGGTCTTCAGGGTCTTCCTGAAGGTGTTCAGGGAGGGGGCGCGTCTGATGTCTGCCGGTAGCTCGTTCCAGGTCTTGGCTGCAATGTGAGAGAAGGATCTTCCGCCTGCTCTGGCTCTGTGGATGCGCGGGGTTTCGGCCAGTGCGAGGTTGGAAGATCATAGGTTTCTTTTGGGTACGTGGAAGTTGATTCTGTCGTTGAGGTATTTGGGTCCGTTGTTGTGTAGGCATTTGTAGGCGTGAGTGAGGATTTTGAAAGTGACTCTTTTCTCCACGGGGAGCCAGTGGAGACTTCGTAGGTGTTGGCTGATGTGTTCGTGTCGGGGGATGCCGAGGACGAGTCTGGCGGCGTTGTTCTGTACTGTCTGGAGTTTGCGGAGTAGGGACTTGTTGATGCCGGTGTAGAGTGCGTTTCCATAGTCCAGTCTGCTGGTGATGAGTGCGTGGGTGACTGTCTTCCTTGACTCAGGGGGGATCCACTTGAAGGTCTTGCAGAGGATGCGGAGGGTGTTGAAGCAGCTGGAGGTGATGGCGTTGACCTGTCGGTTCATGGAGAGTGATGAGTCGAGTACGATGCCGAGGTTCTTGGCGTGGTCTGAGGGGGTAGGTGGGCTTCCAAGGGCGGTCGGCCACCAGGTGCTGTCCCATGCAGAAGGGGTGGTACCGAGGACGAGGACTTCTGTCTTCTCGGCATTGAGCTTCAGGCAGCTGTTGGTCATCCAGACTGCGACGTCTTGCATTCCTTTCTGGAAGTTGAGTTTGGCAGTGGTGGGGTCTTTGGTGAGGGAGAGGATGAGCTGGGTTTTGTCGGCGTAGGATACGATGTTGAGGCCGTGTTGTCAGACGATGGCTGCGAGGGGGGCCATGTAAATGTTGAAGAGGGTGGGGCTCAGTGATGAACCCTGTGGGACTCCGCAGGTGATTTTCGTGGGGTCAGAGAGGAAGGGTGGGAGTCTGATCCTTCGGCTTCTTCCGGTGAGGAATGATCGGATCCAGTCCAGGGCTGTTCCTTGTATGCCTGCGTCGTGTAGTCTGACAACTAGTGTGCGATGGGAGACGGTGTCGAAGGTCGCTGATAGGTCGAGTAGGATGAGGGCTGCGGAGTGGCCTTGGTCCAGGAGGGTGCGGATGTCGTCTGTGGCAGCGAGTAGGGCGGTCTCTGTGCTGTGGTTGCTTCGGAATCCGGATTGGGACGGGTCGAGGATGGCGTTCTCTTCAATGAATCGTGTCAGTTTCCTGTTGACTGTTTTCTCTGCAACTTTGGCTGCGAAGGGGAGGAGCGAGATGGGCCGATAGTTCTTGAGGTCGGTGGGGTCAGCTGTGGGCTTCTTGAGCAGGGGTCTGACTTCTGCGCGCTTCCAATCATCTGGGAAGGTGCCTGTTTTGAAGGTGGTGTTGATGGTGCGTTGTAGTTTGGGTGCGATGGTGGCCACGGCTCTGTGATAGATGTGAGGGGGCAGGGGTCGGTGGGGGCCCCGAGTGGATGCTTTTCATGGTCGAGGCGGTGTCTTCGGCCGTGATCGGTGTCCAGTTGGACATGGTGGGCTGGCTGGTGTTTCTGGGGGCGGGGGGCCGTCTGTGGCGCCTTGTGGATGGTCGATGAAGTTGTCATAGAGGTTTTTGATCTTGAGGTGGAAATAGGTTCCAAGCTTGTCGCAGAGGTCTTGGGATGGGGTGATGTCTGTGGCTTCGCTGCGTGGGTTGGTGAATTCTTGAATGACACTGAAAAGTTCCTTGGAGTTGGTGGAGTTGGCCAGGATTTTGTTGTGGATGAAGTTCCTTTTGGTGGCTCTGATCTGGTTGTGGTAGTCCGTCATGGCGTCCTTGTAGGTGGTGTGGTTTTCGGTTGTCTTGGTGTTTCTCCAGTTCTTCTCCAGGCGTCTGCAGGTGCGTCTGGCTTCTTGGAGAGCGGTTGTGAACCAGGCGGCACTCCTGGAGCGTTGTCTGTCGGGGTTGTGTAGAGGGGCGAGCTCATCTGCGCAGTTGGAGATCCAGGTGTGGAGTTCTCTGGCTGCGTCGTTTGCGCTGTTTGCGTCGGGTAACCAGGTGTGGTTGTCTCGGCTGAGGGTGGAGTTAAGTTGCTCGTCGGTAACCTTGCTCCAGTTCCTTCATGGTGGGCGTGGGGCTGGTTTGGGTGCCTTGGGTTTGTTGATGGCGAAGTGTACGCAGTGGTGGTCGGTCCATGGCGGCTGCGTTGTGTGGCTGAAATGGACACTGTTTCCTGCCGCGAAGATGGGGTCGAGGGTGTGTCCTGCTCTGTGGGTCGGTGTGTTGACGAGTTGTTTAAGTCCGATGCTGGCGAGGTTGTCACGAAGGATAGTGGAGTTGGGGTCACTGGGGTTGTCGAGGTGGAAGTTCAGGTCTCCAATGAGTATGTAGTTTGTTGAGGCGATCGCGTGGGGTGCGATGAAGTCAGTGATGGTGGTGGCAAAGGGTGTTCGGGGGCCGGGGGGTCTGTAGATGAGGGTTCCTCGGAGTGTGGCTTTGGGGGTGGTCTGGATCTTGAAGTGCAGGTGTTCGGCGGAGGGGAAGGTTTCGCTGGAGGTGGTGATGCGGAGGGTGCTCTTGTGGGCGATGGCGAGGCCCCCTCCTGGGTGGTTGGGGCGGTCTTTCCTCTGGATCTTGTATCCGTCTGGGATTGCGGTGCTGATGTCAGGGGTGGAGGATGCGTTGGTCCAGGTCTCTGTGAAGAAGGCGATGTCGGGCGAAAGAGAGTCGAGTAGGTTCCAGATTTCCATGGCTTGTTTGTGTACGGAGCGTACGTTGAGGAGGATGCATTTTAGGGTGTCGCCGGTGCTGGTGTCGGCGGTGTTGGAGGCCGGGGTGGCGGTGAGGGTCTGGCGGCAGTGGAGGCAGGAGAACTGGCCGTGGGTCGTGTTCGGCGAGGCCTGTTGGCATTCTCTAAGTCTTCCAGGATTAAGTGCGAGGAGGGTGGTGGTGTCGTAGCGATGGGTAGTGGGAGGTCCAGGGTTCCTGGCGCTGGCCGCGGTCAGGTCGCAGACGGGCTTGCCTTTGGTGCGCCCGCTGCGCGTGTCAACTGCGTGACCGCGCAGCGACTGCCATTAAGTAGGGGAGGTGGGAGGGAGGAGAGGCTGGGAGGCGGGAGCAGGGGAATTCCGGGGGTGAATTCCGGGGGGAAATTCCGGAGGGGAAATTCCGGGGGGGGGGAATTCCGGGGGGGGGAGGCAGGCACGAGAAAATAAAAACAGTGGTGGAATTAGAGCAAGACACAGATGGGCACAATAACAGTGGCACAACAGGGAAAAAAAAGAAAGACAAAAAAAAGCGGCTGAGAAGGATACGGTGTTGGAGACAGTCTGGTCCCAGTTGGAGCGGGCAGCAGCCTCGAACCTCCCAAGGAGGAGGTCGGGGTCTGGAGGCAAGAGACGGCACAGCGGAGCAGTGGGGAGAGAGTGGACCTAGACCGAGGGTCGGAGGTCTTACTCCGGCCCTGTTCTCACAGCAGCTTTTTGCGTGCTCTGCGGATCACTATTTTCCTTGGTCAATAAGAACTTGGAACTGGAACAGAGTGGGATGGTTTTGATCCACTTTTATATTCTTATTTCAGACAGAGGATTTGTATCCACTTTCCAAAGTCCTGGAACCAGTTTGGGGATTGTTCCTTTTTAAATGTTATTTTCTGGCTGTATGGTAGACATCCTTTGTGAAAGCCGATGGCTCTCACAGGATGTAGTGATGATACTGACTCTGAGAAGAAGAATCTAAAACATGGCACAATGAAGTGTGACATCTCTGCATTTGGCTATCAATAGCCTTATCGAAGCAGCAACTGGGGACAAACAAAAGGGCAGGCTCTGCCTAGGAACCTCCTCACTTTAAACAACAAAATCTGCTGATTTAGAAATAGAATCTGCCTACCTCTTCTACCATTCATTAATTCAATAATTCTTTATTCGGTTAAAAACAAGTAAACCATAAAAGAAAACTCTACAATACAATAAAAATCTAATTAGATGAGTCAAAAATCAAGTGCATGATATCAGTGGCGGAGGAGCTTCGCCCCACTGCTTTTCAGCAGTGTAAATAAAGGAAAAATAAAATGATAATAACTCAATGTTATTATAATTTTATTTTTTTCCTGTTGCAGCAGCTTTGTGGGCGGGGCTGCTCTGCTGACAGAGAAGCAGGGGGAGGAGTGGTGGGCACTCTAAGTGCTCACAATTGTTTTGGTTGGACCATCTAGGGCCGGCCAAACAGTCATGCGTACTTTGCATGTTCTCCACTCAGGCTGCATTGCAGCCTGCGTGGAGAGCATGCCCAGCTCCCAGTCCCAGTCTCAGCACTGAACCACGGTGTTCAGACCAATCACAACGTTGTGATTGGTTTAGGGGAGCCTGGGTGCTTCCTGTGCCGGCTGAAGCGGAGGGACGACAAGGAGAGACGTGGTGAGGAGGTACGTTTATTTATCTTTTACTTTACCCCCGCCCAGCCACCCCCAGTCCATGCAAGCCGCCACTGCATGATATACCATATTTAAGATCAATCCATGCAGCAGTTAAAAACAATCAAGAAGCTACGAGAACGCGAAATCCAATACATCCTTCTAAAAACATTGAATTTCTCTTTCTCATAGCACTATTTAAGAAACATACATCATAAAAACAGGTTTTAATGTCCCGCAACATCTGTAAATATAACAGGGCAGGCCTAGTTTGCCTAAATGTTTGCTCTGCAAAAAAGTGGCTTTAAGAATCTTCTTCAAATGCGGGAATAAAAGGGACATACAAAACAAAGTGCATTATTTCTTGTACAGAATAACCCTCACATTGCTAAGGAGTATCGACTTCCTCTGTTGTCCAGCCATAGGATACAAGCAACAGGTGATGTATTAAATTAAACCTGAAACTGGCTAACAAAAAACAATGAATATTTGACAGCCCGTAAGTTAAATAGGGTTGCAAAAAGTGAGCAGTTTGAACCAAAACATAGGATATTACAGAGGGCATGGACAAAGCTCGGCTTTCCATTTCATCGTGCCTAGTTGACCGAAAAGCATTCCTAACCCAAACTTTATCACCTGTGACTATGGTTTCTGGTCAGAGAAACAAATCAGGGTGACCTAATTTAAAGAAGCAACTCTTAACGTAATTAAGCCACTGGATTTTGTTAGCAAGTTCAAAGCTTATACAAACGTTAACAATAACTCTGTTAAGCTCGAGTTGAGAGGACAAAGCTGTATTAAATCAGAGACGTAGCTAACAGCTAATTATTCATTAACATTGAAAGTGGACAAACTGCAAGGAAAGCAAACGCTTAAGGAACCTGTACTCAATAGTTTGTAAGCACAGCAGGTTAGAATACTCCCCAAATCTATGCACCATAGGATGCAACAGTTTAGCACTTGGCTTGGTACATTTTTAGCATTGCAGGTCCACATATAAACCCTAGCTTAGAGGCAAAGTAAAAATCCAATGCAATGTTTCTAGCAAAACCATGGCATCTAGTGCTACCCAGAGATGGCCAGCTGACAGGAATGGAAAAGGATCCCCAAATAGAGAAAAATCTCAACCTTCTCAAGCTTGTTACCATTAATACGGTGTGCTCTGCTGTAGGTGGTCTTGGGCCCAATGACTATAATTTTGGATTAGTGTAATTAGTACTGAGATCAAGCTTACCCATAAAGTCAGCTAAACATTCCAAAAGACGATGCACACCTAATGTGGTTCTGGCAAATCCTGCCCATCCTCACACAAATCTTTGTCCAGGCTATTAATCTATAATGTGAATAGGAAAGGAGCTAAAATGTAACCTTGTCTAGCGCCCCTTTTCAAAGTAAACTTGGTAGTACACTCCTTTAAGGGCCCATAACGAAAAATGTCTATAAGGTGAGAGTGCAAATCGTGCAGGAACTATAGTTTTTTTGAAACCCATACACAACATGATGTTCCAGAGTTTAGACCTATTGAGCCTCTCAAAGGCAGTGTTATGTTTCATATAGGTACCCTAATTTAGGCCCGGGTAATATCATACACCGTCACCTACATTTTCCCCCTTATACTACACAGTAACGAGCCTTTAGGATTGAACCTTTACCTAGTTCTAGTCCTGGGTGCAGAAGGAGGGTTTCTCCTAAACAATAGAATCCTATAACTTAATCAATAGACTCATACAGTATGAATGAATATTCATAAGGGTTCTTGGAAACCAGGCAGGGGCTACACCCCTACCCCACCATATCTACATACAAGGTTCATCCCATGCGTCATCCTCAAATCAAACAATGGCTAATACATGAGACAAGGGACAAAGGAGCCCTAGATACTTTCTGCATAAATCAGCACATCTTGCTAGTGTTAGGCAGAGGGATCCGAGACTTCCAGGCTGACACACTGACCAGAGACGCTGAGGCTCCTGCAGGCAGACACTCCAGCTGACAGTGGTCTGAACATCCCTCGCGGGGTGTCCAACTCGAGACCAGGAGGGGCTCCTACATTCTCACACTTCAGGTAATGGGGTTCGACTACAACCTAGAGGGATTCTTGGCTTCACACCTACTCACATGCTAGGTACACTTAGGTACATCTAAATAGGCATCGTAGGAGTACGCACACTTTTATCACGCATTTTATATTCATGTATTCATTCATGCTTATTGCAAGATGATAGAACTGTACTATCCTTTTATATTCACTGTACTGCTAATCATATATCTCTGCTATTGTCTAATGGTTGTTGTAGCTCATATATTCTACATGAGAATAACAACTGTTCAATAAATCCTTATTGAAACGCCCAGACTGTTTATTCTGTGTATCTCTGAGACAAACTAAGTGAGCACGAGTGACTGAGCGAAAGGTAGTACATTGGTTCCACGATCCTGAGGGATCAGGGTTGTCTTGTTCTAAGGTTGCCAGAAACTATTCTCTCCCCGATAAGAGGAGACACTAGTGGCACTGTGAGCTAGCTGATGCAAACTGGCTAACATTTCTCAGTGGGGGTGCTCGGAGTCAGTCTGCCACCAAACCCACAGTTTATGTTACCCGAACGCGCAGGTCCTGTATGGGTAATATAGGAACTACACAACAGCAGAAGTTAGAGGCAGATGAAGTGAACCAGCCTTAGCCTTAGTATACCTGGATGTAGTCAAGTAAAGGTTCACACGTTGATCCACCATCCTCTTCTCTTGCTGGAAACCATATTGTACCTCACACAATACATGATGGTTGTTAGCCCATGATGTAAGCCGACTCAATAAAATGTTCCCTGTTACCATTTTTTTAAAACATATCTTTCTTGACATTTAACTATACATTCTTCGTCCTATAATAGTGATCAAACATTAAATACATCACCTCTCTTGCGTTGGAGTGTTACATAGCTTAGTATTGGTGCTTAGCACCTTTTATCTCAAAGGGTCACACATAGAAGGGGTACATTAGGTATGGCATGTAATTACTAGTATTGTTCAGTCAATTTATTACTCAACCTAGAGTTCAAATACCTTTCCCCATATCTGCCCCTTCACTGTTACAGTATAATTTCCTTGCATTTCGAGGTATCTACGGCTGGGCAGACGATGTCGCCGCTGTCCAAGGATCAGATGTAGCATACAGTTACCAAACAAAGATAAAAAAAAGACAGAGACTTCTAACTACTTGGCTTAAACTAGTGCGGTATTGACTGCAGATATGTGTCTCGTTGATTTAATTGTGTATGAGGAGGAGGGGGGAGTTTTGTCTCTTCTGGGCCTGAGTGGCATCCAGTTCCATTCCCAAAGGATTCTCACCCCTCCCGTCGACATCCATCACCCCCACCAGTCAGTAGGGAGGGGAGGGGAGAGGGAGGGTCGCAAAGTCGCCACCGCCCAGCAGCCCCCGTGGACTCACCCAAGCATTACCAGGGGGGAGCTCTTTAGTCCGAGGAGTGTTCGCTGTCACTATTCGAACTGCCTGGAGAGCTCGGGTATTCCCCGGCATGTAGTGTGTCCTTCCATTGTTCCAGTATTGGGCGTTGTCGCAACCCCATCAGCTCTTCTCTATGCAGTGCCCTTTCCTCGGCTCCAGCCCAAAGAATCACCTCCTTCCCCCAAACACTCAGCTGCGGCCCCACCAGTGCTTTCCACGTTATCGCTATGCGCCTTCTGGCAAGCGTGCAAGTGCCAGGTCTATGAACCTGTTTCCCACGTTTCGTTTAGGTGGTCTGAGGAAGAGCCCTAATAAACAGACCTCTGCAGTATGCTCAAGTGTACGCCCCAGGGTGGTATTAATTTTAGAGAGTACTTCATGCCAGAAGGTTTGTGTGATCCCACAATCCCAAGTCATGTTCAGAAAGTCTGCGTCTTCCTGGTTGCATCTCGGACATCCCCTTGGCTCCCCCCAAAGATGACAAATATCCTATGTGGTGTCAGGTATGTCATATGCACATAGTTGAATTGAACATATTTCAACCGTGTATTCCGTGATACTTTCTTAGGGGACTCTAGTACTCTGCTCCATTCCTTGTCGGTCATCTCCCTTCCCAGATTTCTCTCCCATTTCCTCTGTAGTTTCAAGTAGTGAAGCCAGAGAGGCCTCGCACAGGGAGGCATAGAACCATTTAATTTGATGTCTCGCTGTGCCCAGGGTAATCAATGAGTGCAACACCCATTTGTCTCCTGCTCCACTCTGCACCGGCCCCAAAACTCTCCAAGCGCTCGTTGCAATGTCTCATATACAAGGAACTGGCCGGGAGGCAGGCCGCACCCCTCCATCAGCTCCGCAAAGGGGAGCAACATTCCCTCTTGATAACAGTCCCCCACGTTTTCAAGTTCCACCACCATCCATGGTGCCATCTGTTCCACAGTAATAACCCTCTGCTGCTCCCCGTGTGGCAGCCCCACCAGAGCTAGCTCTGGAGAGTGTTTCGGGGTATTGGGTACTCTTTTAATGCAGCGTTTCCAGCACTGTAGTGCTGTGGTCTGCAGTATCGAAGTGTAGGGAACCCTTGTTGTATGGTCCAAGAGCTTTGCCAGCAGTAGTCAGGGAGCTTGGTTGGGCTCCATTAAAAAGGTCCCTTCAGTATTTACTCCTTCCAGCCATTGGGCCAGCCATTGCAGCTGGGCATCTAGTTGGTAGAGCTCAAAATCTGGCACCCCCAAGCCACCTGCCTCTATAGGACGCTGCAGAGACTGGAGCAATACTCTACGTCTACCGTCTCCCCAGATTAAGTCTATCGTTAGGGAGTCTAAATTGCGAAACCATCCCGCAGGCATCAATACAGGTAAGTTGGCGAAATAATATAATAAACGTGGTAACATGACCATTTTCACTAGGGAGATTCTAGCCATTATGGGAAGTCGCAGCGTACCCCAAAACTGAACGTTGGACCGGAACGATCTAAGCGCTTTATCCAAGTTCCCACCTCTTAAATCTTCCAACAAATTAAAAACCTGGATACCTAGACATTTAAACGTGTCTGATGCCCAGTTAATATCCGCAGGTAGACCGGGAGGGCACACCAATGGTCCAGCCACGGGGAACAGGTATGTTTTACGTTTATTGACCCGTAGGCCCGATCCCCAAATGTCTCAAAGCGATGCAGAGTAGTCCCTACGCCCTTAGTAGCATCACAGAGGTAAACCAATAGGTCATCCGCGAAAAGAGAGATGATATGTGTCCTCCCTCCTATTGCCACTCCCAGACCTCCCCACCCCCTGTCGAAATAACTCGGCCAGGGGTTCTATCGCCAAGGCAAACAGAAGCGGTGACAGGGGGCATCCCTGTCGGGTGCCTCGTGCTATTTGATATTGTGGTGAGATGTTTTTACCAGTCGACTCTAGCTATGGGGTGCTTGTACAATAGTCGCACCCACGCCACCCCATCGTTGCCCATACCCAAGAGCCTCATAACCGCCAACAGGTAGTCCCATCCCACAGTATCAAAGGCCTTTTCCAGGTCGATGGACAGAATGGCGGCCTGTCGGAGGGACTGCGCCTCTGGGAGATACAGCACCGAATACAGTCGTCTGAGGTTATACGAGGTATTGTGGGAGGGGATAAACCCATTCTGATCAGCATGGATTAGGCTCTGCATATGTGGAAGTAGTGTAAGCGCCAACACCTTGCTAAGTATTTTAAAATCAGTGTTGAGCATGGAGAGGGGCCTATAATCTTTTACCTCGGCATCGAGAGATGTAGTCTTAGGGAGCGGGATCACCAATTCATCCCACGTGCTCTCTGGCAAATGGCCCAAATGGCCCAGTTGGAGCAATTCTGCATACAGGGTCACAAAATCTTGGAGCCAATTCAGTCCCAAACTTCCTATAAAACTCAGCCGGAAGGCCGTCTGGGCCAGGAGTTTTCCCACTGGTCATAGTAGCAATGGCTCCCTGCACCTCCCGCAGGGTCACAGGACCTCCCAATTCCTCTCTTGCATCCGCCTCCAAAGTGCGGAGGTTTAATGGGTCTAGGAAGGCGCCAATATGCGCGTCGGGGGTACCAGGAGGGGTGGCATAGAGAGTCTTATAATAGTTCCTAAATAAGCCATTAATCTCCCCCGGGTCGTGTACGGTCAGGCCAGCTGTGGTCTGGACGCGCATAATCGGAGACCCATGCATTTCTGACCTAATTAACCAGGCCAACAGGCGGCCAGCTTTTCCTTCCTCCCCTTGCACCCTGTCCATGTATGCGTTATAGTCGTAGGACCTGAGCCTTTCCAAGATGTCAGTGTACTGCGTGCACTTATCCAGAAGGCGTGTGTGGGCCTGCATGTCCTGTCCCTGGAGGTTGTCCAGTGCCCGAATTTCTTCTTCCCTAGCCAGCAAATCCCAGTGGAGGACCCTACGCACTCCCACAGTTTGCCCCATGCAGTGTCCCCGCACCACCACTCTATTAATGTTGAGTAAGCGGAGCGTTCGTTTTCAGTAAAGTACTCGCCGACAAGGGAGTGTAGGGCATTGGCAAACAGCACATCTTCTAAAGACATAGGGTTAAGGCACCATGTAGGTATGGGAGGTCTATCTCCATGTGGCCGGTATGTCAGCAGCAATGGTCTATGATCTGACAGGGTCCGACCCAGATATTCTGTACCTATAACAGAGTCGCTGAGGGAGGGGGAACACCAAAAGGCTTCTAGTCATGTAGCTGGTGCATTGGGGAGTAAAAGGAATACTCTCGTGCCCCCCATGCTGGACCCTCCAAATATCTTTCAATCCCCAGTGGGTCATCCATTCCCCCAGTCCAGTCACCACTTGGCGGCTTTGAGCCCCATGTATAGGAGGGTGGGAACGGTCCAGATCTACGTCTATCACTCCATTAAAATCACTGCCCATTATTACCTGCCCCACCATCATGTCCGCTATACGGGTAGAAAGGTCGGCCATGAAGGCCAGTTGGTCCTGGTTGGGCGCATACACGTAGCCGAATGTGATTTCACGCCCATACTGCCTTCCCATGAGAAAGACATACCTACCCTCCTTATCTATTATGGACCGTGCCAGCTCAAAGGGTATACCGGGTCTGACCCAGATTAGCACCCCACATGCATATGCTGAGAAAGATGTAGCATAAACCTGCCCTCTCCAGCACCTATGCAGCCTTACCACTGTTGTATACTTCCTAGGGTGTCCATAAACGGGCTTTCCAGAATCATGTCCTTATATAGGCACAATTCGCCCTGCCCTTATATAGGCATAAAATCCCAGTCCTTATTTAGGCATAAACCGTGCACTCCAAATACAGGCATGGTCTCCGACATCCGTCCACCCTAGCGTCACAACGAGTTCATGAAAAAACAGACCCTTAGGCAGCGGGAGTTTCCCTAGCCCAGGACTATTGATTTCTTCAAGGACTCATATATTATGCATGAACCATTATTCCTTAGGGGTTCATTCATGACGTCTTCCGCTGTCCGACTAACGTCAATGCTAACATTCTGAGGTAATTCTCAGGTATAAATATACCTTCCCAAACCCCTGTAAATCAGAGGAGACCTCGACTTCAGAGGAGCCTATTTCCCGGCCGGACGCACTGAGAAGACGCTGTCATTCCTACACGCAGAGAGTCCAGCTTCCAGTGATCTAACTTCCCTTGCGGGGTGTTGGAGTTCGAGTCTGGAAAGAGATTCCTACCTCTCTCATTCTTCAGGTATGGAGCCGACTAGAACCTAGAGGGACTCTTGGCATACTATACTACATACTAGGCATACTAGGCTTAACATACTCTTAGTATACTATAGTAAGGAATACTTCACCTACTTCTACTTCTCCCTACACCTAGGACAGGTTAGGTACATTGGGGTAGAACTAGGCTAGAAACGCATCGTATGAGTACTCACATTTTTAGGCTGTCATTTTATGTAAATGCATATATGCTGAAAAGATAATGCTATCGCAGTATTATTTATTTCTACTGCTCACTCTGTACATTATTTATCTCGCATACTGTCTTGTGATCGTAACAGCACATTTTACTTACACCAGAAACAAGACTGTTCAAAAAATCTCTTATTGAAACGCCTGTCTGTTATTTCTGTGTAACTTTGAAAGTAACTAAACATGCACGACTGAGCTGAGTGAAATAGTTATCTATTGTTTCTACGACTCTGGGACACGTTCTGATTCTAAAGAGAAACAAAGTGGTCATGTTTTGCGGCTGCCAGAAACTACTCCCTTCTTGTTGTCAAGAAGTTTCTAGTGGCCTCTGAGCTAGCTGGCACAAGTAATTAAGTTTAATATACTCGATGGGGACATACCGACCTTAGTCCTATGTCAAACCTATAGGATATATTATTCCAATGCACAGAGCCTATTAGGGAAATAGGAGCTACACTACATGGCGCCCAACGGTTTGGTAAGGCAGTAATTCAACGTTAGATACTGAGTAACTCAGCCGTGCTTCTTCTTTTTCTCTCAGAGACCCCTACCCATATACTCCAAAAGACATCTGGAGTGGGCAGGGTTAGTATCCGCCACAATTACATAGGGCAGTACCCTATATATTAGCTGTTTGGTTTGCTCAACGTTGAAGGATACATTGTTCCAAAATATTGTGCACCTTATCTTTGTTTCCTCGAAACTTGTTATACATTTTTCATACAAGAAAAATGTCTGGCACCGACAATGACGCCGGAAACGGTGTAGCTGCGGCTGATCCAGCCCAACCAGCATTTTTTAACAACACAGGTTTAAATGAAACCGAGGAGGGTGTTATAGACATCGCTCCAAACTTAAGAAGAGCCATTACTCTAAAACTTATAAAACATGGCCTACCACCGAGAGGAGGTAGAGCAGTTTTCGTGATAGAGGCACACGAATCCTTTCAGACAGAGGTATTCTATTCATGGGTAATAATTTCTGAATCCAATCCAGTAACACACTTGTTTCACTTCTACAAAGAAGATGATCCACCAGAGGAATACATTCCTTTCGAGGATATTGAAATTCCATTAACATACCAGGAGCATCAGCTCTGGTTTAAAGGCACCCTAAAACATCACAGAAACATTACTAGGCTCGGTCCACTAGGTAGACCAGGAGCAACATGGCCGATTCTAGCCGGCTACACACCTCATCCTGAACTTGACATAATGTCAGATGAGGACCTACTTGTACAACTACAAGAATTAATAAAAATCTACAGACAATTGGTTCAATATGTCATGCGGACTTTCACAGTCCAACAACCATTAACACTTCCAAATCAAACCCCTCACCAGGGGAACACTCTAAAAATTACACCACAGACTCTATACGCAGTCATGGGTAAAATGCCCACTAAACGTGAGCAAATTCCATTTTGGATAGCTCAAAAAATTACTCAAATCGAAGCAGTATTTCCAAATACTAGCCCGCATGAGAAACACAGAATCCTAAACATCAGTTTACCGATGGAGATCACACCACAACTGGAAGACTGCACCACTTGGGGCTCAGTCTTTGCTGCCATCTATACTAAAACACACGGCATTCCGTAAATTAAGGAAATACCTGATGTCCTAAAACAAATTCAAAACGAATACGGGGCAGAGCCTGCTTTAAATTTAGGTATGAAATTACTGAAAAATTTCGACCAGGTCTCAACAATAATATTATCTAATATTAAAGGGAGGCAGCAGCAGTGGCGATCCGACAAAAATTAAGGAATTCGATGTTACAGAACATCAAACTGAGCTACCCAGAATAATAGAACAATCTTATGCAGAATTAGACAGAGATAGTTTGGGTGGAAGACCAGTGAAACCGAAACTATCTGAAAGTCCTGAGACGGACTCAATTAAACAAACTCCTACATCTTCTAAAAAGAAGTGGGAGACTAATAAACAAAATTCAAACGAGAAACGTTCTCAATCCCGAGGTAGGTCTCCTCAAAAGGAGCCCTCTGAAAGGAGGTATAACCTCAGGAATAGGGATAATTTGAGAAAACCTGACAGGTATCAAGATATTGATACACGTTCCTCTCGTCCCTTTCAGATCTCATCACAGACTTCGGAAAGAAGAAGACGAACAGAACATAGAGAAGAACGCGTGAAATCGAAAGACGACAAACACGCTCCAAAAAATAAAGCAAAACCTCAATTCTCCAAAAAGAAAGTAGCAGGTCTGAAGATCAGACATGCCGAGAATACTGAGAACACAACTCAAGAACGGAGAATGGGCTCATACAATGCTGGACAGTGCAGCAGAAGTCACAATAGCTCGCCAGAACCTGAAGGAACTTCTGGAGATAGTGGACTTGAATGAGTACATTACAGTAGAGACTGTAGACACCAGGGTTAGTACTCCACAAAAGTTATATGACATAACACTCCGGATGGAGGGAGACAAACCTAGACAGGTTAAAGCACTTTTTTGGGAAAAACTATCAAAGGGTTATGACATACTTCTAGCAGAAAAAGACTGGCCACCACAATTTGTCAGGGAGTGCCCACACGGCGAGGACATGATTATGCCTGCCTTCTCCAATCACATACCAATTCACTTAAAATATACATATGCCAGAAAATGGGCAGTGGCCCAAGCTCCAGCATATATAAAAATCATGTAGGATGGGATGAGGACTCACCTCACCATAAAATACATCTGAAACATGAACCAACTGCACAGCGGCAGTATCCTATAAAGCAAGAAGCTAAAAAACAGGTCAGGGAGATCTTAGATCAACTTGAATACCAAGGGGTGATTGAAACATGCACCTCCTCAATGAACAATCCTTTGTTTCCTGTCTCCAAACCAGACAACACATATCGTCTAGTTTTGGATTGCAGACACTTAAACACTTGTTCTAAAACTTTTGCAGTGGAAAATGCACATAGCACAGCATTAATGAATAACATTGTGCATAAAAAATATAAAACAACATTAGACATCTCAAATGGTTTCTTTTGTCAAAACATAGCACCTGAAGCAGGTACTTAACAGCATTCTCCATAATGGGGACCCAGCGTCACTTTTGTCGACTCCCACAAGGGTTAAAAAACAGCCCAGGTTTATTCTCAGCGAGGGTAACGGAGTTACTACAAATTTATGACAACGAGGCATTGTCCTATGTCGATGACATCTATCTGACAGACGATGACCTGGACAAACACTTGAACAGGGTGAGCACCATTATACTGGGATTCGCCTCTGAGGGCTATAAGTTCAACTTTAAAAAGTCCCGAATTGCCCATCTCAATGTCCTATTTCTAGGATATGAGCTTTCAAGTGAAGGCAAGAGCTTGGCAGCAAACTTTCTAGAGAAATGTGCGCTGCTCCAACCTCCAAAGACGCTAAAACACTTACAATCCATCCTGGGTTTCCTCAATTTTGGAAGAACATACATTCTAAATTACGCAGAAAGGGTTAAACCTCTCTACGCATTAATCAAACCTGATTTTTCAATCAAAAACTGGACACAGGAACACACAGAAATTTTGCGTTCACTCCAAGCTAACATGTTAGCAACAAATCACTTACAAACACGTGTAAGTCAAAGAAATTTGGTGATCCGAATAATTTTGGGTCAATGTGGATTCACCTACTTAACCTTCAATGAGGGTGAGAAAATACCAATCGCATACAAATCTCATTTGTACACACAAGCGGAAATGCGCTTCAGTTCAACTGAAAAAATTCTGACAGCAGTTCAAACCGCTGTAGCAAAAGAAAGAGCCCTAGCACAAGGGAAACACATTATTGTCGTAACCCCGGTACCAGCTTTAGAAGCGGTCACAAAAGCAAGCATTCCAAATGCTAAAGCTTTACATCCAAGATGGATACAATGGGTTAATTCTCTTGCTGCAACTGATGTTGAATATGTTTTTGATCTAGATTTAAAAACTCAAGCATTCCTGCAATATGAACAAGAATGTCCTCTGCCCACTGCGATTCTGCCTCTCGATCAGTACGAATTCATAATTTACACTGACGGATCCGCACAGCCCACAACAGGAAGTAAGCAAGCTTACAGTGCAGCGTGTGCAATCGTTAAAGGTCACATGCGAAATGGCATCTTCAGACCTATGGTCACAAAAACTCAGTCACTAGGAGATTGTACAGCTCAGCGAGCTGAACTACAAGCATTCAAACTGGCACTTGAAAGTACAGATCGAGAATTCCCCACACTGATAGTGTGTGATTCCTTTTACTGTGTTCAGTCGTATAATGACTATCTACGAACCTGGCTTGAAAATGGTTTCAAAGATGCGAAAGGTGGCACAATAAAGCATAAAATGCTTTGGGAACAAGTAGTTCGGTTGAAAAACGAACTATCAAAGGCTCACGTGATTCACACACTGAGTCATCAACGTGATGGCGTTCACGTTGCAGGGAATTCATTGGCTGACGAAGCTGCAAAGGGGGCTGTTCAGACGGCTTCCGTAGCTGCGATCACTCGTTCAAAAACAAAAATAGACGGTGAGATAATGTTGGCTGTCAATGCTTCAAGCAAAGGCAGCAGTGCAGTGTTACCAAAAAAGTTTCTACTCAAGTACTCTTATGTAATTGATGCGAATAACGTTCCTTTTGCTCGAATCCCTGGAGTGGGGGATAGGGCAAGTCCAAACATGGAACGAAGAGCAGCCTTGATTTATGAAACACATTTGGGGGAGGGTCTGTCACATCAAGGGATCTCTAAAACAATTTTGACGTTAAAAGAGATGTACTGGTGGCCTGGAATGAATACAGAAATTCACATATTTATCAACAACTGTTTAGACTGTAAATTAAGCGAGAGAGCCACCAGACACCATGCTGCGAATGCGGCAGCCCAGTACAGACACCACTGTTAGACAGCATTAGGCTATCTACTCGCCTGCGTCCCACTGGACAAAGGCATTCCCACAAATACTGAATCTAGGTTCCTATGGTTATGGCCTCAGCACTCAGCTGACGCTTGAACTGTTATAAAAGATTTGTGAGTCTTTATCGGCACATACGCAATAGGCACGCTACATTCTGACCAGGGTCCTGCATTTAGCTCTCGGGCTTACAAAGAAGCCATGGCCAGTCTGGGCGTTGCATTGCGGTACTCCTCTCCATTCCATCCTGAGGGAAATTCGGTCGTGGAAAGGAAAAACCGGGACATAAAGCAGTCTATAACAGCTAGGGTATTAGGTTCGGGTGATGTGTGGGTCAAACACCTTAATGGGGTACAGCGCGCAATGAACAATCTGCCAAGAAGTTCTCTAGGGGGGTCACTCCATATGAGGTCCTATTTGGGACAAGAATGTGGGTACCAGACCTTGAACACGTAGGCACAGTGGTGGAAAATAAACCGTTTGGCTGTTTTACAGGATCTCAATAAACTAAGAACGAAACAAAGCGGTCCCAGTAAGGCCTGTCTGGATTCCAAAAGTTGGGGATCTAGACAGAGAAAAAATTGCGGACAAGAAGGAATTTGGACCTTCTTACACACAACCAGTACCTGTTCTAGCAATTCAAGGAACAAGAACAGTACTTCTGCCGCCCCTTGCTGGAAGAAAAGAGAAAAGATTTGTGTCCATCGACCTCATCAAACCACAATATGTGGCCAATACTAAACAGTAGGCCTCGTGGACTCCGACCTAGTAGCAGACGCACTCCTCTCGCTACTATCCAAGAGGTTCAGACTGAAAGACTGATAACTATCGAGAATTCAGCTGTAACAAATGAAGGACTAAGCAACCAAGCTATGGAACTCATCCCTCTTGACAACCAAGTAACAGTTCGTCCAAATACACCTGTCTACACCAACGTGATACGTGATGAACTGGTTCCTGTGATTTCAACAAATCCTGATGCAATTCCAACAATTGACAGAACTGCTTCTGGCTATTTCATTGACTTTGATACGTTCTCAGAAGATCCGAGTGAACCTGAAACGACGCCAGCATCATTCAAACTCAAGCAGCAAGTACAAGACTTTATTCACTTTCTGAAAAATACTTATTTGGTTTCTCCATGGATTGAACTCTGGATTACATCTGGACTTTTTGTTTTCCTGCTCTGGCTAGCTTTGGTAACAACTGTGAGCATGCTTATAAGTGGCAGATACATCCATGTGAACATTGAAGGAAAAGACGTGAACGTATTTTTGAAACCACATAAATCTTCCCATCGTGAAGCAAGAGACTTGTCATGAGTGAATATCACAGCCGTTGCTATACAGGATGGTATAGTGTGGGACAAAACAGATTATGAAATTTTCGGACCGACGGAACAATTGAACATTCCACATTTGTTTAAAATTTCACTGAGTGATCTAATTACGTCCAGTACCTATTCAGATGATTGGGACTTTGAGACTGTTAATGATATAATGTTTGATCTAGAAAAATCTGCTGCATTTTCTAAAAATGAATATTTAGAGGGTTCATCAGACTATGAACAACTATATTGTTATAACCACTATGGTCATCATTATTTGCATAAAACTGCATATCCAAGAAATGTGTTTATGTTTAACCAATGGGAACATTGCCCTACACCACCACAAGGTAGTTCAAAAACGTATGCTAGTAAGTTTCCATATTTTTCAGGTTACAATACATCTGACCCAGAAACGTTTTACTATAAAAATGTAAACAAAACAGGACTGAAAATTATGTTAACTAATACAAAACAGATTTACTCTGCAGCATTTATTGTCCAACTGGCTACACAGGGTTTCGACTTATGGAAAGACACAATAGACAAAAACTGTCTGGGGTAGTAAAGATTGGCAAGTACAGGGTATAGAAGCTTTATTTAGAGCCTGTATCATCCCTGAACAAATACTGTTTTTGAATGAAACCGTCCAACAAACATCTTGTCTTGGAATAGCCAAGATCAAAGAGATGAAAACACCTTCTGTGCCAACTCCTGCCAGTGATAATAATACAAAGGCAGTGGTGACCGTTGACAATATACTACAACTCAACAGATCTAATCCTGATTGGAAAAAATGGTTGATCTGGCCCACAGACACAAACAACTGTCAGGAAAGATTCCTGAATAAAACTCAGGGCTTTACTATTCATAGGCCAGACCCAAGATATGTCCAAAGACAGCAACCGGGGGTAGTAACAACATACAGTGTAGGAAAATTATGCCTCGATTGGCTGCATAAATCTACACTACAGGATGTGAAACAACACTTATCCTTACTTAAAGAGGACGCAGACCTTAGGGAATTCTTGCTTGGACCAAGAAAACCGCGTCAAAAACGTTTCATATATGCTGGCATTTATGCTGCCTATAATGAAGCATGGAAAGTTTCACAGATGGAGGCCGCAGAACAAATACGTGAACTTGATTGTATTAATTTAGAGAATACACTCTCTGTGGTCGACAATGGGTTAACAACTTTGTCCTCCAGAATTTATTCATTGGATGGCATTGTATCCTCTGCTATCGACATACTAGAACAAGATTTGGCGATGTTATAACAAGGTCAGTCTCAATTACGTTCTATTGTGTTATTAAGCTGGACGCTGCAATCTTTGCGAGCGGGCTATGTGCCTTGGCGTTTCATCAACACGTCGTCTCTGTTTGCAGAATACAATCTAACTGATAAACAGATCGAATTGGCACAAAGAGGAGCAAGGTATACAGTGCTGAGCATTGAAAAACTGGAAAAGTTACCATTTACAGTGGCAGAAAAACCAGCTGCAGAATGGCTTATTCATGGCAAAATAACATTACCTGTGACTACTTTTCAGTTTCAGTATTGCCTCAGACAAATGCAAGCAGGCAAATATGAAAGGTTGGGTAAGGAATACATTAAGACATCTTGGAATTTACCGTATACACATAGATGTTGGAGTGGGGATCGTGAAGTGTTTCTGAGCGGTACTAACTGTAAACATGCACTGACCGGTTCACTTTTATGTCAGTGTGAGAAGTTGGCCTGGTATATGCTGTCCACTAATTATAGTGGGCACCTTGTACCAGTCCAAACAACCCTTATTGGAGTTAGGTTTAAAGACAACCTTTATTGAAAGCTATCCTAGTGGTAGCTATGGAGAGCAGCCTTCAGGCTAAGTCTTGAAGGAATGTAAAGCAGCTTGTTTTACCAGTCGATAATCTCTTGAGTGACCAAATGAAAGAGCACCACACCAGGTATATATTCAAAATATATGTATGTATTGCTAAACACACCCCTCTAGTCTCTTTATGAGGCTAGAGTTCGAAGTACACAAATTATAAGTTATTTAAACACAGTAAAAGCACAAATACACGTTTGAGCCCTAGGGGCGTACTCAAACCATATACCAATAAAGTGGTATAAGAACCACGACTGAGCTAGACACTAGGCCTAGAGCCTGTAGAAGTGCTTGGACCCCAAGGAACCACCCAAGGCAGTGACACAGGGGACCCACGGGGGACGCGTGCAGTGTGTGAACACAGCCGCGAATCGCCGTTAACTTCAATGGAGAAAGTCGCGGTTGGGAATTTAAAGAAAAGGGACACTTAAAGAAGGACTTGGAGCAAACCCTTTGAGAACTAGGTCGTTCTGGAGTCTCTACCCACGGGAGCACCGGAGTACTCTTGTTACCTCACCCAGGGAAGCCGGGTACATAGGTGCCTTTCGGGGTCGGGTTTCGTCGTCGTTTTGAATGGCGTTCTGCTGCAAAGTGCTGCTGGCGACCAAGTGGAAAGTGTCTGGGTGGATCCAAGAGTGGATCGGAGATCTGAAGAACCTGAAAGCAGAGGGGACAGAGTCTGGGTCACTAGCCAGTGACCAGGAAGGCGATGGACAGATGCCCACCGATGTCGGCTGCTTCAGGTGAGTTGACGGTCGTCTTGACTCTTCAGCCACGAGGTCCAGGAGGCGTTGTCGGCAACCAGGAGCAGGATTCGGGCTGGTACGTGATGTCTGTCGAGTGCTGAGGCGTCGGCGACCGGATTGGACCCAACAAGCCTTGGCAACGGCAAGTCTCGATGAAGGTGAAGATTGTCGATTGTACAGACCAGCAAGGTCTGAGGAACTCACCCAGCAAAGGTAAGTGAGGGCACGCCTGGAGCAACCAGAGAGTCCAAGAAGAAAAGGATTGGCCTTCGTGGAGGGCTACTAGCCAACGGACTAGCAACCGCGAAGGAGCCTCGAGACGGTGCACGTGGAGCTGGTTCACAGGACACTCGTGGAGTGGAGGCCAGTGATCTTCGGTGCAGTCGGTGCTGGAGGCGGGGGCTACTCGGAGCCCAAAGCACAACTTTGTGGGAGTCCAGGAAGAGGATGCACTTGCAAATGTGCTCGGTGTCCAGGGGTCACGGTTCCACGTTACCCACGACAGCTACGGGCCTCAGCTTTGCTGGGGACTCAGGGAAGTCTGGAAATCCACCTCTGGTGATGCAAAGACTTCGGCGTCCGACGGGAGCTTCAGAGATGCAGACCGGACAGATGCTTCTTTGGTGCCTGCCAAGCAGGGGAGTCACTCCTTGACCCCAAGGGAGATTCTTCAGTCCTCTAATCTTGAAGTAGAGCGTCGAAGGTCCAGGATTTTGTATCAGAGTTTCGTCCAGGGAATATCTAAAGTCTCAGTGACTGGGGTCCTATACTTATACTAAGTTTAGGGGTTGGACTAACTCTGTGGTCCCACCTATGGGTGGGTCAGGGCAGAGGGGTGGCTACACCCCTTTCCCTTTGTCCAGTTTGTGCCAAAGCAGGGGCTGGAAGCCCCTGATCCAGTTTGAACTGGGGTATGCACGAGGACACCAAATGTGCCCCCAGTGCAGGACTTCAAAGCACCAGAAAGTGCTCCCGCCCAGCCCCAATACACATTATCCTGTCTGGGGAGGTGGTTACACCTCCCTGCGACAGGAAACCTATTGTCCAGGCCTCCCCTGCCGGAGTTTCGGTCAGCAGCAGGCGGCCAGACTTGTGTCTGTGGCAGCAGCATCCATTTTGTGATGCTGGGGCTTTGGAAAGAAGTTACCGGGCAAGCCAGGGTTAACATGTCTCTCCCTCTAGAAGGGTGGAATGCTACCCTCGCCGCCAGAATTGGCGGGGGGTAGTATTTCAAGATGTTTGACACCAAACACGACATGTTTACGTGCAGCCATCCCAAAGTTAGCATTTAACGTTAAGTTATAATGCACTTAAGAGTATATGGTCAGGCTGCACTGCAAACAGCATCAGAGAAGGGTCTCCGAACGCTGCAGAGGGGCCCTGCTCATGCAGGGGCACCCTCTCACATAGGAACCATGCACTCTGCCTTCAGGATTGACAAGGCCTGCCATAGGAGTGACTTATAGGTTTATATGTGTGTAGGTATGTAGTGATATAGGTAACCTATATCACAGTAAGGGGTGCATGCACCACCTTACCCAGGCTGCAGTAGCAGACCTGTGGTGTCATTTTGGCTGGCCTTCCAGGGGTGGCACAATACATGCTGCAGCCCCTGGTAGGCCTCTGAGGTACCTATGCCCTTGGTACATAGTATACCATATACTAGGGACTTATAAGGGCACTCCAGATTCCAATTAGAGATGTGCCTAAGGCACATGGAAACCATTTTACAGAGAAAGCAGATAGACTGGGGCCCTGAATAGCAGGATCCCAGTCCAACTAAGTCATAAACCAGCAAAACACCAGGAAAAAAGTGGGGGCAACCATATAGTCAGATTCCACCTTCCTACAGTCAGGACATTTCTTTACACGGGGCATGTAATGGTTCTGTGGCAAATTTGTCTTGCCATCAGCAGGGTACACCAGCTGCTGTGATTAATCCAACGTTTGGACAACTTTCTAATGGGAGTTACCTCATGTTGAATGATCAGAGCTGCTGCGGCATGTTGCCAGGCATCCCATATCTAGTAACGGTCAACTCCAGGGTCACTTGCTGTATGCAAGTATTGTTTCCCCAATAGACACAGTCAGGGAGTCGCCTCTATGGCCTTCGCTGAACGTCTCTTTTATAAGATTTTATACTTTGAGCAGAATGAAAGCCATGCTTTTACAGCAAACAGTGCTCTTTGACCTCAGCCAAAGAAACCTATGATCTACAAGTAGCAAGGACTTCGGCTGAGATACAGACTTTAATACATACAAACTGCCCTATACATTTCGTAGAAATGATAACACGTATCTTTAACATGTCAGATACAACAAGAATTGTACATGTATTTAAGAGCATCTGCACTGGTCTGTTAGCACATTTCCAGGCTATACTTGGAATCATCCCTAACTTTGCACATTCGGTGTTTGGTGGCATACCATTAATTCTAGCACTTGTTGCCGGAATTCTATTTCTCTTTCTGCTATTGCGCTATGGCCAGCCTATTCGCAGACATCACTCCGAGCGAAATGGAGAAAGCTCTCCTTGAAAGAAAGTGCAGTGAGCGAATAGTACAGCTATTGGGCATGACTCGTCTACGGGACCTGAATACCACGTGGTTCCTGTCATTCAGACCAATCTGGCAAGATTGCATCTTACCTGTTCTACGATGCCTGCTATGCGGTGAAGAATGCGTGTTGGACACCTGTCTAACATTTCCATCAGCTACGCCGACGGATGTCGATACTTTGCTGGTCCCGATAACGGCCCATGCTCTGTGTTGTCCCCAGAGGCTACCAAGCCTGATGTCAGCATTCATTGAGATCTCACAGACGCTTCCGGCTGCTGCTGAGGTACGAGAAAGAACTCCAGGCACACAGGTAACAACGGATGCGAACATTGCTGCGGCGACCTATGGTGAGAGCGATGCTTCACATCTTTGTGCGGTCAATCTTTTACACGAGGTGTTCCAACTGACACCAACAACAGTGGATGATGTTTTGTCTATAGAAATAGATGATCTTATGTTTACACCAGACCCGTGAACTGACTCTGATTCAGCATACAGTGTTCCAGAGATGCAGTAACAATTTGGGCTTCATTTTTCAAAAACTTGGAACTTTACCAAATTTGAACTTTTGTCCCATTTTTTCGAACGAAAATGGCACTTCAATCTGCTTAAAGTAGAACTAGCCTTATAATACAGACTTGGCGGTACTTCCACGGACATTTAGTCATCTTGTGTGTCTAGAACAATTCATTTAGTTTCATGACATAAAATGGCTTTGATTTTGGACAACTTATCGATCATTTTTGTCATATGTAAATATTGCTTTTTATATTTCATTCCAATTGCATTTATTTCGCACTTTATGCTGGAAATGAAAAGCATTGCTTAATAATGTACAGTACCCTTTGCATTTTTAAGATGTTTTTTAATGCTTTTAGGAAATATTTTTAATATGCGGTACTCCATTTTTATGTTTAGCATTTTAGTATTATCATACACACGAAAGAGGAGTGGGTGTTGTATACTTCCTAGGGTGTCCATAAATGGGCTTTCCAGAATCATGTCCTTATATAGGCACAATTCGCCCTGCCCTTATATAGGCATAAAATCCCAGTCCTTATTTAGGCATAAACCGTGCACTCCAAATACAGGCATGGTCTCCGACATCCGTCCACCCTAGCGTCACAACGAGTTCATGAAAAAACAGACCCTTAGGCAGCAGGAGTTTCCTAGCCCAGGACTATTGATTTCTTCAAGGACTCATATATTATGCATGAACCATTATTCCTTAGGGGTTCATTCATGACGTCTTCCGCTGTCCGACTAACGTCAATGCTAACATTCTGAGGTAATTCTCAGGTATAAATATACCTTCCCAAACCCCTGTAAATCAGAGGAGACCTCGACTTCAGAGGAGCCCGTTTCCCGGCCGGACGCACTGAGAAGACGCTGTCATTCCTGCACGCAGAGAGTCCAGCTTCCAGTGATCTAACTTCCCTTGCGGGGTGTTGGAGTTCGAGTCTGGAAAGAGATTCCTACCTCTCTCATTCTTCAGGAATGGAGCCGACTAGAACCTAGAGCAGAGGTCTTCAATCTGTGGGGCGCGACCCCCACGGGGGTCGTGGAGTCATGGGAAGGGGGTCACGCATTCCCGGGCCTCACTTCTGCCTGGACTCTGGAAAAGAAAAGTCCCCAGACAGTTCATTGTGAAATTAAAATACTAAAAGCTGTGATGCCATTCAGGGAGTGTTTTCTTGTGATGTGAAACAGGAGCTGATCAGACAGCTAAACAAGGTTTCCTTCCAGGATGCCTGCTTGCCTGAAAAGAATAGAAATATGCGCTAGGAGTTAATCTGAAAACGTAAAGGGCAATTTGCAGCTGTAAAGAATGCTTGGGAGCCGGTACTGGCTTTCATTGATTAAATCACTGAAAGCTTTGGGATGAGCTGTGAAGTGCGTGCTTCTTATTGTAAATATATTTACATAGCGATTACTATCCTGGAGGAGGTGTTGAAGGCCAGTAAGGAGCAAGAAAAACAAGCATTTGCAATGCAATAGGTCTCGCAATTACGTGAGTTTAAGCTATTGGCATTGTAAATAACTGCCTTTTATTTATGTTTTGGTTTTTAAAACTTAAATTAAAGGCATTGTCATTTACAATCCAATAGCTTAAACTCGCTTAAATGCGAGACCTATTGCATTGCAAATCTATTGTAAATCATTGTGGCCCGTTTATTCTCAAGCACATTTCTGTCAAGGAATTTTCCTCGAGTATATTACTTACCAACTGTAGCAGTTATTCGAGTTTGAAATACCACATAATTAAAATAAATAAAAGTACTCCCAGTATTTCTGAAATCTGGGTGGGCGGCCAGAGTTTTGTGTGTTTTGAAGTCTGCTGTCTAGGCTTAGGGAAGAGATGCGTGGTGTCTTGCATGTCCTCCAGTGCGTCACTCATCTGCTCTGCTCAACGTGGAGCATAGCATCGTGTCAGATGTCACACATGGGGCGGAGCACTACCATTTGTGTCAGTAGCAGGGATGCCTGGCAGTGAAGTTGTGCTCAGAGCTAGTGCAACACTAAGGCCAGGGCCACTGGAATTACGTGATTATACGGCTGCAGCAATTTTCATATAATTCTACTTTTGCTACATAATCCATCATCATCTGCAGATTTTAACATAAAATAGTTTCGAGCTCAAACAGTTCAAAAGTTATTAAAAACAAAGCAACAGGTGTTGCTGCGCAGTGGAAGATCCTTTGTAAAGGTTGACTGGTCATAATTCTGTAACTTATGGCTGTGTTTAGGTGTTAAAGTGGTACGAATGAGTTGCAACTAATGCCCAGACCGTGTAAACAAGTTTAGAAATGTCGAAATAATGAAGTGATACTTTTCCAAAATGTGCTGCATAATTTGCCTTTGCTTGCCACATCATTTATCCAACCCTGCTGCATAATTTGGGCCTCCCCTGCTGCATAATTCCAGTGGCCCTAACTAAGGCCACTGAAAATAGCTGCCTTATGGCCTGCATAAACAAATGACCCCAAAAGGGGCCCATATAACAATAGTGTCCTCAGAAGCCCTTGTTAGGGAAAAAGGAGCACTCAAACGGGAAAATGTAATTTTGCGTAGGGCTCCGCAGATCTGTGCACCGAGGCTGTTTGTGCTGCTCTCGGTAAGGCAGCATTTATAGTCTCTATAAGTCATAAACACGAGGCCTGCTGCCTAAAATATGAGGCAGATTAAGGGACCATGCGCTACCGCTACAACACTGAATCAGTGAACACTTTTTTACAAAACAAGCAAACCTTCAAAAGTCACACAGTCAATCATCTGCCACATAAGCTGCTGATTTTAACAAAAAAAATGTGTTTATAGGTCAACCGGTTCACTAGTTACTAAAAATCAGCGACACGTGTTGCTGCGTACTAAGGGCCCTTGGCAGAGCGGATCTGGTCACCGTTCTGTTGCTTATTGCTATATTTGGGTCTTAAACTTGTATTTATAAGGTGCAATCATAGATTGACCGTCTCTCTGGAGAAAAACAAGCACACTCATCACTTGAGTTCAGAAAGGTGTTATCATCCAAATAAGTTTTGCCAAAATAGGTTTTATTTGTGAAAAAGTACCATTGTGAATTTTTGGGTAATTCTTTTCGAACACTGTAATAAGCCTCTGATACCAATCCACAGTCACCCACAAACTTTTGGTTTGCTAAACAGTTTAATATTGTTTCCCCACCATAAAATTGATTTGCTGTGGGAATTGGGGATGTTTATGGTTGTCGAGGATGAGGAGTACCAGGTTCCAGAAATATTTGTCAGGAGGGGGTCCTTACGCCTACAAAATTTTGACAGGGGGGTCTCGGCATCAAAAAGTTTGAAGTCCTCTGACCTAGAGGGACTCTTGGCATACTATACTACATACTAGGCTTAACATACTCTTAGTATACTATAGTAAGGAATACTTCACCTACTTCTACTTCTCCCTACACCTAGGACAGGTTAGGTGCATTGGGGTAGAACTAGGCTAGAAACGCATCGTATGAGTACTCGCATTTTTAGGCTGTGTCATTTTATGTAAATGCATATATGCTGAAAAGATAATGCTATTGCAGTATTATTTATTTCTACTGCTCACTCTGTACATTATTTATCTCGCATACTGTCTTGTGATCGTAACAGCACATTTTACTTACACCAGAAACAAAACTGTTCAATAAACCTCTTATTGAAACGCCCGTCTGTTATTTCTGTGTAACTTTGAGAAGTAACTAAATATGCACGACTGAGCTGAGTGAAATAGTTATCTATTGTTTCTACGACTCTGGGACACGTTCTGATTCTAAAGAGAAACAAAGTGGTCATGTTTTGCGGCTGCCAGAAACTACTCCCTTCTTGTTGTCAAGAAGTTTCTAGTGGCCTCTGAGCTAGCTGGCACAAGTAATTAAGTTTAATATACTCGATGGGGACATACCGACCTTAGTCCTATGTCAAACCTATAGGATATATTATTCCAATGCGCAGAGCCTATTAGGGAAATAGGAGCTACACTACACCACCTCTGCTTGGAGAAGATGCGTCTCCTGCAGGAGAGCTACCTGCACTCACCGTCTCTTCAGATAGTTATGTATGTTATGGCGCTTGGACATGGACCACATCCCCTTAATGTTCCATGTGAGGAACTTCAGTGTTTGGCAGAGTGTTGGCATCACAAGCTAGGCAGTCCACCCCCCCACCATCCCCATGCCCCCCCCAAACCCCTCAAAAATGAGAAGCAATCCGTTATCTGCTCTATAAACATGCCAAGTCTCACGCAACAGAAAACAACAGAACAAAGGGATCCCAACATGGACCAACTCCCCATTACCCGAGCAGTATGGCAACGGCTGTACACCCAAACCCTTCATATGGGTACAAGAATCGATCAAGGTCCAAACCAGCTATGGTAAGGTCCTTAAGGGGGCTGTGGCTTTGTTCAGTGTCTCACAGGAGTGTGTACAGTATCAGAGTCCGTGCAGTGCACCGACTTCAATAATAGTCCATCCTAAACCATTTTGCTTCTTCAGGCCAATGTGAGTTTGCCGCTGCCATAGGGGCAAGGCACCGAGTCAGTCTCATTCCTCATTACAGTCCCGACTATATGATCTCATCTGCAGTCTTCGGGGTTACTTGCGGCATGTTTAAGCTGTCGCCATTGGAGGAGTCTGAGTCCGAGCCCTCCGTGCCCCTTAAAGAACGTGACCCCGCTTCCGATTGGGATTTATCCTCCCGCATTATCTCAGTCACTGCTTGTAATGCCGCCGCTCTTTCTCGCTCTGTTTGGGAGAGACTTTGTTTCTTTGAGATGCTTCTCGCAGTACGCCTCCTGGATCGTTTTCTGGTCCTTCAGTTTTGGCGGGTCAGCGCCTGTTCTTGTGCCACCCGGGGGGGTCTCAGTCTTATACGCTTCCAACCAATCCCATGCCGTCGAGTCGTCCTCACAGAAGTGCATCTTACCATCTAATATTATGCGAAGCCGGGCAGGGAAAATGAGGGAGTACTGGAGGCCCTCTGATCTCAGCGCCTTTTTAACCTCCAGGAAGGAGGCGCGGTTTCGCTGCACTTCAAGGGTATAGTCTGGGAAGATGGAAACTTTGCTGTTATTTACTTCAAACGGGCCATCTGATCGAGCCTTGTGCAGCAAGATGTCCCTATCCCTATAGTGCTATAGTCTAGCCACCACCGGTCTCGGCGGTCGGCCCGGTGCGGACGGAAGGTTCCGGGACTCGGCGTGCCCTCTCCAGGGTGTAGAACTGCGTTAGCCCTTCCGGTGCAACCACTGTGCGGAGCCATGGTTCCAAATAGGCCATCATGTTGCCATTTTCAACCCCCTCTGGTAGGCCCAAAATGCAAATATTGTTTCTTCGGCTTCGCCCTTCACCATCTTCTGCCCTGCGCTCCAATGTTTTAATCCTGTCCGTTAACTCTGCCACTTGTTTAACCATCGCCTGATTGGCCGGGGACAATTCCTCAAGGCTCGACTCCACCACTTTCACCCTTTGGTGTTCTGCACGAAGAAGGCCCAACCCCACTGACACTGTGCTTATATCTTGGTGCAATGTCTCTTTTGTGTCCGAGATTGCCTCTAAGATCTTAGCCAGCTGTTGCTGTATGGGGTCTTCAAGCTGCTGCGCCCCCAAATTACTCTGCACTTGCTCGTGTTGTCCCTATTCTTTTTCTGGGGCAATTTCTGCTGGCTTTGTTCTAGGTTTACCCATCTTTGCCACTCGGGTGTTATATTATCTTGAAATGCCCCTGGTGTCGCCTCAGCCCAGCCCCTTCGGGGGTGCCCACCGCCCTATCTCAGAAATGCAGCACTCCGCTGTCAACGGGCGTATGCAGGGGGGACCACCTCCCCTGATCTCTAGTACGTGGGGGCTCAGCACAGCGTGGCGCAATCTCCACAATGGTCACTGGCCCCTCTCTCTCGTGTCTCCAGCGTCCCAAATGGCAGGTCTAACCTAGGCAATGGCCAGGCCCACCAGCGCTGGGCTGTGATAACAAAACAAGGGGGGCCCTCTCAAGTCCATGACCTCTGTAGTGGGTCCCCAGTGCATGGAGTTAGATGGCTCTAACCTGCTTTACACCAGTCACCGTGTCACAGCTGAGGGCCTCTTCGCTACTCCAGCCCAACTCCGGGCTGCCCAGGCCGTGCGGTCTCAGGGACACTGCACCACCATTCCCTGGTGTCGCAGTGGAGCACTTCCAAGTATGCCATCCACTGCGTCACGCGGCCTCGGATCCACCACGGCCGCACGGTCCATGAGACACAACCTGGCAGGGCCTTACTCCATAGTAGATCACCGTTCTGCACTCCGCTTTGGCCAGCTGCTCCAACTGGGCCTCTCGAGCCCAGGACCCAGACCGGGTGCCACCACCAGTTCACATCCCTCGCAGCTCTGGGTCAGGCCACCACACCACCTGGTTCACGGTATCCTTAGTCTCTGCGGGTCTACTCTGTACACCAGGCCACCTCTGCAGGCTCAGAGCGGTCAGGCCCATTTCCAGCAGCCACAGCCATCCACTGCAGTAGGTGATGAGTGTACCCCGCAGGGCGAGGCGTGATGGAGGCTGCAGGTTCAAACCAGGTCAGAGGCTCCACAGGTCTGCCTTCAGGTCCGCTTCCAGCCCGGCAGTCTCCCCGGGTCAGGGCTCAGTGCACTCTCACTAGCGGTCGCGGCCCAGCTGCCCAACTTCGTCCCCCAGGGGGACCGCAGCGCCACCGGTCTCTTCCAGCCCACACCGCCCGCAGCAGCCTCTGCAAGCCCCAATGGGTATATGTTCACCCGTCAGGGGTTGAAGTCCACTTCTGCAAACCGCTGGTCTCCCCCAGCAGCGTCAAGCCCCGGGAGCGGCGTGGCCCAGTCCCCAGTCCAGCGCCCTTCTCAGCAAGCGTTCTCCAGCAGGGCCCAGCTTCACTCTCACGCAGGACCGGAGTACCCAGGTGAAACTCGATCCCCGGGCTGCCGCGGGCTCTCTCCGAAGGCGGCAGACTCACCGGACAGCAGTGCTCACGTTCTGAAGAGCGTTAGGTTACCAGTTGCAGCATTTAAGGCAAATAACTGTTGGGTCGGTGCGGAGCCTCTCGCTCACTTGTCCGCCATTGCTGGCTGCCAAGCCACGCCCCCCATGTTCCCTGTAACCTTAATCGTAGAATTAATCAAGGAGATGGGGTGGTAACAGCACGGGTCATCTCTTTTACACATTTTAAAAAACGGGACCTCTACCACCCATGAAAAGTCAGTGTTCAGGAAGAACCAATCATCAACCCCTTGCTTAAAGGACCTCATGGAATTTCTTTGGAAATCCTTTCTCTGTCCCCAATAAGGTGTGCAGGTCTCCACCCTTCAGCTATAGGAATACAAGCATTACACTGCCACTGTCTGGCGACTCTGTATCCACTTTTCATCTTGTGCATGCTAAACCAGTCACCACCCATAATGAATACCACTGGTCCCACCAAACCTGTATGGAACACAGACTTCCTGTTACGTAGATGCCTCACATACACCATACACATGCACACACAGCACAGAATGCCAGCACAAAGTTTGGGTTGTACAATGAAGAGGAACCTTTACCTAAGTGGGGCTGGTAGGCCACACTCCTGTCCTCCTATTAATTTGTGAAAATCAGTATCCTTCCACCACTGCTTCATATCAACAATCCAGTTGGACAGTAAACTAAAGAGGGAACCCTTGGTGCGCCTTTCAAAGACAAAGAACAGGTTTGGACCTTAGCATCACCATGGACAGGCCTAGGCCACAAATATTAGATCGTGAGCATGAACAATACAAACTCAGGATACTAATTTAACATGCAGTTGGATCACTCAGGGCAAAGGTGCATGTCCCGAAATGGGTATTCCCATCTCAACAGGTTATGTAATCTAATGTAGGGTTCTCCTAAAAGTAGCTTGGTAGTGCTCCAGCTACCTGTGACTAGGTGCCCTATGTGCAGCCCAGCCTAGTAACTCAAATGTTTTTGTTTGGTTTAATTAGGTATGTTTCCAAAATTGAAAAGGATATATTTTCTAGAGAATACTTTATAATCTGTGTTTAATAGGAAGATTGGCCGATATGATTCTGCCTTTTTGGAGTCTTTAGCGGGTTTCAGTATCAGGACTATCGTGGCTTCCCTCCATGTCTCGAAAGTCTGGGCATTTTCCAGATATATTGAATCAAACAATTTCTCCCAGACCCATATTACCACTTCCTTCTGTAGCTTATAGAGATCCAAGGGGATGGCATCTGGGCCTGCCGCCTTCAAATGTTCCCAGATTTCAGGGTCAGTTATCGGGGCCTCAAGGTACTCCCTTCCAGTTTCCATAAGCCTGGGGAGGTCCCTATCCTGCAGCCACTCCCTAAGCTTGCCCAAATCAGAATAGATTTCCTTTGTATATAGTGCTGTGAAAAGAGAAACTAAACGCTCATGTATTTCCCCAGCTTCAGTAGAAATATCCCCCCAGAAATTAACAATCAGCTCTTTAATATTGTTTCTAGCCTTCTCTGATCCTACCTTCCATGACAAGAGAGCTCCCAACCTATTGCCGTACTCAAAGAGATTCACAGACTTAGACATCCACTGTTCCATACATTTCATGTCCAGCTCGATTGTAAAATTTAGCTGGGCATTTTCCAACTTCTTGCGGGCTTGTTCCCTACAGAGGGAGGAATTTTGTGTCTACAACGGGGCCTCCAATATTCCTATTTCTTGCTCCAAAGCAGTGTGCTCAGCCTTCTCTCATTTGTTCTTCTGGAATATTTGGCTTCAAGGAGCCCCCTGTATAAAAGCCTTAAATGTATCCCAGACTACGGCAGGAGAGGCAGATCCTATGTTATCGATAAAGAAATCATCACTTGCTTTTTTCAAATTTCAAATTCAAATTCAAAATACTTTATTCGGCTTTAGGATTAAAACCATAAAAGTTACACAGCTCCATATAACAATTAAGACATATAGTTCATAACAATAATATTAAGACAAATTGTCCCCTAAAATACAAAGGTGTATACATCTAATATAAGGAATAATATAGGGGGGAAACCACTACACCAGAGGCCAAAATTTCATCAATATGGATAGTAGTGGGGAGCACCTACCAACGTTAAAAGTTTACTAACTATCCATACAGATCCTAGATCTCAGAGAGGATTTCAGAAAGCCTACTATAAAAGTCACACAGTCTAATTTCAACAGTTGTAAATAAAAAGAGCTGGGCGGACCTGAGTAAAATTCAACTTCTTTAAAAGGGGTGTTAAAAAATATCTGCGAGGTACTTCATAAAATTTACAAAAAACATAAAGTGTAGCAAATCCTGAGGAGACACTCCGTCGCAGCCACAGGATGCTAACACCTGACCTCTGCAGCTTCCTTTTGGGACAGCTAGTAGCAAATGAAAATAATCCAATCGAAACCTGATCAATAAAAACCGCTCATGGGGCGACAATGGCCACAAAAGATAAGGCTCAATGGATGGGATTGTTTTAAGCATCACATATTTACGGACACTTGATTTCCCAATTTCTAAATCATCTCTACCATGCTTTTTTAAAGTAATGAAGGTTTTCTTTACAAATTCCACATCCTTCATGGTAATAGAATCAGGCTTTAAAAAAAGGTCCGGCCGCCCCAGCTCTTCAAAACAGCCCCTAATATATTTTAACCATGGAATGCGAGACATATAATCAAGACTCATAGTTTCTCTTAAAATCTGATGATTGAGAACTAGCTCCTTATTTAGCCAACAATTGAGCCAAAACAGCAAAGGGCGCATGGCCAAGGTGTCACATAAAAATGGCAACCCCAATTCTTCATGTACCACCAGATTTGATGTTCCGGTGGGCACTCCTAGGAGACGTTTTAAGAAGGTGTTCTCCGCCACCTGCAGAGCATCGGTTGCTGCATAGCCCCAGATTTCACTCCCATAACTAGCTATAGCAACACTTTTGGCCTGAAATATCTTCAACATTGCCGCAATTGGGCGCTTACCCATCTTCGCTGCAAAGTTGAAGATTGCCGCATTCGCCCTTGTAACCTCCCCTTTTTTCCTCTGAATCAGGGCCCCCCAATTCAAATGGTCATCTATTAAAACACCCAGGTAAGAGAATACCGAAGTCATTGGTACTTTTTCATTACCCACTTTAAAAGGGAACGATTTCTTCGGGCGAATCCCAACCTGCATAATATAGGATTTAGAATTGTTAATTGCCAAATCACGGGCTTCCATAAAACTCCGAAAGGTGTCTAACAATGTCTGAAGTCCCCTTGCCGCCCTAGCAACGAGGACCGCATCATCCGCATATAGCAGGACGGGCAGACCTCTTTGCCCCACATATGGGAAATCGACCCCTGTTTTTATCAAAGTTTTTTCTAAATCATTAATATATAAATTAAATAAAAAGGGGGCCAAAATACACCCCTGCCGAACCCCCCTCTCTATTTTAAAATCTCTGGATACACGGAGATCCTGTGCATATCTGATGTTAGCCTTTGTATCCCTGTGCAAATCCTCCAGGAAGTCAACCAAGTTTTCCTCCACCCCCATGGTCCGCATGGATTGCCACAGTTTCCCCCGATTGACACAATCAAAGGCAGAGGAAAGATCCATGAAGGCCATGTAAATTGTACCTTGGCGGGCGATTGTATACTTTCCCAGGATCAAATATAAATTAAGGCATTGGGCCAAGGTGGAGCGTCCTGGGCGGAACCCATATTGTATATCAGAGATGATCTCATTCTCTGCCGCCCAAGAGGATAATCTTCCCAGTAATACCCCACCCACAACCTTGACCACGGAGTCAAGAAGGGAGATCGGTCTATAACACAAAGTGCTATTACGATCGCCCTTCTTGAATACCGGCACAATGGTTGAGATGCTCCAGGAGTCCGGGCAACCAATCCTGGCCGCCGCGTTAAGAACAGCCATCAATACTGGGGCCCAAAAAGATGGGTTAGATTTAAAAAGGTCTGGAGGGATGCCGTCCGGACCTGGGGCCTTATTACACGTCAGCCCTGAGATGGCCTTCTCCACCTCTTTCTGCTCAAACACTATTGGAGCAATAATGTTAACCCTACCTTGGGATTGATGAGGCTCTACGGGCGTCTAAAAATAGATTTAAAATGAGATACCCATTCATCCTCAGATATATTAGTGCCTACTTCTCCATCCCTAGCCTTTTCAAATAAAGGTCGGTTAATAATCCCCCAAAACCTTGCACTATTCCCCAAGGTGCTTGCCTCCAGTAGGTCCCTCCACATTTCCTCCTTCAGTTCGCCCTTACGGATGGCCAATGCCCGTTTATACTCACGACGGCGGGCACATATCAAAGACTGATTTCTCGGGGTAGCTTTTAAAGCATCTTTCAAATGTTTGGCTGCCTTAGAACACTGTGGATCGAACCATCTAGGGTCAGATAACACCGTCCTATGAGAAGGGGCACTTAAAAGTGCCCCTATCTTTGAGATAATAACATCAAAAGCCCTAAGGACACCCCCCGGGTGGAAACCAGATAACACACAGGAAGCTAATTCGGTAGCACAAGACACTTGTACCTTTTTCAAAGCCGATCTAACTTCTATGTCCAGGAGGAGGGCTCGATTAACTGTCCACCTGGTATTCTGCCTGCCACCAGGACACTGAAAAACCATAGTCACAGCCGAGTGATCAGAGATATGGCCTGGCAGGTGCACAATGTTTTTAACATTATCTAATATGGCGTTCTCTACAAAAAAAAAATCAAGCCTAGAAAAGTGCCCATATTTTTTGCAGTGAAACATATACCCCCTTGTCTGACCCATTTGATCATGCCACACCTCCACTAATCCCAGGTCCCGTAACATACATCCTAGAGCCTACCTGATCTTCGGTGTATGGATGTGATTTCATTTGGTAGATCTATCTAGGGTGACATCTAGTAGATCATTACAATCGGCTCCTAGGACCACTGGTAGAGGAGAACTCCACCAAGTTCCGCTTTAGGGTTGTGAGATTGGAAGGGTCATCGAGATTCGGGCCATAAAACCAGCATAGGTAAATTCATATTTAGCACATCTCAGATCTTCCACAACCCATCCACCTGAACTATCGGTCTTGGAGGACACTATTTCAACCCTGGCGCCTCTCCTTAAAAGAATTGCAACCCCTTTACAGAACTAAACCTTATCAGAAGCTGCATAGTTCTCTATCCACCTATGTTTATAAAAAAGGACACTACTCTCAATTGCTGTAAGGTGGGTCTCCCGCAAAATCATTTCATAGGTCTTACTCTCCTCAAGGTATCGAAGTATTACTATTTGCCTACCCTTTGACCAGAGGTCATTAACATTCCAAGATAGAAAACATATATCATTACTTACCCCCATTTGGGTTTTAAGTTTTTATTTTATTTATTTTTAAAGTTTTGTATAGCGCGACCAGACCCCAGAGGGTATCAGAGCGCTTTGCAGTTCAGATCATTGCGTTACAAATTACATCAGTTACAAGAACATAGTAAGGTACAATAAACAAAACAATGTTGCTGGGATTTGTAGGAGGGAGGGGAGGAAGGAGCCTTAGCAGGGAGATGAGGAGGAACTGTGTCCAATGTCCGGCTGGGTAGGTGACGGTCGAGGGGGAAACCAGGGCCAATCTCCTCTATAGCTGTCTAGCAGCTCCACCGGGCATCAGCCATGTTGCTCAGGTCTCAGCAATCAGGGAAAACGGTTTTGATTGGATATGATTTGAACAGTTAAATATAGCGCTGGCTAGACACGGAGGTATCAGAGCGCTTACCAAAGGATCGCTACGTTACAAGTTACATCAGTTACAGGAGCATAGTAAGGTACAGTAAACAAAAGCAGAGTTGTGAGAATTCGTTGGAGGGAGGGGAGGAAAGAGCCATAGCAGGGAGACGAAGAAGAACTGTGCCCAATGTCTGGCTGGGTAGGTGACGGTCGAGGGGGGAACCAGGGCCAATCTCCTCAATAGCTGTCTCGCAGCTCCACCGGGCATCAGCCATGTTGCTCAGGTCTCAGTGTTCAGGAAAGCAGTTTAGAAAAGTTACATAGTCAGGTAGCGAAAGAACATGGCCCCACTAGGGGGCAGCGGTAAAAAGGAACGGGGGGAGGAGAGTAATCCAGAGATGGAGCTGAGGTTGCCATGTAGGCTGCCGAGGGAACGAAGGCAGAGGCGGCCGCCATATTAAAGTCAGGCACGTCGTAACCAGGCCTCTGTAGAAACCTGTGTAGGCCATGGTGAAGCCCTGCTCGTGCCCACCTTGGATCAGATGTGGTGGCTTGTTAGAGCTTACAGCGGTTGGAGACAGATTCAGGGACGACGCCTGACATGAGTAGATCCCACGTACCTCAACTCGGCGGCATGGCTGTCGTCGGCGTAGTCACAATTCACCAGACACTGAGGTATCCTCAAAGACCCACCGAACGGTGCTGGTTCCTCCGCGACGGCAGTCACTCCCCTACAGGGGGATACGTCGGTAGTGCTGATCCTTGGGGAGGGAACGGAGGCTCCGTTGATAGTCAAAGAAGGATCAGCGGTATCGTGGCTCATATCATACTTTCTCCGGCTGATGTGGTTCCTGGTACTCCCCGGGGGCGCTAGTGGTTTCGTTATGCGTAGAGGGTGAGGGCCGTAATTGACATCTGCTCCCGGCAGCGGAGTTGCTATGCAGCGGAATGCACAAGTCTGTATTTGTTAGGGGCCGTTATTGATTGTGTTAAAATGTTCTGTGCGTGCTGGAAAAATTGATCCCCAGCCTGTTTACAGGATATTTGCCGGTTAATTAGAAGTCCCCAGAATGTGTAGCCCTCTCCAGGGCCCGGCGATGCTCCTGCCGAGGTCCTGGTCTCCCAGGAGGTCCCGGCCGTGAACACAGTGTGCGGGACCCTCCCCACCGATCGCGGCCGCCCCGTACTGATGTCACGGGCAAGCCGGTCTTCCGTTATGGTAGCCCTCCCCTACAGGGTGTTGAACGGCAGTGCTGCGCTTCGGGATGAGAACGGGGGGAGGGCCTCCTTGGATAGTCCGAGCAGGAGTCAGCGATGTCTCAGCTTCCGTCCTACGGGCTCCGGTTGCAGTCTCAGCTTACTTCAGGCGCCATCTAGGTCACGGGCACTCGGGAACGTTGCGGCTCATTTCTCAGCCCTCCGGCGGCCCAGAACAGCTAAGCCAAGTTCTATGAGGGCTGTAGGGATTCTGGTTTCGGGAATCGTTCTTCAGGTGGGTTTTTATGTGGTGGAACGCCGCTCCGGATGTCGGTGTGCGGGTTCACCACAGAGCTTTGGTCTCAAGCGGTCTCAGGTGCTGGCCAGCGGGCTCCAGTGAGGATCTCAGGGACATGGATCGACTCGTCGCCGGCTCTTCTGGTCCTCAGGAGAAAATGGCGGGTCCCTGCAAATGGCGCCTGCAGACAGGGTCACCCACTGGCAAACGGCGATCTCAATCCTCCAGAGGCAGGCAGGCACAGTGTCAGAGGAGCCAACAGCGTCGGAGCCAAGGGCTCGTTGCAGAGGGTATCTGACTTCAGCAGCAGCAGGAGATCGGCCGAGCAGTGCCGGAGCCCGGGCAGCGTAGGTGCAGATCGGAGCAGCAGCGGTCGACGATCCAACATGTAAGTTGGATGTCCTTTACAGCTTCAGTGGTATGCTTCGGTATGGGTTCGCAGTCCGGTCCAGAGGTAGGCGGGGGAAAGGCCAGTGAGGAGGTTTTAACAGGGATAACTACCAAGTTGGTAATCCCCAAACCAGGAGCCCCTCGGGAGGCTCCTACTCAGCGGCCATCTTGCCAATATTAAGTGATTCCACCATTGCTTCCTACAATGTAATTTATGTAAAAATAAACCATTAAAATTGAAAAGTTAGACTTATTTGGTGGTCTTGAGGATGTTGTTTTGTTTTTTCTCCAATGCTCATCACCATGGGTCCCTACCCACACACCCCCAGGGAACCCTCCCTTTACCAGGAGGGAGAAAATATTAAAGCAGAGAAGAACTACGCAGCAAACTACGGTGTGCCCCCCTGCCACACCCCCCTCCCCTCCGACTCAGAGCCTACCCTGGGGCGGTCAGTAACCTCAGCCGTTAGTATATTTTTTGATAGAATCTATCAGAACATCCACATCTTCTAGGGAGTGGTAATTATACATCCGGTAATTCCACATTATGCGTAGCATTGCATAGAATTTTGGTTGCGCCTTGGCCCCCAGTTTATTGAGTTCTTCCATCCTTCTGTCTAGCTCCCACTGACTTTGGTGTGTTGCCTTACAAACATTGGACCTAATGGAGAAAGCCACGTTCTTCGAGGCATTACCCAGCATGCCTTCTTTCACAGCATATGAAAAACATTTTACCAGGATTTTCCTGGGTTTCTGACCATTCGTGTTCCTTTTGAACGGGTCCCTGTGCGCTCTCTGAATCTCATGCTCGAGAGTGATATGTGACCTATCTTTAAGTAAAGTGTCTCGTAGAGGTGCGATAACAAAGGTCTTTATATCATCTTCTTCCTCCGCTTCCGGGACATTTAGAACCTGAAGGTTATTTCTCCGAGAATGATTCTCATTCCTTTCTAAATCTTCCCTCAGGCCAAGATTTTGGTTAGTCAGCAAGTGTATACCAGTTGCGTTCTTCTGTACCTCTTGCTTGACTGTGACCACCTTATCCTCCAAAACTTTAGCCCGAGCAGCCACCTCATCCAACTTCTGAGATAGAGCTAGGCAAGAAACCTGAATCCCGGCTTGATTAGCCTCCAACACCTCTAACCTGCTCTTGATCTCTGCCTTGAGGCTTATTAATACAGCAGTCAATGACTTCTCCACCTGTATCCCCGTTGTCCCTGTCCCATCAGGCTAAACCTCTGAAAGAACCTCACCCTCCTGCGAGGGCCCTCACGAAGACTCAACCGTCTGTACCAACCTCTCCGGGAGAGTAAGAACCTTAAACATGTTTTTTTGGGAAGCCGTGGGGCATACTGGACAGGGTCTGGCAGATCTGGACTTGGCACTATTGTACACTATGTGACCATGGTGCTTGTGCAGGCCGTGCTTGAAAATAAAATGTGGGGGGTCTTTATGGCCTGGCTCCTTGTCCCCTCAGCTCCCCCAGGGGGCCCTCCACATTCTGCTGGGATGGTCATGTAGCCATAACCCTAAAGATGGAGTTTAGGGAAGGGGTTACTTTGATTTGTACCACAGGTACCTTCCGCTCCTTACACCCTAGCTTCTTATTTGGGAGTCTTACAGACTTCCCGGACTTCAGAAATACACCACTCCCCCACTGCAGCGTTGAGGCTTTACAGTGACTTCAGAGACCTGCCTCAGGACCTACCGCCAGTAACAATGGAGGTGTGAGCAGGTAGGGCATATTTTGATATTTTGGCTTGACTGGGGTTCTTTTATCCATATACATGGGGTGCTGGTCCCTCACAGAAGTATTCTCTAGTATCATGGCTAGGGGATTGAAGATCTAATTTGGTCTACTAATTAATCCTGATCAAAAGCAATTTGTCCCTGGGCGCCAGATCCATCAGCTTACTCAACAATGTATTGGCTGTATCGATCTAGCCACTGGCGACTCAACCCCATCGGCTGTTGCTACAATCTATGCCGCTAACGCTTTCGATCAAGTCTGGTGGGTGTACTTATGGGAGGTTCTGGAAGTTTTGGGTTTCCCCCAGAAGCTATATGTTAATTCATTGGCACAAATTCTACTCAATGGTGTTTTAGCTGAGAGCTTTCGAATCACAAGGGGCACAGGACAGGGTTCTCCCCTATTGTTTGATATTTACATTGAACCATTTGCACAGCTACTTAGAAGAGACCAACAAGTAATCCCTTTTTCTTGGCATCAATTTAAGAACAAGATTGCACTCTATGCTGACGAGTTGATAATATATACATCTGACCCGGTCCAGACCTTTCCTAGGGTAAAAAAGTTAGCGGCGGAGTTTGGTGCATTGTCAGGATATTCTGCGAACACTTCTAGGTCGGAAATCATGTGTTGGGATTCTGCCCAGTGGAAGGGGGAGGTGAAAAATGTGATCAAATACTTGGGTAGCTCCATTGTCCAACTGCTGGAGATGATGGCAGCATATAATCGGTGAGGATGGCAAAGGAGATTGATCTGCTTCTGGCTAGGTGGAAGGTTTTGCCATTGATGATTTATGGTCGGGTGAATCTGATCAAAATGTCACTTTTACCTAAGCTAACATACCTCTTTAATTGTATCCCCCCTCAAGTTCCTTAAAAAAAGCTATAGTCAAAATACAGGGGAAATTAACAAGGTTCATCTGGGATACTGGAGGGGTCAGACTCTCCTGGAAAAAGAAGAAGGCACCAACAGACCTAAATCTTTATTGTATGGCCTTTCAATTCAAGAATTGCAGGATGCTTCTTGGGACACCGGATAGTTCAATCTGGAGTAGAATCTTAGTAGAAATGATTAGAAGTGTGGGACACAGATGTTTTCTATATAAGTTTGGGGCCCCAAAGTTTTATTTAAAAGGTCTGTCTGAAAGTTTTAAAAGCCACACTCAGTTTGTGGATGAGAAGTTAAGAAGATCCTGGGTATCAGTTACTACTCAGATTTTTTATCAGTCTGGGACTCCCCGGGCACCCCTGCGTGCACGTTCGATGGGCTGATGACCCCCTTAAGAAGGCTTGGATAGCAACTTGAGGAGAATTGCTTACAGTTCAGGGCCATTACTGTGGGAGGTACTTAAAACAAGGAATGGGGACTCCCTGTCTAGATTTAAATCCCTGCAACTCTCCTCGTGGTATATAAGCACTAAGCAGGAGATTGGCGGAGACTGGGAAACAGAGTCACTCATACAAGAAACTCGTTCTATTAATAAATAAGTATCCATAGGGTATTGGAAGTTCTTGGAAGCCAACGATAAAGCTCTGGAGGCTCTGTATGTGGTTTGGGAGGCGTTGATTCCAGAGGCCAATCTTCCGCATTTGTGGTCAGAATCTTTAAAAGTGTTGTACTCTATGGTTAAACCGGCTAATTTAAAAGGGAACCATTTCTTTACTCTCAATAGAATTTATTGGACTCCCCAAAGGCTGGCTAGATTTGTATGGATCCCGATTCCTAGATGAAGACGATGCAGCCACCCCAAAGCAAACGACGAGCACATGTTTGCCACCTGCCCCTTAATCCGCAGATACTGGGACATTTTGTGTAATCTTATTTGGAGATTTTGGGAGTTAAAATTCAGTTGAACTCAGTGCTAGCGTTGTTGGGAGTGGACACATTATTTCTGCCTTCTGGGGAGAACTCAGAGATAATGGATCTTGTGCTGTTGGCCAGAAGAGAGCTATATAAAAGTTGGATAGATCCGACACCTCCTTCCCCGGAAGATTGGCTCAAGGCCGTACATCAGATATGTGGGATGGATTTGGGGACTCCCTCGGAAGGGGCGGAGGCTATCTGGGCTGATTTCTTGAGATGGAGTGGCTGTGTGTTGGTCTCGGAAGGTCGATCTGTCCTATAATTCCATCTAACATCAAAGCGATACAGGCATTTTAGCCCAGTTTGATGGTGGGGCCACCGCAAGTGCATCAGTTGTAAGAATGGTCTCCCCCCCCTTAAATGTACACCTCAGATGGCAGTAGCTTTGGTGAAATGAGGACCACAAAAAATATGGATATATTTAGAATATAAAAATATTTGTTTTTTTTCAGAACGGAAAAGCTGAGGTTCATAAAAATAAATATATTTAAGGCTAATAGTTGTAATTCATGCTGCATTGTGAAATCTTATTTCTGATGTTTGTTCCTAGGTGCCTGGCGGCCATATGTAAGACAGCTGTGGCATGTAGAGGCATTCTAAATTAAAAATGATAAAGCATTTTCTTTTGGATATACTATTGGTGATCTTGCCTGATGCACTGAGATGGTCACTGTTTGTAATCCTGCATGCAATAATCACTAATGGAATCTTGTCTGAGTGGTCACTGTTCTAGCACTGGTAGTTTGTGTTAGTAGCTTGGGATGATTTTCATTGAACATAAGTAGCATTTATTCTAGAAAAAGGTTGGAAATCCTTTATCTAATGTCAAGTCTATTTAATGTATTAAAGCGAAAAATGGAACTTTAAGAAATAACCTATTTTTAAGCTGAAAGAGAGCTTTTTATTTTACAATTATATCTAGAATATACTTATTTATAGGGGCTTGTGCTAGCCCTCTTCATCCATTGGTTTTGCAAGAAATTTTCTTTTTCTGCATGGTCACCCTGCATTTTTCACGTTTTGCTGGACTGTAGAACTCTGTGCACTTTACCCCTGCTAACCAGTAGTAAAGTGTCTGTGCACCCCCTTCAAACATAGTCAAACTGGTAAAATCCTAATTTGTATATTTGGGAGAGAATGTGGCCTAACGGCTAGAGCTGTCGACCTCGTAGCTGGGGAACCGGGTTCGAGTCTCGGCAGGGACGCCCAACATCCTGTGATTCTGGGCAAATCACTTAATCTCCCCATGCCTACTAAAAATGAATGTGTCCGTCTGTAACGTAACTGGTGCTCATGTAAAGTGCTCTGATACCTTTGAGCCGAGTTTGAGCTATATAAAACAAAACAAAAATATTTAACTTACCTATAAGTCCCTAGTACATTGTACAAGCTGTACACAGGATCTGAAGTTAAATGCCACACTAATTGTACTGCAGCACCTATTGTGTCATCTACTACAGTGGTAGTGCAAACATGGCCTTAGGCCTACCACAGTAGCTTGACTGTAGCAGTGTAAAAACTGCAATTCGAACTGTCAAAATAAGCCCTTTTGACAGGTAAAACCTCCCTTCTAAATTTTGTTGCCCCTATGTAGGCCTTGCAGTCCAGAAGGCAGGGAGCATGGTATTTAAACAGGACATGTGGAAATTTAAAATTAACACGTCCTTACAGTGACTACCACCCAAAGGCTATTCTTACTTCAGTAAGGCTGGCTGGTCCATAGAGAAGTCTAGAGTTCAGATTGAAATACTAATACTATATCTCAGGAATGGGACTGGCTAGAAAAATAATGAAACAACTATTTTTAATAGTTTATTAAAAATACAATTCAATAGTGGAATTGTATTTTTAATACATAATAAGGAAAAGTAACTTTTAGAAAGTTACCTTTTCCCAGCCTGAATTTTCTAGGGGCTAACTTGCATTTGCACTTTAATTTCTTGCAGCCAGTGATCAGCATTTGAACAAGTGTGCATGAGGTGTCAATCCTTACCAGGAGCTGCACAATATGTTACTATGATTGACAGTTCAACCTGAATGGGAAGCAATGACTCCTTTGAACCTTACAGAATATGCAGGGTGGGAGCTGTGTGCATTCTTTTTGACAATACAATGTCAAATCATGCTGGGATTTACATATGACATTAAGGGCACACTTGAAACGAAGAAAACAGGATGCCAAGACAGTTTTTGTGTATCCACTGTCTGGATGCTGAAAACCCCTATGTTTGTCCTACCAGACTTGTGTTTCTGGGTTTAATGGGGGTTCAGTGGTTGCCTCAAACTAGATTTTAGTTTATAGATCAAATCTCTTTATTAAATGTAGGAGAATATACACTCACCTACAACCACAGGCCAGTGAGGGCAGTATATGACTAGCACTAATAGCAGAATGGGTATTGAGGTGGGGGACTTCGTGGTAGATGGATGGAGGAGAGGTGTGGGAGGGAGAAAATGGGGAGGAGAGGGGAGAAAAGTGATCACGAGGCTCAGATATGTCCATCAAGTGCTCAGTGTAGATCTGTTAGTAGCGTGGGTCATCAGGGTTGTAACCATGTCTGTATTGTTCTTGTGGCTCCTTACCAGTCAGCCTAAGCACCCTGAGATACATTGGGCAGGCGAGCTCTAAAAAGTCACGGGCTAGGAATTTGATGCAAGGTCTCCACATCCTGTCAAAGCAAGGTAATGCCCTTTTCACTTAGGGATTAATCTTCCCAATTACCTAGGTGTCTCACAGTCTACGCAGCCAGTCCAAGTGCGTTGGCACAGTATCATTGCCCTGATGCGATAATCAATCAATCAGGGTTTTGTAGAGCGCATTACTCACCCGTTAGGGTCTCATGGCACTAAAGGGAGAGTGTGGGCAGCTCTGTTGGGGTCATTCGAAGAGCCAGGTCTTGAGATCTTTCCTGAATTGGTGCAGTGTCGGGCTTCGACGGAGGTGGAGAGGAAGATTGTTCCAGGTCTTGGCATTATTGGGGTACTAAGGGTAATTTACTTACCTTAACCACTTTTACCAAGTCTATGCCTTTACCAAGCATGCCGTTGCATTGTAATGGCATGCGTGGTAAAGGCATATGCGTGGTATAAGTGTGCGTTGTAATGGTAACGCCTTGTAACGGCACGTGCATGTTACAACCGCGTTGTAATGGCATGCATTGTGATGGCATGTGATGTACCATCGTATTCATAACTGAAGCCCTAACAAAGTGTAGCTGTGGAAGCGTGGAGTGTCAGTAGTGAAAATCTTGTCTACGTCTCTGAGGACCTTCTGCCATTAGCACTGGAGTTTGGGGCAGGGCCAAAGGAGATGGGTATGGGTGCCGACTTGGCCACAGTAATGCCAACATAGTCCTGTGGTGCCAATTTTCCAAAGCGCCACCCTGGCTGGGGTATAATACCAGTAGTGTGCCAATTTCAGCATGGATTCTTGCCCCACTGCATTAATAGAGGAAGGCGGTTAAATAGTAGTGCCTGAGCTGTGGCACCCCAAGACCACTGTCTGCGACAGAAAGGTATGCTATTTTCCTGGCCATGGAGGGTTTATTACTGTCCCAAATATATGACTCTACTGTGTACTGGAGCTTGGTTAGCACATGTGATGGTGGGCACAATGGGAGCATTTGTATTTCATAGAGGAGCTTGGGTAGCCGTGTCATATATACTGCAGCAATCTGCCCACCCAGGACGGGCAACCTTTTCTCCAACTGTGGAGATATTTACGGGCTGCCTAGGAGTGAGCGATAGTTGCACTCCATCTCCTTAAGGGAGGAGCATAATGTAAGCCCCAGATAGGGCACCCCCTTACATAACCATTGAAAGCGGAAGCATAGCTCCCGCCTGGCCTGGTCAGGCCGTTGGATAGTTAGGTTAACAATTTGGGCTTTTTGAATATTCACTTTAAAGCCGGAGGTCCTACATGAGGGGAGGAAGTGAGATATAGGGTTGAGTCAGAGAGATCATTATGCCATCTGCATATAGGGCCCTGTCTGCCAAAGGGGATATCTTTAAACAGTGTATTTGCCCGTATCCAGTCTGTAAGTGGTTCCATGTAAAGCGCAAAAAGGATAGGGGACAGAGGGCAGCCTTGCCTGGTTTCCATGGTTACTGCAAAGGGCTGAGATGAGGTGCTATTTACTCGCACCTGGGTGCTCGGACTGGTGTAGCTACCCCATACCCATGTCAAGAATTGCTTTCCAAGTCCTGTCCTTTCCAGCACCAATCGGAAAAATGGCCAGTGCACCCAATTGAATGCCTTTTTGGCATCGATGGGCACAAGCAGTGCTGGGGTGTGTGATTGGGCTGGCTTATCCATGAGATGGAGGAGGCGTTTGGTGTTATCACTGTAACCTCTTTTGGGTATGAAGCCGGTTTGATCTGGGTCGATTAATCCCTACATGTAGGGATTCAGCTGAGAAGCCAGCACACCTGTGAAGAGCTTAGCATCAATATTTAAGAGAGAAATTGGGCTGTAAGAGGCACACTGTGCAAGGTTCTTCCCTGGCTTTGGTATGACTGTGATAATCAGCTCTCTCATGGAGGGGCAGTAGGGTGCCCAAGTCTCCTATGGACTTGTAAAGTTGGAGAAGTATTGGAGCAAGCTGAGGGTCAAATGGTTTGTAGAACCCTGGGGTGAAGCCATCAGAGCCTGGGGAGTTTGGATATTGCGGTAAGAACCCAGTCTATGCAGATGTCGCCTCAAGCGTAAGAGAGGCATCCTTGGGTAGGTGCATAGATATCTCCAGAGGTAGAAACCTGCAGTAGAACCCTATATTCGTCTCCTCTGCTTTGTATAGAGTGGTGTAAAAATGCTCAAAGGCCAGGGCGATATCGCTATCCTGGCGGGCTGTGCTACAGTCCGCCTGACAGATTTCAGAGATCCGGTGTTTTTGAGACTGGACTAATTTGTGAGCTAATAGCTGTCCTGCTTTATTGCCGCCTGTATAGTATTTGTGTTTGGTTCAAAAGAGGGCATATTCCCAGTCCAGAGCGTTAAGTTGTTTCCTAACCAGAGTCAGTTGCCTATGTAATCTATGAGGGCCTGTGTGTTTGTTAGCTTCTTCTAGGTCTCTTACCCCTGCTTCTAGGTCTTTCCTCTTCTCCTGTTGCTCCCTATGAAGCTATGCGGAGATAGCAAGAAAGGCCCCCATAACTCCTGCTTTCAGTATATCCCAGAGGAGGGAGACAGGCGTGTCATTATCTTTGAAAAAGTGCTGTGTGGTGTCCTGTATCTGTTTTTTGTGGAGTCGTTTGTGAGCAGTTTGTCATTGAGTCGCCAGGTGTGGCCCTGAACTCGATTGCCAGGAATTTTAAATGTTAGTGTGATTGGGGAGTTGTTGGACATGGCCACCACCTCAATGTATGTCTGATGCAGGGTAGCAAGAATGCGCTGGAAGACTAGGAAGTAGTCGATTTGGCTGTAGGCCAGGTGCTTACCCCATCAAGGTGGGATGCTTAGTGTGCCAGGCATCTGTTAAGCCCACCTCAATGAGCCACCATAGTCTGGTGTCCATGAAGGCTCCTGTTTCACCCACTCTCCGTGTTGATCTATCAAGGGCATTGTTGCAGACTAGATTAAAGTCGCACCCCCACCACCACATCGGAATCGGGAGTAGCTGTTACTAGACCCAGTGGCTTAAGCTTAAACTGTTCCTGGTGGTCGCTGGAAGTGTACAGTGTGGCAAGAGTGAAGGTGTAAGCCTACACAGTTAGACAAATGGAGAGTGTAGGAGTCTGGCTCAGTATATAGTGTCCACCTATGGTGAGTCACTGAGTCCAAGAAACCCTTAGTGTTTAGGTCCCTCAAAACCAGAGCTCTCAAGAGGTAGCTGTGGAGAGCAGCTACGGCTTATTCAGGAGGGGTGTAAAGCAAGTGCATTTACCACTATAGTCAGTCAGTAAGCTTTTCACACAAAAAAGAACCACACCAGGTGAGTATTAAAATACTTTGTATTTATTAGCACACACTAGACACTAACTTGGTATGTCTCCTACCTGGAGATTTCAACTACACACAAAAAATACTTCAGAAATAGGTAAGTAGCACAGAAAAACACATAGGGCCCAACCGTGGAGCCGAACCATATACTAAAATAGTGGAATGTGAGGTAAGTACCAAAACAAGACTAGTACCCAAGGATAGAGGACCCCAAGGGAAACATGGAACCACCCAAGGTGAGTAGCCAGGGACCTCAAGGCGCCCGGGTGCAGAGTGAGTTACACCGGGTCAAACGTCCATAGGATAACACAGGGTAAGCCGCGGTTGAATTTTTACAGTTCTAAGACCTTTCCCAAAGGACCCCGAAGGAATCACTTGGATCAAGGAAGGTTGGAGAGCCAACCCACCCGTGAGTACCCCAGGAACCAGGATACCTACACCTGTGAGCCCAGGTGCCTAGGGATGAAGTGGTGTTAGAACCGCCCGTAGATGCCAATGGAGGTTTGTAGAAAAGTTCAGCAGCTGCAGAGCTCTGTGGACCAAGCCGGTGGAACCAGTATCTGGAATCCAGAGGAAAAGAACCTGAAAGCAGAGGGGACAGAGTCCAAACCGCCCGAGGTGACCAGGAGGCACAGGAGCACAATACCAGCCCTTGTTGGAGGTTCTTGCTGTAGCACAGTGAGGTTGAAGCAGCAGCTGTGGAGTCCAGGCGATGATGCAAGAGCACAGGAGCCGTCCACAAGTTGTCTCATGCCAGTCGACGAGTGCAGGAAGGTCAGTGGCCGGCAGGACCACCAACAAGCCCTGGCAAATGCAAATAATGATTCTCGGGAGAAGATGCTGTGTTGCAGACCAGTAAGGTCTGTGGGACTAATCCAGCAATGGTAAGTCAGAGCTGGCCCTTGTTGGAGTGTGGCTTTTACCAAACAATTTAGCACTGAAATGTGCTATCTGAACTAACAAGACACATGTCTGAAAATGCAGGAATTGAGTCAGGAGTGACACTATTTATTCAAACAATTTAGACACAAATATCAAAGACACATCATTAATCAAAAATTAACACTATGCAATCTAGTAAGTTATAAGTGTCAAAGACACATCGCAGATCATGAGCAAAAACATGCAATCTAGTAAGTTTAAAATCCCGACAATGCAAAGAGAAAGAGAGATCAAGAGAGAAAATTAATATCAAAGTACAATGAAGCATTATGACCTCAATCAAAATGCTAAATAAAGGGGGCGTGGTCTGGCCACGGCGCAAGATGGCCGCTTGATTCCAGAGCTCCTCGCTGAGGGGAGCCCCGAACTGCAATGAGCAGCCTTTCCAGTCATGAACGATGGTTTATTTATAGAGAAAACACCGTCTGAACAGCCGGGCTCACTGATGTGGAATTTGCAGAGCTGTAAATTAACTCCTTCGTAAGTTACGAGGATGTTTTCATTCTCAACCGCAACACTTCGACTTTGACAGGACACAGCTGTCTGGGCTCACGCCTCTTTGGAATGCGGTGAGCGGCTCCTGAACTTCAGAGACGCCTGAAGAGACTTCACAGCTAATGGCGCCGGCTCTCCCAGATAAAGATTAATTGCTTTAAATACATTTGTCTGCTGCCCTGTGTATCTGGTGTGACAAGGCTCTGCTATTAACTGCAGTGCTTTGACGTTGTCAAAAACAGGTGACAGAATTCCCGCCTCTTTGGTTTATAGTGCGTGACTCCTGCATTTTCAAGCTGACTGAGGAGACTTCACTGCTAATGAGACTGGCTTTCCTCTACAAAGATTAACACCTCCACAGTAAGCTGCATTCTTCCTCTGAGAATACTTTTCACCTAATGTACATTTTGGCAAAGTGGAATTACATGTGACTGAAGCAACGTTGATTGGGTTCTGCCTGCTGCCCTGTCTATCTCATGAAGTAAGGTTAGACGACTTACAGCGGCATTGTCATTTGTTACACTCAATCTCTTTGCAGTCTTCTTCGTTGCTCTGCTGTGCCTTAATTGATGGAGAAAGCAGAGTGAGTTGTTGCTATGTATTAAAGCATCTGAAGGGATTTTATTTCTTTTTGTCACACCATATACTTGTGGATTTAGTCGCTACTTCTTTGAGCAGTTCTCCCAGTTTTCTGATGCATTATTGATACGACAAAGCGGTGTTGACTGGAGTTAGGCTGCCTCTAGATTCTGTGCGCTTCTACTACGTGTTGAAAATACCTGAGGTAATTTCAGACTTTTATCTACTGCCCTACATGTTTGATGAGACAATGCCAGATAACTAATAACGGCACTACTTTTTAGCGCACAATTCTTCGCACAGCTTTTTATTATTATTATAGAAGATAGTTGTGCTGCTCCAATACTTTGCTATACAATATTTGGAACTGCCTGAGATTAAACTGACTATAAACAAAAAGTGCCTCTGTTGTAAGTCAGAAACGTGCTAAATACAAAAAAGCTTTCACATGTTCTTATCTACGCCACATATCTGAAGAGCCAAAAGTCTGCTAATTTTGTAAGCATTTGTTTACCAGCTACAATATTCTATACAGGAGTAACCGGTAATGCCTTCCGGTAAAGCAACTGGTAAATCCATAAAGCAACCCTCATACTCTGAAATTCTAAATCAGGGCCGTTCTACTTCAGAAACTTGGGATAATAACCTCCCAGCTCAAAAATCATTCAACCCTTTGATGTCTACTGCACCAGACCCCACTATGGAAAGGATACTCCAGGAAATCACTGCGGTTGGACGGCGTTTAGAGGGAATGGAGACGTCTATATCTGCCCTTACTACTGAAACTAAATCGATACGTACAGCTATCGCTGGATTTCAGAGTAATCTAGATGGACTTACTGAACGTGTAGCCACAGTTGAAAACCGCATTAACAACTTACTGGCTCGAGATCAAGAACTTCTCTTCCTCAGAAGTAAGATGATTGATTTAGAAGATAGAAACCGTCGTGACAATGTACGCTTCTTTGGATTTCCAGAAGGATTGGAAGGATCAGATGCCAAATCCTTTCTTATAACAGTCCTCCCAAAAATCACAGGACTTACTTTTGATCCACCGTTAGAGATGAAGAGAGCATTGGTCCTCTCAAAAGTGGGAAAAATTTGCATCCAAGTACGCTTATTGTCTGCTTTCTAAGACATGAACAGGCCTGTCAATTAATTACTGCGGCCCAAATTGATATGGTCCATGTCAATTTGAGGGTCATCAGATTCGAAGGGCAGCAGATTTTTCAAAAGAAACAAATGAACGCCGTAAAGCCTTTCTTTCTCTAAGACCCTGCTTACTTCAGCTGGACATCAAATACGGCCTCTTTGAACCAGCGTGCCTACGGATCACTAAAGATGGCATATCCAAGTACTTCTTTAATCCAGAGGATCTTCGTCTCTTTTAGACTCTCTTCTTCCTCAAAACATGGAATGCAATGTGCTTAGACCTGAGCTTCAATCTCCACTTTCTTCCCTGAAATCCAAGAAAACGTCTGATGAATCTCACCACTACCCAAATCGGTCTCAAAGCAGAGGAAGAGATCCAGATCGACATGTACGCTCTTTTGGAGCTCAAGCTCAAGCCCTACAAGCAGTAACTGCTCTTAAACAGGAAAGAGATAGAGACAAATCGCGTTCTCCCTTAAAATCTCTTCTATCATCTGAAGAAGATGTTTCCTGAACTTTGACCTATTATTTATTTTGATTACTACTGAAGAGCAGTTGGAAGTCATTTACTTCACTATTCATTGAAACTGCGATCTGATGAGTATCTGAATATTTCTTTATTTTTTTATTCTGTTATGCATACCTATGATACTTCACTCATTTTACTCTACATTATATTGTATTGGATTATATTATAATGTATTGTATTATTCTATACTTTATTATATTCCTTTTCCTAAACCCTCTTTCTCCTCCCCTATATCCTAGTATATACATATGATAAAGTTTAACTATTTTATAGTGTTATAATATGAATGTTATGAATTAAGAATTAATATAAGACGTTTAGTGCTAATGTTCTCTTCTCTTTACATTTCTTTTCTTCTTTTTTCTTACTTATCAATTCTCCTTTACACTACCTATCTACTATATTATCTTGATGTATTAATATTTATTTAATCATTTGTGAAAACATTTAATTGTACGAATATACAAATATTGCATTATTTAAATTATTTAATTTCATTGTCACATTACTTAAACTAGATTATGTTTAATATTTAATATCATTATAATACTATGTAAGTTTTCATATGTCCTATTTTGTATATTTCTCTCTCTGTTTTTCCTTTCCTTTTATTCCTTTCTCCTCTCTTTCATCATTTATGCTACGCTGTTTTATATGCCTTCTTTCAAATCTTTTCTTTCCCCCTCTATCCCCTTACTTATGCACATAATAGAGTTAAAGTTATTTTATAATGTAATAATTTGAATGTTATGAACTTTTATGTATAATATAAATTAAGAACTAGCATATATAAGCTAAAGTGTAAAAATATTCATCCTCTTTATTACTTTATAAAACTTCATAGACATGTCTAGCCTGGACGTCCAACCCCAATTATCTCTTCTCCCTACTTTTCTCCTCTTCTTCTTCTATCTACCAATTTTTCATTGCACTATTTATTATATTACTTTGATGTTTTAATATTTATCTAATTAATTGTGGTAACATCTCATTATATTACTATATTATTATTGTAGTATATTATTTAATTTAATTGTCCTATTGTCTAAACATGCTCATATCCAATATTTATTACCATTATTATACCATTTAAGATTCCACATGTACTATTTTATATATTCCTCTCTCTATTTTCCTTCTTCTTCTATTTCTCTCTCCTCTCTTTTATCATATTCTAATCTCCTTTATCTCTTGCCCTATTTGTATAATGCTTTGTATACCTCAACATTCTAATACTTATTTACTCTTAAAATTAAAAGTCCATCTATTTCTATTAATGCCATGACTCTATTATATTCTTTTTATTTACCTTATTGCTGGATGGGGCTCCCCCAGCGCATATGGCCCGAAAGTCTAGATCCACAGAAAGCAGTTTTATCCCCACTGTATACTGTGTTATACTGTGTTATACTGTGTTATACTGTGTTATACTGTGTTATTTCTGTGTAGTATACCTGTCCTTTTTCCATTTTTTTATTTCTTTTCCTTTTTTCTTTTTGTTATTTCCTCTCAGCTTTTTTCGTGTCTTATATTTCCTCTCTCTCACTTATCCTATTTATTAACAAATACTTAATACTTTCTTTTCATCCCTGTTCAGAATTTATTTTCTGCCCCTCTTCCTTTTTTACTCTTCTGTCTTTCTCAGTATTTAGTATTTCCACCTTTTACTACATACATGGCATCTAATACGCCTTCCACCTCTCACCCATTATGTATTATTTCATGGAATGTTCATGGCCTTACACACTTCATTAAGCGGAAAAAAGTATTGTCCTACCTACAATCGAAAAAGACTGATATTGCCCTTCTACAAGAAACCCACCTAATTGCTTTAGAATCTTCTAAATTACGGCGAGACTGGGTAGGAAAAGTTATTCACTGTGGTCTAACGACACAACTTCTTCCTAATGAGACCCAACCATGGAAATGCGGAGTGACCATTCTGCTTCATAAATCCTTGCCTGTTACAATCATTAAAACCTGGATTGATCCAGAAGGCAGATACATCTTTGCAAAGCTTAAAATAGGAGACAAGATCCTTTGCCTGGGTTCCATATATGCTCCAACAGGAGCCAAATGCTCCTTTTTTCTCAGTCTGAATCGGCTATTGATAGAAATAGGCGCATCCAGATATATCATTGGTGGTGACTGGAATCTGGCCCGTGATCCAATAATTGACCGAACAGGCCCCCTTGACAAATGTAATGAGGGAGATAGAGCTCTATTGGCAGACATAACGTCAGATCACGGACTAGTAGACCATTGGCGCCTTTGCCACCCATCCGATAAGGAGTATACCTTTCTTTCCTCTACCCATGGCACTCAATCCAGAATAGATTATTTTCTTATTTCACATCCGGTAATTGCTACCACTACAGATTCTCAAATCCCGATAGCTGCAATATCAGATCATGCGCCTGGTCTTCTTGCTCTAGAACTAGGTTTAACCTCTCCAGGCCGCAAACCATGTTGCATGAATATTCAAAGTTTTCGTCCGCCTAAAGGTAAAACCCTACTACGCTCCCACCTCTCCGATTATCTAAACATTAATAAATTATCAGTCACCTCTAATAGAACTGTCTGGGCAGCTACAAAAGCAACTATTCGTGCTCAATTAATGAGAGATGCAGCAGTGACCAATAAATCGAGCGTCACTTCGCCGCATTGAGCTGGAGACTCAAATCACCTCCCTAACACATCAAAATTCATCTCACCCTACAATACCCAACCGCCGTAAGCTAGAAATTGCTAAGATAGTGCTTAACAACTTATATACTTCTAAAGCTGAATATGCTCTCCAACGCATTAAGGGTAGGCATTATGAGCAGGGTGAGAAAGCAGGTTGATTACTTGCAGCCCAGCTGAAACAACGTGAGGCAGCTATGGCTATTCCTGCAATACATGCAGAAACGGGTGAGATTCTTACAAAGCCACAAGAAATTGTAGACGCTTTTGCATCCTTCTTTCAAGCAACTTTATACCTCTGAGATGTCAAAAACTGAAGACCAATTAGTCGCCTATCTTGCTGACGTTAACCTCCCTTGCCTTACAGATGAGGGAAGAACTATGCTTGATGGAGATATCACCAAAGAAGAAATAGCTGCAGCTATTGCCAAATTACCTTATCATAAATCCATTGGGGAAGATGGTTTCCCTGCAGAATTTTATAAATGGACCGGAACGGAAACAGGTGATACCTTATTTTCTGCTTTCCAGGAGGCTGTTCAAGTAGATTCACTTGGTCCTATCTCTAACAGAGCGTTAATTGCAGTCATTCCAAAACCTGGCAAAGACCCGCTTGTTTGTAGTATTTATCGACCCATCTCTCTAATAAATAGTGATGTTAAGATCTTCGCAAGTATTTTAGCGGCACGCCTTCGCAAAGTTATTCCTTCTCTTATACACCGTTCGCAGGTGGGTTTTGTTCCAGGACGCTCATCTAGAAACCACCTTCGAACCCTGGCTCACACCTTATAGACTGCAAATGAGTTGACGGAGGATGCTGTTGCCCTCTCATTAGATGCAGAAAAAGCATTCGACCGAATTGACTGGAGATACCTGTTTGCAACCATGAAGCGATTTGGCCTAGGTGATTCATTTATTTCCAAAGTTCGTCGTTCATATGATAACCCAATAGCTCAGGTTAACTGTGGTGGTTTTCTTTCAGACCCTTTCCCAATTCGCAGAGGCACTCGTCAAGGTTGTCCCCTTTCTCCCCTTTTATTTCTATTAGCAATAGAACCTCTTGCCTCATTAACTCGACCCTCACAACAAATACAAGGCATACCTATTGCAGACGGTGATTCTAAACTATATCTATATGCTGACGACATTCTTCTTACGCTTAAAGATCTTCCATGCTCTTTACCAGCTTTACTTGAAATTATTGACAGTTTTGCAATCCATTCTGGTTGCAAAGTGAACTGGGATAAAAGCGAGGCTCTTCCACTTTCTCCTGGTACCACAAAAGCTTCAATTGATGGTTATTCCTTCTGTTGGAAATCATCACAATTAAAATACTTCGGAGTTCTAGTTAATAGAGGTCTATCCAATATGGTTTCAGACAATCTCACTCCCCTTATAACACAAATGGAAACTGATTTTGCTAAATGGTCTCTTTTAGGTTTTTCTATGTGGGAAGGGTACAGGCTGTCAGGATGGTCACCTTACCTCGCTTTACTTATATACTGGGAATGCTTCCGATAGTTATTCCATTATCTACATTACGTCGAGTGGATGCTCGTATTCGGTCTTTTGTTTGGGGTTCTATACGTCCTTGTTTTGCTTCTGCTAAATTAATGGCTCGCCGCTCCTATGGTGGTTTGGGTTTACCATCTCTGGCACATTACTCCTTAGCCTTGCACCTTTCGCAATTAGTTTATTTACTCCCAAACACTACCGACCCTCCGCAATGGGTTCAAATAGAACATTCTCTTCTTAATCAAAATGATGGCCTTAATTTTCTTTATGGTATTCAACAGCCACACTCTTCCCCTCCATATCCGGTGATGCAAGCTACTTATCAAGCATGGCATCGAGCACATCGCCTCGTACAAACTTCTTACCGTTTGCATTATAAAGCTCCACTCTGGAATAATGAAAGTATCCGAATAAATAGTAAAGCACTCCAATGGTCTAGTTGGATATCATGTGGCATTCAAACACTTGATCAGGTCATATCAAATGGAGAGCTAAAACCCTTTGATTTGCTTCGTGAAGAATTTGATCTCCCATCACACCAAATATCACAATATTTCCAGCTACCGCACTGTCTAAGACGATGTTTAGGTTCTCCTCCCTGGATATTGAACCCCTCACCAATATTAGATTATCTCCTTGCATGGGGACGACACAAAGGAGTGATGTCAGGCTTGTATGGTGTTTTAACTCTTCACTTATTTTCACAACCAGTTGCTAAAGCTCTTCAAATGAAATGGCAGGAACGTCTACATATTACTATTGAAGATAATGTATGGTTGGATATATTGGAAGATCTTGACAAAGGCCCTCGAGAAGCTCGCTTGAAATTCTGTCTTTTTAAAATTTTACATAATTGGTATTGGACCCCTCTGAAATTGCAAAAAGCAGGATTATTGACGCATTCTAAATGTTGGAGGTGCTCTGAAGCTAATTGTGATCTTCCCCATTTACTTCGTGATTGTCCTTCCATGCTGGATTTTTGGACCTTCATAGGGGTCACGCTACAGAGAACTATTCCATCCCTTCGTCTTCCCCTTACCCTTTCTATTACTTTATTGCACGATCTTAGGACTCTTCCTTTCATTACAGGTCCGCAACGTCGTCTTCTACACACTGCACTCTCTACTGCTAAAATATGTATCCTAAGACATTGGCAATCGTCTAACCCTCCTTTGAATGAAGAATGGCTTGTAGCGATGGTTCAAACAGCGTCTCATGAACGTATTATATATATTGACTTCAGGATCAAGAGGAAATTTTCCAACAAGTCTGGACTCCCTTTCTTCAAGACCCCTAAGCACTTTCCTCCTCCTCTCATATATTGTCTTTACCCTTTTATCCGGACAAGGAGTCTATATCTATATCTATCTATATTTATATTCACTGAAAAAACCATAGGTTTCAGGGACGTTATAGTTAGCCGGACATTTCACTCTTACAAAACCGTAGAAATTCCACTGTTATAGTTAGTTGAGCTAACTATAACTCGCGCACCCGCAATGCACTGCTCATGACGTCACATATTACATCATTCATGACACGGTCAGTGACATCACTGATGACATCACTGATGATATCTCAAATGACATCACTGATGACATCATCCAGTGACTGAGTGTTTCTATAAAATTTAAATATGTTTTATATATATGCCAAGGTTTATTGAAGAATGAATGGGTGTATAAGTGTCTTGATGGATGATTTAGTTGGTGTGTGACTGACTGTATAAGTGAGTGATTAATTGTCTTACTGAATGCATGTGTTAGTGACTGATACAGACATTCACACAGTATAGTTTGTCAGTTGGTGTGTAAGCGGTTGCATGGGTTGGTCAGTAGCTACATTATGATCTATATTGGTTATTGATTGGTTGTCTGAGTATCTGTATGGTGCCTGAGTATCTGTATGAGTGGGTGGGGGTATAACTCTGTGCATAGATGTGTGAGTGGATGATTCACTGGGTGTATGGGTTCAAGAGTGCATCTGAAGAGCTGTATGGGTGGGTGAGTGTGTGTATGGGTGTGTTGGTGAGTGAATGGATGCCTCAGAGGTACATGTGTGAGTAACTGTGTATGTGAAAGGCAGTATATGTGAGTGTTGGAGTGTATAAATGACTATATGTGAGAGTAAGTGATTGTGAGAGTGGCTGTATGGATCAGTGTGTGCTTGTATTAGTTATTGTAGAAGAGTGTAAGTATGTGTTAGTATATGTTTAAATAAGTGAGGTGGTGTGTGTATAACTGAACAGGTGAGTAAGTGGGATTGTGATTGATTCTTTGCATGACTGACTAGGTGTGTGAGTAACTCTATGAATGAGTGGCGGTGTGTGAGTGTCTGTATAGATATGTGAGTGCATATGATAATGCCGTATGGATGGCTGCCTGCATGTATGAGTGACTGTATGGGTGAATAAGTGGATGTGTGTGTAGACGTAGGAATTAGTGAGTGGGTACGTACTAACTGGTATTGGTGTGCTTATGGTTTCGAAAATGATAGTCTGTATTTTAGAGTGGGAGTATCAAGGGTTATATTAGGGTGTGATGAGGTGCATCAGATTTTCACGTGGATGATGTCATCAATGATGTCATTTGAGATGTCATCAGTGATGTCATCAGTGATGTCACTGACCATGTCATGAATGATGTAATATGTGATGTCATGAGCAGTGCATTGCGGGTGCTGCGAGTTATAGTTAGCTCAACTAACTATAACGGTGGAATTTCTACGGTTTTGTAAGAGTGAAATGTCCAGCTAACTATAACATCCCTGAAACCTATGGTTTTTTCTGTGAATTTCTAAGGTTTTTTAAATGCTAATTTCTAACTATAGCGTACCTGAAACCTATGGTTTTTTCAGTGAATTTCAAAGGTTTTTAAATGCTAATTTCTAACTATGACATCCCTATTAAGTCCCCTTGAATCCTGAAGGTCCCTGGTGGCCAAGTAGCCCACCAGGTACATCCAGTAAGGGCCACAGACCTGCGTTTCAGAGAGGTGTTCTGAGGCCATGCCCCTTTTTACACCACACTGCAAACGCGGCTTCTGGTGCACTGCTGCTCAGAGGATGAAGTCCACTTGTGTCTTGAGGTCCTCAGTACACAAGAGGACCTCATCGCCCCACCAGCAGTGCACCAGAAGCCGCATTTGCAGAGTGGTGTAAAAAGGGGCGTGGCCTCGAGCACCTCTCTGCAACGCAGCCCTGTGGCATTTACAAGAGGTACCTGGTGGACTAGTTGGCCCCCAGGGACCCTCAGGATTGAAGGGGAATTAATCCCCCAACTTAAAACGCGCCACAGGGCTAATTTGCACTGTGGTGCAGGGAGGGGGGTGGGGCCTGATGTGACAAGTGTGCAAATGCGCCCTGTGGCGTGTTTTAAGTTGGGTGATTAAGTCTCCTTGAATCCTGAGGGTCCCTGAGGGCCAACTAGCCCACTAGCTACCTCCAGTAAGCGCCACAGAGCTGCGTTGCAGAGTGGTATAAAAAGGGGGCATGGCCTTGGACCACCACTCTGGAACGCAGCTCCCTGGCACTTATTGGAGGTACCTGGTGGGCTAGTTGGCCCCCAAGGACCCTTAGGATTGAAGGGGACTTAATCCTCCAACTTAAAACGCACCACAGGGCGCGTTTGCACACTTGTCAAATCAGGCCACGCCCCCTCCCTGCACCACTGTGCAAATGCGCCCCATGGTGCATTGTAAATTGGGGGATTAAATCCCCTTGAGTCCTGAGAGTCCCTGGGGTCCAACTAGCCCACCAGGTATCTCCTGTAAGCGCCACAGAGCTGCGTTACAGAGAGGTGTAAAAAGGGGCGTGGCCTCGGACCACCTCTCTGCACGGCAGCCCTGTGGGGCATACTGGAGGTACCTGGTGGGCTAGTTGGCCCCCAGGGACCCCCAGTATTGAAGGGGAATTAATTCCCCATCTTAAAACGCGCCACAGGGCGCGTTTGCAGGCTGTTGCTGGGAGGGGGCGGGGCCTCTGGCACGATGCCGGTCTTTTTTTAAAAACATTTTTTTAGAAGGGGGCTGGGTGGCCCCCTTCTTTTCTTTTTGGGGCCCTGGGGACTCCATCCCCAGGGCCTGACCCCTTTTAAACAAAAAAAAAATCTGAACGGGAAGCGGGCCGTGTGGGCCCCCCTCCTGTGGCCAATTCCGGCCCCGGGTGCCCCATCCCCCGGGGCATGGCCACATATATGTATTTATTTAAGTAGGGGGGCTCCGAGGCCCCCCTCCTGAGGCCTCTATTGGCCCCGGGGACCCCATCCTCCGGGGCCGGCATTTATTTATCTTTTTTTTGGGGAGGGGGGCCCACGTGGCCCCCCTCCCAGGCCACTTCTGGCCCCAGGGTCCCCATCCCCTGGGGCCGGCCCTATCCGTTGGGGACCGTGGGGGGAGCTTCAATGTCCCCACGGTCCTGCCAGCTCCCCGCCTCCTGCGGGAGCCGGCATTGCTTTTCCACACGGGAAGCTGCTGACATGCAGCTCCCCGTGTGGAAAAGCAATCTGCTTTGGATTTTGGAAGAGAGAGCAGGTTTCCCTGCTCTCTCTTCCAAAATCCAAAGCAAGTTTGTTATGACAGGGAAACATGGAACCACCCAAGGTGAGTAGCCAGGGACCTCAAGGCGCCCGGGTGCAGAGTGAGTTACACCGGGTCAAACGTCCATAGGATAACACAGGGTAAGCCGCGGTTGAATTTTTACAGTTCTAAGACCTTTCCCAAAGGACCCCGAAGGAATCACTTGGATCAAGGAAGGTTGGAGAGCCAACCCACCCGTGAGTACCCCAGGAACCAGGATACCTACACCTGTGAGCCCAGGTGCCTAGGGATGAAGTGGTGTTAGAACCGCCCGTAGATGCCAATGGAGGTTTGTAGAAAAGTTCAGCAGCTGCAGAGCTCTGTGGACCAAGCCGGTGGAACCAGTATCTGGAATCCAGAGGAAAAGAACCTGAAAGCAGAGGGGACAGAGTCCAAACCGCCCGAGGTGACCAGGAGGCACAGGAGCACAATACCAGCCCTTGTTGGAGGTTCTTGCTGTAGCACAGTGAGGTTGAAGCAGCAGCTGTGGAGTCCAGGCGATGATGCAAGAGCACAGGAGCCGTCCACAAGTTGTCTCATGCCAGTCGACGAGTGCAGGAAGGTCAGTGGCCGGCAGGACCACCAACAAGCCCTGGCAAATGCAAATAATGATTCTCGGGAGAAGATGCTGTGTTGCAGACCAGTAAGGTCTGTGGGACTAATCCAGCAATGGTAAGTCAGAGCTGGCCCTTGTTGGAGTGTGGCTTTTACCAAACAATTTAGCACTGAAATGTGCTATCTGAACTAACAAGACACATGTCTGAAAATGCAGGAATTGAGTCAGGAGTGACACTATTTATTCAAACAATTTAGACACAAATATCAAAGACACATCATTAATCAAAAATTAACACTATGCAATCTAGTAAGTTATAAGTGTCAAAGACACATCGCAGATCATGAGCAAAAACATGCAATCTAGTAAGTTTAAAATCCCGACAATGCAAAGAGAAAGAGAGATCAAGAGAGAAAATTAATATCAAAGTACAATGAAGCATTATGACCTCAATCAAAATGCTAAATAAAGGGGGCGTGGTCTGGCCACGGCGCAAGATGGCCGCTTGATTCCAGAGCTCCTCGCTGAGGGGAGCCCCGAACTGCAATGAGCAGCCTTTCCAGTCATGAACGATGGTTTATTTATAGAGAAAACACCGTCTGAACAGCCGGGCTCACTGATGTGGAATTTGCAGAGCTGTAAATTAACTCCTTCGTAAGTTACGAGGATGTTTTCATTCTCAACCGCAACACTTCGACTTTGACAGGACACAGCTGTCTGGGCTCACGCCTCTTTGGAATGCGGTGAGCGGCTCCTGAACTTCAGAGACGCCTGAAGAGACTTCACAGCTAATGGCGCCGGCTCTCCCAGATAAAGATTAATTGCTTTAAATACATTTGTCTGCTGCCCTGTGTATCTGGTGTGACAAGGCTCTGCTATTAACTGCAGTGCTTTGACGTTGTCAAAAACAGGTGACAGAATTCCCGCCTCTTTGGTTTATAGTGCGTGACTCCTGCATTTTCAAGCTGACTGAGGAGACTTCACTGCTAATGAGACTGGCTTTCCTCTACAAAGATTAACACCTCCACAGTAAGCTGCATTCTTCCTCTGAGAATACTTTTCACCTAATGTACATTTTGGCAAAGTGGAATTACATGTGACTGAAGCAACGTTGATTGGGTTCTGCCTGCTGCCCTGTCTATCTCATGAAGTAAGGTTAGACGACTTACAGCGGCATTGTCATTTGTTACACTCAATCTCTTTGCAGTCTTCTTCGTTGCTCTGCTGTGCCTTAATTGATGGAGAAAGCAGAGTGAGTTGTTGCTATGTATTAAAGCATCTGAAGGGATTTTATTTCTTTTTGTCACACCATATACTTGTGGATTTAGTCGCTACTTCTTTGAGCAGTTCTCCCAGTTTTCTGATGCATTATTGATACGACAAAGCGGTGTTGACTGGAGTTAGGCTGCCTCTAGATTCTGTGCGCTTCTACTACGTGTTGAAAATACCTGAGGTAATTTCAGACTTTTATCTACTGCCCTACATGTTTGATGAGACAATGCCAGATAACTAATAACGGCACTACTTTTTAGCGCACAATTCTTCGCACAGCTTTTTATTATTATTATAGAAGATAGTTGTGCTGCTCCAATACTTTGCTATACAATATTTGGAACTGCCTGAGATTAAACTGACTATAAACAAAAAGTGCCTCTGTTGTAAGTCAGAAACGTGCTAAATACAAAAAGCTTTCACATGTTCTTATCTACGCCACATATCTGAAGAGCCAAAAGTCTGCTAATTTTGTAAGCATTTGTTTACCAGCTACAATATTCTATACAGGAGTAACCGGTAATGCCTTCCGGTAAAGCAACTGGTAAATCCATAAAGCAACCCTCATACTCTGAAATTCTAAATCAGGGCCGTTCTACTTCAGAAACTTGGGATAATAACCTCCCAGCTCAAAAATCATTCAACCCTTTGATGTCTACTGCACCAGACCCCACTATGGAAAGGATACTCCAGGAAATCACTGCGGTTGGACGGCGTTTAGAGGGAATGGAGACGTCTATATCTGCCCTTACTACTGAAACTAAATCGATACGTACAGCTATCGCTGGATTTCAGAGTAATCTAGATGGACTTACTGAACGTGTAGCCACAGTTGAAAACCGCATTAACAACTTACTGGCTCGAGATCAAGAACTTCTCTTCCTCAGAAGTAAGATGATTGATTTAGAAGATAGAAACCGTCGTGACAATGTACGCTTCTTTGGATTTCCAGAAGGATTGGAAGGATCAGATGCCAAATCCTTTCTTATAACAGTCCTCCCAAAAATCACAGGACTTACTTTTGATCCACCGTTAGAGATGAAGAGAGCATTGGTCCTCTCAAAAGTGGGAAAAATTTGCATCCAAGTACGCTTATTGTCTGCTTTCTAAGACATGAACAGGCCTGTCAATTAATTACTGCGGCCCAAATTGATATGGTCCATGTCAATTTGAGGGTCATCAGATTCGAAGGGCAGCAGATTTTTCAAAAGAAACAAATGAACGCCGTAAAGCCTTTCTTTCTCTAAGACCCTGCTTACTTCAGCTGGACATCAAATACGGCCTCTTTGAACCAGCGTGCCTACGGATCACTAAAGATGGCATATCCAAGTACTTCTTTAATCCAGAGGATCTTCGTCTCTTTTTAGACTCTCTTCTTCCTCAAAACATGGAATGCAATGTGCTTAGACCTGAGCTTCAATCTCCACTTTCTTCCCTGAAATCCAAGAAAACGTCTGATGAATCTCACCACTACCCAAATCGGTCTCAAAGCAGAGGAAGAGATCCAGATCGACATGTACGCTCTTTTGGAGCTCAAGCTCAAGCCCTACAAGCAGTAACTGCTCTTAAACAGGAAAGAGATAGAGACAAATCGCGTTCTCCCTTAAAATCTCTTCTATCATCTGAAGAAGATGTTTCCTGAACTTTGACCTATTATTTATTTTGATTACTACTGAAGAGCAGTTGGAAGTCATTTACTTCACTATTCATTGAAACTGCGATCTGATGAGTATCTGAATATTTCTTTATTTTTTTATTCTGTTATGCATACCTATGATACTTCACTCATTTTACTCTACATTATATTGTATTGGATTATATTATAATGTATTGTATTATTCTATACTTTATTATATTCCTTTTCCTAAACCCTCTTTCTCCTCCCCTATATCCTAGTATATACATATGATAAAGTTTAACTATTTTATAGTGTTATAATATGAATGTTATGAATTAAGAATTAATATAAGACGTTTAGTGCTAATGTTCTCTTCTCTTTACATTTCTTTTCTTCTTTTTCTTACTTATCAATTCTCCTTTACACTACCTATCTACTATATTATCTTGATGTATTAATATTTATTTAATCATTTGTGAAAACATTTAATTGTACGAATATACAAATATTGCATTATTTAAATTATTTAATTTCATTGTCACATTACTTAAACTAGATTATGTTTAATATTTAATATCATTATAATACTATGTAAGTTTTCATATGTCCTATTTTGTATATTTCTCTCTCTGTTTTTCCTTTCCTTTTATTCCTTTCTCCTCTCTTTCATCATTTATGCTACGCTGTTTTATATGCCTTCTTTCAAATCTTTTCTTTCCCCCTCTATCCCCTTACTTATGCACATAATAGAGTTAAAGTTATTTTATAATGTAATAATTTGAATGTTATGAACTTTTATGTATAATATAAATTAAGAACTAGCATATATAAGCTAAAGTGTAAAAATATTCATCCTCTTTATTACTTTATAAAACTTCATAGACATGTCTAGCCTGGACGTCCAACCCCAATTATCTCTTCTCCCTACTTTTCTCCTCTTCTTCTTCTATCTACCAATTTTTCATTGCACTATTTATTATATTACTTTGATGTTTTAATATTTATCTAATTAATTGTGGTAACATCTCATTATATTACTATATTATTATTGTAGTATATTATTTAATTTAATTGTCCTATTGTCTAAACATGCTCATATCCAATATTTATTACCATTATTATACCATTTAAGATTCCACATGTACTATTTTATATATTCCTCTCTCTATTTTCCTTCTTCTTCTATTTCTCTCTCCTCTCTTTTATCATATTCTAATCTCCTTTATCTCTTGCCCTATTTGTATAATGCTTTGTATACCTCAACATTCTAATACTTATTTACTCTTAAAATTAAAAGTCCATCTATTTCTATTAATGCCATGACTCTATTATATTCTTTTTATTTACCTTATTGCTGGATGGGGCTCCCCAGCGCATATGGCCCGAAAGTCTAGATCCACAGAAAGCAGTTTTATCCCCACTGTATACTGTGTTATACTGTGTTATACTGTGTTATACTGTGTTATTTCTGTGTAGTATACCTGTCCTTTTTCCATTTTTTTATTTCTTTTCCTTTTTTCTTTTTGTTATTTCCTCTCAGCTTTTTTCGTGTCTTATATTTCCTCTCTCTCACTTATCCTATTTATTAACAAATACTTAATACTTTCTTTTCATCCCTGTTCAGAATTTATTTTCTGCCCCTCTTCCTTTTTACTCTTCTGTCTTTCTCAGTATTTAGTATTTCCACCTTTTACTACATACATGGCATCTAATACGCCTTCCACCTCTCACCCATTATGTATTATTTCATGGAATGTTCATGGCCTTACACACTTCATTAAGCGGAAAAAAGTATTGTCCTACCTACAATCGAAAAAGACTGATATTGCCCTTCTACAAGAAACCCACCTAATTGCTTTAGAATCTTCTAAATTACGAAGCGAGACTGGGTAGGAAAAGTTATTCACTGTGGTCTAACGACACAACTTCTTCCTAATGAGACCCAACCATGGAAATGCGGAGTGACCATTCTGCTTCATAAATCCTTGCCTGTTACAATCATTAAAACCTGGATTGATCCAGAAGGCAGATACATCTTTGCAAAGCTTAAAATAGGAGACAAGATCCTTTGCCTGGGTTCCATATATGCTCCAACAGGAGCCAAATGCTCCTTTTTCTCAGTCTGAATCGGCTATTGATAGAAATAGGCGCATCCAGATATATCATTGGTGGTGACTGGAATCTGGCCCGTGATCCAATAATTGACCGAACAGGCCCCCTTGACAAATGTAATGAGGGAGATAGAGCTCTATTGGCAGACATAACGTCAGATCACGGACTAGTAGACCATTGGCGCCTTTGCCACCCATCCGATAAGGAGTATACCTTTCTTTCCTCTACCCATGGCACTCAATCCAGAATAGATTATTTTCTTATTTCACATCCGGTAATTGCTACCACTACAGATTCTCAAATCCCGATAGCTGCAATATCAGATCATGCGCCTGGTCTTCTTGCCCTAGAACTAGGTTTAACCTCTCCAGGCCGCAAACCATGTTGCATGAATATTCAAAGTTTTCGTCCGCCTAAAGGTAAAACCCTACTACGCTCCCACCTCTCCGATTATCTAAACATTAATAAATTATCAGTCACCTCTAATAGAACTGTCTGGGCAGCTACAAAAGCAACTATTCGTGCTCAATTAATGAGAGATGCAGCAGTGACCAATAAATCGGCGTCACTTCGCCGCATTGAGCTGGAGACTCAAATCACCTCCCTAACACATCAAAATTCATCTCACCCTACAATACCCAACCGCCGTAAGCTAGAAATTGCTAAGATAGTGCTTAACAACTTATATACTTCTAAAGCTGAATATGCTCTCCAACGCATTAAGGGTAGGCATTATGAGCAGGGTGAGAAAGCAGGTTGATTACTTGCAGCCCAGCTGAAACAACGTGAGGCAGCTATGGCTATTCCTGCAATACATGCAGAAACGGGTGAGATTCTTACAAAGCCACAAGAAATTGTAGACGCTTTTGCATCCTTCTTTCAAGCAACTTTATACCTCTGAGATGTCAAAAACTGAAGACCAATTAGTCGCCTATCTTGCTGACGTTAACCTCCCTTGCCTTACAGATGAGGGAAGAACTATGCTTGATGGAGATATCACCAAAGAAGAAATAGCTGCAGCTATTGCCAAATTACCTTATCATAAATCCATTGGGGAAGATGGTTTCCCTGCAGAATTTTATAAATGGACCGGAACGGAAACAGGTGATACCTTATTTTCTGCTTTCCAGGAGGCTGTTCAAGTAGATTCACTTGGTCCTATCTCTAACAGAGCGTTAATTGCAGTCATTCCAAAACCTGGCAAAGACCCGCTTGTTTGTAGTATTTATCGACCCATCTCTCTAATAAATAGTGATGTTAAGATCTTCGCAAGTATTTTAGCGGCACGCCTTCGCAAAGTTATTCCTTCTCTTATACACCGTTCGCAGGTGGGTTTTGTTCCAGGACGCTCATCTAGAAACCACCTTCGAACCCTGGCTCACACCTTATAGACTGCAAATGAGTTGACGGAGGATGCTGTTGCCCTCTCATTAGATGCAGAAAAAGCATTCGACCGAATTGACTGGAGATACCTGTTTGCAACCATGAAGCGATTTGGCCTAGGTGATTCATTTATTTCCAAAGTTCAGTCGTTCATATGATAACCCAATAGCTCAGGTTAACTGTGGTGGTTTTCTTTCAGACCCTTTCCCAATTCGCAGAGGCACTCGTCAAGGTTGTCCCCTTTCTCCCCTTTTATTTCTATTAGCAATAGAACCTCTTGCCTCATTAACTCGACCCTCACAACAAATACAAGGCATACCTATTGCAGACGGTGATTCTAAACTATATCTATATGCTGACGACATTCTTCTTACGCTTAAAGATCTTCCATGCTCTTTACCAGCTTTACTTGAAATTATTGACAGTTTTGCAATCCATTCTGGTTGCAAAGTGAACTGGGATAAAAGCGAGGCTCTTCCACTTTCTCCTGGTACCACAAAAGCTTCAATTGATGGTTATTCCTTCTGTTGGAAATCATCACAATTAAAATACTTCGGAGTTCTAGTTAATAGAGGTCTATCCAATATGGTTTCAGACAATCTCACTCCCCTTATAACACAAATGGAAACTGATTTTGCTAAATGGTCTCTTTTAGGTTTTTCTATGTGGGAAGGGTACAGGCTGTCAGGATGGTCACCTTACCTCGCTTTACTTATATACTGGGAATGCTTCCGATAGTTATTCCATTATCTACATTACGTCGAGTGGATGCTCGTATTCGGTCTTTTGTTTGGGGTTCTATACGTCCTTGTTTTGCTTCTGCTAAATTAATGGCTCGCCGCTCCTATGGTGGTTTGGGTTTACCATCTCTGGCACATTACTCCTTAGCCTTGCACCTTTCGCAATTAGTTTATTTACTCCCAAACACTACCGACCCTCCGCAATGGGTTCAAATAGAACATTCTCTTCTTAATCAAAATGATGGCCTTAATTTTCTTTATGGTATTCAACAGCCACACTCTTCCCCTCCATATCCGGTGATGCAAGCTACTTATCAAGCATGGCATCGAGCACATCGCCTCGTACAAACTTCTTACCGTTTGCATTATAAAGCTCCACTCTGGAATAATGAAAGTATCCGAATAAATAGTAAAGCACTCCAATGGTCTAGTTGGATATCATGTGGCATTCAAACACTTGATCAGGTCATATCAAATGGAGAGCTAAAACCCTTTGATTTGCTTCAGTGAAGAATTTGATCTCCCATCACACCAAATATCACAATATTTCCAGCTACCGCACTGTCTAAGACGATGTTTAGGTTCTCCTCCCTGGATATTGAACCCCTCACCAATATTAGATTATCTCCTTGCATGGGGACGACACAAAGGAGTGATGTCAGGCTTGTATGGTGTTTTAACTCTTCACTTATTTTCACAACCAGTTGCTAAAGCTCTTCAAATGAAATGGCAGGAACGTCTACATATTACTATTGAAGATAATGTATGGTTGGATATATTGGAAGATCTTGACAAAGGCCCTCGAGAAGCTCGCTTGAAATTCTGTCTTTTTAAAATTTTACATAATTGGTATTGGACCCCTCTGAAATTGCAAAAGCAGGATTATTGACGCATTCTAAATGTTGGAGGTGCTCTGAAGCTAATTGTGATCTTCCCCATTTACTTCGTGATTGTCCTTCCATGCTGGATTTTTGGACCTTCATAGGGGTCACGCTACAGAGAACTATTCCATCCCTTCGTCTTCCCCTTACCCTTTCTATTACTTTATTGCACGATCTTAGGACTCTTCCTTTCATTACAGGTCCGCAACGTCGTCTTCTACACACTGCACTCTCTACTGCTAAAATATGTATCCTAAGACATTGGCAATCGTCTAACCCTCCTTTGAATGAAGAATGGCTTGTAGCGATGGTTCAAACAGCGTCTCATGAACGTATTATATATATTGACTTCAGGATCAAGAGGAAATTTTCCAACAAGTCTGGACTCCCTTTCTTCAAGACCCCTAAGCACTTTCCTCCTCCTCTCATATATTGTCTTTACCCTTTTATCCGGACAAGGAGTCTATATCTATATCTATCTATATTTATATTCACTGAAAAAACCATAGGTTTCAGGGACGTTATAGTTAGCCGGACATTTCACTCTTACAAAACCGTAGAAATTCCACTGTTATAGTTAGTTGAGCTAACTATAACTCGCGCACTCCGCAATGCACTGCTCATGACGTCACATATTACATCATTCATGACACGGTCAGTGACATCACTGATGACATCACTGATGATATCTCAAATGACATCACTGATGACATCATCCAGTGACTGAGTGTTTCTATAAAATTTAAATATGTTTTATATATATGCCAAGGTTTATTGAAGAATGAATGGGTGTATAAGTGTCTTGATGGATGATTTAGTTGGTGTGTGACTGACTGTATAAGTGAGTGATTAATTGTCTTACTGAATGCATGTGTTAGTGACTGATACAGACATTCACACAGTATAGTTTGTCAGTTGGTGTGTAAGCGGTTGCATGGGTTGGTCAGTAGCTACATTATGATCTATATTGGTTATTGATTGGTTGTCTGAGTATCTGTATGGTGCCTGAGTATCTGTATGAGTGGGTGGGGGTATAACTCTGTGCATAGATGTGTGAGTGGATGATTCACTGGGTGTATGGGTTCAAGAGTGCATCTGAAGAGCTGTATGGGTGGGTGAGTGTGTGTATGGGTGTGTTGGTGAGTGAATGGATGCCTCAGAGGTACATGTGTGAGTAACTGTGTATGTGAAAGGCAGTATATGTGAGTGTTGGAGTGTATAAATGACTATATGTGAGAGTAAGTGATTGTGAGAGTGGCTGTATGGATCAGTGTGTGCTTGTATTAGTTATTGTAGAAGAGTGTAAGTATGTGTTAGTATATGTTTAAATAAGTGAGGTGGTGTGTGTATAACTGAACAGGTGAGTAAGTGGGATTGTGATTGATTCTTTGCATGACTGACTAGGTGTGTGAGTAACTCTATGAATGAGTGGCGGTGTGTGAGTGTCTGTATAGATATGTGAGTGCATATGATAATGCCGTATGGATGGCTGCCTGCATGTATGAGTGACTGTATGGGTGAATAAGTGGATGTGTGTGTAGACGTAGGAATTAGTGAGTGGGTACGTACTAACTGGTATTGGTGTGCTTATGGTTTCGAAAATGATAGTCTGTATTTTAGAGTGGGAGTATCAAGGGTTATATTAGGGTGTGATGAGGTGCATCAGATTTTCACGTGGATGATGTCATCAATGATGTCATTTGAGATGTCATCAGTGATGTCATCAGTGATGTCACTGACCATGTCATGAATGATGTAATATGTGATGTCATGAGCAGTGCATTGCGGGTGCGCGAGTTATAGTTAGCTCAACTAACTATAACGGTGGAATTTCTACGGTTTTGTAAGAGTGAAATGTCCAGCTAACTATAACATCCCTGAAACCTATGGTTTTTTCTGTGAATTTCTAAGGTTTTTTAAATGCTAATTTCTAACTATAGCGTACCTGAAACCTATGGTTTTTTCAGTGAATTTCAAAGGTTTTTTAAATGCTAATTTCTAACTATGACATCCCTATTAAGTCCCCTTGAATCCTGAAGGTCCCTGGTGGCCAAGTAGCCCACCAGGTACATCCAGTAAGGGCCACAGACCTGCGTTTCAGAGAGGTGTTCTGAGGCCATGCCCCTTTTTACACCACACTGCAAACGCGGCTTCTGGTGCACTGCTGCTCAGAGGATGAAGTCCACTTGTGTCTTGAGGTCCTCAGTACACAAGAGGACCTCATCGCCCACCAGCAGTGCACCAGAAGCCGCATTTGCAGAGTGGTGTAAAAGGGCGTGGCCTCGAGCACCTCTCTGCAACGCAGCCCTGTGGCATTTACAAGAGGTACCTGGTGGACTAGTTGGCCCCAGGGACCCTCAGGATTGAAGGGGAATTAATCCCCAACTTAAAACGCGCCACAGGGCTAATTTGCACTGTGGTGCAGGGAGAGGGTGGGGCCTGATGTGACAAGTGTGCAAATGCGCCCTGTGGCGTGTTTTAAGTTGGGTGATTAAGTCTCCTTGAATCCTGAGGGTCCCTGAGGGCCAACTAGCCCACTAGCTACCTCCAGTAAGCGCCACAGAGCTGCGTTGCAGAGTGGTATAAAAAGGGGGCATGGCCTTGGACCACCACTCTGGAACGCAGCTCCCTGGCACTTACTGGAGGTACCTGGTGGGCTAGTTGGCCCCCAAGGACCCTTAGGATTGAAGGGGACTTAATCCTCCAACTTAAAACGCACCACAGGGCGCGTTTGCACACTTGTCAAATCAGGCCACGCCCCCTCCCTGCACCACTGTGCAAATGCGCCCCATGGTGCATTGTAAATTGGGGGATTAAATCCCCTTGAGTCCTGAGAGTCCCTGGGGTCCAACTAGCCCACCAGGTATCTCCTGTAAGCGCCACAGAGCTGCGTTACAGAGAGGTGTAAAAGGGGCGTGGCCTCGGACCACCTCTCTGCACGGCAGCCCTGTGGGGCATACTGGAGGTACCTGGTGGGCTAGTTGGCCCCAGGGACCCCCAGTATTGAAGGGGAATTAATTCCCCATCTTAAAACGCGCCACAGGGCGCGTTTGCAGGCTGTTGCTGGGAGGGGGCGGGGCCTCTGGCACGATGCCGGTCTTTTTTTAAAAACATTTTTTTAGAAGGGGGGCTGGGTGGCCCCCCTTCTTTTTTCTTTTTTGGGGCCCTGGGGACTCCATCCCCCAGGGCCTGACCCCTTCCCAAACAAAAAAAAATCTGAACGGGAAGCGGGCCGTGTGGGCCCCCTCCTGTGGCCAATTCCGGCCCCGGGTGCCCCATCCCCGGGGCATGGCCACATATATGTATTTATTTAAGTAGGGGGCTCCGAGGCCCCCTCCTGAGGCCTCTATTGGCCCCGGGGACCCCATCCTCCGGGGCCGGCATTTATTTATCTTTTTTGGGGAGGGGGCCCACGTGGCCCCTCCCAGGCCACTTCTGGCCCCAGGGTCCCCATCCCCTGGGGCCGGCCCTATCCGTTGGGGACCGTGGGGGGAGCTTCAATGTCCCCACGGTCCTGCCAGCTCCCCGCCTCCTGCGGGAGCCGGCATTGCTTTTCCACACGGGAAGCTGCTGACATGCAGCTCCCCGTGTGGAAAAGCAATCTGCTTTGGATTTTGGAAGAGAGAGCAGGTTTCCCTGCTCTTTCTTCCAAAATCCAAAGCAAGTTTGTTATGACAGGGCGGGAGCCGCACGGCTCCCACCCTGTCATAGCAAACAGCGGGCACCCCGGGACTCTGCAGGAGCTGGCCTTGGGGGTGGCGGTTCCCAGGGCCATGGATGGCTCCAGGAGGGGGGCCGCACGGCCCCCTTCCTACTTTTTAAAGCCCCGGGAGGGGGTGGTCTGTAACGGACCCCCGAATTTACATAATTAGTGCCCCGGGGAGGTGGCGGTCCCCGGGGCGTGTGGGGGGGCTCAAGCCCCCACACAGGTTTTTTTTTTTTTTTTAAAAGCCCCGGGGGTGGTGGTGCCCGGGGCAGCGGGGGGGCCGTGTGCCCCTGTGAATAATTAAGAAAAGCCTCGGGGTGGTGGTCCCTGGGGCTTGGGGGGCCTTGGAGGCCCCCCACACATTAAAAAGGAAGCCCCGGGGGGTGGCGGTCCCCGGGGCTGCGGGAGGGCTGAGTGCCCTCCCGCACATTATTTTAAGCAAGCCCCGGGGGGTGGCGGTCCCCGGGCTGCGGGAGGGCCGAGTGCCCTCCCGCACATTATTTAAAGCAAGCCCCGGGGGTGGCAGTCCCTGGGGCAGCAGGAGGGCCGAGTGCCCTCCTGCACATTATTTAAAACAACCCCCGGGGGGTGGCGGTCCCCGGGGCTGCGGGGGCCCCCGCGGGCACCCGCATATATATATTTTTTGGCAGCCCCCGGGACCTGGCCCACCCGGGGGCCTCAATTAAATGAAGCGCGGGAGGCCGCGCTTCATTTTTAAAAAGAAATTCGGCGGGATTCGCGACCCCAGCACGAATTTTGCCAATTTATTTTTAAATAATGCTTTTTTTGGCCTTGGGGGTCCTTGTGGGACCCCCTGAGCAGGCCTGGGGGTCAGGGTGTTTCTACCCTGCCCCCTTTTCTTTTTTTTCACCTTTGTTTTACTGTTTTCTTGTGACTCGGTTCTACCGAGTCACAAGATGGCTGCCAACACTTCCTGGTTTGGAGTGTTGGCAGCCAATCACAGTGAAGCTCGTGGTCGGGAGGGTTCGCGAATCCACCGCGGCCATAGATATCGAAACTTTTATTTTTGAATTTCTCAGCAACTACTCAACGGATTTACACCCTTTAAAAAAAAGACGCTTTCTGAACCAAGCACTACCTTTTTGCCAAATCTGGTGTAATTCCGTTCAACAGTTCGGGCTGTAGCCTTGGCTAAAGTTTCCTATGGGAAATTGATTTTCCGACCTCTATTTTTTGAATTTCTCAGGAACTACTGAACGGATTTACACCATTTAACAAAAAGGACTCTTTCTGAACCAAGGGCTACCTTTTTGCAAAATTTGGTGTAATTCCGTGCAGCAGTTCGGGCTGTAGCCGTGTCTAAAGTTTCCTATGGAAAATAACATGGAGAAAACATGTTTTGGGAGTCCCCTTTTTTCTCGGCCCCGGCTTGACAAATCACCCCGAACATTTCAAGACAGGAGCTGACCGGAGCGCCCCACTAGTTTTGAAAATTTTGCGATGATTCGTCAAACGACGCCAAAGTTATTGAGAAAACAAAAAATGCTTTTCCTATGGAAAATAGGTCCTAACTATAACTACCTACTGGCGACCGCCAGTAGGTAATATACCTATATTTATCTATATTCATCTCTATATTTTTCTATATTTATCTTTATTCTTTTCTGTATTTATCTTTATATTTTTCTTTCTTTATTTATATACTTATATTTATATTGATACCTATCTATGTATTTTATTTTATTTTACCCTTACTTACTTTTACTTTCCCTATTTATGTGTATGTATATATTTCCTTATTCATTTATTTATCTATTTATTTTCATTTGAATCTCTAACAACTTTCCTCATATCTTTCAATATTTACCTCATTTTATGCATTTTGTATTTCATGGATCAATTTTACTTCTTAAATTTTATATTTTATATTTATAATTATTTTACTATTAACTATATAATGAAATATATGTATTTATTAACTTGTTATACATTGTTCTCTTTCATAATCTCTTTTCCATATAATATAAGATCCCTTATATAATTCTTACTATCTCTGTTTTTTGTGATAATATTCTCTGAGCTTAAAATGTTAAATCATAATCCTATGTATTCATATTTCTGTAATCATTACAAATTTTTCTCAATAAAAAATTTCGGCAGCCATTTGTGGTTTGCAGGGGATTCTGGGTAGGAAAACGTTGGGGGACCCACACAAGCCATACCTCCCTGGACTTCCCCGGGTGTCTAATTTTCAGAAATATGTGGGTTTGGTAGGTTTCCCAAGAAGGCCGCCGAGCCCGGGGCCAAACACCCAGGTGACTCCTCATGCAAAACCAGGTTGTTTTGTAATAGGTCATTTTGATGTCTCCTCAATATGTTTTGGGCCCTTGCCTGTCGCGGGCACTTGACCCACCCACACGAGTGAGGTATCATTTTTATCGGGAGACCTGGGGGAACGCTGGGTGGTAGGAAATTTGTGGATCCACGTAGATTCCAGAACTTTCCCACACAGAAATTTGAGAAAAAGTGATTTTTTTCAGCTAAATTTGAGGTTTGCAGGGGATTCTGGGTAGGAAAACGTTGGGGGACCCACACAAGCCATACCTTCCTGGACTCCCCTGCGTGTCTAGTTTTCAGAAATGTGTCGGTTTGGAAGGTTTTCTGTAAAGAAGTGGGTTTCTGTTACAGTAACCCCCCCACTTTTTGCCAGACCACTGATGCACTTTGACTTGATGTGCCCTGGGTCCCTGCCAATCAGGTTCCCAGGGCCTGTGTTCTTTCCCCAAAACTGTACCCAATTGGCATCTCTGGCAACAGGTCAGCCCCTGGTAAATGGTACCACAGGTACCCAGGGCACTGTGACCAGGGAAGACCTCTAAGGGCTGCAGCACTTATTCTGCCACCCTTAGAGGCCCTGTACCTTTACATACACCCACTGCCTTTGCAGGCTGCGTGTTTTGGTGCAGAACAAAGTGAAGAGTCGACATGGCACACACCTCTGTGTGCCATGCCTGCAACCCACTGCCCTGGCATAGGTCAGCCACCCCTCTATCTGGGTGCACTATACCAGTGGTGAGGGTACAGGTGCATGAGCCCTGTACCCCTACAGGGTCTTAGTCCATTCTTAGACATTGTAAGTGCAGTGCTGCCATTAAGAGTATATGGTGCTGGGAGTTTGTCATTATGAACTCCACAGCACCATAATGGCTGCACTAAAAACTGGGAAGTTTGGTATCAAACTTCTCAGCACAGTAAACCACACTGATGCCAGTGTGGGATTTAATGAAAAATGCACACAGAGGGCATCTTAGAAGATGCCCCCTGAAACCTAACCCACCTCTAGTGTCCAGGCTGAGTGGCTGCTTCAGCTGCCACCACCAGACATGTTTCTGGACCCCTGGGTCGAGAGCCTGCTGCTCTCAGGGGCCTGAAAAAATGCACATCCTGTTACGAGGTGCCAAGCCTCCTCCCCCAGGATGGGCAGGGTTCACGAAGGAGAAGCTTCAAAGGCATGCCGCCTTTGTGAGCCTCTCCAGACCATTTGCTGCTTTCAGCAACTGGTCCCCACTGGTTCTACCCCCCACTTTGGTTGGGAGAACCAGCAGGAAAAACAAGTGAAGAAGGGAGGTGTGCCCACCTATGCCAACTCCACCCCTCAGGTGGGGGAGGCTAGGTGAAGCACAACCTCGAGTCCCCGCCATCTTGAGGATGGGGGGACCCAGCCAACCAGGTACAGGCTCCTGCCCCCCTCCCACTGGAGAGTGGCAGAATAGGGGGTGTATCCACCCCAGGGAAGGGACCCACTGGTCCCAGCCCTTTACCTACCTGTAACGCCCCTAAATCTAGTATTTAGGGGGCACCCTGAACCGTACTTCCTCAGATCCAGCTTACCTACAAGAAGAAAAGAAGAAGAAGGACGAAGAGCCGTGCAGAGCTAACAAGAGGACGACGCCCACTGACTTGGCCCCAGCCCTACAGGCCTGTCTCCCCTCGAACCTGCTCCTGCGAAATCCCGGCGTGTCCAGCAGCCAGCAACCTCACAAACCCCGGAGGACCTGCCTGCCTTCACTTCCAAGACTGTTTCTCCTGTGAACACCGGACGTGTTTAAACTGCAGCTGCTGGCTCCAGCCGGACACTGCGAATCCAGCCCACTCTGCACCCGCCGAACCCGGCCTGAGCTCGAGTGGAAAAACACCAAGAGAAGGTCACCCCAGTGATCCTGACCCGACATCCGGCGACTCCTGACCTGCCTCCAGACGACGCCTGCAGCCTCAATCCAGAGGCTCCCCTCTACCGCGACCAGAGCGGGTAAGAAAATCCGACCCCAAAAGGCACCCCTGCACCCGACGCCCCACGGCCTTGTGTGCCCAAACCAACGGTGCCTAACCAACCCAAGACATCCCAACTTACCCCTTGAAGTGGTGGTCGCACCCAGAAGGTCCTCGTCCCCGAGCCTACAGTGCTTCTTCAAACCGGTGGCTCTCCATAGAAAACAACAGGGCGTCCGACGTCGAAACAGCACTCTGCACCCGGCCGCCCCAGTGCCGCTGAGGGTGCACCTTTTGTGCCTACTTGTTTCCCCATTTGCCCTGACCTAAACCCTAGGAGCTTTGCTCCCACAACCCAGTGGCCTGCTTGCCAGCAGCCACCAACCGGAGACCCCTTATCCTCCATAGGATAACATTGGGCCTCAACACTCTGCACCCGGCCGCCCTAGTGCCGCTGAGGGTGCAACAACAGTGCATCACTGACCCTGGGGGAACTCTTGTTCTAACCCCAGAACCTTAACTCCCACAGTCGTTTACTTACCTGCAAACCGATAACCTGTTTTTCCTCAATAGGAAAACATTGACAATTTTTCTTCGAAAAAACGACTAAGTGTGGAGTTTTGAAAACTAAAGATATTCGTTAAAAATCGTACAATTAACCAAAACATGTTTTTTTACCTGTTTGCAGGACATGTCCCAGTGCTGAATCTAGGCATCCAGCACTGAGTTAGAAAAAGTAACATAAAAGTAACTTGCTTGCAATTTGTTGAAACAGCCCATTCATTTCAATGTACTGCTCCAAAAAGTTTCTGTGTGGAGTTTTGAAATGTGAAAATATTCTTTAAAAATCGCACGAATAACAAAAACGCATTTACTCACCTGTTTCCAGGAAATGTCCCAGTGCTGAATCCAGGCATCCAGCACTGAGTTAGAAAAAGTAATGTAGAAGTAACTTACCTGCAATTTACTGAAAAAGCCTATTCATTCCAATGTAGTGCATTTGCTAAGTGTTGCATACTACTGCTCCCCTGTAAATCAAATAAAGTACAATTTCCATTGCATTTTTAAACTGTTCGACATTCAGTAACTTATTACTACAAAGTATTTTATGCTTACCTGTGCCAGGCTTGCTTGGCTCTAAAATAAACAACAGTATATTTTTTATACAAAAACAATTGGCCTAGAGTTCAGTTCTTGAGTGTGTGAATTGATTTGCTGACTGAGTGTGTACATCAAATGCTTAACACTGTCTTCTTATACTGCCTTACTGCTCGACCAAGCTACCACTATTAGAGAGTAAGGTTCTATCTAACTTTAACCTCTGCCTACCTCTGGAGTCACCTGAACCCTATACACACTATACCTCATTTTTGTGCAGTATATATTGAGCCAGTTTCTTACATTTCCCAAGAAGGCCGCCGACCACGGGACCAAAAACTCAGATGCCCCCTATGTATCCGAAAAGGACCTGGTTTTGCAAGGGGGGTCACATGAGTTTTTGGTCCCGGGCTTGGCGGCCATCTAGGGAAACCTACCAAACCCACACCTTTCTGAAAATTAGAGACCCGGGGGAGTCCAGGAAGGTATGGCTTGTGTGGATCCCCCAACGTTTCTCTACCCAGAATTCCCTGCAAACCTCAAATATTGATGAAAAAAATCACTTTTTTCTCAAATTTCTATGTGGGAAAGTTCTGGAATCTACGTGGATCCACAAATTTCCTACCACCCAGCGTTCCCCCAGGTCTCCCGATAAAAATGATACCTCACTCGCGTGGGTGGGTCAAGTACCCGCGACAGGCAAGGGCCCAAAATGTATTGAGGAGACATCAAAATGACCTATCACAAAACAACCTGGTTTTGCAAGGGGGGTCACCTGTGTTTTTGACCCCGGGCTCGGCGGCCATCTTGGGAAACTACCAAACCCACACATTTCTGAAAAGTAGACCCCCGGGGGAGTCCAACAAGGTATGGCTTGCATGGATCCCCCAACGTTTTCCTACCCACAATGCCCTTCAAACCACAAATTTAGCTGAAAAATCACTTTTTTCTCAAATTTCTGTGTGGGAAAGTTCTGGAATCTACGTGGATCCACAAATTTCCTACCACCCAGCGTTCCCACAGGTCTCCCGATAAAAATGATACCTCACTCGCGTGGGTGGGTCAAGTACCCGCGACAGGGAATGCGGGGTGGGTGGAAATTTGTAGATCCACGTAGATTCCAGAACTTTCCCACATAGAAATTTGAGAAAAAAGTATTTTTTTTCAGCTAAATTTGAGGTTTGCAGGGAATTCTGGGTAGGTTTTGGGCCCTTGCCTGTCTCGGGTACTTGACCCACCCAAACAAGTGAGGTACCATTTTTCTCGGAAGACTTTGGGGAATGCGGGGTGGGTGGAATTTTGTGGATCCACACAGATTCCAGAACTTTCCACCACAGAAATGAGAGGAAAACGTGTTTTTTTAGACAGATTTTGAGGTTTGCAAGGGATTCTGGGTAACAGAACCTGGTGAGAGCCAAACAAGTCACCCCATCCTGGATTCCCCTGGGTGCCTAGTTTTCAAAAATGTATAGGTTAACTAGGTTTCCCTAGGTGCCGGCAGAGCTAGGGTTCAAAATCTACAGCTAGGCACTTTGCAAAAAAAGGGTCCGTTTTCACTGTGAAAATGTAGTGTGTCCACATTGCGTTTTGGGCCGTTTCCTGTCGCGGGCACTAGGCCTACCCACACAAGTGAGGTACCATTTTTCTCGGAAGACTTTGGGGAATGCGGGGTGGGTGGAATTTTGTGGATCCACGCAGATCCCAGAACTTTCCATCACAGGAATGTGAAGAAAATGTGTTTTTTTTAAACTAAGTTTGAGGTTTGCAAGGGATTCTGGGTAACAGAACCTGGTGAGAGGCACACAAGTCACCCCATCCTGGATTCCCTTGGTGTCTAGTTTTAAAAAATGTACAGGTTTGCTAGGTTTCCCTATGTGCCGGCTGCGCTAGGGCCCAAAATCCACAGGTAAGCACATTGCTAAAAACAAGTCAGTGCCTAGTGGGCTTTCTGCCGCCTGGGGGGGAATCGGGGGGGGGGGAGTTTGCCCCGATATGCCCCTAAGCGGGGCAGAAAGACTGTGGCTATTTTTTTGGAGGGTGGGGGCATTGGTATGCCCATTCTGGGCAGCCCCCTCCCCCACGCATAAAAAAAGCCAGCGTACTCGCTGGCGCCTACTGGGCTTTCTGCCACCCCGGGGGCAGATCAGGGGCCACTGCCCCCATCCACCCCCCGGGGGGCAGAAAGACTGTGGCATTTTTTCGTGGGGTCGTGGGCATTGGCATGCCCATTCTGGGCTGACCTCACCCCTGAATTAAAAAAAAAAAATATTTCCTGCGGCCTAGTGGGCTTTCTGCCCCCCGGGGGGCAGATAAGGGGCTATTGCCCCAAAACGCCTCTGGGGAGGGGCAGAAACACTGTGGTAATTGTTTTTGGGGTGGGGGCATTATCATGCCCATTCTGGGCAGCCCCCACCCCAACATCATAAAAAAAATCCCTGTTGCCTAGTGGGCTTTCTGCCCCCCCGGGGGCAGATCAGGGGCTACTGCCCCCATCTGCCCCTGGGGGGAGCACAAAGACTGTTGCATTTTTTGGGGGGGTGGGGGCATTGGCCTGCCCATCTTGGGCAGCCCCCACCCCTACATCAATAAAAAAAATCCCTGGTTTCTAATGGGCTTTCTTCCCCCCCGGGGGGGCAGATTGGGGGCTACTGCCCCGTCTGCCCCCTGGGGGTCACAAAGACTGACATTTTCTCTGGGGGCATTGCCATGCCCTTTTGGGCAGCCCCCACCCCAACATCAATAAAAAAATAATCCCTGGTTTCTAGTGGGCTTTCTACCCCCTGGGGGGCAGATTGGGGGCTACTGCCCCCATCTGCCCCCGGGGGGGCAGAAAGACTGGAATTTCACTGGGGGTGGGGGCATTTTCATGCCCATTGTGGGCAGCCTCCACCCCAACATCAATAAAAAAAAATCCCTGGTTTCTAGTGGGCTTTCTGCCCCCGGGGGGCAGATTGGGAGCTACTGCCCCCGTTTGCCCCCTGGAGGGGCAGAAAGACTGACATTTCTCTGAGGGGGGTGGGGGCATTGCCATGCCCTTTTTAGGCAGCCCCCACCCCATCAATAAAAAAATCCCTGGTTTCCAGTGGGCTTTCTGCCCCCCCAGGGGGGCATATTGGGGGCTGCTGCCCCCATATGCCCCCCAGGGGGGGGCAGAAAGACTTCAATGCCCCAAAAAATATGGGGGGAGCAAAGGCCCTTGCCCATGGGGCCGCTCCCCCCTCCCTGGTGCTAGTGGGTGGATCCCTGCTTGGGGATCACCCTCCTGGGGTGATCCCCAAGCAGGGATCCAATAGGGAAGGGTACCATTGGAAAGGGGAGATTCTCCCCTTTCCAACGATACCTCTCCCATCTGTTTCGATGCTTGGGGGCTGAGATAGCCCCACAAGCACCGAAACTGAGAAACTGAAACTAAGTTTCAGTTTCGTTTTCATTGCAATGACGATCGTGCGCAGGGAAAAAAAGATATAGGATGCACAGTAATGTGGACAACTTCAACCTTTTGAGGAATAGAAGTCTTCCTGAGCCAAGCAATAAGAAAGAAAAGCAAACCAATTAAAACATTGTTAGTGCCACTACGACAATAAGATAAAGACATAAAATAAAGCAACATATCTTGTTATAAGGAACTTTTGCGCTGCTGGTGTTGCTGCTGTATCCATAGACTACAAAATCGATCACATTCTTCTTCTCAGATAGTCAATGGGAACAAGTTGCCCTCCTCTTGTTCATTGTTCAGTGCTGAGGTGGTGCAAGGTTGGCCCTGATGTCGCTCTGATGTATCCATGTTCTTCAGCTGTTTGTGAGGCGCCTCTGACTTTAAATGGTCCTTCAAATTTTAGGTTTTTTTTCCCGCCGATGGAGACCTTACGGACAAAGATCTGTGTTCCGGGAGGGATGAGTAGGAGCACAGGATCGATGGGGCCCTTCTCCTTCCGCTTGGATATCTGAGTAGAAAGAAACTTCGCAACGCTTGTTAACTCATACAGATACTCATACATTTCAGCTTTCATAATTTCAGAAGAACTTTCAGTATCAGTCTTAGGTCTAGTTGTAGTACCAATACATTTATTAATTGTACAGTGACAAGCATATGGGGCGTTAGGTGGTGGTCAGAACTTGAAATATTTCTGAGTGAAAACAGGGTAATTAGGCAATAAAGCCATTTTGTTTTCTTAGTTAAATGTTTTTTTCTTATTTCTCAATTGTGGCACTTATCTTGCTTATTTTATTTTTAAGCAGACATTGCTGAAATGTTCACACCTGACCCACCTGTCATCCCAAATATGTTGTCTACTCCTCACCAAATAATCTCTGTCTATTACCCGTGGCTATGTGTAAAACAGTATTTGTGCAATTGTGCAGGCATTCAGAAAAGAAATGCACTGGTGGAACTTCTAACCATACATGAGGAGGTGGAAACATGAACATTGAGCATATGTATGTAAACATATCGAAAACAGCAAACCTAGTACACTGCTTAGGGACAAAGGGAAGAACCCAAAAATAATAGTGTCTGTAGTGTGCAAAACCTTGAAACATCAATTAAGAAAGTGAAAGAAGAACCAAAACATTGTTCTATAATTGCTCCCAAAGGATAGGCACATCTTAAGAATCTCCATCCCAGTAACACAGTTGGGAAACAAAAACTCATAGTGGTCGAACTGCAAAATATTTGTAACCACCCCTGTAGTCTAAAAGGCATTTTTTAAATCTACACACATTGTATTCTGAAAATATTGCAATACTGAGCATCGCTACTTAATGGATATTGTCCTTCTGCATTGAAATACGCTTTATATTAGCACGTATTATTCATTCTTTGTATTTCCTAGCACTGGGGCGTGTGTAGAGGAAGTCAGTGTGCTGGCTATCTGTGGTAATCTATTCCTACAAATCTCTTGTCCCTGTACCATGTTTCGTATGCTGCTCAGAGCCGCACATATCCCACAACTATTCCTTCCCTCCTGCCACGCACAGCTGCACTCATTGTGCCCCTGTGTTAGGAAGGCCTCTAATGTATCACAATTTAGAACAACAGTGAATTAATAAATGGATGTCTCCATCACGTCCCTTGGACAAGATCCTGACCTACCGTATTTTGCCACCTGTTAGACCTGGCATCCTTGGCATGGTTTTCCCTGACTTTTTGCCTCTACCTCCTATGTTTTTTGATGCTACGCTGAATTTCGTTTTTGCTGGTTTAGATGCTCTGGGCACTATGCTCCCTGTGTAAAGTGATATTGTGATTGGTTCTTCCTAATTGGAATATTTGTTTTACCAGTACGTCCCTAGTAAAGTGCACTAAGTGTGCCAGGGCTGGTAAATCACCACAGAGCCTGTGCGTAGTTTGTTAACTGCCATGTCGACCTGGCAAGTGCACCCACTTGCCAGGCCCTACCCTTCCCTTTCCTTGCACATAGGACACCCCTATAGTAGGCCCAAGGTACCCCCCTGGTCAGGGTGCAGTGTATGTGAAAGGTAGGACATATACTGGTGTGTGTAACATGTCCTGATAGTGAAATATTGCCAATTTTGTTTTTCACTATTGAAAGGCTATCTTGCCCATAGGACAGAATGGGGAATGCTCTGTAACAATTTACAAGCATATTTTCCCATAGGAGTAAGATAGAAAATTGGAGTCTGGTATCCCTGAACTCAGAATTTAATAACACATCTTTTAGTAAGGATTGTTTTTATATTCTGTGTTTGAAAATGGCACTTTTAGAAAGTGACTATTTTCTTGTTCAACCTTTCTGTGTGCCTCTGCCTGTTTGTGGATTGACTGTCTGGTTTCAGTGTGGCAGAGACAGTGGATGTGCATTCCCAGTAGACAGCCTCTGGGGGGGGAGAGGTGTGCCTGGCCCTTCCTGGTTGACCCAGCCCTGCGCTGAATAGACCCTGGCTGCATATAGAGTGGTGGGAGGAGATTTACCCTGCACCTGAATAGGGCCTGTCTCCCTTGCACAATGCTGTCTCCACCTCCTGTAGTCATGTTGCACCAGTGAAGGCAGAACTGGTTTGGACTGGGCTCAGAGCCCCTTGCACAAAGGGATCAAAGACATTTTGGGGTATAAGTATTAGACCTAAAACCCCTGGACTTTACACTATTGCTGGAATCAAGAGGAACCTTTGCTGAGGAGAAGAGCTGAAGAAACTGAGGAGAAGTACTGCTCTTGCTGTGTGTCTGGGGTTGGCCTGCAGTTGCTGTTTCTGTCAAAGAAAGGAGAAGGACTTTGCTGTGTGCTGTGTCCCCTGCTTGAAGAAGGACTTTGCTGTGTGCTGTGTCCCCTGCTTAAAGAAAGTCTCCAAGGGCCTGAAGAAGAGCTGGCCTCCTGTTTTGAAGTCCCAGGAACAAAAGGACTTCACCCCCAGCTCCCCTGAACTTCCTTGCTGGGAGTTCTGACCTGCCAGGAGGTGCCTGTAACTGAGTTGGGCCCCTGGAGGTTGGTTCTGCTGTTGGGAGCTGGAAGAAACCCAAGAGAAGCAAGAAAATCTGTTTCCGACGCCGTCGATGCTGCCGCTGTGACGCCGCGACTTGCACCGAGGCCCGGGGAGCCGCTCGTGAAGTGAACGATGCAGCGCACGGCCTGCTCCGCAGCTTCGATGCCCTACGACGCCCGCCGCTGCCGGCAGTGATCGGCCGTGACCGATGCCAGCGCTCGCATCGACTCTGTCTTCGCCAGCGCATGCATCTTATCATCGCGGTGCCGATAACCGCCCAGGGTGACTCGAGAAACTTGCCGACCTCGCATCATCACCGGGGCCGACATTGGCCATCTTCGATGCCGTTCATCGTCACCAACTTCATTTTTCAAGGTACTGTTGTTTGGGGGTCTGTGTGACTCCGCGCCCGACGCAGCGATCCTCGCGGGCGGCGCTGTACTTTCAATTTTGTGCTGTCCTGATGTCGTGCTAGCCCCATTTGGTGCTATTTGATTTCTACAAGCTTATTTTTGCAACATCCTTTTTAAAGACATTTTACTGAGTATCTGTATGTTGGATTTTTGTCGTTTTGGTCATGTTTAGTTTAGATAAAGATATTTTATTTTTCTAAACTGGTGTGGTGTCCATTTGTGGTGTTTTCACTGTGTTACTGTGAGTGTTGGTACAAATACTTTACACATTGCCTTTGGGATAAGCCTGTCTGCTCGTGCCAAGCTACCAAGGGAGTGAGCAGGGGTTATCCCCCTTACCCTGACTAGAAGCAAGGGTCCCTATTTGGACAGGTACCTACCTCTGCCAACTCCAGACCCCCAATTCTAACATTGGTGGTCAGCGGTGAGGATTTGAACCTGTATTTCATCCACTCATCATGTCTCTAAATGGTAAGCAGCAAGTGAGAAGGCAGAATTGGAGTTTAACATTGAGGTTTTGCATTCCTACCGAGTAGATCAACTCAAGCAATTTTGCAAAGATTTTGGATGTCCCATGAGGAGCAGCTCTAAGAAGGTTGAGCTGCAGAAGGCCTTAAGGGCCTGGTGGGAGGCCAAAGAGTCTGAGGAGACAGGGGATGCAGAAGTGGATGGGGATGCACAAGGGGATGGTTTCAGGTCACAGGATCTGCCTGTGTCCAGAGCAGCTTCCAGGGCTGGCAGTTCCCATTCCGCTAGGAGCGTTTCCCCAGAGGAGCTGGAGGAAAACCAAATGGTCAGAGATCATGAATTAGAAGTCATGAGGCTCCAGATGAAGCGATTGAAAATAGAGAAAGATAAGATGTCAGAGGAGAGCAAGAGCGCTTGTGCCTCAGAGGAAAAGAAATTGCTTTTGGCTCATGAGTTGAGCATGAGGGAACTGGACATTAAGGCCAAGCAAGCGGAGTCCAGTTCAAATGGTGGCAGCGTACAGCCAGTGCAAGGGGGTAAGGTTTACATACCCAAGGACCTAGTGCAGAATTCCTGGAGGGGTGGTGATATTTATGCATGGTTTACGGCGTATGAGATAGCCTTAAGAATGAATGAGGTTTCTGAGAAGCATTGGGGGCAGGCCTGTGGAAGCATTTTGAGGCCGCTGGGAGGTACACCCTGTCACCTTTAGAGCGGGCGGGTATCCTGACCTATCCTAACATGAAGGAGGCCTTATGCCTCAGGTATGGGCTCACCCCGGAACAGTACAGAGAAAAGTTCAGGAACTTCAAGAAGATTGATTCAAGTACTTGGGTTGAATGTGTGAACATGTATACGCGTGCACTGGAAGGTTGGATAAAGGGCAGCAAGGTAACTGATTACAAGGGGTTGTGCAACTTAATTAGTTGGGAGCATTTGAGTAGTCTGTGTGTTCCAGAGCTGCGCCAGCATCTATTGGATAGTAAGGTAACTGATCCCAGTTAGCTTGCTAAGGAGGCGGACCGCTGGACTAGCATCAGGGTCCACAAGGGGGTTGTGGGTAACCCAGCCAAGGGTGGGCAGGGTCCCCAGCAGAAGAGTGGCGGGGACAAGGGTAACCAAAAGGAGTTCTCTAAAGGGCCCAAAACAGTTCCAAGGGTAAGGAGTCCCATCCCCCCAAGCCTAAAACGTCCTGGCCCCCTAAGGGCAGGTACGACAACCGAGGTCCCCAAAGGTGTTATTCCTGTAATCAGATGGGTCACATTGTGAGAGATCCCAAGTGCCCCAACTCACCCCAGCACCCACTGGTGCTCCATCACCAGGATTAGTGAATGTAGCGCTGGGGGAGGAATTGGTTCCAAGTGAAGGGGGGAGCAAGCAGTTATGACCCTTGTCTCATTAGGAGACAGAGAGATGGTCCAGGGATCCTATCTGCCTGAGAACACTAAGAAATACAGGCAGTGGGTGACCATCAGTGGGAGGAGGGTGGAGGCTCTGAGAGACACAGGAGCCAGTGTGAAATCTGCCAGGTGTCAATGGGTGTCTGAAGAGCAGGTTATCCCTAATGTACTTCACCCTGTAGTTGCAGCAGACATCTCTGAGCGCGTATGTAAGGTAGCGCTAGTTCCCTTTGAGTGGGGGGGGTCTCAGGTTCCTTGAAGGTCGTTGTTAGTCCCTCCATGCCTGTAGACTGTCTGCTGGGAAATGACCTGGAGAGTTCCCCATGAAAGGAGGTGGAACTCCAGGCTCATTTGGAGATGTTGGGTCTGCCTGAGTGGGTCTGTGTGTCCACTCGGTCAATGGCAGCCAGTAGGGGTACTCAAGAGGACCTGGAGCCTGAAACAGTGGCCCAGGTGCCTACCAGCAAGAGGCGGGGCATGAGGCATGGGAAACCAGCCCCCGAAGTTCCCGCCGTCGAGGAGGAAGCAGAACCTGAGGGGGATGCCCTGGAACCTACAGGGGAACAAGTAGCCGAACTGGGAGACCTGCCTGAGCTGACCCATTGGCAGCAGGAAGGGGGTCCCTCCAGGGAGGAGTTCTGCAAAGAGCAGATGGAGTGCCCTACTCTTGTTGGTATGCGGCAACAGGCTGCAGACCAGGCAGCAGGTGATCAGTCCGGATCACATCTGATTTACTGGGAAGATGGGTTACTATATAGTGAGCCTAAGGTCGCTGAGCCTGGTGC